>OZ059832.1:31501095-32701095 GCA_964057195.1 Orthosia cruda
TTTACTTTTGGAATCATCCCAGAGCTCCAGAGCACGAACCAACAACATCAGGGCCTCTTGGCGTTCATGATGCGACAAAACTGGGGATAACAGTTTATTATTAGGGTTCCGTCCGTCACGTATGAAACGGCGGACCCAACCGGTAACTCCTAACAATTTCGACAAAGAACTGTATCTGTCAAAAAGATAATCCAAATTATATGCAGGTTGCGTTTCAACAATTCCAATACGCAAAACTGGCAAAACCTCTGGAGAGGAGAACCTATTCTGGGGCCAGGACGACTTGCGATGCGTCAACCAGTCTGGTCCCCACCAAAGAGAATGGTCAACAAGAGCAGGCGCCTCGCAACCACGTGACGCGTAGTCTGCGGGGTTCAATTCACCTGGGACATGTCTCCAGATCAGTTTAGTCTCAGAGTTCTGAATCTGTGAGACTCTATTCGCCAAAAAAAACCTCCAACGTATGAGCTGCCTACTGTGTAGTTTTGTAGACATAATGAAAACTTAGTAACAGTGAAGTGACTATATGAAATAAAATGGATAACAGTCCCTGTAATCCAAGCGGTCGAGTGCAAGCCTCCACCTCGCCAGCGAAGACGACGACGCAAATCCCAGCCCAATCAGATTTCTCGATTGAAGTCGCATCCACGCCCGACATACAAAGATGGATGTCAACCATTGAGCAGCACTTAAATGAGGTTTGCTCTATAGCCTCGGATGGCAAACTGAACTCGGAACAGAAACTTAAAATGTCTAACTTGTGTCGTAAAATAGGATCTGGCACCTCCCAGATGGCAGTCCTATACCAATCTCTGAAGTAGAAAGCAATTCTAGCACACGACATGATTGACGTCTTAAAAGAAAAGCGCAATTTAACGGTACACATCTCGGACCTCAAGCAGACGATTAAGGACTCTGGCACTGCCGGCAATGTTTCGTTTGCCGACATGGTGAAAAAGGAATCAAATGATTTCGTTCGACCGAACAATTTAAGCTCTGTGGTCATTTATCCTAGTGACAAAGTCAAGTCCAGTGACGAAACTAAAGACATGGTAACAAAAATCATACGACCTGATCAAATGAAGCTGCATGTACGAGGTGTCCGCAAGACCAAAAATATCATTATTAGCACAGAGACCAAGCATGACGCTGAAAAAATCAAGAACACCGTCCAGCTTTCTACATCTGGACTAACCGCCGATGAGCCCAACAAGCGCAAACCACGGATCGTGATTGTAGGAGTGCCGTCTTCCCTGTCTGGAACTGAAGTTTTCAGGTGCATTTACAAAAAGAACATACCCAACAAGATGCCAGATAGCTCCATGGAGTCCTTCTTGGCCTCTGTTAAATTAAGGCACAAATCTGGGAAGAAAGATGCGTTAAGCTGTAATTACATTATTGAAATTCCAGCCAATATACGTAAAGCCCTAATTTCGACATCAAGGCTGTTTATAAATTGGACCTCCTGCCCTGTTAGGGACTTCACTCTGGTTACCAGATGCTACAAGTGCCAATTATACGGTCATGCAGCCAAAACATGCAGAGAGGTGAACTCTGTGTGTGCTCACTGCGGTGAAGTTGGACACTCGGTGTCCGATTGCACGAAGAAAGCGGACACATCAAAATGCGCAACTTGTTCGCGCTTTAAAAAGCCCAACAACCATAAAACGGGAGACCCTGAGTGCCCTGCTAGGAAAATAGCAGAATACCGGCACATCAACTCTATCGACTATGAGGGCGTCTAGTACGTCATACTCAAGGTCACACGCGTTGAGCGTTTGCTGCTGACACTGCAATGGCCTACTAACTGTCAATTTGTTGCTGGCTAAAAACATTAGTCGTTAGCTGCAAAAATTAAGTGTCTCTGTTTAATTTCACATTGATTACTTTATAATTCTGCTTACCAATTATTTCCCAATCTTTATATGTGTAATCAAAGTGCATTTTTTTGCTATATAGGTTAATAAGACATTAAGTAATTATGACCCAGTAATTTAGTTCTATGTTTATATTTTTAAGTAAATTAGAATTAATTTTCAAAATTATACAATCTTGCCACTATTTTTAGACTTATCATGTTAAATATTGTTTAAATTCTGTTGTCCTAGGATAAGCATATTTTTAGAGATCCTACGGCCTGTGATACAGGATTACCTAGTACAGGCATCTTACATTATTATACCTACATTAGATATCTAAGATTGAAATTGTGTTTTTACCTTTTCTAATTTCTGAATAAAGATTTATTATTATTTATTGATTAAATTGAGAACCGGGTGGAGGGGTGCCCCCGCCTTTGCGAGGTATACCCCGTCGAGGATCCACCTGGGATTGGTGGGGATGCGCTCCCCCGCCTATGGGGGAGCGTCCGGCATCATCAGGGCCACCAACACCATTTTGGGCCGGACACAACACGCGGTGGTGCCTACCTTGAGAGTGCGGGCAAGGATCCGACCTCTGGTAATCCCGCTGCAAATGCTGTCCCAGACAAGTGTAGCACCACTAGCGGCTGTTGGCGATTCCACGTCGGTCCTTTGTGTTCCGTTCTAGAAACTTCGGACAGGACGTGACCACATGTCCATCCGTGCTGCAATATGAGCAGCGCATACCGCGAACCTGAGTCGTTACGTATTGATGAGGTGGGCGTCGTGACCCACAATGGGAGGGGCGTGCACCAACACGACGCTGGTCCGGAGTTGACCGCTCTGGGGCCCGCGAGGGACCTTCAACACCAGAGTTATCAAAAAGACGACACTCCTCATCCAAAGACTTCAACAAATTATCAAAAGGGGGCCTTAATCTAACGGTTGCCTCAACAATGTCATCCGAGAAACCGTAAAACTGCATGAAGTCTGCCTCAACCGCAGCGGCCAACTCAGTGTTCTCGGTGCGCCAAACAATCCGCATAGCATTCATCCACCCTGGCTTAACGGTCTGGGAGCTCACCAAAAAGGGCCAACAAAGCCTCTGATCTATCAGATCTACTTATTAAAGAGGCCGAGGTCACCCATCTCAATTCCGCTCTAATCTTACAAGCAAATGTATTGGCAGTCATACTTTCCAAATGTAAGCAACGGTGATTAAATATTAATTAATACACAAAATGTTCAACAACTTAAATTAATAATGTATGTGTGTAAACAAAACAACAGTTTGACAGTAATTCTCTTACCAAATTAAATATCAAATCACAAGTTGAAGTTCAAGCATGTGAACGCTTGCAACTCGATCTGGATGCTCTAACAAGGTGGTGTCATGATGCTGGCCTAGTGCTTAATGCAAGCAAAACCAAACTTTTAGTTATTAAATCTCCCTACGTTAGAAAGTTGCCCTTACGGAACCTAATAGCCCATGACCATGACTGCTTGCATGCCGTCAATATGACCAATTGTAACTGTCCTCAAATAGATGTTGTCAATAAACAAACATACCTTGGAGTAGTTATAGATGATACGTTTAACTGGAGTCATCACGTAGAACGTGTTTGCGATAAACTTCGACAATTTCTTGCTAATATTACAATATTAAAGAACCGTTTGCCCTTCAAAGTGAAGATTATGCTATATTACGCACTGGCTGAATCCTACACCCAGTATGGGCTTAGTAGTTATGGTCGTACCTACAAAACCTATCTTGATAAGATTTACAAAATTCAAGTTCAAATTTTAAAAACGGTAGTGTCTCCCAAAATTAGAAATCAATTTCACGACGATATAAATGGCCTCTTTAAACACTGTAAAGTCTTACCAGTTCATACACAAGTATTTTTTTTATTATTAAAAGAACAATTTTTCAATGAATCTTTAAGAAACATAATTGAACATCCTGTACGCACGCGGGCAATTTCTGAGAATAGGCTTCGTACACAGCGCGCAAACAACACGTATGGTGAGCGAACTACTGCTTATATTATACCGAGACTTATTAACAGTCTACCCTCAGAAATAAATAATTGTATATCAGACAAAAATATAAAATTTAAGCTTAAACAATATTATTTAAGTATTATTTAGATAATGCAGTGATGTTTGTGGTACAAGCTAGTTAAGGACCTAAATAATAATATAGGTCTTTAACTAGTTTGAGTTGTCATTAATTGTTATCGCCTTTAGCGTTCTTTTTTTATATATATAGCACATAAATAAACATACTAATAGACTCACGATAGCACAAGTTTAAACCTTAGTGGTTTTTGGTTGCTATCTAATACGAATAAACCTGTAACTTTTTGTATAATTGATAAATAAAGGCAAAAAAAAAAAAGTCTGTAAGAGAAACAACAAGTTAATTCAACAAATTGTACTGAACCCTGTTACATTTACTTAAATAATTTTCAGTATAAATTTATTATGGAACCCCAAATATCAATTTATAAATTATCAAAAACAAAGCGGGTACCTCAAGAAAACAAATTATCAACACACAAGGGGGTATTCTAAAAAATGAAAATTATCAACACACAAGAGGGTATTCTAAAAAATACAAATTATCAACACAGAAGTGGGTAGGTTGATTTTACAATAGAAGTTCAATATTCAATTTACTTTAATAGTTAAAAACAATGACTTTAACTTGAATCAATTAGAATATTACTGTCAATATCAAACAAACTAACCAATTTTCTGATATAATTGGTAACAATATACTTTACAACAATAACTTCTGTAGCGGGCACTGAGTATTTTTATAATGTAAACAAACTTACAATACCAAGATAAAAGGTTCAAGGTCCAACAATAACTATGATTCAATTAAATACATTTAGGGAAGACTATTTAGTCTGCACCAAACCTATATTGTATACAACAAGTAAACAAATTATATTTTCAATACAAAACTGTAACTTCTATCCCGGAGTGACAATATTAAGTTGTGAGTTGTACACTTTTGAACAAATTGGAATGTAACTGTGGGGGTTTTTTTGCCCCTAACAAGACACAGCTAACTCTGAGTGACTCAAAATGTACCACTTTCCAACCCAGTATTCTCAACAATAAAAAGCAAACCGACAAACAATACAGCGTTCACTGTGAACGAGTGTCTTAGCATATACTATGATCGTGGAATGCAAATCACGCTCTTGCTACCAAATGTTAAATACAGGTCTTCGGGTCCCAAGCCAGGAGCTCAGCACCGGGGCCCCTTAGCAGTGTGGGACTCCTGGACCCTATCTGAACCTGTATCCCACGAAACTGCCGTAACGCTGCAGTGGAAAGCTAGGGATTTGCTCCTTATTGGGACATATACTGGTTCCTACTACTACCGCTTAGTTTATATTCACTTACCTGGGATTCCTGCGGTAGGCTCCTGGGGGTCGACCAATATCGTGCCGTGCCGGGAGATTGGGGATAGGAGAATATATATAATATTAGGATAGTAAGGGATAGACTGACGGCTGTCTGGACCGAAGGCTCCGGCATCCACCAGGAATACACGATGCCCGCAAAAGCACTTCGATGTGCTTGAAATATATTCAAAACCGACTTCGCGGGCGCCCCACAAACCGATTGCGAAGGGCGGGCGCAATTCCAACTCACAATGAACGAAATATAGCTCGATTAGCTTATCAAATCACAAGATACCGAATTTCTCGTGTCCGTTACAAATTTTCTTTTTCGACTCTTGTCAAGTGTCAGCTGTCAATTCAAGCTGTCAAAAATCGCTGACAGCCAACTAACATGGTGTTGCAATTAAATATTAAAAATCGGGACGAAACATTAATTGTTAGATTATTTTGATCAAGCCAGTGTATAATGTCCGTTAAAGTATTATTTATGTCATGTTCATAAGTTTTCTAGACCTTGTACTATACTTTTTAATTAATGCCTAACTGATATTAGGATTCATCAAATCAAGAGTTCTAGTTAGAATAAAGATTACGTATAGTTATAATAGGTGCGCATTTATCTTATTGGGTGTAATCCTGTAAAGATGTATGTGATAAGGTTGAAATAAATAAATAAATAGGTAAAATACCGGACAAAATATTAACTGAGAACGAATTTGCCGAATAGAATAGATAATAGCGGTAGTTTGAAAATAACAATAATGCGTTCGGCGCGTGCGTCGCCGCGTTGTCACTGCGATCAGTGCACTCGGCCAGCCGGTCTTGTCTTTCAAAGAAAACGGGGCGGGGCTAGAGCGTCACACGCCCTGTACGTCACTAGTCTCCGATTTTGCTGAAACTTTGTGAAGATGTTGTTCTCAAATTGTTCTATTCAGTACCTTCAATGAAAAAAAGTGTACCTCTCGGGTTTCGCTAAAAAATGGAAAACAAAAAATGACGTACAGGGCGTATACGCCCCGTACGTCACTTTTTTTCTGTAAAGCTTAGAGATGCACAGCATACATCAAATAAATGTTCCCGAATATAAACCTACGAATACTGAATATTGACTCTACAGCACACACCAAACCGCCGCAATAATAAATTCAAAATCGTAAAAATATAACCTAAAAATTTTGGACCCAGAAAAAAGGCATTTTGATGAGCTGTTTTTACCTGAAATAAATGTTCTCATTTAGCGCTCCACAAAAATGTAATTATATCACAGACACATGCGATACTTTCAAAGATAATAGCAAATCAAAATTAAACTTAACATTACCAACACAGACCTAAAGATTTTTGCTGTACCTAGATGTGGCAATCAAATTCCAAGACATACTGAACTATCGTTGATACTATTTTGACTTAGGTTTTTTAATGATAATATCATAGTGATATGAGATGACGTTCCGTTGTCCCCGTAACGGGGACACAGATTACGGGGACAACGGGAATACATAAAAAAAACGAGGGTATTTTTTGTACGCAATTCATTAATGTCACGTAACGAGACGTTCGGTGCTGTCTGGCGAAGGTTCGGCTATTATCTTCAATCAATGGTCAACATACAACGCATTGTGTTGCAGGCTTTATAATGATGGCTTTAAAAGGATCTCATTATACAAACTAAATAAGCATAATTTTTAAGACAAATTAACTAATTGGTTGAAGTTGTTAAGTTATGATGAATCTGAAAGCTTATAGTAATCTATACTTCTATACTATACTATATTATAAAGTGGAAGATTTGTATTTTTGTATGTAACGAATAAACTTAAAACTTCTGGACCGATTTAAAAAAATCTTTCACCGTTGGGATTGTTGGGAAGCTACACTATCCCCGGGTGACATAGGCTTTTTATACCTGTATTCCCACGGGTACGGAAACTACGCGGGTGAAACCGCAAGGCATCCGCTAGTAGTAAATTAAACTTAGTCTTTGAAATAATAATATTTAGCACGAAACATACACATAATTTTGTAAAATTGCTAATTGAGTAAAATTGTTATGTGTAAAATTTAGCACTAAATAAGATGGTGATATGTATACGACATCTAAAACGGCCGACCGCCGACTATCCAAGATACGAGCATGTCTCAGTTTGGGAGTCATTGTCTTAAATTAAAATGACTCTGTACATTTACCCCACTAACATAGATGATAATGTTGTTTCTTGTAACGCTTTTGTACTTTGTGAAGATTTTTTTATTTTATTATTATTATTTATACTTATTGTTTCGTGTTTGGTCGCTATTAGAAGTGCAGCTTTTACATGTGGCCTGTGTGTTTTACAAACATTTTGTTAGACTGATGATGGATAATATTCTCGTTCATTTAACAATGTAGGTGTTTTTTTCAGTATATTTTTTTCCACTGTGCGTATTATTTAATTTATACTACATTATACACAGATATTTAGCACATATTCGCGTTCATCTTAGAGAATTTGACGCGTCTCTTCGGCTTATTCGGTTTAGGACAGATTCTGAGTTGGGCAGATTCTTTTCAAGTTGAGGCTGAGTTTTCCTCGTGCAGCTGCATGAATTTTCGAACTATTCTACAAGTATTTAATATAGCAGATTTCTGTAGATTGATATAGATTATATTATACGTATATTATTATTTACCAGATTTATTTATACGAATTCTTCTAAATCAATTAATTTCTGGCCACGGAGAAGATGATAATATTTTTTTTATTATTATTAACAGTAGGCTCACGCTTGACCACTGACTCACGATGGTAAACGATGATGTAATCGAATATGAAGCACGCTTGTCTAAAAGTAACATGAGAGCTACAACCTAGGGGGATTGTAGCTATCTTGCTATTATCATCATCAGTGACTACAGTCATTTTCAGTGACTAAGAAGGTAAAATATAACTAGTTTGTTCTCAAACTGCCTTAATTTTGTGTTTGACCCACTCACTCACCCATCATCAAAATTCTTAGGTACTTATATTTGATACACAAGCTTCAAATTCTGAACACAATTGTAGTGATTAAGCCGTCAACATCATTAGCCCCATTTTCTGCAGGGTGTAACGTCATATTTTAAAAACTTCTTCTGCCCATGCCAATTTTCTCCAAGGAAGTTTTGCGGGAAAAACATTTTTTATTAATCTAACTTTTATTAATCAACAAAACATTAAACTTACTTATCTTAATCTAAAAAAGCTAAATATTTTAATCACATTTTCTGCATAAAAACAAAACAATTTCACATGCTGGGCAGAGTGGAAAAATAATCCAGCGATGGAATAGCCAGTTGGGTTAGATGGAACAGATCATTAAGGTTAAAACAAAGGTTAATAGGTTGCAAAAAAAGAAAAAGTAAATGTAGATATCATTTACAGTTAGCGTCACATTAGATTCGAGAAGATGTTTCGTTAATGATACTTCATTTTAAATCAATTTATTACGTGAAAAGTTCAAAACTACAATGGCCATGAATACATGGAAACCTGAAATAAGATTATACAAATTCAAATCGTTTTGTCACTTATTTTACATTAGCAGTGGCAAATTATGACAATTTTGTAAAGTAAATTAAGTAAATAGCTTAAAAATGATTGTTTATAATGTGTATTGATGTATATTAATGATTGTGTATATTGTATGAAACTTTGTGACAGTGTTCTAAAGAAGGATTACTTATACACGTAAAAATAATAATATCCAAACCAATGTGATGTAGGTATTATGCAGTCGAGGCAGAACCAGTTATAAACCACCTTTAGAAACCAGATAGTTCTGTACGCACCTATTTGAAATTGAATTGCCAAATCTAGGCACTGCAAAAATCTTTAGGTCTGTGTTGGTGATGTTGAGTTTAATTTTGATTTGCTATTATCTTTGAAAGTATCGCATGTGTCTGTGATATAATTACATTTTTGTGGAGCGCTAAATGAGAACATTTATTTCAGGTAAAAAAATCTCATCAAAATGCCTTTTTTCTGACCCCAAAATTTTTAGGTTATATTTTTACGATTTTCAATTTAATATTGTGGCGGTTTGGTGTGTGCTGTAGAGTCAATATTCAGTATTCGTAGGTTTATATTCGGGAACATTTATTTGATGTATGCTGTGAATCTCTAAGTCTTACAGAAAAAAAAATGACGTACGGGGCGTATACGCCCTGTACGTCATTTTTTGTTTTCCATTTTTTTGCGAAACCCGAGAGGTACACTTTTTTTCATTGAAGGTACTGAATAGAACAATTTGAGAACAACATCCTCACAAAGTTTCAGCAAAATCGGAGACTAGTGACGTACAGGGCGTGTGACGCGGGCTAGAGAGCGCTTTTATTTTTTGGGTGCAAGCAAAAACGAATATAATGATGGTCAGGCAGGAGTGTCCGCGATAGTACCTGTATTTTTGTGTATTTGTCTGTGGCATCATAGCTCTAAAACGGAAGAACCGATTTTGTTTTTTTTTATCGAGAGTGTTCTTGCCTATGTTTGATGAAAATCGGTTCAGCCGTTCAAAAGTGATGGGCGTTTTACTGTTTGAATCGGGGTGTTTTTGCATGATATCGTGTCATAATTACGTGTTCAATAGATTGTCGATAAAAGCATGTCTACTGCTAGGTAAATTATATAGCATTAAAAATGAGTCGGGGGTTTATTATATTTGTGTTGACTGTTTTAAGCCCAGAGTAGTGAGAAGTAAGGGCCATATTATATCTCCCTCTTTGTCAAAAGACATCAAATAAATCAAGCTATTGGAAGTTACCCTTGCAAGTGTTTGACACGTTTTATTTATGTTTTATTCGTTACTTGTGAGCAAAGCATAAATTTCTTCAATATTTCCATCGTTAGAAAAGTCTTGCCCTTTTTTACACCAATACCTACTCCTTATAAACCAAAATAATGAGAATGAGAAATTAGACGATGATAACGATAATGGAGCTTGAATTGTTTTAATTAACCATAAACGAAAATTTCAGAATTTGAGGCAAGCGTACGAGCATTTGTGCGTCATCAACGATCAGAACAACAAGCGCGCTATGCAGGACGCGCGCGAGCTGTACGTGAAGCGCATGAAGACCGAGCTGGACGCGGCCGGCGGCGGCGTCAGAGCAGACGAGCTGCGCGCACAGCACAAGCGCGCGCTCGGCGACGCTAGAGCACTCCTGGAGAAGCAGAGGAACGGCCCCTTGGACCACGACGACGACCCCTACCTGAATCAACTGCTTCAAGTACGTAGTACTTCCTGTAGTAGCTCAAACTACAGCCTTTCCTGTCGCTATTTCCGCTGTAACTATAGCTCAAGCTTCAGCTGCTACTGTAGCTGTAGCTTCATCTGCACACGGTGTAAACAAAGTGGTTAAAGTCGTCGAACGATCCGTGAGAAAAGAGATCAAGAGGTTTGGACGGAAGCTGGGATTCTGACAGCCCTGGCGTTTCAGATTAGTGTTCTTGTATCAGTATTTTTATCGCACACCCCTCAGATTATTTACTGTTTAATCTGAGACACACCCTAACTTTATCATTTTGAACTTGCTTGTTCTAATAATATAAGGTCTTTCGGTCAAGAACATGATCTTGTTTCACTCGAATGGCGCCCGAATCCAGTTAGAGGAGATCCGATCCGCAAGAAAGAACACCCGAATATTTCCTCTTCTTCAATATATTTATGTAGTTGCGTGAACGTTATATTGTCATGATCTTTCTTCTGATTAAATTGCAGAGCCCCTTACAACTGTTTTAAATTCTTTCTGTTTCTCAAGAAGTCAGATCGAAGCGAAAAACATTATCATTATCCTTACATAGTATAAAACAAAGTCGCTTCCCTCTGTCTGTCTGTCTGTCCCTATGTATGCTTTGATCTTTAAAACTACGCAACGGATTTTGATGCGTTTTTTTTAATAGATAGAGTGATTCAATAGGATGGTTTATATATATGTATATATATAATACACGAGGGCGGAGCCGGTGGCAGAAGCTATTTTTGTTTATATGTTTATTTATAATAAATAAACATTTTAACAAAAAAATTAAACCGACTGCCCAAACAAAACACTACAAAGCGAAAAATATCTTTATTTTCGGCAGTAAAGGTTTTTTATTTTTCTCTTTCTAGTTTTGGTACCTTAGATTACCATGAAAATCCTTTATACCCAGTGGGCTTCTAATAACAATACCAAGAAGCCTAAACATGACTGCGAAACATTGTTTTATTACGGAGTTCCGGTGCCTATCTTCCGGCTTCATCATCAGATCAGTTCGATGGTACCATTTTTATAAAAACCACTAGCTTTTGCCCGCGACTTCGTTCGCGTGGAATAGTGACTTCCGGCAGATTTTTGGTTTTACCCACATAGTTCCCGATCTCGCGGGATCTCTTCAAAAATGAAATGTGGAAGATATTCTAGGGAACTCTTCAAAAATCAACTAAATAATTTAAAAGGAACGATCTAATTAATTTAAAAAATAAAACGAATTTAGACATACAATTTTAGTATCTACTAATAATCGAGATCAAACTAAACTTACATTATACAACAACCAGACAACCCAACAAATAAACTTTTAAATCGACAAATACAACGGAGCCAATTTTAAATTTACGAAACGATCAATCCGCAATTCCACGACAGTACCGAAGCGCTCGGCCGATACCCAACCAAATGCGTGTAACGAAACCATAGCGCGATCTATTTCGATCCCAACGCCATCTATCGAGCATAGTGACAACTCGGATTATTTATCTATACTCCGTTCGGGCATTTTCTTTGTA
Organism: Orthosia cruda; assembly: GCA_964057195.1. NCBI lineage: Eukaryota > Metazoa > Arthropoda > Insecta > Lepidoptera > Noctuidae > Orthosia > Orthosia cruda. The sequence continues at coordinate 31,513,169 of OZ059832.1, forward strand.
CTAAAAGTTTTATTATATTGATATTCTTTTTTCATACCTTTTTACTATTTATTTACTTTTTCCGATGAATTAAAACAATAACATAAACCGAACTCGTGTAACGATCGACACCATTGCGCGATCACCAACTCGACATATAGTACTAATAGAATTATCTATACTCCGTTAGAGCATTTTCTTTGTACTAAAAGTTGTATTATATTATATTATTATATTTTCATACCTTTTTACTATTTATTTACATTTTTCCGATGAATGTACTGAAAAGTACTGAATTGATGCCGACTCTTGACCAATAGATGGCGCTGTATGTCCGGCATAAATTTTATTTTATTTTTTATTTTTTGTAATAAAAACTATCCTATGTCCATTCTCAAGTACCAAACTATGTCTGTACCAAATTTCACACAAATCGGTTCAGTAGTTTAGGCGTGAAGCAAAGACAGACAGACAGACAGACATACAGACAGACAGAAAGACAGACAGACAGAGTTACTTTCGCATTTATAATATTAGTTTGGATTTATTTACATTTGCTTCGTCACTAGGCTGTCATTTAACTATTTGATATGTCTTATACCCAAAACATACTTATCATTGAGAAGTTTCAGTGGCCATCTGTGGTCTTCTTCATCAGTTCCACTTCATCAAATGATACTTTCTGCTTGCCATGTTGATGAAAATACCAAAATCGCTATATATATATGACTACAAATTTTTAAGATTTCCCTCGATTTCCATGGCATTCCCTCATGAGATCCTGACTTGGTGACAATGGGACCACCTCGAGAAAATAAAATAATTTTTTTGTTTGAAAGGGTTTTCGAACAAAAAAGGAATTTTCAAAATCGGACCATAATTGAAAGAGGAATCGGTGAATAGAAACAAAAAGAAATACAAAGTCCAATGGAGAACCTCATCATTTTTGGAAAGTCGGTTAAAAATAAACTTATTCAATCCGTGCTTTGTTAAATTACATATTTACAGTTAGGTTAAAAGATTTAAATATATTTTCTTATGGGGTTAGCCGCGGTCAGGTAAAATTAAAAGCATTTTGTGTATCTATTTTATTACTTCGTTCAATTTCGCAAATGAAACAAACTCGATATTTATACAAGGAGCCAACTCAGAGATTTAATCTCCATGATCCGACCGTTGTTACCGACTGCAATGAATAGTACATACTCACCAGGACAATTCAAATGAGCTTAAATATGATGGGTTTACTACATAGTAGTCAACTAAAAGATCCACTATTCACCCTTCTGGTCATCTCCTTCAACAGACCCTTGTTACCAATTACAATGAAAAGTACCTACTCATCAGGACGATTCAAATGAGTGTTCTAGAACACGGCTCGGCTATCGACCACTTGTTGTTTTCGACTAACAGAGGATGAAGACCAGCCACATCGTGCTACTGATTTAAATCAATCCATACTCGGGTGTATTACAGACTATAATAGAAACAAATAACGCTCATATCTGTTTAACATTGGCAGGAGCTGGATGGGATTCTGTTACAATACATACTGGACAACGAAGCGAAGGTTCGAGAAATGGTGCCTGTCGCGAAGGAAAAGTACGCCAAGGTCGTGAATAAGGTGTGCGGCGAGCACATGCGCTTGTGCCTGCACCCCAACGCGCTTGAGTCGCTGGATCAACACGCCAGCCTGGCCGCGCTAAAGCAGTTCTACACTGGCAAAGATGATCAAAAACTGAAGTTAGACCAGGTGAGCTCCTTTTACAAGCTTTATTTACATTTAACTGTCCCGGAATCTGTAATAATATCTTCCAAGTTAAATTTGATCCACTTCTCAGTGTCCGATTGAGCTGAAATTTGGCACACACGTTTTGTTCTCGTGACAATGGAAATTTAAATATGTAAGCTTGTTATATCCAACTTTCTGATGTCTCTCGCTAAGGAAAAGTACGCCGAGATCATGAAAAAAGTGAGCAGGGAGCACATACGCTTCTACATGTCCACCAGCGGGCCTGAACCTGAATATGATGAAGGTGACGAAGATGATCAAAAACTGGAATTAGAGCAGGTGAGCTCCTTTTAAAAGCTTTATTTACTTTCAACTGTCCCGTTGTCTGTAATCAGGGCCGAGTTTCTCACCTCTAAATTAGAGGTGAGAAACTCGGCCCAAATCTTGCAAGTTTTTGACCCACTTCTCAGTGTCCGATTTTGCTGCAATTTGGCACACACGATTGGTTCTCGTGACAATGGAAATTTAAATATGTAAATTTCCATTGTCACGAGAACCATGGCGTGTTTTTTATAACTAAATCTAAATTCAGCCCACAATACAGTAAATCAACTGCATTTTTATTCATACACTAGCTGATCCGGTAAACTTTGTTTTGCTATAAAAACACCAAACCTACCCTACCTCCCTACCCTACCAACCCTACCTACCCTTCCTACCCTAACCACCCTGCCCTAACTACCGACATTCAAAAAGAAACATTCGGAATCAATATAAATATGCAATTAATTTACCGGTTATTAACAATAATGATATATATGATATACAGGGTGTTTGGAAGGGAGCTGTACATACGCCTAGGGTAGAAACTAGGGATAGTCTGCTACCTACCCCCGCCCATTATATTGACCTTGGCCTCAAGGTTCTTTTTTAATTTATTTTTATTTTTTATTTGACTTTTTTGTGATTTTTTGACTAAAACTACCTGTAGCTCAAAATCTATCCATGGGACCGGTCGGCTAATGGTCTTGTTTTAATCGTTAGAGTCTTAGGGTCCTGCAAAAAATTATTTTACACCAGAAAATTGTGGAGAAGAAAAGTTATGGGGCCTGAAGTACCGTAGTAAGGTAAAGAAATAATTTTAAGGGCAACTTTCTATGGGGTTTAAAAAAAAACTAACAGGGTTGGAGTTCTTCTGATTTTTTTAAAACATCCTCAGTCCATGCCCTTTCTAACGATATGCTAAAAGTGTAATTATCACTTTTAGTTTTAAAGTTATTAATTAATTTCCGCAACTAGGGCACTTCAAGCAAAAATTTCAACTAATGAAAATTAAATGTGTTCGATCGTAAAAGGATGGCAAATGAAACAAAAAATTTGGTAATGACTAATGTCATTAAATTACAAATTTTAATTAATTACTAATTTTAATTAATTACAAATTTTGTTCAAATTGATGACCATTGACCTGTAAACATGCTCGGCACCTCTTCCTCATCTCCACGGTCACCGTTCTAAGCAGCAGTTCCTCGCGCATTGTATCGAATGCGGCGTGGATCCTGTTAATTAGAACCTCCCTTGTTGGTACTTCTTCTGCGTACACCAACTCTTTCGCCCTTCCCCAGACGTAGAAGTCGAGTGGGGTAAGGTCAGGCGACCTTGGGGGCCAGGGAATTGGCCCACCCCGACCAATCCAAGAATTAGGAAAGCAGTTGTCCAGAAGCTCCCTCACTGCTAGGCTCCAATGAGCAGGACAGCCGTCGTGCTGGAAGACTATGGGCCGATCTTCGTCAAACACTTCTTCCGCTAAATCAGGCAAATCGTTTTCGAGGAAATCTAAGTAGTTTTGCCCGTTTAGGTTGTCTGGCAAAAAGTGCGGCCCTATCAACCGATTACCGATGACGCCTGCCCATACGTTCACGGAGAACCTTCGTTGAAAACCTCTGTGCCTCTTGACTCTCGGGTTTTGATCTCTGGGTGCCCAGTGATGGAGATTGTGGTAATTTACAATTCCTTCCTTGTCAAACTTGGACTCGTCAGTCCAGAGAATACTCCGTAAAAAAATAATATCTTCCACGTCCGTATGGAGCAAGTGGCGGCAAAACTCCACCCTTCTTGCATAGTCGTTATCCTCTAAGCCTAAAACAATAAAAATATCAACGTTAGCGGTTTCCTTATGAATTAGTAGCTATGTAACATTGATTGCTATCTCTGTCTTTCCATTTCTCTCTCTCTCACACACATGCTCATGTTAATTTAAAAATTGCCTATGAAATTCACATGCTAGTTCATTACATAAGAGCTAAAAACAAAAACTTTATGTAAAAAATTACCTTGAACAGGGGTGTAGTGGAAAGGATGACGTCCATTTTCGCGAAGAACCGACCAGACTTTCCACACGCTTAAACCAAGCGTCCGGGCTACGGTTCTTACGCTTCTGGTCGGATCTTCCTCAAATTCAGCCAATATGCGTTCTTCCGCAGCCAAATTTGGTTGAAATCTGTTCACGGCTGGTTCCCGGAAATTTAAATTTCCGGTTTCTCGCAGACGCCGATAAGTTAAGCCAAACGTTTGGTGGTTAGGCACTCGCCGGTTAGGATACCGTTCTTGATAAATCCTCCGTGCCTCGCGCCCATTGCAATCAGCCATTCCATACACCACCAGCATGTCGGTGTACTCTTCACTGGTAAATCCAGCCATTTTGCCAACAACAAGGTAACAAATAACAAAACTTAACAAAAACGAAGTAATAACAAACTCAACAAAATTAACGAAAACAGTGGAGCGTCGTAACGGCAAGTACGTAAGTTAGCTAAGATGGGTAAATCTCGACTGACTAACAAAGACCCCAACGAGTTACCTGCCCGGCCCCGTCGACCCAAGAGCGAAAGAGACATGACATGACATGTTTTGTCTCTTACATGTTGCTCTCGTGTAAGAGTGAGACAACAAATTTGCCAACTGTAGGCCAAACTGGTTTAAATTCTGGAAATTACATTTGTCTTACAAATGTCGACTCGTGGTGGTAAAAGTGCCCTAGTTGCGGAAATTAATTAATAACTTTAAAACTAAAAGTGATAATTACACTTTTAGCATATCGTTAGAAAGGGCATGGACTGAGGATGTTTTAAAAAAATCAGAAGAACTCCAACCCTGTTAGTTTTTTTTTAAACCCCATAGAAAGTTGCCCTTAAAATTATTTCTTTACCTTACTACGGTACTTCAGGCCCCATAACTTTTCTTCTCCACAATTTTCTGGTGTAAAATAATTTTTTGCAGGACCCTAAGACTCTAACGATTAAAACAAGACCATTAGCCGACCGGTCCCATGGATAGATTTTGAGCTACAGGTAGTTTTAGTCAAAAAATCATAAAAAAGTCAAATAAAAAATAATAATAAATTAAAAAAAAACCTTGAGGCCAAGGTCAATATAATGGGCGGGGGTAGGTAGCAGACTATCCCTAGTTTCTACCCTAGGCGTATGTACAGCTCCCTTCCAAACACCCTGTATATACAAATTGAAAAATAACTTTATTTTTTGAAGTCGGTGTCAAATTGAAATTCAAATTCATTTATTGCTCAACACAGTACATAAAAATACACTTCCAGATGTCAGGTGAATGCGCAGTCAACCGTGTTCCACCAATTTAGGCTTGCAAAATTATTGTTACAATAATAATTCAAAGAATACAATGTTATAAATTAAACTAAAATTACAATTGAACGTATATGTCATTAATAAAAAATAAAAATCTAAAACGTGATCAACGTCATAATTTAAAAAAATGTATAAAATGTCATTAATTAAAAAAAACTAAAAGTAATCAATGTCATAAATTAAAAAAATGTATAAAATGTCATAAATAAAAAATGGTATAATATGTCATAAATTTAAAATGCATCCAATGTCAAAAATTAAAATTATATCCAATATCATACATTAAAATTAAAATACTGTACGATGTCATAAATGAAAGAAATCAGATGTATAATATGTCATAGATAAAATTTGAACGTATTCAATGTCATAAATTAATATTAAAATTCTAAGACGTAGACAATGTCATAAATTAAAAAATTGAGAAGTAATGTCAAATTATACAATGTCTTAATAATTAACGAAATAATAAGTAAACAAATCGGACCCAAGTATCCACCCCAATCACACCTGAACAGATAATTTTCTGTCCAACAGGTACTCATGTACTGTGTAGTATGTCTTGCTTAGCAGTAAATTATTCAATTGTTTTTTAAATACATTGATGTCATTAATATTTAACAAAGAATTTGGTAGTTTATTATAAATTTGTGGAGCCATTCCTGTGAAGTTTTTATGAAACACTGCTTTTTTGTGCTGTCTACCGCTTATTTTATTTTTGTGTCTTGCGCTGTGAAGTTTTTCAAACAAGTGAAAATTTGTTTTAACAAAGACAGCTACTTCGTATATGTACAGACATGGTACTGTTAAAATTCGAAAATACGCAAAGAACGGTTTACAGCTTTCCGTGCTTGGTATACCGCATATCGCCCTAACACATCTTTTTTGCGCTCTAAATACCGTCTCCATATTCGTGGAGTTACCCCAGTATATGATCCCGTAGCGTAACGTAGATGTAACATATGCATGGTACGCCGTGATCAAAACTTTTTGGTGTACCTCCTTTGCGAGATTGCGTAAGGCATATGCATGCTGGCTCAGGCGTTTACACACACTGTCACTGTGAGTTTTCCACGACATATCTCTATCTAGCTCTAGTCCTAAAAAATTTGTAGTGTTAGTATCTGAAATTATTTTGTCTTTATATTTTATGTCCGGTTTTTTATGATTTGTCATTTGCTCAAAAGTCATTATTTTCGTTTTGTCAATATTTATTTTCAAATTATTCGCGCCCATCCATTCTACTAATACTTGGAGACAGTGGTTTATCTCTCTCTCAAGTGTCGTCGCATCATTGTAGCCACTAAAAACAACTGTGCTATCGTCAGCAAATAAAACCATAGGGTGGTGTGTTTCTCTGGGCATGTCGTTAATGTATATAATAAATAACAACGCTGCCAAAATACAACCTTGGGGTACACCATAGTTATTGGGTCTCTGACTCGACATATATGTACGTTCGGTTTTTGAAGCAATACATACTTTCTCTATCCTCGTAACTTGTCTTCTGTCTGACAAGTACGATTCTAAAAGTTTCAGAGCATTGCCCCTAACTCCATATCTTTCCAACTTCTTTAACAGAATAGTTCGATCAACAAAATCAAATGCCTTGCTCATGTCCATGAATAAAGCAGCTACTGGACTTCTATTATCCATACTAGTAATAATTTTATCGAAGAGATTAAAAATCGCCATGTTAATATTCTTTTTTCTCCTAAAACCGTATTGCTCATCAGCAAAAAGATTTTTCCGTTCAAAAAAAGAGTACAATGTGTTGTATATTACTTTCTCCAATATTTTGGAGAATATGGGCAGTAAGGCAATAGGTCTATAATTGGCTGGATCATGTTTGCTACCTTTCTTATGTAGCGGTTTTATTACGGCCAATTTTAGGCGATCCGGAAACACACCCGATTCTAAACACATATTTATTATGTAGCTAAGTACCGGTGCTATGATAGTTGAGACATATTTAATGACATTTGTTGTGATGTCATCATATCCCGAACTATGTGTATTATTCAACGAAATAATTAGTTTTATAATGTCAGAGGGAATTGTGGGAATTAAAAATAAAGAGTCAAGCTGCATGTCAAATTTTAAATTTTGATCACAAATGTTCATGTCAGAAACTGATTCGATTTCATTAATAAAATAGTCATTGAAGGTTTGGGAGATTATTTTTGGGTCAGTTATATCTTCGTTATTTATCCTAAGTTTTGATATTCCTTCAACCGGTTTGTTATTTTTGCATTTATTTATTATTTGCCATGTAGCCTTGCTCTTATTCGACGCATTATTAATATGGTTGTTATTCTGTGATTTTTTTGTTAGACGAATTATAGTTTTTAACCGTCGCGAATAAGTTTTAAACCTTGATTTAGTATTGGAGTTTGGGTCTTTCCCATGTTGTGCGCGAAATGTTATGGCAGTTTCCATAACATTTCGCGCTTGCGTTTACAGCATAATTTTATTCCTTTACTGATCCACTTAGGAGATTTTACTGCGTATCGCTTAAGTTTTTTAAGTGGAAAGCACATATCGTAAAACAATTTAAACGTGTCGTAAAACTTATTGAATGCGTCATTGGGTTCTTTGCAGGAATAAATATCATTGAATGTCAAATTTTGTAAACACCGTTTAATGTTTTGCATATTTTCTGTACAGTAACTACGTCTAAATATGTACCAATAAGGGAGAATGCAAGTTTTTTTAACTGGACATTGTAGTAGTTGTGCTGTATGATCTGACATTGCCAGTTCGACCGTTACGCATTTACTACCCCGTATATTGTCGACAATGTTATCAATACAGGTGCCGCTACAAAGACGTGTAGGGGTAAGCACACCTATTTTCAGATTGAAACTTTGCAATAGATTTTTAAAACTGCGAGAGGCATAGTTATCCTTCAGAAGATCTATATTGAAATCACCACATAAAATAATCTTTTTCTTACGTTTGAAGCAGATGTCATTGAGAGTCAAATCTAAATTAAAAAGGAATGTATTCAATGACACCTTATCCATATTAGGAGGTCTGTATATACACAAGACTATTACGGGGTGATTCTGCAACTCAACTGCGCAACCTTCAATAACGTTTGGTTTACACCATTTTCCTACATTATTTTTTTTTCCCATTAGAGTATTCTTCATTAGTATACACGAGCCCCCGTTCCTACTTTCTCGTGAAAAATATGTGTGGAGTGAACATGCATATGATCGTCCTTATTCATGTTTGTGTCTTTCGTAGGTACCATTTTTTTTGGATTATGGACACCGACATCAAAAAATAAAATTATTTTTTACTTTGTAGTTTTGTATTTGGAAGTCGGTAATATTTTTTTGTTTTTTTTTTTTTAATTTTTCTCTTTTTAGTTGTACCTACGTAATAGGCAAGTTAGTAAGGTAACTATAACGCCAGAATAGATTTCATGAAACTATAACATAACCGGTGAAATGAGAGATCTGCGTACCCCTTAAGAGCTTACTGGCGTGATGTTATGTTATGAAATGGTATAAAAGATAAACAGACATGCGATTGCAGCAATCCCGAGAGATTTGCCGTTATTTATTGAAGAGTTCTGTTGTATATCTCCGAAGTTCTTCATCAGATCTTCACCAAATTAAAATGGGACCAATTTCGAAACAAACTTTTTTTTTTCAATAAAAAAAGATTTTTTTATATCGGTCCACAATTGACGGAGATATCGGTGAACGGGTGAACATACCAAAAAAAAAAAAAAACATAATGTCGAACATAGAACCTCTTCCTTTTTGGGAAATCGGTTAAAAAATACCTATGTTACTGCTATTCGTGTGTACAATCTGTTAACTCCAGAAATTAAGCAATTAAATGAAAATATGTTTAAAATAAATTGAAAAAAATGTTGATTGATAATGTATTTTATAATCATGAGTCATTTTGTATTACTAGAATGTCCACATCCACACGCTTAGCTACATCGTAATTTTATCGCGTGATTTTAACTTCTAACCACATAATAATTATGTTATTAAATTATCATAAGTTACTATTAAATGGCTATATAAAAATTAACGTGGATATTTGCGCTTCGGGTGGTAGTGGTGACATAGTGCAGGAGCCAGTACCTCAAAGAGAACATCAACTTAACCTAAATTTGACCGAAAAGATGGAGACGAACGAATAGAGTGAGCTACGACTTGCAAAGAGAGGGCAACAAGAAGATGAAGAAATAGTGGAAGAAGATGAATTGGTGACAATAACTAGAAGACACAAGCGAGCAAATAGGAAAGATGCTGAAGATATTTTTACATTTTTAAATATTATTCTATAAAAAAATTAAATAAAAAAACATTTAAAAATACAAAAATAGTAGCCCACCGGTATCGGGAACAGGGTCCAAGCTACCGGTGGTCAGGGCTCCTGAGAGAGGAACCTCCTAACGATACGCGCCGTGTCCAGGAGTACCGCTTTCTGGATCAAGCCCTTGATCCAGCTGCCCAACGAGAGCCTCCTCAGATGTTCGTCGAGGCTCTTGGCTATTATGCCATTGGCCGTAACGACTATCGGCACAATGATCGCTGTATTCACGGCCCACATGTCGACAACCTCGCGAGCCAGATCAAGATACTTCCTTTTCTTATCTCTCTCAGCCTTCACGAGGTTCTCGTCATGGGGGACCGCTATATCAACAATCATTGCGCGACGCTCTAGTCGGTCTATCACCACTATGTCAGGCTTATTGGCAACAATAGTCCTGTCAGTGATGATAGACCGATCCCAATACAACGTGACATTGCCATTTTCGAGAACTGGGTCGGGCACATACTTATAGTAAGGCACTTCCGATTCCACAAGATTGTATTTAAGAGCAAGTTGCTGATGGATAATCCTGGCTACAAGGTTGTGTCTATGCAAATAGTCTCCGTTAGCTAGACTAGAAACAACCGGAGATAATGTGACGGATGGATTCCCCCGGTCGGTGACATGCCCGACAGATGTCAACCGTACCGTCTTTCACAATGTATTTCCGGTAGTTGTTTGTCATCATAACTTCGTCCATTATCGCAAAGACAAAACCTTCGGTTTCCCCGAAAAGGTCACCAAATCACAGCCAGGCCACGGACGCTAAAAGATCAACATCGGGGCCATGTAGGACCCGGTAGAAGCGTCCGTGAAGCTCCTTGCTCTGCCATACCTCCCTGCGGTCATTAGTATCTAATACTATAGGTTTGCGCCAGTTCTCGTTAGCCAAGGAGAGCGGGGTAAGGCCCTTGTCCACTGCTACCACATCTCGATGCATACCCACGTCAGCGGCCTGGAAGTATTCCCTAAGACTGCATACCTCGCGGTTGTGTAGGGTCTTAGCATTTAAAAAGCCACGACCCCCACACTTCCGAGGGATATACAGTCTCATAACCGATGAACGTGGGTGATGCATACGATTTGCGGTAAGCAGCGTGCGGACCCTCCTATCCAGGGCGTCAAGTTCTGTTTGAGTCCATTTGGGTATGCCGAAAGAGTACATCAAGACCGGCATGACCCAGCCGTTGAAGGCGCGCACCTTGTTCCCGCCTGATAAAAGACTATTTAATACATTGCACCGCGGCCAGTGGCAAGGCAGACGAGACACGGCTATTCCGTGATTCATTGCGCAGTCTATCAAGTACGTCATCATCCAACATACGGTTACGTTGGATGACCCGCACCTGATCCGACAGACGTTGGGCCGAAACGTTGACAGCTGGCTCAAGCACCTGAAACAGAGAGTGCATCCGACCACGGTACGCAGTCAGGTTAATTCCCCCCTCTGTAGCCCCAAAGTATGCGCGCATGACGTTTTCGTTGATCAATTGCGTCCATCGCATGCGCTGCACACTTCCACCGGGAGCGGGGACCCTGTCAGAGGCCGATGGGCCTCGAGGTCCCAGGCTGTCCGGCGGCCGGCGTCCTCCCCGTCGACGCGCAGCTGGTGGTGTCGTCGGCTGAGAGAAATATTCGTCGCTCGAACTCGACGCAACTGCAATGTCCGGGATCGCTTCACTCACGATTGTAGGTGGTCCCGGCGGCTGCGAGGCGGAGCTAAGCGACGAACCCGAAGATGTTGGGCGTGTGGATAGTGCTTGGGCCTGGCTTCTTTTGAGCATGTTTTATTCATCTTTGTTTGTCAAATGATTTTTCATGTTGTAGTTTTGTGTTATCGTCACTATTGTAAATTTCTTTTATTTTCTTGATTTTTAATTTTTTTGGTGTGTTTGTATTGTACATTGTTCTATTGTATTTTTCTATTATATTATTTTATATTGGAAAATTTGGAGATAATAATTTTATATGTCACTCTTGACACGTCAGGCCATAGATTATTATTATTATTGCTGTGATTATTTAATTGGAAAAGTAGTGAAAAGTCTAAACAAAAATACACTTGTATATGTGTGACAGGAAATAAACTTTACCAAAACAATTTGGTATGGCAAAGCTTTCGAGATCGTTAAAATAGATAAGATAGGAAAGTATACCATCTTTCCTATCTTATCTATTTTAACGCTTTGAATACATTTGGATACATTTAAAAGTGCATTCAGAGTCCATTCAGAATCTTGATCTTTCTTGAAATTAAAGAAAGCGCTTTGAAATTATTAAATTGTGAAAGTTTTATAAGTTCAGGAAACAGAGTTCAGAGGACTGACGAAATTAGCTTATCTTATGGTATTTTAAGACAGATATATCTAAAAACAGAAGAAAAGAAATTCTTGAATATCAGTCATGTGAGCATGACATAATATCAATAAGAAGGCTAAAGAGAATGTCTGACAGCGTGGAATGGATAGATTCAGAAACAATACGAATTTGTTTTAAGGGCGCCACTTTGCCGCCGTATGTATTTGAGTACTGTTAGAATGGAAAACTCCCGAATCTTTTTAAAAAGATTTATTTATACTTCCTAATTAATAAACAATATGTTTTGGGGAAATTCGGTATACGTCCCAACTCTTTGAATGCCAAACCCGAACTGGCTGGAAACAAACGAGTCAGTGTTGCCAGGGCCCTTAAGTCAAAAGTTAAGTTTCATTGCCTGAAATGTTACATTTTTGCTGCAAAAGTTATTTTTTTTAAAATGCAAATTTATGTCAACAAAATGGCGGAATGTAAAGGAATCTATGATGTCTAATGGTGTATTTAATCTTATGATAAAAGAGACTGTAGTTGCATTTGTTCGCAGCGCCATCTTCACAGTTGTTACTATCTAGTCTAGCATCTAACTTATTCTATTCTATTCTATTAGTTTGAACGAAACCCACGAGAGGTGATGCATCTGTTAGTTTTACAATGAACTAAATACTAATATTCGATATGTATAAAACCCTCTTAACGTACTTTTTTACCATTATGTTCTTAAGAGAGCTGTTAATAAAGGGCAAAATCGCCTCAATGCAAAAAAAAACAAAAAACCTTACATTATCGACGATGATTTGTCATCTCTCTTTATTGTGTATTAAATTGAGTACTATTGAATCGCTTTCAATAAGATTTGTTCTATAGGTACTTTTTTTTAATTCTGATATCACCAAACATGTCAATTAGATAGGCTTATTATATTATGACGAAAACTAAAACAATAAATGTAGTAAAGAACCAAACAATAAATGTAGGTAATCACCGGAACTTCTCTCGCATACCTCTCACTGTTCTATGACAACAAACATTAACACAACGCAACATTCAACAAAACAAATCACAATCAGCCATGTAAATTTTCTTTTTTGAGCTAAGAAACCGCGCGAACTCGCAAAGTAGGAAACGTACGCGCACACGCTCATGCAAAATCAAGTTTTATTTAATGCAAAATATATTTCATTTTGTCATGGCGCGTTTCATTCAGAGCCCATCTCGTTCAATTTGGATGCGTTCGTAAACTGCTTGCAAAAAAATCTAGCATTACAAATCTCGTTGTTCTCAAAAGTTACGAAAATTGCCTTAAATATAAAAATTACTTACATGTTACGCGAGGGGGTCAAAAGTTACGAAAAATGTAAGAAATGTAACCTTCTGGCAACGCTGCTAACGAGCAAAACAACTTCTAGGTGGGCCATTGCTGACTAAGCAATAGTGTCAGCATTTACTAATACAGAATAGGGATGTTACAACCCCCCCAACAAGATGAAACTTATATATTTTTTACATAAGTTTCAGGGAGATATTCAAAGTCTTGGGACTGGAATTTCTTCTAATTCCTGAACTTCATCTGCTAAACTGTTAGATTATTTCTTAGTTTTGAAAGTTGGACATTTACCGAACTTTTTACAAACTTTATAAGATATAAAAATTAGAATTAGAATAATTATACAATATGTAATAATAGGATAGTGAGATTCATATTTTATGAATGGGCTAGGTTCATTGATAATTTTGTCAATATCTGACATTAATTGATTATTTGAAACAGTTACAAGTTTTTCAAGATGTACGTCGTTCAACTTTAAAGGTTTTAATTTTGGTTTAACTAACATGAACTTATCTTTGTCACAACAAGGATCACTGATAAGTTTAAAATCAGAAATGATAGGTTTAATACCAATATTATAATAAGGTTTAGATAAAAGTTCCCTATCTTTACAGTAAGCTTTACATTCCGGATCTAGACTGATTACACCAGTACCTAACAGCTTGTACTCTGTTATCTGTGAATTACATTCAAGGGTAAGTTTAGTTGGTTCTGATTTGACAAATAACCATTTATTGTTTTTTAATTCTTGCCAAATATCTATAATCCCATGAATTCATTTAGTTTCACATTGTTCAGGCAATTTATTAATAATTTTACTTATCATTTCTTTTTCACAAGTAGGCATATTTTGTATTGAATATACATCGAGATTATTACATATATAAATCTGATTAATAGTTTTAACACATTTACTTAGTTCTTGGAGGCATACATATGTTATTTTATCCTTACTTATGGCTATATGATTACAATGAGGTATAATCTCATAGCATAGGAATAAGGCTGGTCCACATCATGTGGAATAGGTACAGAAATAGGTTTATATAATACGTATTCTGACTTATGTACTAAGGGAATTTTAATGACAAAACTACTTTACTATTTATAAAATAGCACGATAGTTGTGCTAAGTCGGTTAACTTAAGGATACTATCTAAACTTAAGCTAATAGTTAATACACTGTTCTTATTTAAATCTTTAACATTATATATATACTCTTCATAGAGTTGTTTAGGGGTTGAGATAGAGGGATGTATAGAATGACTCTTAGTGAACATTATAGCGTTAATAATATCATCAAGTCTAAATGATAAAGTTAGTAAACTAGAATACAATTAATTGTAGATTTCGTTCATTTTAGATTCTATATATAATTCTTTAGGTATATATATTACTACCACTATAATGTATCTAACATTGTTTAATACAGCAGATAAATTTTCAATGACATTGCCTAATCGAGCTTCATTGATTTTGATTATCTTAAGTGTTTCATTATAATTTTGTAATGCTGTATTAGTCATCAAAATATTATCTTATAAGAGAGATGAAAGTTTCTTATTATTATTTTCTAAGTGTTGAATTGCGGAATTATACTTAATTGAGTCGTCCTCATCCATTGCGCCAATTACTAGTTTGAAAAAGGAACCGATACCTGCAAACCACGCAGATCTCTTATCTCTATCGGGAATAAGATGAGATATAGCGCTGTAATCTTTCAGAATACTGTCAAGGCGAGATTTTAAAAGGAAGTTATGGCATTTTGAAACACTGAATTCATTCTGTTGGCAAAGGAATCTAGCAGTTCCTAAGGCGGACTTAATATTTTCTATATGAGGTTGTATATATCCAATGTCGATCGGGACTAATATGTGGAGATAATTATTAGAGATTTTCAAAGTTCCCTCAGGCTCAAAATAGATTCCAGTACTTTCTTTAATGGGTTCTATAACATCGGCTGAGATAACGGAGATACACGCCGAGGCGATGCTGAAATAATATTCTAGGTTATAAAACTAATCTACTAACTAAATACAACGTTATAAAACGAATCATTCGTTTCAGCAAGTTTAACTTCATCATAGTGATGTTTTACATGCCGACGATTTATCAATAAAGTAAGTGTGTTATTTCCGTTTACTCGGATTACTTTATAGGGACCATTCCAAATGGGTGATAAAGCTTTACGGAGTTGTAACTGATTTTTGAGGTAAACCATATCACCTGCTTTGTACTTTACTGATTTGGTATGTTTATCGTAATATGCTTTGGAAGTTATTTTTGATTTCAGTATGTTTTCTATAGCTTTCTCTCTAGAAATTCGTAGACGTTGTTGTAAGATCCTAACGTAGTTGTTGTATAGATTCTAAGGCGGAATCGTAAATGGATGAAGGTATAAGTGCTTTATGACCAAATACCAGCTCATAAGGGGTGAAATTTGTAGTACTATGAACCGTGGTATTATAAGTGAGCATGGCTGTATAGACATATCTGGGCCAATTAGTTTGATTTTCATCCACAAAAGATTTAAGATATTCTTTTAAGGTTGTGTGGCTCCTTTCAAGGGCTCCTTGTGTTTGTGAGTGGTAAGGGGTAATCCAGAGCTGTTTTATTTTTAAAAAGTTGCAATTTTGTTTGAATAGTTCGGCCGTAAAATTCGTGCCTTGATTGATTAGAATTATTTTTGGAATACCGAATTGAGCGATAAAATCCTCTGCGGTAGCATTAGAGATAGGATAAGCAGCTGAATATTTTATCAAATCGTCCTGCAATGTTAGAACAAACCTTAATTTAGCGTTACCAACTTCAGGAAGTAGACCTACGATGTCTAATGCAACGCGTTCAAACGGTTGTGTTGACGTTGTGGTGATCTGCATAGGTGCACGGTTAGTATGACGTAGTGTTTTATTAGCTTGGCAGGACACACATTTACGGACATAATTTTCGATATCGCTACGCATACTTCGCCAATAATATTATTCTTGGATTCTTTTTAACATTCTGTTAGAACCTAAGTGACCTGAAATGGGGATATCATGATGTTCACGCATAATTTTAGCAATCTCGCTCATGGTCGGACATCCTCCAGCGCAGCAGTGAACAGTTTCAAATGACGTTTCTCTGTCTCTCGCCGCGCTGGAGAATGATTGGTTTCGAGGTCTTATCCTGAAGACGGACTGACATGGTGGCGTTTTTGTACAAACACTTCAACATCTCTATGTACCGGTAGTCGATCTGGCACCGTTGGAGAGACTGCAGTACAGCCCACGTCTCGATCGAATCGAAGGCTTTCTCGTAGTCCACAAACGCTAAACAGAGAGGCAGGTTATACTCTTCGGTCTTCTGTATAACCTGCCGAAGCGTATGTATGTGGTCTACGGTGTTAAAGCCTTTTCGGAATCCGGCTTGTTCGGGGAGCTGGAAATCGTCAAACCTGCGCGGGGGACAATTCGTGATGACTTTTGAAAACAACAGTAGTAGACATGGCTAAGAAATGAGATGGGCCTATAATTCTTCAGCCGGGCACTGTCACTCTTCTTGAAGAAGAGTACCACCACACCCCTGCACCATGCCTGTGGCGTTTTGCCCTCGAGTATGACGGAATCTAACAGCTTTTGAAGGACCTTAAGGACCGGTTTTCCACCCGCCTTCAGGAGTTCGGCCGTGATTCCGTCATCACCCCGCGCCTTGTTGTTTTTGAGCTGTTTCAGAGCCATCCTAATCTCGTACAGGCGGACGTTCGGGATATCTTCGGTATAGTGTCGGGTCCATCTAGCTCTTGGGTCGTTTGCTAGACTCGTAACGGGCTTGCTGATTGATGTGTACAATTGCCCATAGAATGTCTCGATCTCCCTGAGAAGCTCCGGTTTGGCGGATACGATCCTGCCATCGTCAGTCTTCAGTTTCGTGAGTTGGCTCTGCCCAATAGCCAGATCCCTTGAAAACACCTTGGAGCCTTTATTTTGCTCGATCGCGTCTCTAATACGCTCGGTATTAAAGCAGCGAAGGTCTCTTTTCAAGGGTTTAGAGATCTGTCTATTGAGCTATTTGCACGCCGCATCTGAAGACTGCAGGATCATCTCACGCCTCTCCTTCATAAGCTTGAGGGTAAGATCAGAGAGCTTTTTGTTTCCATCTGTACGACGGGTCTTGAAAAACTTAGACCCGACCGTATGGACAGCTTCTACGAACCCGTTGCTGTATTCATCCACGGAGCTCGTTAAAAAAATAATAATTTCAAATCGTTTAAAAACCAACCGGCTTTATAACGAACATTTTGTTTGGACGAGCCTAATGAACAAAAATTTCATCACCAAATATAATTGTCATTGTGGCTAAATTGGTTAAGCGACATACCTACTTGGGCACGTTCGTTATATAAGAGGTCGAATCTTGTAATTCAACAATTGATGGCAGCACTAACAGCTTACCTAACATATCGGCCGAAGACAACGACGAAATACGAAAGTTGAGACAACAAATAGAGGAATTACAGACAGAATTATGTACAGCTCACGAAGAAATAAACAATGTATCTATAGAAAACACGGAACTCAAAAAAACTATTAACGACATGACAATTAAACATGAAATCGTTAACAAAGTGACGAAAAAACGAATGAGCGAATTGAGTACACCAAAGAAAAGTAAAAAAAAATGGAACACCTCGCCGAACTTCTAATGACCAGCACAAACAATAGTATATTATGCAACTAGTGAATAAAAGATGGATTTAATGCGAGGGCCGTAGATGAATCACAAGTAAGTGAAGGATTCTAACGACTGAATCACGACCGTAGGGAGTGATTCGTAATGATTGAATCACGAGCATAGCGAGTGATTCAAGTGTTAGAATCATGAACGACGCGAGTGATTCATGGCCCTCGATATAAATCCGTTTTATTCAAGAGTTGCATACTATATTTTTAATTCTTTATTGTACACAAAAAAAAAAAAAACATATACAACATGAGTGATTATAAAGTTGATGTACAAAGGCGAGCTTAACTCAAAGAAGAGTTTTCTACCCGCAAACCTTAGAGTGATAGAGAGAGTTTACAAAAGGAAGAAGAGAAGTAGTCCAGTGTACAATTTTAGAATAATATAAAATAAATCATAAATATACATACATACATAAGTACAAAATATATACTAATATTATGTCATTCCGAAAGAAAATGATCCTTGATTTTCCTCTTGAAGACATTCAGAGACGGGCTGTCGCGTAGGGAATGTGGTAGAGAGTTCCATAGACGCACTGCAGTAACAGAGAAGGAGCCATCATAGCGGCTGGAAGTATGACGTGGGGTACGAAGAAGAAGAAAAGTGGAAGTGCGACAGGGTTTACCCCTCGGGACAAAGTACTCAAAGCGTTCACGAAGGTATTGAGGAGAATTAGGATTGTGTAGGATAGTATAGAGGAGAGATAGGATATGGGTATCTCGACGACGCCGAATCGGCAGCCACTTCAATTTAGTCCGAAACTCTGACACGTGGTCGTATTTCCGGAGGCCAAAAATAAAGCGAATGCACAAGTTCTGCAGTCGCTCGAGTTTATTTAGGAGTACCTCCGTTGCGTCTAGAAAACAGACATCCGCATAGTCTATGAGCGGTAGAAGAAGAGATTGAGCAAGAGTGACCTTAGTGCTTAGTGATATTTTATACTATGACTACGAGAAAAAGAAAGATTGAAGCGAAAAGCACAAGGAAATAAATAAATGGATATTACCTTCAAAATTTACAAAGAAAATGTGAAACCCTGACCCCTGAGCTAGGTGTCAATCACTTGTGTTCAATCTCTATCTCTATCTCTATCTCTATCTCTATCTCTATCTCTATCTCTATCTCTATCTCTATCTCTATCTCTAACTCTATCTCTAACTCTATCTCTAACTCTGTCTCTAACTCTATCTCTAACTCTATCTCTAACTCTATCTCTAACTCTATCTCTAACTCTAACTCTATCTCTAACTCTATCTCTAACTCTATCTCTAACTCTATCTCTAACTCTATCTCTAACTCTATATCTAACTCTATCTCTAACTCTCTCTAACTCTCTCTAACTCTATCTCTAACTCTATCTCTAACTCTATCTCTAACTCTATCTCTAACTCTATCTCTAACTCTAACTCTATCTCTATCTCTATCTCTAACTCTATCTCTAACTCTATCTCTATCTCTAACTCTATCTCTAACTCTATCTCTAACTCTATCCTAACTCTATCTCTAACTCTATCTCTAACTCTTAACTCTATTTCTATCTCTAACTTTAACTCTAACTCAATCTCTAACTTTAACCCTATCTCTATCTAAGTTTGTATCGAATATTTTATGCGTAAGGAGGTTGTACAGCATTGAGATGGAGTTTGAATATTATATTGGTGTGTTTTAAGTTCAAACACCAAAACAGTGATTAAAAGTGCTTTTTTATTCACTATTTTCAGTGAATAATAGTACATTACTGCAGCGGCCAGCAAAAGAGGCATTGATGGACGAACGTGTAAATGTGGGCCGAGGCGAAGCCGAGGCACACATACGTAAGTCCATCAATGCCTAGTTGTGGCCAAGGCTTGTATAGTGCTTTTCTCAAATAATGCGCGGAAATTAAAACTGAGTAGTACCTAGAACAATTTTTTTCAAAAACAATTACTCTTGAAAATCAATGACGAACAACAATATTTTTTTCCGCCTTAGGCACTATTCGCACTGCGATTTTTATTCGCGTGATATTGTTTCCGTCCATCCTGCGGCCTATGGAATTGTATGAAGCAGCACGCATTGCTGTAAAAAAATACCGAGGGAATAATACTACAAAAAGCCGCGCGAATAAAAATCGCAATGCGTGTTAAGCCTTAAAGTTTTCATTTGTTTTTTTTTCTCAATAAACAGCGTTCTATTTGCAAGCCAGTTCGAAATTTAAATAAAACCTTTGATAAGTTACCTCCTTGGTTGCCATGTTTTAGAGTAAAAGATCGATCCATTTTTAAATTACACGACAGATATGAGTTTACTATGCAATTTATTTGGCCGCTACACACGACAGATTTGGATTTTCATACAACTTTTGCCGGCCGCTGCGCGCATGTATTTGGCCAGTACAACAATTGTGATTTATCTCGAAGAAGGTTGTCAAAATAATGCTCAAATTTCCAAGCATGTTTGAGAAAAATAAGCTTTTTAGAGTGGGCATGGTATAAAAAATATTATTGGATAGTGAGAAACATAGATTTGAGCTCTTGCACTCACCGTTGAAATTATGTCCTGTATGCTTAGTGCGAGTTTTATTAACGGGATGGTCGCGTAAACGTTTACGCAAATTTGTATGGCGCTGGATAAGCGCCACCCACTAGGCGTACGTGAGAACTATAATTTCTGAGTGCAAGTTTATAAAATATTTCGTCACTAGTGACAATCGACTACATCTCACAAGTAAGCGCGTCATTAGGCACTTATAAGCTTATATTAGACATATCGTATCGTAAACAAAATCACTTATGAGCGACTAACCCTCAGTTTCCCACCTTAAAATTATCGGAGAATTAATGTGACAAATTGTCAAGCACGCGTTATCTGCTGTGTTTGGTTTATATATTAACAATCTTGACATAAATAAAGGTAAATTAAAAAAAAAGATAAACCAAAAACAGTGTCTGAACTGGGAATCGAACCCAGGACCTCATGCTCACTAAAAACTATAGATATACCAACCCTGCGATCATCAATGAAACCATGGCTTGCAGCATGAGATCCTGGGTTCGATTCCTAGGTCAGACACTGTTTTTTGTTTTATTTTATTTCACACATAAAATAACTCTGTATAAAAATTATTTCAAGATTGTTTATAAGTAATTAGTAAAAAAAAAATTTAAAATTTTATCTTGTTTATTTAAATATTACATTATTATGTTATTAGTTTAAAATTTTGTAATTAATATGTTTATATTGAGCAACTGCGTATCTGACACTACACAATATACAAATTAGGCAATAGATGCCTGTGTTTAAAATTTGAAAGGATAAATGCCTAGCGAATCCACAGGCCACAGAGCACCGAGAGAGCGCGTGATGTCAGCGTTCGGGCGCCGAGGCCCGCTCGCACATGTTTTCATTTGATATTTTTTATAATACGATGAATAGGCATTTTAGACTGTGCCCATTGTGGTTTGAATGTATGATTAGTAGTCTAAGTCACTAGTCCTCATTTTTCACAATGAATGATAAAATCACAGAATATTATTAGAACTGTAGACACAGAATTGTAGACCGCTGAGACACGCACAAGCAAGTATTATGCCACAAACAGCCAAAAATATAGAATGTTAAGTGTCGACAAGTGGTCCTGTAGTACCCGATAACATTTTATATAGTAAGAGCAGTCCAAAATCCCAAATTCCCAAAACACCACTTCAAAGGCAAAACATAAACAAACTTCTAATTTCACACGTTATAACCACTACTATTTTAATAGTGTGTCGATTCCAATAGGAATTGCGAATAAAAATGTCAACCTATTTTGTCGGTTTATTAAATGATGAACGCGTCTCACAGTGACTACACGCTTGCGAATCGTTGACTGCTGTAGCAACACTCACTCGCATGTTTACGATAGTCGATACCGTCGACGTATACTTGTCTTTCACGGTGATGACGTTCAACGAATAATTTTATTAAACTCGCACTAAGCATACTGAGCAGGTTGTTACATTAGATACTACTCCGAAGAGTGAACCTATTCACCTGATAATAAAACCAGAAAAGAATAAACTGTGCATTATAAGTAGTAATAAAACTAATAACATCCTAACAATCACGGAAAGAACGTTCCCAAAATGTCAAGTATGCCACTACTTAACACCAAACTGTGGACTGGCGAAGCTTATTGGTGACATCGAGATAAAAGTTGAAAACTATACGTTAGATGACTACTGTCTGATTTTCATCGGTGAAGAAGATTTTCGGCGCACAAATAACTACTATGACCTAGTTATTAATATCCGGGCAACTTTATCAAAGATACAACACACGAATATCATACTTTACTACCTTTAAATTTAATCATTCTGTTATGTTTAACTGCAGAATAGAAACATTTAGTAGTATGCTTTATCTGAATTTATGTACTCACGAATACGCTTACTTATTCGATTCAAACTTAGGTTTATCATATGACTATAGTATGTTTTCGAAAATAAATGGGACTCTTAATAACTATGGCATGAGCAACATCTTTCAAAATTTAAGCCAATTAATGAACTTAAATGTTGGCTGTTCGAGTAAAGTAAACTCGTATTATTCACCTTACCCTATTTCTAAAGCAAATGCCACCACTAACGCCCATGAGCCAAATGAGCTGTTTTTTCTCGAATAATTATGTTAATATATTACATCAAAATATAGCAGGTTTAATAAACAAATCAAAAGATCTTTCTGTGTGTCTGGATCAACTTGTGGATAGGCAAATGTCTGTTGATGTAGTATGCATTGCCGAGCACTTCATAATGGAAGGTTATGAAAACCAGTTGTATGTAGCGAATTATTGTTTAGCAGCGTATTATTCCAGAAAGAGAAAAAAAGGGGTGGATCTTGTATTCTTATTAAAAAAAGGCCACAAATGGAAAGAACTGCCTAAAATAGCAAAACTATCTTCTCCAGGTGTATTTGAGTGCTGTGCCATTGAGCTTATTAGCTATAAGATATTTGTCGTTTGTATTTATAGAGTACCAAATGTAAATATTTTAGATGAATGTTGGAATAAGCTTGAGACACTTTTACAAGAGATATCAAACTCTAGCTGTAAGAGTATTGTAATTGCTGGCGATTTTAACATTGATGTACTAAAGACGAGTAGGATTTCTGCTACGCTTGAATGTCTACTATTCAGTTTTATTTTAAAACTGGAATTTAAACAGCCGACACGCATGGCCAGCCAGACATGTATAGACAATTTTGCGCATAATTATAATAAATCATGTAAATGCGAAGTAATAGAGTTTGCTCTATCAGATCACACTGCACAGTCACTTCAATGCCCCGTAAAAAAAAAACGTGTTCTATTAACTATTGGTACACGACCAGAAGAGACTATAATATAGAGAACATAGCTAAGTTCAAAGCCTGTATAAATAATATTTATTTTTCGGAGATCTACGAGACTAATGATCCCAATATAGCCTATAATGCATTTATCGACACTTTTAAGTTGTTTTATGACTTGTGTTTCCCGCTTATCCGAGTCAAAATTAATATTATAAAAAAGCCTAAGTGGTTGTCGAAAGGTGTTAAATTATGCAGAAGAAAATACACGTTCTGAGGCAACTGAGACTCAATCCTAGTCAGGTCAATAAAACCAAGTTTAAAAACTATTGTAAATTGTATAAAAAAATTATAAACCCACAAAAGGCACAAAATAATTATGAAATAACGAAAGCCAAAAACGTGGCTGAAACTACCTGGCAAATTATAAACCACAAAAAATACAATATTCCCAGCCAGCGTATTGATAAAATTAAATTGAATAATAAAATTATAACAAATCCAAAGAATATTTCTAATGCATTTAATAACTACTTTGTTGATAAAATACAGCCCAAATTAATGAACGGCAGCCAAATAAAGCAAGTAGGAAAATAGACACGAGAAGGGAGTCAATGTTCATGGCAACAAGCGTACCAGAGGATTTATATAAATTAATAATGTCACTGAAAACCACAAACAGCGTAGGTTACGATGGCCTCTGTACAAAGATTTTTAAATCCGTAGCTAGTGAGATATATATACATTTAAGTTACATACTTAATCTTAGTATAAATGCTGGCATATATCCAGAAGCTTTAAAAAAATCGATTATAAAACCAATATTTAAGAGAGAAAATAGAGAGATAATGGAAAATTATAGGTCAATCTCACTGATTCAGATTATTTAAAAAAAAATTGAGAAGTTTTTTTATAAGGAGCTATACAAATACTTAGAAAAGAACAATATTTTGTGTGAACAACAAAAAGGATTTAGACCCAGCAGAACAATAAATATGGCGATATTTGATTTCATACAGAATGTTATTAAAATGTAGATAAACGAAACCCTGTCTGCGTCATTTTCTGTGACACGACGCAGGCGTTTGATTATGTCCACCATCCTACACTTCTGAAGAAACTCGAAGCTTATGGTATAAGGGGTAATGTTCTGGACCTATTTCGGTCTTATTTACATAATAGACGACAAATAACTGAAATTAATATAGTTAATAAACAATACGAGATATTTAGATCAGACGAGCGAATAGTTAGTTACGGGGTACCGCAGGGGAGTGTGTTGGGTCCGATACGGCGTTATTTTTTGGGGCAACTCCACTGAAAGAGAAACTGCATTTAAAGCACAGAAAAGATGCATACGGTCATTTTTAAAACTGCAAACTACTGATAGCTGCGTGCCATATTTTAAACAGAATAAAATATTAACTTTACCGTGCTTATATATTTTAGAAATGGCAAATGTTTGTAAAGCTGAACCCTGACCGTTTTGACCGCATAGATGATGTATTTCCACGAAACAGGCGTGATAATAGTAGGCTATGTCTCTCTAGTGCGAGAACGACTTTAATACGCAAAAGTGTCTGCTACATGGCGCCAGTCGTTTATATTAAATTACCGAGGAGTTGAAAAGAATTAAACTTGACGTTATTTTAAAAAAAACTTCGATTTTTTTTTGTAGACAATGCGTATTATAGCGTGACGGAATTTTTAATGGAGAAAGACATGATAATAAATTTGAATAATGTGACATTTAATTTTTATTTAATTTAATTCTTTATTTAACTCCAATACGAAATAAGTTGACTGGAGAAGAATTGTGTATAATGTAAATAACTATTGAAATACTTCATAATTAAATTGTAATTATATTTAATTAATCTTTATGTTGACATTGTTTATCTTTATTATTATGTACTTAGCATCTCTACTGTATTTTGAAATTTTGCATGCCTTCTGGTTAAATATGGCTGTTCCTAATTGTATTGTTTGTCACCATGCTTTTTTGTTGTACCCATATTTGCAAAATAAATATCTTATCTTATCTTATCTAATGGCTAACAATACAATATAAATGAATATTATACGTATTTTACAGTGGAATGCACGATTCTTACGACCTAAACGTAATGAGTTTGAGTTGCTAATGTCACAAGAAAAAAATACATATATGTAGCTTTAATATCTGAAACGTGGCAGGAACCTGAATCTCATTTAAAGGTAGGGTAAGTGCTCCAGTGAATGAACATTTAAGGAATCATCGAACTTCAAAAAATTCTTACAGTACGTTGCCTCTAAGGGATACGGTGCAAAGCAAAATTTTGGTAATAAGGATATATTCAAAAATATTTTTTAAGTTGGGTTTATGACTTAACCTGTAAAATTTCTTAGATATTAAGCAATATATTGAAAAATACTCTAAAACCCCAGTGAATGAACGAAAATTTCCAGTAAACGAACTGAATAAAACCAGTGAATGAATACAATATTTATTTAATTCATCAAATCTAGTGACTAGATTTTAAACGATTTTTAGTTCCAATGCTGGGACACCTAATAATTTACTTAAAACTAGCTGAAATAGCAATTAAATCGATTTGAGACATATAGTATAACTATCCTTTATTCGAATTAATAAATAACTTATAGTACATACTTCAATTACGGCTACAATGTAATATCAAAAATGTTGAGTCTTACCTGAGTCCTAAATTCATGCCCAAACAAATACACAGTCACACCAACACTTCTAACTTTAAACCCTCGCCATTTTAATATGAACAGTAACTTTTGAAATGAATTTTGCCACTACAATATAAAAAAGAGCTGCGATTACGAAAAAAAAATACTGCGTTGGGTAAAAATGTTTTACTTTCTTATGTTTTGGAAATTAATCCATTTTGTTCATTCACTGGGGTGTGTTCATTCACTAGAGCACCTTCCCTAAGTGGGTATAATATTTTAGAAAAGATAGGACGGATGGATATGGGGGTATAGCTATTATTATTTGTAAGTCGATAAATGTACAACAATGTTTTATTTCTACCAGAAATTCAGATATAGATGTATGTCAATTCAGCTTTTAAACTGTAATGAAATTAAGAATATAGTATTGTGATATTGCCCTTCTTCAGTTCGCACAAGCCTTTCTGACTGGGAATAAATTTTCTCACTATATTCCAATAAATGCATAATATCTGGGGATTTTAACGGCCACCATGTAACCTGGTCCTCTAAAGCCGATGGAAGAGGCATTCAGATTTATGGTGCCACTTTAGATGCTGGATTTATTCCTCTTAACAATGGGAGTGCCACTAGAGTGACTTTAGTAGATAATATTGATCAGAGGACATCTCCCGATGTTACTTTTGTTTCGACCGATTTGTCTGTTTTACTAAGCTAGAGTGTTAAGAATGAAAATCTCAGAAGTGACAATCTCTTTGTTAAAATTTCATATAAAATAATAACAATATGAACGCTGTATGTATAAATAAAAAGAGAAATTTCAAGCTAGCAAAGTGGCCAGAGTAAAGTAAATCTTTAGAAAATAATTTATTACAACCTATAGATACACTTAATGTGCAATCCTTATATGATAATCTTATTAAACAGATGAACACGTACTTGGATTAGGAGCTGTGATAATCTAAAAACTAAGTTTCGACCTAAACCTTACTGGAACACAACACTCTCACATTTGGTGGCGCAAAGTAGGTTGGCTTTAAAGCAGTTCAGAAGTAATCCTACACCAAGTAATTTAACCATAATTAATTGAACACAAAACAAAAGCTGCAAAAGATGCTGCTATCTGTAAAGCGAGGACAAAAGATTGGCAAAGTTACTGTAGTAGCATTGATGAACAAACGTCAAGTTCTGATATAAGGTAACGCGGGGGCCTGGATTAAGGGAATCAGTTCATCCAGATCCCGTGTTTCGAATGATCAGAAGATTGAACTTCTTTTTAATCTCGCTCCAGACTATGTCTATCCAAGGGTCCAACATTTTAATTCTTCAAATAATACTTTACTCGAGGCTAAATACCTTACAAGAAATGTATAACTGTTTCAAGCGAGAGGATACAGCACCCGGTAACGACTGGATTACATATTATCATATATCATATACCATTTACCTCCGGCAGGCAAATTATACTTATCAGATTTGTACAATCACATTTTAATACCGGTAGTATCCCGATACAATGGCGTGACATATTAGTGACACCTATACCAAAACCGGCACCTAACGGTGGGAACAAACTCCGGACAATCTTCTTTTGGGACAATCCCACTGCACTTTGCCCAAACCACTGCAACTCCTGAATGCCAGAATCAACAGTGGCGACCACCAGAAAAGCGCCGAGGCAATGAAGCTCGACGAAGTCCCGCAGAATGCATTTGACTGTCTTGGATCCTGTAACGAAATTAATCAGAAAAGAATAACGGAGGATTAGGAAAAATACAAATTTCCACTTCCCTCCATATCAAGCAGGAGACAGAAAAACAAGACCAATAGGCACAAAGGGTCATTTACAACTGGGATAAGCCCAGTTGTCTAGCACTACGTATAAAAATTAGCATTAATATTAATGGGTCCTAACATTGTGAGCTGCTATATTTGTTTCCCATAATAGGTATGGCAAAAACGCTTGAACGCACGGAAATTTATTCTAGTTCCCACAAGGTCCGTATGGTACCTAAACAACTCCTAATGCAGCCTGTACATTATTCAACATATATATTTCGTTCATTCTGCCAAAGAATACACTCCCCTACGATATGATGTGCAGTTTGTACATATTCGCAGTCAGATTTAGAACACTGACCAATCGCCGTCCAATCCCCGTAATCTCTTGTATATGCAAAATCTGTCACGCAATGTTGACAAAAGGCTAGAGTGGTTTATAGAGAAAAATAAACTGTTGTCCCCGTTCAATTCTGTATTCAGGAGAAGACAGTCGTGGCAGTACTACCTAGTCAAATTATTAAGCCAAATTCCACACGTTATTCCCACACAGGTAAATAACAATGAATTTAAAGAGATGATGGAAGCCGATCCGAGCCAAACATCCCAGGAATTAGCGGCATGGTTTAACGTTACCTTACCAACAATATTGACTTATTTGCGTCAAATCAATAAAATAAATAATATGAAAAAAATGGGTGCCACATGATTTTACTGATATGCAGAAAGAAACCCGTGTTGAATCGATACAGAAATGAAGGAATATTGGATCGATTTGTGACATGTGATGAAAAGTGGATTCTTTACGATAACCGTAAGCGAAAAATGCAATGGCTGACCCAAGGTCAAACGCCGCAACAGTGTCCTAAAGCAAAGCTTACCAATAAAAAGGTAAATAAAAAGGTAACTGTTTGGTGGTCTCAGCATGGTGTTATTCACTATAGCTTTCTCCGATCTGGTCAAGCAATAACGGCAGATGTCTACTGTGCCGAACTCCGAACAGTGATAGCAAAACTAGCAGTCAACAGCCCCGACTCATGAATCGATCTCCACCATTATTGCTCCATGATAACGCGAGACCTCATACAGCACGAGAACCCGTTTTAACTCTACAGGAACTGCAATTAGAAACCATTCGTCACCCTCCGTATTCGCCAGACCTTGCTCCAACGGACCACTATTTTTTTCGTGATTTGGACAATTTTCTACTTGATAAAAAGTTATCTTCTCAGGAGGCATTACAAAATGCTTTCACACAGTTTGTTGAATCTAGATCACCAGAGTTCTATCGCAACGGCATAAATGACTTTCCTATTAGATGGCAGCAATGATAATAATAAGATAATAATGGTAATTATTTTGATTAAATAAATATGTTAAATTAAAAAAAACTAATTTATTTTTTTCAGTACAAATCGGCCATTTCATACTTTAACCCCTAATATATCTTTATCTTAACTGGATTTTTTTAAAGAGGTTACTTTGCCGTTCAATATTATCGAGGTTTTTGTGCTTAAACGTAAAAAAATACCCGAATAAGTTTTCAGAAATATGATCAAGATTAACATTTTCGGTATTCTGCTCCTTAACTGTTTATGATGATGTAACATATTTAGTTAAACACAATATAATGAATCACATTTATTTTGTTTATCTTTATAATCAGTACAATCTCTTACTTAAGCTAACCTTCTCGGTCCCTCCTCCATTGCAAACCACGTGTTGCCCACGACCCCGGGCTTCATAGACCACACCTCTATCATTCATAGAGTTAAGGTACGTTCACACAACATTCCCCTCACTAATCATCAAACCCATAACGAATAGGAGGTTTGACTTGCCTTCCTGATCTTGTTAGTTTCATAGTTTCAGAATGATGAGATACAGGTAAAGGGCAATGCCCACCGGCCATAGACACTTTGGCCCGGGGTGCCCACAAATAAAAGCATACGGAAATGATAATATGTAATCTAATTAATGAAATGGTATAGGAATTGGTTCAGAAAAAAGTCCGGATTGTTAAGATATTAAATGTTTTTTTTTTCACGAATACAGTTTTTTAGCTATCATTTTACTGTAATACAAACCTACAATAACAAAGTTGTCCGAGTCCATTTAAAAGCTTATTCGTTGGTGAGATAACAAATCCACAAGAAAACAATACAAAATAATGCAAATGCAAACGATGGCGAATTTTGAATTACCAACTTATGACAGACAGCCGCCATGCTGTTATAATGTCAAATTCGATGTTGCCACATATCAGACATAAAAATCTATATCGAGTTTTTGTTCGAATTATAATTCAAAACGAATTAATTAACAAACAAACTAATTAAAGCGCCTCAAAGATTATTATTTTGTTTATACCATTCCCCCTCTAAAAAGCTTATTTTATTCACTGAAAACAGTGAATAAAATAATAGTTTGAACTTAAAACACACCAATATAATATTCAAACTCCATCTCAATGCAATACAACCTCCTTGCGCATAAAATATTCGATACAAACTTAGATAGAGATAGGGTTAACGTTAGAGATTGAGTTAGAGTTAAACTTAGAGATAGAAATACAGTTAAGAGTTAGAGATAGAGTTAGAGATAGAGTTAGAGATAGAGTTAGAGATAGAGTTAGAGATAGAGTTAGAGATAGAGTTAGAGATAGAGTTAGAGATAGAGTTAGAGATAGAATTAGAGATAGAGTTAGAGATAGAGTTAGAGATAGAGTTAGAGATTGAGTTAGAGATAGAGTTAGAGATAGAGTTAGAGATAGAGTTAGAGTTAGAGATAGAGTTAGAGATAGAGTTAGAGATAGAGTTAGAGATAGAGTTAGAGATAGAGTTAGAGTTAGAGTTAGAGATAGAGTTAGAGATAGAGTTAGAGTTAGAGTTAGAGTTAGAGATAGAGATTGAACACAAGTGATTGACACCTAGCTCAGGGGTCAGGGTTTCACATTTTCTTTGTAAATTTTCAAGGTAATATCCATTTATTTTAGGAATATTTTATAATATTTAGTTTATTAGTTAATATTTTAGAATCACTCGCTATGCTCGTGATTCAATCATCATGAATCACTCCCTACGGTCGTGATTCAGTCGTTAGGATACTTCACTTACTTGTGATTCATCTACGGCCCTCGCATTAAATCCGTCTTTTATTCACTAGTTGCATAATATACTATTCTTTTAGTTTTTCGAATTCAATTTTAAATGTATTTTGAAGAACAAATAAGAATGACAGTTGTCAATTGTGTAGTAGCATTTTTGTTATGATAAGAATTTATGGTAAATCAACTACGAATTCGCTTGTTTTATTATCATAATATAAAACAACACACGTTTAACGATAACACGTTTTTATTATCGAAAATAAACGAATAATATTGGCATTATAATAATTATTACATCATAAAAAGTCGATTGGAGAAAAGAGATTCGATTATATTTTGAGAGAAATTAATAATTTGGCAACACTTTTTATTTAATCCACAAACCAATGGATGCCGGATTTACCTAATTTCATTTTATCTTTCCGGTACTTTTTATTTTTTGCAAAAATGTTGCAATCTTGTTTGTATAAATAAATACCGCGATTAATAAACATAAATCAAGATGTTTTTTTTTTTAACAAAAGCAAATTGTTGGGCGGTTTATGGCCAAAAATGGGCATTTCACTTTGAATTATCATGAGATACATGTATATCGGAATTATCATGAGAATTAAATATTAATTTATTATTATTAGAATTAATTATCGGAACATTCAAATTATGCACAGACTCATCATCACTTACTCTGATTTGTTTACATTTTCATTATGACTGTCAACCATACTATCATCACTAATGTCAGTGCTACAGCCATAATCATAATTGATGTGTTGCCTGTTCCTGCGATACATATGACTGTCAACCATACTATCATCACTAATGTCAGTGCTACAGCCATAATCATAATTGATGTGTTGCCTGTTCCTGCGATACATATGACTGTCAACCATACTATCATCACTAATGTCAGTGCTACAGCCATAATCTTATTTGATGTGTTGCCTGTTCCTGCGATACATATGACTGTCAACCATACTATCATCACTAATGTCAGTGCTACAGCCATAATCATAATTCATGTGTTGCCTGTTCCTGCGATACATATTACCAAACTGATCCTCAATCATGTATGAAAGAGGATAAGTGAGCTTAGGTACTATTTTTCCTGGTGTCCAAAACTTATCCTCACTCTTCTTTTTAAATCTAACATGTTGGCCTGGATAATATTATTTTAAAGTTATTGCATTCCTATTGTAATACTGCTTAATTTTATGTCGTTTTAATTTGTCCAATGATTTGTTACGCTTTGAGATTTGTGGTTGTAGATACTTTTTGGACACTGGATACTTAATATTAAGATTTCTATTAAAAAAGACGTGTGGCACTCGGGGACTGCCGCGGTTAAGCTATTGCATAGCATTTAATTTTTGAGAATTTAAGTCATTTTCATTCACCTATTGTTCTTAAAATCTACTTTCTTTTCCCAAATAGTAAATGCAGATCACGGTCCATCCACAATAATAAACCCTTAACGCCATCCTCTAACAACCCCCTTATTATCATATTTTTTACCTTTTCCCCAAATAATAAATTTAAATAGTGACCCCTATTTATACCACAATAAGGTCGCTTTTTCAAAGTGACCCTTATTCCCACATACATAAAGTCTACATTGAACGCGGTGGAATTTAAAATAGGATACAAATAAAGAACCTCAACTTTAATAGAACATAAAAATATTTTCTACATCCGTCATAATAAAAATTCTTATTTTAACTTGTCATTGCCAAGCAAATTTGAGCCTTCAAATTAAAAACGTTAAAAACTCGAAAACGTAGCGAGCCAAACCCCCATTTATTTCCGATTAATAAAACTCTAAAAAACAAAACAAAAATATAAAGTGACCCTTATTCACATTGAAATAAGGTCGCTTTTCTTTGACAACCAAAAGTGACCCTTATTCACATTGAAATAAGGTTGCTTTTTTTTAACAACCAAAAGTGACCCTTATTCTCATTAGCATAAGCTCCACATTGATCACCATTGTCACAGAAACAGCTCAGAGAGAACGATAAAAGGAAAATTTTTTACGACCAACAAAAATTTTAAAACCCTCATATCTCAGAAACGGTTGGAGTTAGCGCAATTCTGACAAAAAAATTGCTCTCCTGCCCGCCGCTACTTCATCCGGGAGAACAAGATACTGTTACAAGATAGGCCAACGCCATCTAGTAACGAGAGGAAGAACTAGGTAGTAACTAGTGGCGCCATCTAGTATCGAATAGCGGAACTAATGTTCTCGAAAGCTCGTGTCTAATGGAATTTTCCAGAAGGTTCGAACCGAACATTCTGGAAGTTTCTAGTCGCTTCGGGAACAATGAGTTCGAAAGTCGATTGTTCTGGAAGTTTCTCGAATTATCTAGAACAGTGTGGAACGTTCTAGAAACTTCCTTTGTGCTTTATAAAGAGCGGTCGGGTTCGTCGTGGGCCAGTTTCGATTGAGAAGCGATACAGAGCGATCAAAGCGGAAAATAGTGCGAAGTAATAGAATTGTTTAAGAAGTGTTTTTGTAATAAACAGTGATTAATTGAAGTCTGCTGTTTAAATAATTTATCCCTGAACCCCAGCTCGTAACAAATTGGTGTCAGAAGTGCGGGATAAATTATGCCGGTTCTACCGAAGGAAGAAACGGAAGGGATGCGCACCAGGAGTCAGCGCCAGCAAGACGTAGACCAGAGGCGCTTTGGAGACGCTCCCTCACCGTCATCAAGTGGACATCGAGACTCCGCGGCTGCAGCGGAACCAGCTCAATCGTCGGCGTCGCCTGACCTAGCCGCCCTTATGGCATTCATGCAAGAGCAGGCTCGCCGTCAGGAGGAGCAAGCTCGCCGCATGGAGGAGCAGATGCAGCGCGACAAGGAGGAGCAGGCCCGTCGTCAAGAGGAGCAGGCGCGCCGCTTAGAGGAGCAGATGCAGCGCGATAAGGAGGAGCAGGCCCGTCGTCAAGAGGAGCAGGCTCGCCGTCAGGAGGAGCAGGCGCGCCGCTTAGAGGAGCAGCTGCAGCGTGACAAGGAGGAGCAGGCTCGCCGTCAGGAGGAGCAGGCGCGCCGCTTTGAGGAGCAGCTGCAGCGTGACAAGGAGGAGCATGCTCGCCGTCAGGAGGAGCAGGCCCGTCGTCAAGAGGAGCAGGCTCGCCGTCAGGAGGAGCAGGCGCGCCGCTTAGAGGAGCAGCTACAGCGTGACAAAGAAGAGCAAGCTCGCCGTCAGGAGGAGCAGCTCTTGGTGATTAAGGACCTCCGCGGAGCCATTGGTAAGGAGATGAAAGAGGTAAAGGACCAGATCCAGCAACATGAGACCCGCATCGTCGAAATGGAGAAGTCAATACGTGGCCTCAAGTCTGGGGATGGGATCGGGGCAGCTGCGGTAGTGGCACCTTCGCCTCGTGGTTTTAAAGTGCCACCATTTGATGGCTCTTCGTCATGGTCCGCCTACAAAATTCAGTTTGAGGCCGTGATGAAATCGAATGGATGGACTAAAGAACAGGCCCTGACTGCTCTAACCTTGGGCCTTCGCGACCAGGCCTTGACTGTATTAGAGGCGCTGGGAAAAGACGTCACTTTCGAGAAGCTTCTGGAAGCATTAGAAGCTAGATACGGTGACGCGCACCTGGAACATGTGTTTCGGGCGCAACTAAAAGACCGGTCGCAACGGGTTGGTGAAACTCTTCAGCAGTGGGCTCTGGAGGTGGAAAAGCTGGTTCGGAAGGCTTACCAGTCGTCACCTGTGCTAATCGACGGTAACCTCGTACAGGCGTTCACGGATGGGATCCGCGACCTGGAGGTTAGGGCTGCAGTAAGGCTAGGTCATTTCAAGGACCTCAAGGATGCTCTAGCCCATGCTTTGGAGGTGGAGGCAGTACGGCGGGACGAACGAACTCACCGAATCAGGGAGGTTGCAACTTCACCCCGATGCTATGGCTGCGGAGAGAGAGGCCACATACGATTGAGCTGCCCAAAGCGAAGGCCTCCCCACGGTGGTAAGCAATCACCATTGGTAGGATCATCTGACGTCCCTGCTGGGCAACAGCAGCAGGGAAACGAGTAGATGCCAGGACTAAGGGGCGGGTGCTGGCTGGATATGGAAGAGCCCCAAGGATCTCGATCTCACAATCCTGTGACGGAAACAGCCTGATCATCGAGGGCGAAATTAACAGAACACCATGCAAGCTGACATTGGATACTGGGGCTTCTCGGACAGTTGTCAGTTTCCAACTAGCTAGACGGTTTCTTGGGGACTTCTTCGGGAGCCATGAAGGTGTACATCTGAGAACAGCCACCGGTCAGCACATAACCGTCCGAGGTGAGAAGGAGGTGGACATGAAGTTAGGAAACAAAGTTTACCGCCACAATGTTATCGTAGCCGACATAGTGGACGACTGCATTCTGGGTTTGGACTTCATGAGAAAACATCATTGTGAGATCGACGTTTATCAAGGAGTATTGAAGTGTGGCTCAGAGGAAGTCTTCATGGAAGGTGCGGCATCGGGAAAAGTGTACTGCTTAGAAAAGGTTATTCTTCGTCCAAGGTCAGAAACAATCATACCAGTTTGTCTACCAAGGAAATCTGGCCGGGAAAACCGATGTGTACTTATAGAAGGTTTAGATAACGATGCTTCATGGAAAATTGCACGCACATTGGTAAGAGGTACTAGTGTTTCATCGGTACGCGCACTCAACACAAGTGACCAGCACCTGGTGCTCAAGAAAGGCACATTATTAGGCACTTGTGACGGAGTGGTTTGGATGCGTAGATGCCACGAACACCCAACCAACACCAAAGTTAGTGCAAGATTCGAAGTGTCATCGATTTTGAAGAACAGCCAGAATAACTTGTCGGAAGAAGAAAAGAACAAGGCTAAGAAGATGTTAAACAAGTTTGCCGACATTTTCTCGACAAATGATGCCGACATAGGGAAGACTGCGTTAGTTCAACACAGAATAAATACAGGAAATGAGGTACCAATCCGCCAGCGACCAAGACGTGTTCCAGTGGCACGGGAACGGGAAGTGGACGACATGATCAAGGGTATGGTGAAAGACGGCGTGATTGAACCTTCATCCAGTCCATGGTGTTCACCGGTAGTATTGGTGAAAAAGAAGGACGGCAGCATGCGCTTCTGTGTAGACTATCGCCGACTAAACGACATCACGAAGAAGGACAGTTATCCGTTGCCAAGAATCGATGACACGCTGGATACGCTATCGGGAATGAAGTGGTTTTCAACCTTAGATTTAAAGAGTGGCTACTGGCAGGTCGAGTTAGACCCTCGAGATAAGGAAAAGACAGCATTCTCTACAGGCAAAGGATTGTGGCAATTCAATGTTATGCCATTTGGACTGTGTAATGCGCCTGCCACCTTTGAGAGATTGATGGAGCGGGTACTTACTGGGCTGATTGGTGACGCCTGCCTAGTCTACTTGGATGACATTATAATCGTGGGACGGACGTTTGAAGATCACCTCCGCAATTTGGAACGTGTGCTGTCAAAGATACGAGGAGCCAATCTAAAGCTAAGTCCAAAGAAATGTGCGTTGTTCAGGCGGCAAGTGAACTTTTTAGGACACGTTGTTTCCGAAGAAGGTATCCAAACGGACCCGGATAAACTCGTTGCCGTCAAGGATTGGCCAGTTCCGGAGAACAAAACGCAAGTGAGGGCATTTCTCGGTTTGTGCTCCTACTATCGGCGGTTTGTGAAGAGCTTTGCTGACATTGCCCGACCTCTTCATAAGCTAACTGAAGACAAGATACAGTTCTCCTGGAATGAGAGCTGTGACGTCGCATTTCAGAAGCTAAAGGAACATCTGTGCAATGCACCCATCCTAGGCTATCCTGACAATGAAAATGAATTCATAGTTGACACAGATGCCAGCAATACTGGAATCGGCGGGGTATTGTCTCAACGAAAAGGAGATCATGAGGTTGTAATTGCGTATTTCAGCAAAGCCTTATCCAAACCTGAGAGGAACTACTGTGTCACCAGAAGGGAGCTTCTAGCTGTAGTAAAGACATTGCAGCATTTCAATAAATATTTGTTGGGGCGGAAATTTCTCCTGCGAACGGACCACGCTGCTTTGAAATGGCTACTGCAATTTAAGAACCCAGAAGGACAGGTAGCAAGATGGATTGAGCTACTGCAAGAGTTTGATTTCGTAATTCAACATCGTAGCGGAACGTCGCACGGTAATGCTGATGCTCTCTCGCGAAGACCGTGTCCAGACCAATGTAAACATTGTGCGAGACAAGAAGCTAAGCAGGTAACGCTAGTGCGGGTTTTGGGGACGGATCTTAGCGAAGAGTGGAAGGAAACCTTGCAGAGTGCTCAACAAGAAGACAGAGACCTAAAACCGATCCTTGAATGGAAGAAATCAGGTGCTCCTAGGCCTCACTGGAGTGATGTCGCAGCAACCAGTTCCATCACCAAGAGTTATTGGGCACAGTGGGAAAGCTTGGTTATCCAGGATGGAGTTCTGTGCAGGAAATGGGAGAACGCTCGCGGTGACCAGTGTCATCTACAAATGGTCGTACCTAAAGTTAAGGTGCCGGAGATCCTACAGCTCTACCACAATGGATGTTCAGGGGGTCACATGGGAGTTAAGAGGACTTTAATCAAGATCCGAGAACGATTTTACTGGATCCATTGTCGAGAGGACGTTGAGGAATGGTGCCGCAAATGCACAAGTTGTGCGGCTGTGAAAGGACCACAAACTCGTAGCAGAGGGGCACTAAAGGTTTACAATGTTGGTGCACCGTGGGAACGTATAGCATTAGATGTTGCTGGACCATTTCCAGAAAGCCAAAGCGGGAACAAGTACTTCTTGGTCGTCATGGACTACTTCACAAAATGGCCGGAAGTGTTTGCAATCCCCAATCAAGAAGCCGTTACGGTGGCTGATAAGTTAGTTCACGAAGTGTTTTGTCGGTTCGGGGTACCCTTGGAAATCCACAGTGACCAGGGC
Organism: Orthosia cruda; assembly: GCA_964057195.1. Lineage (NCBI taxonomy): Eukaryota > Metazoa > Arthropoda > Insecta > Lepidoptera > Noctuidae > Orthosia > Orthosia cruda. The sequence goes on from OZ059832.1 coordinate 31,551,090, forward strand.
CGGAACTTCGAGTCAGAAGTGTTCAAGGAGACGTGTCGTGTGATGGGTGCTCACAAAACCAGAACTACTGCTTATCATCCGCAATCAGACGGGATGGTTGAACGATTCAACCAGTCACTAGAGAGATATCTTGCAAAGGTTGTGGAAAACAGACAGAAGGATTGGGACAAACACATTCAACCATATCTCATGGCATATCGCAGTGCTGTTCATGAAACTACAACGGTAACACCAGCTTTTGCTAATTTCGGTAGAGAACTACGATTACCTGCAGATCTAATCACCGGTATCCCGCCTGAGTCTCCACGCAGTATAACAGATTATGCGAATGAGCTACGAAACAGGATGGATGATGTATATGAGCATATGAGACAGACAGGTCAACAGATGTCTGAGAGGATGAAGACCCGCTACGATCGGAAAGCGAACAATAAGGGCTTCGATGAAGGATCTCTTGTATGGTTACATAACCCGGCACGGAGCAAAGGAAAATCGCCTAAATTACAAGCAAAATGGGATGGACCTTATCGCGTAGTTACCAAGATCAATGACGTCACCTACCGAATTCAAAAGGGACCCCGAGGTGCATCAAAGGTCGTTCATGTGGATCGGTTGGCCCGTTATCATGGGTCTAACAATGCTCGGGACGAGCATGTCTAAGAGGGAGGCAATGTTACAAGATAGGCCAACGCCATCTAGTAACGAGAGGAAGAACTAGGTAGTAACTAGTGGCGCCATCTAGTATCGAATAGCGGAACTAATGTTCTCGAAAGCTCGTGTCTAATGGAATTTTCCAGAAGGTTCGAACCGAACATTCTGGAAGTTTCTAGTCGCTTCGGGAACAATGAGTTCGAAAGTCGATTGTTCTGGAAGTTTCTCGAATTATCTAGAACAGTGTGGAACGTTCTAGAAACTTCCTTTGTGCTTTATAAAGAGCGGTCGGGTTCGTCGTGGGCCAGTTTCGATTGAGAAGCGATACAGAGCGATCAAAGCGGAAAATAGTGCGAAGTAATAGAATTGTTTAAGAAGTGTTTTTGTAATAAACAGTGATTAATTGAAGTCTGCTGTTTAAATAATTTATCCCTGAACCCCAGCTCGTAACAATACGATTTACCCCTTAACCGTTTACCTCCCCCCGCAAAAATATAAAGTGACCCTTATTCACATTGATATAAGGTCGCTTTTCTTTGACAAGCAAAAGTGAACCTTATTCTCATTAGCATTAGTGATGGAATCAAACCAGACCCTTCAAAAGTAACGGCTATTGCAAATATCAAAATTCGTAAGGGTAAAAAAGATTTAGAAAGTTTTCTAGGTGTGACAAATTATTTAACCCGTTTTATAAATATTTATTCTACTATACACCGGGACCGTACACCTCGGGAGTTCAACGACCTACGTGTAATTAACGAGTGCTGTGATTTTAAATTCTGTTTTGCGTAAAAAACTAATTAATGATAGAGTGAAATATACTGTGTTGAGCCTTTTGAAACCATCTATGTGATTGTGAAATCAGAACTAAAAAATAATAAGTGGTAATCGAGTTATTCACAAAAACAAATCAAAAATTTAAATAACGAACTATTAAGAAAAAACACAGTGTCGCGTAATTGGAAAGGACCGCGTTCTGTGTCGATCTGTGTCTCACCGTATCGCCGCGGCGGGTGACCGAGCGGTAAGCCCAGCCCACCGGCACTGTGTCGCTCAGTGAGTGACTGCTGGAAAGTATCGCGTTCTGTGTCGATCTGTGTCAATCCTTATCTGCAATCTACAACTGATGCCGTATTTACCATGTCGAACAACTCTAACTTACAATTGTTTTCACTAGAAACTGATAATGTAACCATTAGAAAACAGCAAAGCAAAATAACTATAAGCACAGAAAATTCTTTTGCATCCTTATCAGTGGATGATGACAATGAATACTCGTCTATTACGTCTTACGACAAACATAATAAAAGTTGCCCCCACTTACAACTCAATGAAAATGAAACAATAACAGAAATAAGGGCATTAGTAAACGCCTTGCGAGAGAAATTGGCTTCTGCGGATGGTGAATTTAATAACAGAAAATACTTCACTAAAAAATATCATAACTAATCATGAGAAAATTATAAACAACTTAAAAAAAAAATGTAACAGTACACCTAAACGAGTTTCAACTGTAACTAAGCGCAAAAGTATGAATAAAGGCAAACTGAATTTTTCCCATGAAGAAGATTACTTGCTTCAAAAACGTAATGAAGCCGAGTATCAAAGTAAAAATTCAACACCTAAATCTGTAACAAAACCACTAAACAGCAAACGGACCACATCAGGAAATCAACAAACAAATACTTTATGCACCACAAACACAAAACAAAATAAAACAACTCAAAGGACAGAAATAGAGGATAATTTGAAATCTACCAAGAATAGATTATGCATTGTTAGTGCTAACAAAACAAATAAAATTCTGTCCATCGCAGAAGATACATACCAAAACTTTCAGATCTTTCACTATGTGTCACGGAAATGCGGATTGATACATCTAATCGCCAATTTGCATCAAAAAGTTGTGGATTATAGTGATCGCGATTACTGTGTAATTTTAATTGAAGAAGAAGATTTAAAAAATACCAAAAACTATGTAGAAATCATAATAGAATTAAGAAAAACACTGGAAAAAATTCAGCATACAAATATTATTTTGTGCCTACCTACATTCAAACTAAGCGATTATTCAACGATGTTCAACTGGCGTATCGAAACGTTTAACAACTTACTTCATTTAGATTTATTGTCCAATAATTATGTAACAGTACTAGACTCTAATTTAGACTTAATCTATGATTTTACTATGTTTTCAAAATTTAATAGAAAATTAAATAACCAAGGTATGAGAAATATTTTTCAAAATTTGCAGTTTCTTATAAATAACAATGACTCAATGTCATCACTTGAACTTGAATCGGATCTGACAAGCAATGTAAACACAAATGCGGTCACACAGGGCCACTCCCGCCTTTTCGAAAATTGACAGCTAAACTTGACAGACTCACTAAGGTTGCTACTATATTGATACCGAATTTAATAAAAGAATAGGTTGTATAAGTTACAAACATAAATACATCGATTCGTCTAAACATACATCATATCATGCTTACATGATTTAGAGGGTAGACAGAGCATTAAAGATCACGACTCCACATACGACGAAGATTGGATGGTAAAAAGACGTAACAATGGTGTAATAATGATCCCACCAAAAACGTAAAATAGTGAAAAGCACCAAGCTAGACAAAAATATAAATGTGTTTTCTTTTTTTAATTACTTAAATCAAAAAACCCGACTGCTTAAGAAGCGAACTAAAAGTGCTTTGCAATCGGAGGGAACATATTTATGAGCTAGATGACTTAAACTTAAACCATATTAATATGACAAGTTTCATACCCTTTCCAATTTCGTCTATGGACTTAAAATAATTTATTATTTTCCTAGATATTTAATTTCTAACTAATCATCTTGAAAAATTTTATGAGCTCTATAACTTAAAATGAATTAAAGAACGAATTTAAATTATATTGATTAATTTAAAGAATATTCGGTCTGTAACAATTAATATTGGTAACCAAGCCAATGCAAACTCTTTACAGTATCTACTTTATGTATGAATGACGTGACAAACGCCCGCAATAAGCACTCGTGACAGCCGCGACTGAGCTCGGTCCAATATTGCCCATTATTCCCTGTAAAATCGAAATGTCAATGTGTGCGTTCAAAATGGCGCTTTGTTCGTAGTGGACTCTCTGTCTGCGGAGCGCCGCCGCTTATGTACTTTGTGCACATACCGAGTTTTTTCTTTGATCACATGTATGTTATGCACCAGAATATTGCTGGCCTTATAAATAAATCTGATTTATTAACCCTTTACATTCAGGAGCTGTTAAGCAAACAAATAAATATAGATGTTATATGCATAACCGAGCATTTTATAATGTCGGGTCAGGAACATCTTCTTCATGTACCTAATTATAGGCTCGCTGCATGTTATGCAAGAGGCAACATGAAACGCGGGGGAGCCTGTATTTTAGTCAAAAAGGGTCATGAGTTTATAGAAATACCCGACATAGTGTAATACTCGGTTTCAGGAATAATAGAATGCTGCGCCATAAAAATGACACAACATAACTTAATTATATTATGTATCTATAGACCGCCTAAGCTATCTAACTTAACCAAATTTTATGAAAATTTAGATACTATTCTAAAAAATATATGTACTAATCGTCACACTATAATAATTATAAGCGGCGATTTTAATATAGACTTTCTAAAAAATAATAGAATTACGTTGGAATTTAAAAGTTTTCTCCTGAGTTACAACCTTAATTTAGAAATTAATGAAGCGGCACGTCTTATTAGTAATACCTGTTTAGATAACTTTGCACACAATACCAGACAAAAATGTCATAGTCAAGTAATAGACTTTAGACTATCAGATCACACAGCACAAATAATTAATACTTGTAAAGAAAATCTCATTAAATTTAATAATTATCGCAAAATCTATCGTTTTCTGACGTATATAACACAGAGGATTCGAATAAAGCGTATGATAATTTCTTTGAAATATTTAAGCTCATGCATAACTTATGTTTTCCTTATAAGCTAGTGACAATAAAATCAGAAAAACCAATTAAGTGGCTATCGCGTGGTATTAGAATATGCAGTAAAAGGCAACGAAATTTACTTTGGAAACATAGACTAAGTCCTTCACCAGAAAATAAAAACACTTTTGTTAATTACTCTAAGAGATTTAAAAAAATAATTAAATTAACTCAGAAATCCCAAAATAATTACTTGATCAAGAACTCGAAGAATAAATCAAAAACCTCATGGCAAATAATAAATAACACCAAAAAGAATATGGAACCAAATACACAGATAAGAAATAATAATCAGATAATAACGAATCCGAAAGAAATAGCAGAGTCTTTCAATAATTTTTTCATAGACCAAATTACTAATATACCTAATAAACCAATGCACGACGTTAAGAAAATAGACTCTAACCCAAACTCAATATTTGTGCCACCGGTCATACCTCAAGATGTGATGAGAATAATTACATAACTAAAAAATAAAAGGAGCTTTGGTTATGACGGGATTCCACTCAAGTCATAAAGTTTGTTGCTAATAGTATAGCTGACCATATTATTAACGTTAGCTTATCATCAGGAACATGTGCATAACTCCAGCTTCCTCATAAGTGTTAGGATAATTCTATATATGCCAAAATTTAAGGCATAATAGCAGCAATCAAAGTACGGAGTCTTAATTTAGCTGCCATAAAAACTTCGTTAATATGAGTCGTTTAGTATGTGTCAGCTGGAGTGACGTCACCACAGCTTCCTCATTCAATACAGGCAAACCAGGGAGGTTAGGAGTTTGGACTATAGTCAAAAAAATAAGGCATAATAGCTGCACATGGAAGGAAAGAACTGAACGATAATACTTAAAAAGTGTTGAAACTACGATCAAAAAACGTGTGTGTAAGCTGGAGCGACGTCACCCCAGCTGCCATGTCATATCTTTCGAACAAAAGAAGTTATGATTATGTATTATAACTCAAAAATTAAGGAATAATAGCTGCCAGTGGCAGCAAAATTTTCAAACGTGTGGTCTAAATACTCTTTAACTTATTAAACTGACAAGTATGTGTAAGCTGGAGTGACGGCACCCCAGCTGCTCATGTAATATCTGCCGAACGAAAGAAGATATGATTATGCATTATAGCTTAAATCATAAGAAATAATAGCTGCCACAGGCAGAAAAAAATTCAAATCTCTAGTCTTTGTAGTTTCCACGTAGTAAACAAAAAAATAGTTGTCGCGCCAAAAAGATCAAATTATTACTTTGGATGAGGTATTGAGCGGCGTTGCCGTTCCGTGCGCTATATTATCAGTTTGAAGTAGTTTAAACTAGGTTATAGACTGGGAGCCGACTACAAACTTTAATCGTAGGTACTATGTAAGTGTTCAGGTGTTTTATATTCATATTGTTTGTTTAAACATAGGATGAAAGAAAATTCAAAAATCTAAGTGTAACAATTTCGTATATTTTTGTCATAAATCACATTTTTGGTACAGTCTTTGAAATCAGATAAAATATGATTAGTATTGTTATGGTCGCGAATCATATTAGATCGAGACAATGACAAGAGAACCACTGTTTGACCTGTAAATTGCAAAAAACTTAACAATATTTTAATTTAGCTGGCTAACTTTTCGCATCCACCTTAACCGAATTACAGAGAGCAAATCACTAATATTAGTTCTCTAATATAATAGTAGTTCTCTCGTCGTCTACAGTTGATAAGAATCCACTTTTTAATATTATATTCATGGTTCCATTAAAGTTCAGTCGGCTCTCTGACTATATCTTCAATAAATATTTTTTTTAGCGCGAGTTAAAATGACTTCTAATAGAATACCTGCTAAGTGCAAACTTGGTTGCAATAATGTAGCGCACGAAACGGCAACGCCGCTCCGTACCTCCTCCGAAGTAATAATTTTATCTTTTTGGCGCGGAAATTATTTTTTGTTTACAGCGTGGAAACTACAAGGACTAGAGATTTAAAAATTTTGCTGCCTGAGGCAGCTATTATTTCTTATGTTTTAAGCTATAATGCATAATCATATCTTCTTTCTTTCGGAAGATATGACATGAGCAGCTGGGGTGCCGTCACTCCAGCTTACACATACTTGTCGGTTTAATAACTTATAGAGTATTTTGACAACACATTTCAAAATTTTGCTGCCATTGGCAGCTATTATTCCTTAATTTTTGAGCTATAATACAAAATCATAACTTCTTTTGTTCGGAAGATATGACATGACAGCTGAAGTGACGTCACTCCAGCTTACACACACGTTTTTTTATCGTAGTTTCAACATTTTTTACGTATTATCGTTCAGTTCTTTCCTTCCATGTGCAGCTATTATGCCTTATTTTTCTGACTATAGTTCAAAAGCCTAACCTCACTGGTTTGCCTGTATTGAATGAGGAAGCTGGGGTGACGTCACTCCAGCTGACACATACTAAACGACTCATATTAACGAAGTTTTTATGGCAGCTAAATTAAGACTCGGTACTTTGATTGCTGCTATTATGCCTAAAATATTGGCATAGATAGAATTATTCTAACACTTATGAGGAAGCTGGAGTTATGGACATATCAGGAACATTTCCTGACAAATTAAAAACGGTAATTGTAAAACCAATTCATAAAAAGAACAGTAAGGATGATATGTTGAACTATAGGCCGATAGCTTTATTATCAATTTTTTCTAAAATAATAGAAAAAGTCATATATGAAGCAATATCATCTTTCCTGACTAAATATAATATACTGTGCCATGAGCAATACGGGTTCAGGAAAAATAGGAACATAAATATGGCAATTTTTGACCTGTTGAATACTATTATGTTGAATGTTGATTCTAAAACGCCTATATGTGCTATATATACAGATATGTCGAAAGCGTTCGATTATGTCAACCATAACATACTGCTTCAAAAACTTAACGCCTATGGCATTCGAGATAATATACTGAACCTAATAAAAACATATTTATCCGGTCGCAAACAGATGACAGAAGTTAACAAAGTATGCGTCAAGTCTAAATTAGAACAAAAATATGTGTCTTCCAGTAGAGAAATTAAATTCGGTGTACCCCAAGAAAGCGTTCTTGGGCCTCTGTTATTTTTAATTTACATCAACGACCTCCCGCGCCAAATCCACCACCCCATAGTACTGTTTGCCGACGATAGTACAGTACTCTTAAAATGTGACAATAATGAAAATGATATAAACCACACCATTAAAATTATAATAAATTGGCTAAATACTAACAACTTGCAAATAAACATACAAAAAACAAAAATAATGCATTTTTACCAAAGACTACGTATCAACGATTTAAATATTAATTATAATAGTCAAAATGTGGACAGAGTAGATGTTACAAAATTTCTAGGATTTTTAATTGACAGTCAACTGACATGGAAGGCACAGGCAGAAGAAATCTGTAAAAAACTTAGGGCATCTGCTTATGCACTTTATAATCTAAAAAAAAAAGTTAATATCAAAACAGTATTACTAGCGTACCATTGTCTTGTCGTTTCTATTTTAAGGTTTGGTATTATATATTGGGGCAATTGTACCGAAAGAGAGAGAGTATCTTTAAGGCCCAAAAACGCTGCCTACGAGCAATATTTGGTTTAAGAGTTACTTTTTTGACAGCTGTGTTCCAATTTTTAAAAATCATAATTTATTGACATTTCCGTGCCTTTACATTTTAGAAATTGCTCTTTTTTTTAAATGTAATAGACATCTATTTTTAACTTTATCGGAAAGCAGATGCCGAAACGTAACTTTGCGATCTCAATACCAAAATTTGTTACGCACAGGTGGATATAGGACTGCTTTGTTGAGGAAAAGTATTTTTGGTATGGCACCGGTTATTTTTAACCACATTCCTAATGCCATAAAAGAGGAATCAGTAACAACTTTCAAAAAGAAACTAACTTTACTTCTATTAAATAAATGCTACTATTCCGTGTCGGATTTTCTAGCTGATAAATTATAGTTGTGTTGTATATCAATGTTTGTATGTTTGATGTTAAATTGATCAATTTTTGTAAGTTTGATGAATGGAATGCAATTTAGCATCAATGTTTGCATGCCAAAATGGTAGAATGTACAAGGATTCTTAATATTATTGTAACCACCTTATTGTAAATACCATTGGGTTTATCCCATTGAAATATAATATCCTTTTCTAATAGTTCTCTTAGGGCCAGTTTCTGAAGTAGACGTCACATCTCAAATCAGCTGACAATTTGTCACAAATTAACCAGCCGTCAGTTGTCAGCGAGTTTCTCAACTCTGCATCATCGAGAAATTACGTAATCGCTTGTTACATTTAATAATTTATTTCGGTTGGCTACCCTAGCTAGTATTCATTCAATTCTTTCACTACTATAACGTAATCAGTAACTTTAAATAGTATTTTATCTTGAGCGGCTGGGATGGTGTAGCCGCCAAGTTAAGCAAACCTTACTAAGGACGATTTTTGGATGGGTAACCACGTTTTTTTATTTGCTTGTTTTTGGATAGGTGACCCCACAGGTTAAGCAACACTTACCAAGGCTAGCGTTTGGATGTGTGATCACTTTTTTTGGGTTCGCTTGTTTTTAGATGGGTGACTCCGTCAGGGTAAGCAACACATACCAAGGTCAGTCTTGGGATGGGTGTCATTTTTTTTTTGGATTGCTTGTTTTCGGATGGGTGACCTTGGTAGATGTTGTATAACCTAGTGGGGTGACTTTATGATGTGTAAATTTATGTGGTGATGGTCACCCATCCAAAGACTGACCTTGGTTAGTGTTGCTTACCCTGGCGGGGTCATCTGCCCATAAACAAGCGATCCAAAAAAAATGGTCACCCATCCCAAGACTGACCTTGGTAACTGTTGCTTACCCTGGCGGGGTCACCACCCGAGCCGCTTCAAGTTAAACACAAGTCTATCCAGAAACTGACCTCGATAAGTACTAAGTACAGGGTACAGTTACCATTAATACGCGTGAGGAAGGTTCGATTCCCAGGTCAGTATGTTTTTTTATTTTTTTTTATTTACCTAAATACAAAATAACTATTTTTGATAATAGTGTCAAGTTTATATAATGTAATTAATTTAAAAAGTTTGTAAAATCATATTTTTTTTAAATCTTGCTAATTAAATAATTGATCTAAATTAACATATTTTTTATAACTTAACGCATACCATAGTTTTCGCCGACTAGCCCAATCAACGGGGCATAAGTAACCCGAAAAAATATCCTGCCTGTGAGAGTAGGTAGTGTGATAAAGTAAGACCTACAGATTACAGATATCAAATTATCCAACAGATTTTGATAAGAGAAGTTAGGTATTTTTACCTAAACTTGAAAATAGCTTATAACTCTCTTTGAAAAATTCCTCAGGCTGAAATACTTTCTGTATACGTACGAGTGTATTAGTTAGAATAGGCATCCAACATTTTTTCGATTTGGGAGACACTCCAAATTTAACTTTTAGCATTTTACGCTATAACTTCTACTGAAAAATTGGTCTGCTACTTTTTATTTTCTAATATGGTTTTATTTCGGTAGATAAACAGATTTGATAAGTTATCCAAAAGATTTTCCTGTATTTGCCATTTTTTTTGATTTTTGCTTAATAACGTAATGTGAAAAATATCTCCGTGCATTTTCATGCCTTTATTAGTCATATGATTTTATATTAAACTAGCACTCCGCCCGCGACTTCGTTCGCATGATTTTGTATTTTATTCAACTAAATTATGTGCAGTTAGTGAAGGCGATCAAAAATAAGCTACTGTTAAATCAATAATAAATGGGCTATCGTAGATATCTACGGTTTAAGTTAGGATTTAGAGAACAAAGAACCTCCTCCTTTTTGGAAAGCCGGTTAAAAATCTTATTCCTTGGGCAATAATAAATTGCCATCATTAGTTTTTCAGAATTACCCCCAGAAGATGTTTTAGGTGTGTCAACGGTTTTTTGAAGAATCTTACGGCACTAAGATGACCTCTTCCTCGATTTGGAACTACCGAGCTGGATCGTTTGAACAGTGCTGTTTGACGGAGATATCGGTGAACATACACAAAAAATAATTAAGTACCTTACTAAAGGCAAATTGCCTATTAGGTCCACCTAAAAAAAGTGAAAACAAAAAATCTATTTTTCAAAAAAATACTACCGACATCCAACAAAAACACTACAAAGTGAAAAATAACTTTCTTTTTCGAAGTCAGTGTCCATAACGAAAAAAATTGGTACCTACCAAAGACACCAACTTCGAAAAATAGATTTATTTTTCACTTTGTAGTGTTTTTAGTTGGAGGTCAGTAATATATTTTTGTAAAAAAGTTTTTATACAATTAAATGTCTCTTTAAAGGTTGAATGGGCAACATAGCCTTGGCGCTACGTCACTCAAGTGCTAGGAACCGTTTATGGGAGCCCATTAACTGAGTGTTGCGGGGATCCGCTGGATGCGAGATGCACGGGACCGATCAATGTGGCGACGCGGGGAGGCCTATGTCCAGCAGTGGACGTCTTTCGGCTGATATGATGATGATGAGTTCAGCAGTGGTCAGGCAGGGGCCATTAATCCTCCTACAGTTTTAGGCAATCCATCAACCAAACCTACCAAACCCATAGCCCAATACATTTTTCTCCATATTTTGCAATAGTCCTGCACCAACCGGGGAAGCAATTGCGTAGTGCATACAGGGATAATCATCGGTTGATTTCACATTTCCTGATACATGCCTAACAAGGCTTCTGGGAGTTGAATTCAGCCCTTTGCACGCCTTTCAAAGGATCGGGACCCCAGGGTCCCGAGATTGTCAAAGTCATGTAAAAATAATAATAATATGCCGCAGGGCAGCATTGTGGCCAGCTGGTGGGCTGTGGCGACGATGTGTGCCTCATCTCCGGCTTGCCTTTATTGGCCGGTCGGAGCGAACACTGACAGGGCACAGAGCTCCCATCTCTCTCCTGCCTTAATTGGCTGGCTTGATTGGAGATACGCTATGGTAGCCCATTAATTGAGTGTGCATGACACCCCTGCTATTTTATAGTCGTGTAGTTCAACAGTCGTCAGGCAGGGGCTAATAGTAATTCTAAAGTTTTAGGTAATCGATCCAATAAACCTTCCAAAACCCATAGCCCAATATTAACCCATAGTCTTCATATTTAACAATAGTCCTGCACCAACCGGGGATTGTCCTTGGGGGCACTTACCTAGTGCATACAAGACTTGGACTTCATGCTTAGACCCTGTTCCCGATACCGGTGTCTTATCGTCTACATTTATTTTATATAAATAAAAATAAATGTAGACGAGATAAGAAAAGAACATTACATAAGGGACATAATAATAATCTTCTTTTATCTTACTCGATATCGCCTCAACAGGTGTCTTTCTAAACATACTTTTTGACCATATTTTCGCATAGTTTACAAAGTCCTTAAGGAGGTATCAAACGTTTATTTTAAATCCGTATAAGTAATAAATATTCTTTAGAAATATAAAGTGAATTTCTAAACGCCTTTTTACAGTCAACATAACGGTGGCCACAAAACCCGCCTACAATACTCCAAAAGTAATGCGCGGCAAAGCAGCTCCGAGCAGTCAAGTGAAGGTCAACCCTTACGCTCTAGCATAAATCAGCGAACTATCCTAACAAATATAATGAAAGTTCGAAAATTTGTTGGATAATTGATAATTCTTATTTAATATAAAATCATATGACTAATAAAGGTATGAAAATGCACGGAGATATTTTTCACATTACGTTATTAAGCAAAAATAAAAAAAAATGGTTAAAAAAGGAAAATCTTTTGGATAACTAAACAAAGCTATGTATTTAAGGAAATAAAAACATATTAAAAAATAACAATTAGCAGATCAATTTTTCAGTAGAAGTTATAGCGTAAAATGTTAAAAGTTAAATTTGGGGTATCACCAAAATCGAAAAAATGTTGGATACCTTTACATACTTATTCTAACTAGTACATACATACGTATACAGAAAGTATTTCAGTCTGAGGAAATATATATAATAAGCAATTTTCATGTTTAGGTAAAAATACCTAACTTCTCGTAACATAATTTGTTGGATTATTGTACATCTGTATTCTGTATTACCTAATTTCATCACATGCCAAATTTCATAGGCGGGAGAATTTTTCGGAAGTCTCCATACAACAAATATCCTCGTTGACTGGACTAGACCCCTTTTATCTTTTTATCGTAATATAAGCCTTTAAAATAATAATATTAATTTTAATCTGCGAATGAAAACCAATTTCCAACAATTATAAATTAGGCTCGTTGACAAGAGATTAACATTGAAAATGGTTCTCAGAAACCCAAAACTGCTGTAACATGTGGTTAATTCGAGATTTTTGTCAAATGTGACAAATTGTTAAACGCTTGTCACATTTAGATGTTGAGAAACTGAAAGTAGAATTAACAGGCGATTAATCGTCGATTACGATAACAGCCCGATAATTTTGACCTGGGAAACTGGCAGTTAGTGGTGCAGTTATAGTAGAATAATTATTTATAAAACGGGTTAAATAATTTGTCACATCTAGAAAACGTTCTAAATCTTATTTATCTTTAAGAATTTTGATATTTGCAATAGCTGTTACTTTTGAAGGGTCTGGTTTGATTCCATCACCATTTATAAACATGCCTAAAAATTTCATTTCACTCTGTAAAAATCTAGATTTATCTTTATTGAATTTTACATTATACTTTTTTGCTACTTCAAAAACCTTTAATAATCTTTATTATGATCAGTTACATTATTTGCATGAACAATCAAGCCATCGCAGTAAAATTCAACCCCTTCAATCCCACTGACTGATTCCTCCATGCGTTCCTGAAAAGCTTCGGTGGATACAGAAAGTCCAAATGGTAATCTTTTATATTTATAAATGCCAAATGGCGTAGAAAAAGTGCAAAGTTTTGAACTCTCTGCATCCAATTTGACTGTCCAAAAGCCACTTTTACAATCTAGTTTTGTAAAGTATTTATCTCCTGAAAGTTTGTCCATAATATCTTCAACTGTTGGCAATTGTTTATGATGTCTGATATTAAATTTATTTAAATAACGAGCTTAGTAACGAGGGACAATACAAATCCTTAATTTATTATTTGCTTTTTTAATAATTATCATAGAGTTGACCCACTCCGCCGGGCCATCTACTTTTGTGATAATATCTTCTTGAATCATTCGTTCCAATTCACTTTTTAAAGGTTTGCAAAGCGCAATGGGTACTCGGCGAGGTGGATCGGCTCTGGGTCCTGTAATTCAATTTTGTTTGGTTTATCAAAACAGCCTATTCCCTTGAATAATTGAGAATGACTTTCTCCGAGCATATTTACATTAGGACATTCTATTAATAAAACTTTACTAATAAAATTTCTGGTAATAAGTTTCATGTTTACACATGTTTTTAGTCCCAAAATAGTTATACAAGGTGAATTTACAATTACAAATTCAACATTATATGTATTGCCATTTTCCAGAGAACATTTTATAATACATACTCCTTTAACTGATATATTTTTACTGTCTAATGTTATTAATTTTATAGGTTTTCTAATAATAAAATTAGAGTTAAGTTCTAAGTTTTTAAATGTGTAGTCACATGCAGTTCACTTGTGCACCGGTATCTAATTTTACCATAATTGCTTTTCCATTAATCAATAATCTCTAAAGCCACTCACTTTTGTTGTTCTCCTCCAGTGAACCAATAAAATATGTTTCCACTTCCCCAGCCTCCTGCAAATCACTGTCCCGGTCTTCTACTGTTGCCACATGGCGACTCTTGCAAACTTTCGCAAAATGGCCTTTCTTTTGGCATTTTAGGCATGTAGCACCCCTAGCCGGGCACTTGTGTGAAGGCTCCCAACCTTGGAAACCACATCTGAAACAAGTCCTTTGATTCTCCTTCACTTTCTTCTTAAATGTTACTGAAAAAACACTTTCAGACACTGCACTATGCCTGTTTCCATTTTCTAAGGATATCTCAGTTATATGCTTCTGTGAGAGTTTTACATATTCTTATGACTTTTGACAAATCTATGTCATCAGCTCTTAATAATCTTTTTCTTGTTGTGTTATTTCATATACCTATTATTAATATGTCTCTAATTAGACTCTCGCGCAGGTCACCAAATTCACAGGAAAAGATGCTGTTAGTAAGCTCTGTTATATAATGCTCTAAAGATTCAGTTGGACCCTGCTTTCTAGTAAAAAACTTGTGACGTTCCATTGAAATATTCTTTTTAGGTATGAAGTATTCGTCAAATTTCGATTTTATCATTTGAAAATAATTTTTCTGATCACCCAAATCAAATGAATTATAAATCGCTATTCCAGCGTCACCGATAGCGTTTAAAAGGATCGCCGTTTTTCTCTTATCTGAGGCATTCTCTAAATCATTGGCAACATCCAATTTTTGGAACCATTTCTTTTAAGCCTCAGCGTGATTCTCGCCGTCAAGGATAAGCGGCACAACATGGCCGGCGACGCTAAGCTTTTCCATTTTCACTTTACGTTTGGTGCATTCAACTTATTTTACACCTGACACCATGTTTATTATGTTGTAACATATTTAGTTAAACACAATATAATGAATCGCTTTTATTTTGTTTATCTTTATAATCAGTACAATCTCTTACTTAAGCTAACCTTCTCGGTCCCTCCTCCATTGCAAACCGTGTTGCCCACAACCCCGGGCTTCATAGACCACACCTCTATCATTCATAGAGTTAAGGTACATTCACACAATATTAACCACAAATGAAAATTTCAGAGTTTAAGGCAAATGTACGAGAACTTGCGCGTCATCAACCATCAGAACAACACGCGCGCTGTGCAGGGCGCGCGCGAGCTGTATATGACGCGCATGAGTGCTAAGCTAGACGCGTCCGATGGAGCAGACAAGAGGGACGCACAGCACGAGCGCGCGCTCGCCGATGCTAGAGCATTCCTGAAGCAGCAGAGGAACCCCTTCTCGGCCCACTCCACAATCCACCACAAGGACCCCTACCAGGACCAACTGCTTCAAGTACGTCCCCCTGTAATAGCTCAAATTACAGCCGCTCCTGTCGCTGTTGCCACTGTAACTATAGCTCAAGCTACATCCAATACTGTAATTGTAGCTGCAGTCGCTCGTTCCAGCAGCTTCGTTTGCACACGGTGTAAACGAAGTGCTTAAAGTCGTCGAACGATCTGTGCAAAAAGAGATCAAGAGGTTTGTACGGAAGCTGCGACACAACACAACCCTGGCGGTTCAGATTAGTGAGCTTGTAACAGTATATTCAGTATTGTTAACGCACACTCTAAGTTTATCATTTTGAACTTGCTTGCTTGCTTTTTACTTCAATTTAATGTCTTTCGATCAAGAACATGATCTTATTTCATACTTACGCCACGATAGAGTTATACAAGTAGCTTACACAGAGATCCAATCTCCATCATCTGACCGTTGTTACCGACTGCAATGAATAGTACCTACTCACCAGGACAATTCAAATGCGCTCAAATACGATGGGTTTACTAGTAGTCATCTAAAAGATTCACTATTCACCTTTCTGGTCTCCTTCATCAGACCCTTGTTACTAAAATTAATAGTTCCCACTCGTATAATTCAAATAAGTCTAAAGAAGATGGGTTTACAAGACCCTGACTAAAAGATCCATTATTGACCTTTCTGATCTCCATTATTATTAGTCCCTTGTTACCATTTTTTTTAAACTGCCACTCTCTAGGTATTTCTCTTCCTGTATCGTGCGTTTACAGACTTTTTATGTGATACTTTTAATTAAAATGAAAAGTTCCTACTCATCATGACGATTCATATGAGTTTACTTGTGGGAGTGAATAAAAAAAAACTTTTCTATTCTTCGCTTGTAGCAAATAGGTACTCAAGGCATATTTATGGCTTTTGTATGGGCTCTGACCATTCTTCTTTTACGACACATCGTGGATGGCCAAAACCTGAAACCTCGTGGCCGATATTGACTCAAATTAAAATTTAACCATAAGATTTTCTAAAACCCAGAAGCCTAATTGCGTAAGTGAATTCAACAAGGCAAAGGGTCTAGCCGCCATCAATCGACCAATCACATGCGAGATGAAAGACGCGATATGGATTTCCTTCTAGGTCGATTGATGCGGTCAAACCCTTTTCTTTGCCGAATTCACTTACACAATAAGGCTGCAGGTTTCCAGAAGAATCCAAAAGATTAGCAAGACTTGTAACTTTCAGGAAATCGATAGTTGCTTTGAGAAATTCGCGAGGGCGCATAAGAAGTATAACAGCAAGATGAAAGAGGAAAGGGCCTCCATGAAGTTGCCTAAGAAAACGTACAATGACCACATCTCATCGAAGTGGGACCCCCCGAAGTGCTGCTTCCACCCGCGCGCGCTACTGGATCTACACGAGGAGGCCCTGGAGGCCGCGCTCGAGGCCTGCCCCAACAAAGATTATGAATACAAGAAAGAAGTGACTGAGGCAAGTAAACCTAACGCTCATCTCGGCGTCTTTGTGTTAAAGTGGCTTTTTTTTTTTTATTCTTTGCCCCACACTAGGCATTTCTTCCTGTATCGTGGGAACATATATAAACTCTGTGTATGTGAGTTTATATATGTTCCCACGATACAGGAAGAAATTCTTATGTGGGGCAAAATTAAAAAAAAAAACACCCAGAGCTGGAACAACTATCTGTAGGGCATACAAATATTTGTTCCGTGCGGGCATCGAACCCGCGACACGCAGCGCAGCAGTCAATCGCTCAACCACTGCGCCAACCGTGCACCCAAAGAGTATTTTCCGAGATGAAGTAGATTTATAACACTGAGAGATAGTGTTGCTTCAGTGAGAGAATTTTTGAATTTGGATGATCAATTCCAAAAATTACCTGCCACATCTAAACTCCTCTCAAAAACGTCTTTATTATAATATTAGAGTAGGTACCTAAACAATGACCAACGCGAAATTATTTACATATCAAAGTTCCTTTCTTTTATTACAAGCTTTTTATTATTATTATTATTTTTTAACTTGCAATGTTTGTATGTAAATGTGTTCAGGTCAAATCTTACAACTGAATTTTAAAGCAGTTGTCCTCCTTCGATTTAGATGAAATTTTTCATACACGATTAGTTTGGATGACAATGCATGGTTAGCCAAGCCAAGGTTCAGCCAAGACAGAATGGAGCTCAAAGTAAAATTTGAAACCCAGCTTAGCCAGTCCATACTTCACACCATCATGGGGATTCTTGACATTCGCGAGCAAAGTCTCCACAATCGCAG
This sequence comes from Orthosia cruda, assembly GCA_964057195.1. Classification (NCBI taxonomy): domain Eukaryota; kingdom Metazoa; phylum Arthropoda; class Insecta; order Lepidoptera; family Noctuidae; genus Orthosia; species Orthosia cruda. Next base: position 31,569,041 of record OZ059832.1, read on the forward strand.
CAAAGGCCAACAAAACGGACGTAACCTTGCGAAGTCGACCACACATTCGAACAAACACAACCACAACTACACAAACAACAACAAGTACACCATTGACTGATACACAAATTACACACACACAATCTAACCAATGGCCATTACCAACGGTAGCAGCAGCGGTAGCAGCTACAGCCAGCCTTCAACCAGCCCCTAGCATGACTACCACACAATTCCTGGCATGCGGAGAAGACGGAGTCCCTGGCATCAGACTGCGAGGCGTCGCTCTGTTCATGAACAGGGAACAGGAGAAGTTAGGCATAGGCTTCTGCATAGGCTCAAGTCGAGCTGCGGCCCGAATATACCTTTCACCGGGCCTTGCCGCCCTGATTAACGGAAGCACCACCAAAACGAGCATAAAAGGCAGCAAGTATGCTGCTCTACCTCAAGTGGAAGTGGCCACTCACCGATGCCGTCTAATGCGATTTAAAGGGAAAACAATCGCATTACTCGAGTGGGGAGAGGCTACTCCATTTGCCCAGGCAAGCTCATTGCTTCAGAAGATCAGGGAGGCGTTTTGATTTGGCAAAGCGAGGTTTGACTTCCGCACATAGGAAGCATAGAAGCGGTCATCTGTTTAATATCGTCTAAGGAGTAAGGAAGGTCCTTTAATTTAATCCAGTGATACATTCTGGTTATTCCAGAATGAGAGAGTGCATCGTGCAATTTGTATAGTTTAGAGTTACTCCTGAGTGCACACACCCTTGACAGTGCATCCTAATCTGTAGATTATGTCGTATTTGTAACATGACAGTTCTAGCCTCCATCTTTCGATTTTATCGTTTTTTATTTTACTGGTATGGTTTTGATTGATTATAAAATAGCTGACGAATTTCTGATCCGTGATAAGGAGAAAGTGGCTGTTAATGAGGTAGTGGCGCCATAGTCTGAGACTCTCGACGATAGCGCAAGCCTCTTTCTCAACGAAAGCATGTTTACGTTCGCTGTCCGACAACGTTCTAGAAAAGAAAGCGACAGGCCGTCCATTCTGGGCTAGCGTCGCGGCTATGGCAAACTCAGATGCGTCAGACTATACAGTTAAACTTTCTCTGTCGTCTATGGTGAATAATGCAGCCTTCACAATATCCGATTTGAATAGATCAAAACTACGCCGTCCGCTTTCGCTTAATGGGAAGTTTACGTTGCTGACGAGAGGATGTACTTTTTTAGGGAATTTTGTACCCATTTGGCGTAATGAGCAAAGAGACCAAGAGCTCGTTTGAGTTCAGTGGCGTTATCTGGTGGTGGCAGTTTTAACAGTGGACCAAGTATGTCTTTATCAGGCTTTATTATATTGTTTTGAATAGTATAGCCCAAGAGGCTAATAGACGTTTTCCAAAATTACATTATTGTTCGTTTAGTGTTAGTTTGTACTTCTCTGCTGCAGCCATGAACTGTCGTAAGTTTTTGTCATGTTCCTCCTTATCTTTACCACAAACCGTGACATGATCAAGATACACAAATGTTCCTTGTAAAATTTGTTCCGATAATGTGATCCGATTAGTTCAAGTGTTAGCTTTATATTATTATGTTACTAAATATTGTTACTTAATATAATTGATTAACTAGTGGTGTAATTTGTAGACGTTTTCTTAAAATATTTAATTGTATTGGCAACATTGGAAATTGAATCCGGTTCTGTAGACATGATTATTTTTGTTAAAAAGGAAGTCGATTGCAATCTTGATATTTTTAAAAAGGGACTTCCGGAAAAAATGTTGGAAGAGATAAGATTGTTTTGGCGGTTTAGCGAGTAGAGAAAATTAGTAAAAGCAACTGTTGAACAATTCTAAAGTGATTTCCATGTAAAATAAAGAACAATAACAGTACTCTGCTCGTTTAATTTCTGATTTCTATTACAAGTGTACGTTGAAAGCAGCGACTCCGTTAGTTACGCCGAATGGAATTCTTTTGAATGGTATAATTTGCCACAGGCTTCCAACGCCGTATATTTTTTTTACTGTACTACAATATGCACTTGGGTAAGCGCTTTTTAAATCAATTGCTATATGCTAAAATAATTAAACTTAGCCACTTTCGATATTTGGAAGTGGGTAGGCGTCCAAGCACGTTTTTGAATAGTCGATATTTTATCTCGGCTTGGATGAATTCTTCTTCATCTTTATTATGACGTCTAGATTTAATGGCAATAGGCGTGATGTCGGCAGATAAGTGCGTAAAGACAGATGCTGGTGGCACTGAAGCTTCCATAACGCACACTTGTAGAGGCTCCCTGGTACCTCTGAATTGAAATTCTAGCTTGGCGTGTTCTTTAAGAATGTCGTGTCCAATGATGAAATCTGCACACAAGTTGTTAATTACGAGAAGATGTCGCTGTTTGTATCAGTGTTTGTTAATTTCAAGCGTTACGAAACATAGTCCTTCGACATGTGATGTATGGTTTAGTGAAGTCAGATTTATTGTTTGTTTACAAGGTCGTTGCTTGAGGTTCATCATACGCGCTATGTTGCGATCAATAAAGCTGACGGAGCTCCCAGTATCTATCAACGCATCGGCACGAGTATGATTAACGGAGATGTAAATCGTAGCTTTTACCAAACTGGACGGAGATGCAGCTGAGTACCTAAACGGTGCTTATCGTTTGAGAAGAACTTAGTGACTGCACATATTCGACGGGAACAGTGGGACTCGGACAAGAAATAGCATTGCTAGTTGAAGAGTTGTTGCGAGAACGGCAAACTGAAGCGAAGTGTCCCTTCTTAGAATAAAGTTGACAATAGGCGTGGAATACTGGGCATTTAACCCCTTTGATGCATTTTTCCACCGCAAAAGAAGCAGCGTCTTGCAGTTGGAGGAGGTGAGGACGAAACCGCTGCATTGTTTGAACGCAGTATTAGGTGTTTTTTTTTTTTTTTTTTTTTTTTTTTTTTTTTTTTTTTTTTTTTTTTATTAAATATTCTACCGCGGACATGTGGCAGTCCGCGCTCTTTTTTATTGTGTATATTTTGTTTGTTATTTTTTTTTTTTTCATAATTATTACAATTGTTGGACTCCTACGTCGGACATTATTTTAAGGCTTACTTAACTAACTTAAATTTACGTGAGTTCATCCCTCACTAAATACTATATATATATTACACACTGGCATTACAATTTTATGTTTCTATTATTCTTATCTTTATGTTATTAACTATTTTGTTTACTTATTTCTATTGATACACTGCTTATGTTATTACTATATCTATTGGTTACTTTGTGGGAAGATGCATGGCAGTGCGAGTAGACCAGCCCCGGCCGACGGTTCCGGTTATAGAACCCCGTCGTTAGGACGTTAAGGTGAGTATGACTGACTCACTCCACCATGCAGCTTCACATGTATATATATAGTTTTCTTTAGACAGGGTGATGGTTTGGGTGTTTGGGTTGGAGTTTTTGGATGGGTTAGGTGGTGTTTTGGCTGCTGACCAGGGACTTCGCTAGCGTGAGCAAGGCCTCTATGACGACTACGTCTCGATGCTGCATGGCCGTCTTAAGATTGTAGTTGACGACCGTTTTAGTCGGCGCATCCATCGCCCTCTTAGCAAGGCGGCCTGCGGCGTCATCGGCGTCGTCGGTGTAATAGACGCAACTGACTGTATGTCTGGACACCGCCACTACCGCGTGGGAGATGCTGTCGTGGACCTGAAGCCTCCTGGACTTGGTGTTGATGATGATAACGCTGTCGTAGGTCGACCCCTGAGCCTCATGTATGGTTAGCAGGCGCGACCCCTCGCCAGACCCATATCCTTGGCTCGCAAGAGAGGCTTTCTCCCCCTGCGTATGAACCAGGAACAGGGTGTTTTGGGCAGTACCCGGTATTTGCGCCCCTGTGTAACCTTTCACCTTCAGGGAGTGGACCCGCGACAGCGACGACTTGGAGGAGTATATACCGGGGTATATCTCACTCAGTGCAAACGCCACGTCCATTGGATTGCGGTGTGTGCAGAGAAACTCCTGGGTGATGCCAGCCACCAGGTCTGGACGGGTATACCTAAGCTCGAAAAGATTCTCCCTGTCCAAAAATGGAAGCTGGTTAACGTCTCCGACGAGGACAAGCTCGCTCGCTCCAGACAACTTTACTGCCATGACTATGGCCCCAAAGTGGTTCATAAGAGCCTCGTCTACCGTAAGACGGTAGCATTTGTCTTGGCTCTTGAAACCGTTTGCTAGGATTGAGGCCATAGTGCGCACTTTGGTCTTTGCTCGGTTTCCTAAGCGGCGCGCAAGCTTTTCTCTAAGATCATTGGCAGCTTCTGTTGTCGTGGTTGCTATCACGTCCCTGTCCTCTTCGAAGTGCTTTACCAGCCAGGTTGTCTTACCGCAACCCGGAACTCCGTTAATCCACCTGATATTGGGTACCGCCCAACTTTCCTGTGATGCCGGGATACCGGAGGTCCCCGAAATGGAGTGTGCCATTTCCAGGATCTTATCGTCCGGCATGATTTTGGTACATTTGGCGGTAACCACTATCGGGTCGTCATTTGGCACACTGAACTTGAGTTTGCCTGAGCGCTCCGTCTCCTCCTTGTCCAGGGCCACAAAGCCACTCCTCGCGCTGTAGGCTGCCATATATGACCCCATCATTTCCCCTTTGATGACTTGAGATGTGACGTTGTCATACACCGCTGCCCCTGCTTCCTCGAGCAGTACCCTTAACAGACCCTCTGTGTCTCTCTGGAAGGTCTGCAGGATCTTCCTGCATGTCGTAAGATTGACCTCTCTGGTCGCTTTTACGATTGCTACGTACTCGAGGAACGCGCTCTTTACGTGGTCCGTGGTACCCGACTTTACTGCGAGGGTCGGCGGGCTGACTTGCCCTTTGTCGGCTCGTGTTGGCTTAGGCTTTTGCTGGGTTGGTTTCTTTGGTGTTTTTCTGAAGAACCTCTCCAGTGCTGTCTCCTGCTTGTGAGATGGTGATGCGTAGCTGGTGCTTGGGCGCAGTGCACTGAGGAAAGTGCCAAACGCTTTCAGGCGACTCCTCGACCGGGCCCGGTCCTCCGGGTTTATGGTGTTACACTGCACCTTTGCGGCTTTTTCGGCTGCTGCCTTCTGCTGGGCCCTCTCCGATCCGCTTTGAGTGGTGGGGCTTGTTTTGGGGCTCATTGCGCTGGCTATTGGTTGTCTGGGGGCTTTGAGGAAACTCAGGGTTTCCCCTCTGTCCTCGTAGACAACAACCTCATGATGTTCTGAGGCCTTTAAACAGCCAAAGCGGTCTGCGACGTCTCCTCTCTCTCCTCCCACCACCATTGCGTCCACACTTATGGTTCGGGCCGTGGCTGACGTGTAGTCTCCTGCCTCCCTAATCTTCTGAAGCAATGAGCTTGCCTGAGCAAATGGAGTAACCTCTCCCCACTCGAGTAATGCGATTGTTTTCCCTTTAAATCGCATTAGACGGCATCGGTGAGTGGCCACTTCCATTCGAGGTAGTGCAGCATACTTGCTGCCTGTTATGCTCGTTTTGGTGGTGCTTCCGTTAATCAGGGCGGCAAGGCCCGGTGAAAGGTCTATTCGGGCCGCAGCTTGACTTGAGCCTATGCAGAAGCCTATGCCTAACTTCTCCTGTTCCCTGTTCATGAACAGAGCGACGCCTCGCAGTCTGATGCCAGGGACTCCGTCTTCTCCGCTTGCCAGGAATTGTGTGGTAGTCATGCTAGGGGCTGGTTGTAGGCTGGCTGTTGCTGCTACCGCTGCTGCTACCGTTGGTAATGGCCGTTGGTTAGATTGTGTGTGTGTAATTTGTGTATCAGTCAATGGTGTACTTGTTGTTGTTTGTGTAGTTGTGGTTGTTGTTAGTGTGGTTGTGGTTGTTTGTGTTCGATTGTGTGGTCGACTTCGCAAGGTTACGTCCGTTTTGTTGGCCTGCTGCGATTGTGGCGACTTTGCTCGCGAATGCCAAGAATGGAATCCTAGTAGCCGGTCTCCCCATGATGGTGTGGAGTGTGGACTGGCTAAGCTGGGTTTCGAATTTTACCTCGAGCTCCATTCTGTCTTGGCTGAACCTTGGACATTCGAACAGCAGATGCCAGACTGTCTCTTCACAACTCGGGTCACAGACGCACGAGGGACTATCTTTGAGATGGAAGCGGTGGAGATACGCTGAGAATCCGCCGTGTCCTGTAAGGACTTGTACGTGGACCGGTGTGAGCACTGCGTCTCTGAGTGTCCTTTTCGCCGCTAGGACGTCTGGAAAGAACGCTTTCGTGACCGATCCTGTACTCGAAGACTCGTACCGCGCTTGCCACTTCCTTATAGTCCCCTCCCGAATCTTCTTCCTCACGAACGAAACGGGGACCTTGCTGTATTCTAATGTGAGTTTTGTTAGGGCTGCCTCCTTGGCCAGCTCATCCGCCCTCTCATTCCCGGCAGTTCCCACATGGGCCTTGAGCCAAAAGAGCCTCACTTCTCTGCCCTCCTCTCTGATTTCACGGACGCTTCTCTTGATTTGGAGTGCCAGGTGGTGAGTGACAGACGGTCTCCTCAGCAGGTCAAGTGACGATCTCGAGTCACTTAAGATGCTTACGGAGGCCGCCTTGGATTCTCTTGCCATCCTGACAGCTCTGAAGAGAGCGTACATTTCCGATTGGAAGACTGTGTTGTGAGGCTCCAAGCCAAAGGTGCTGAACCTTGACTCCGTCCCGTTTTCCCACCAAGTTAGGGCAGCTCCGACTTTCCCCTCTATCTTGCTGCCATCGGTGTATATTTGGGGGCCGATTACTTGGTGGGTTGCCAGGGTTTCGGGAGTCAAATTCTCTAGGCATTCATACTCGGTTGTTGTGAGTTGCGCCGGGTGGGGGTTTTTGGAGTGGTGCACGTTGCACTCCAGCACGCGGCCCAGCGGTATAAACTCTTGGGAATGTCCCTTTTTGATCTTGAAAAGGGTTGCCGCCTCGATTACCCGGAGGTCTAGGGGGAGTTGGCCTGACAGGATAAGTGCCGATGTCAGAGACACCGTGCGGTATGCTTTGCAGATTTTCTGCGCGAAGCCCCTCTGCAGTGAGTCAAACTTTTTCCTTGTCATCAGTTTCTCAGCTGCGGGGGCCCACGCACTCGCTGCATACATCACGATGGGCTCTATCACCGACACGTATATTGTCCTGATTATTTCTCTGTTCAGACCCCAAGTCACCCTCGCCGCACATGCCAACTGCTTATAGATGTCTGCGGCCTTTCTACAGGTCGCAGACACGTGCGCATTGAAGGTGAGTTTGGAGTCTATCGTGAGACCCAACAGTTTCACTTCCTCAACCAGGTTTAGCCGCGTGCCCGACATATGAAGTACCGGAACGTCGTACTTTCGCTTCCTCGTTAACACCATCGCGTTAGTCTTGTGCGCGGCGAAACGTAGCTTATTTTGGACGCCCCATTCCGATACTTTGGCTAACGTGCTGTTGGCTGATTGCTGCAGGGGACCGGCTGTGAAGTCAGAGAAAACCAGGACAACGTCGTCCGCGAAGGCTTGGCAGTATACCCCCATACTAGCCATTTTGTGTAGGAGTGGATCTAGGATAAGGTTCCAAAACGTCGGTCCGGCAATTGAACCCTGGACGCATCCTTTCGTGGTTCCCTTCTCGCTAGTCGCTCTGGCGTAGTTGACCCTGACGTTTCGGTCTTCCAGGTATGAGGCGACGAGAGTGTAGATATTAGCTGGACAACTCTTGGCTACCATCTGCTTCTTGAGTGCGGGCCACCACGCGTTGTCAAAGGCTCCCTCTATGTCCAGTGATATCAAAAGCACGATCTTTTTGGCTTTGATTTCGGCTCGTAAGTGGCCCACTAGAGCATAGAGGGCGTCCTCAGTCCCGCGCTGTGGCATGAAGCCGTATTGGTTTGTGTGTAGTGTTGGGAGGAAGTGCCACTGTAGTCGGCCCACTAGTAGTTTCTCGACGATTTTTCCTAGGACCGAGAGCAGACCTATAGGCCTGTACGACTTAGGGCTGGTGTAGTCGTCCTTTCCTGGCTTGCGGAGAATGCACACATGGGCGACCTTCCACTGCTTCGGGAAGTGTGACAGCGACAGACACTTGTTTGCTATCGCTAAGAACACCTCCCTATCGCAGTTTATTGCCGCTATGCAGATGTCTGCTGTTAATCCGTCGGGACCGGGGGCTTTTTTCGGATTTTGGTTCTGGAGAACCATTTCCAGCTCCGCGGTCGTGAAGGGCGGATCGTCTGCAGACAGACCTTGGGGGTTTTTCTCCTCCGCTAGCCTCCTTAACGCAGTGTGGTAGGGTTGTTCGGCATCCGTTGAGTCGTCGGGGTAGAAGGTTTTTGCCAGAAGATCCGCAGATTGCTCTGGACTGAGCGTCTCGCCTGCGTTGTTTCTCAGGAGTGCGTCTTCCTTTCTTCTGGCTGTCTTCCTTATTACCCTGTAGATACCGTCCCACATGCTCTCTCGGTCCTGCTTCGTGCAGAACTCCTTCCAGTTGGCTGTGGCTGCTTCCGTTGCTGCTGTCGTGTAAGTTTGTTTGGCCAGCACGTACTCTTGGATGGTGAAGTGTCTCCGGCTTGCGGCTGCGTTCCGGATCCTTCTCTTCTTCGTCATGGCGTCTTTTTTGAGACGGTCTAGAGAAGGACTCCACCATGGGGGTTTGGCGTTGTGTTTGGGCGACCCGAGTTTTGGAATCGCTTCCTCGCATGAGCGGTGGATGTTCTGAGTATAGTTTGAAATGATTGTCTCCAGATCTTCTGGGTTCGATGCGTTCGAGACTCTGACTTGGGTGATGTCACTGTCTGCTAGGCTAGTCTTGAAGTGGGTGTTGAAGTCGGACCACTTGGCCTTCTTGGTGTTGTAGATGCGCGTCGAAATCGGCCGTAAGGGTTCCAGGGCCTTTTCTAGGCGCATCGAGAAGGTTATAGCGTTGTGGTCTGAAGTTGTTAGACTTCTTTCTACCTGCCACTCCTCGACCTTACCTAGTAGCGACGAACTGCAAGCTGTCACGTCAACGATGCTTGTGCACCACCTGTCATTTCTGTATGTCTCGAACGTTGGTGTTTGGCCCGTATTTAGGATGTGGAGATCCCGCTCATTGAGGAAAGAACTGTACGCCGCCCCGCGATGGTTTTCGGAAACACTTCCCCACCAATGGCTCCAGGCGTTCACGTCTCCTCCCACCACGATGTTGTTTGTGTTCAATTTGTGTGTCTTGTATTGTGTTTCGGATAGGTAAGGTTCGATGTCCTGGTCACCCTCAAAATAGACCGACAGTACTCCAAAGCTGAGCTGACCCGCCTTTAGCAAGACAGCAGCAACGTTCTCGGTCACAAGCTGGGGGTCTTGGATAACCTCCAGGTTGTCACCGAAAACAACAATCGCTGCCTTAACTGGCTTTTTGCGGTTGAGGCTGCACTGGATGACTTGTGTGCCGGGTTTTTGTTTCATCACACCTGTTCTTCCTACGTAGGGCTCTTGAACAAGTGCTACTGAAATTCCCCTTGCCTGGGCCGCCATGTGGAGTTCTTCTGTGGCCAGCTTGGAGCGGTGAAGATTTGCTTGGATGAACCGCAATCTTGCTGTCGGTCTTGAGGCGATTTCGGGGGTGACTGGTTGGTTTGTTGGTGTGCTTTCGTTGCCCTTAGCAATAGGATACGCGCGATCTGGCTATGCCGTCCCACTTTTGGCGTTCCTGGCAGTCTTCGCTGAAAGCTGTGTGTGCCAGGTTGTTGCCCGTCCCGTGTGCGACCTTACAGTTTGCACATGTGGGCTGTTTGCCGTCCGCTCGAGTGAGGCAGTCCCTGATATTGTGCGGTCCACTGCAGTAGCCGCAGACTTCTTGTGCAGCCCTGCATATGGACTTATTGTGTCCATATGCAAGGCACTTTGTGCACTGAACTAGTGGGGACTGGTCCTCAATCGAGCAACGCTTGATGCCCACATGGACTTTTTGGACAGAAGTGTAGGATTTCCAGAGCTCCGGGGAGAGCTCCAGAACGGGGTGGCACTCGTGGGGGTTTCTCGCGCGCTTCCTGTAGCGGATCTTGATGGTCCGCCCCTCTACAGCGACGTTTTGCAGAAGGTGTTGGTTCTGCGCTTTAAGGAGATCTACGATCTCCCCGTCGCTGTAGCTGGACAGCACACCCTTGATGCAGACTAAGGGATTTTGCGGTTTCGGCTCCTGGACCTTGAGCTCTGAGTTCGACTGGACCTGGTCTTTAATCTTCTTCAAGTCCATCTTACTGGCGCACCTTAAGACCACTTTCTAGTTGCGCGCCTTCCGTACGGTGTCGACCCGGGCTCCGGTTGACTTAAGGTCCAGAGCGGTCCTGATCCTCTCGATCACGTTATCCCCAGTGTGCCGGGGGTTCGTCGACGAGACGATCAGGGTGTGGTTGGGTTGTGTGAGTGGTTTGGGGGGCTTTGGTGTACTGGCGACCTGGGCAAAGGTTTTGGGGCTCTGTTGTTGTGTTTGCGGTTTATCCGCTTTGCCCAGGTCCGCCACCCCTTTCTGTATAGTTTGGAGCGTCTTCTTTACCTCCCCGACTGCGAGCTCCGTTTCCAGATTCAGCGCTGGGGGCGCCTGGATTTGCGGCTCTTTGTCGCGCAGTACGCGGAGGTCCTCCGAGACAAGCTCCAGCCTATCCGATATAGGTTTGAGGTGTTCGGATATGTTTATGGGTGTGTGTGGTGGTGGGGGTGAGGTTACAGGCCTGTTGGCGATGGTCTGCAGCTTTGCGGTTAAATTCGCCATCTCCTCCTCGAAAGCCGCGGTCGTGAGTAGGCCTGTCTCGCGGCTACTCCGGTCAGTCTCTGTGTCACTTGGCCGGTTGAGGTCCTCTTTGAGCCTTTCAAGAGTTCTCCGGAGGACGTCCAGCTGGTTGGAGATGCTGGTGATATTTGTGTCGAGGCGTGATAGGCCGGCCCCCATAGGGTCCCACTTGGGATCCCCTGGGGTCCTCGCACTTTCTTGCCTTGTCCTCTCGTGCTCCTTTATGTTTTTCAGGCTCGCCATTGCGACCTCGCCTTTCAACTCCTTTATGCCGTTTAAGGCGTCAAGAGTCTCGTGACCGAGCCATTCCCGGATCCCTTTCGCCTCTTTTTTCGTTTCCGAGACGTCAGTCCGCATCAGGGTGAGCTCCTTATTCACAGCCGCAAGTTCCCGATTGTGAGCTCTCTCGACACGCACAAGCTCTTGTGCGTGTCGAGAGCGCTCCTTCTCGAGATTGTACTTGTGGCGTGCTCGGGAGTCCGCCAATGAAAGTGACACCTCGTAAAGGCCCTGCAGGCACTCATGGGCTGTGACCTTACACTCGCGTTTCATTTTTCCGGCGGCTTCCAAGGCGTCCTTTCCCTTCTGGAGAAGTTCGTTTGCCTCTCTCGTGGCCAAGTCCATCTCCAGTATTAGGTGTTGAGGTTGTTCTTGTCGTAGGACATTCACTGGTAAAGCATTCAAAGCATTTGGTACACCAACGCCCATTGTTGCGGAGTTCTTTTTCAGCTGTTTCAAGGACGACGGCTTGGTTGAAGGCTTCATCCATCGAAAGTGTTGAGTTTTCGAGTAACCGCTCTCTTATTTTCGCCGAAATAATTCCTGCGATGAAAGCGCTCCTTATTGCTTGGTTTCTATGTTCATCGGCGGAGACAGATTTGAAATTAAAATTTTGCGCTAGAAGTTGTAAAGCGCGACAATATTCAGTAATTGTTTCTACATATTTTTGTTTTCGCGCGCCGAGGATATATCGAGCTAAGATTTCGTTCTGGGCCTTGAAATACGATTTATTCAGAACCGAAATAGCTTCATCATAAGTTTGACAATCTTTAATATGTATGTAAATGTTTGCAGTTAAATGGTTTGCTAGTAATTTTAGTTTAATTGAAGCCGTGACGTCAGCACACAGATTACCTCCCAATAGATTCCGCATAGAAGACAACTTAAGCGCACCACACATCAGCCTATTTAGGCTGATATAACTCAGCGCACGGTATGATCTCTTTAGTGTCGACCAGACATTAGAGCTGTAGGGACGCAAGCGATTTCTAGTTTTAATTCTGTTTATAAAATAGTTATCAACGGTTTGCCTTAAAAAAAAATACGAATTGTGCAGTAAAATGGTGTGGAAAATCAACCAGCTCTTCAAGTTCTAAAAAATATGTGATAACATTCCACCAGTAGGCAAAGTAATAAATAATACCAATATAAAAAAGGTCAAGTTATAATGGTTAGCAAATAAAAATTTCACACTTTACAGTAGCGCTCGTTGATGTCTTTTGTGAAAGTCCCTTTCACTCATAAGGAATTATTATATTGCTATCTTTTTCCCACAGAAGTAAAAATGTTGAGAAAAATACGTTTTTTGCTTATCGAAAAGTATCGATGATCGATGTTTAATTAGGTATATGGGAGAATAAAATAACTTTGTTAAAATTGATTATTTAAAATTAGTTTAACTTTACTTTGAACCAATTGTGCTCTATTCATAACAAAAGCTCAGAGCCCTGTTTACATAGGATTACAATTAAATTCAATCACTTTTGGCCAAAATCAAAATCTTTTCTCGATCGATGTTTTTCTTTATCATTATTAAAGTAATTATAAAATCGCCACCTAAGAAATTTTACATAAAATACCATTCTGTTTGAAAAATATCGATATTTTTATCGACATTTAATGCGCATGTCCAGTCACTACGGCAGGTACTGTGACCTTCAATAGCCAATCACGGCGCACTTGTCACTCCCCGCGCAACCCGTGCCTTCCGCCAAATTTGGTGAACTCGGCATCAAACAAAACAGTAGGCATGCGGTATCTATTGGGAGGTAATCTGTGCGTCAGCAGGTATAATTTCTTCAATCAAGTAGTTTGAAAAGGAGTGTTGCCAATGAGCCCACTGTTCTCCCGCTGCGGATGCATTAGGTTCCACGTCAAATCGATCAGGTCGAAGATACCTGGCTAAAGAACATGTTTTCTCCGGTTCTTTCTTCTTATCAGACATAGTTGTGGGTAGTTAATAAAATTGACACATTAGGAAGAAACCACCAAATAAATAACTTGGCTTTTATTAACTACAGAAATCAAGTATATGGCGTGCGAATCGACCACTCCAAAATTATGTAGTAGGCAATTCGCCCAAATTTTATTTTATAGATCAAAAAAAAGTACAGTCGAGCTCACCCGTCTCGGCAATAAAATAAAGAATTAATCGAAGTTAATAGATATTTTACTATTATTATTCCGTTTATTTAACTTTGTACACACTTTATATTTACATTTTTAAATATTTCTTTATAAAAAACAAATCATTAAAAAAAAACATTTAAAAATATAACAAAAATGGTTGTCCACCGGTGTCGGGAGCAGGGTCCAAGCTACCGGTGGTTAGGGCTCCAGAGACAGGAACCTCCTCACAATGCGAGCCGTATCGAGGAGTACTGCCTTCTGTATCAGGCCCTTGATCCAACCGTGCAGTGACAGCCTCGACAGATGGTCGTCGAGGCTCTTGGCCATCAGGCCGTTGGCCGTAATGACAATCGGCACAATGATCGCCGAGTCCACATTCCACATGTCGACAACCTCGTGTGCTAAGTCGAGATACTTGATTTGATTCTCTTTCTCAGCTTTCACGAGGTTCTCGTCATGCGGAATGGTGACATCGTTTATCATTGTGCGGCGTGCTAATCAGTCTATCACCACTATATCTGGCTTATTAGCAACAATAGTCCTATCAGTGATGATAGACCGATCCCAGTACAACGTGACATGGTCATTTTCGAGAACTGGGTCGGGCATATACTTGTAATACGGTACCTCCGATTCCACTAGATTGTACTTCAAAGCAAGTTGCTGGTGAATAATCCTGGCCACTTGATTATGCCTGTGCAAGTACTCGCCGTTAGCGAGACGAGAACAACCAGAGATAATATGTCTGATGGATTCACCCGGACGGTGGCATGCCCGACATATGTCAACCGTGCCGTCCTTCATTATATGTCTCCGGTAGTTATTCGTCAGGATAACTTCGTCCATAATTGCACAGACAAAACCTTCAGTTTCCCCGAAAAGGTCACCGAAACGTAGCCAGGATACGGACGCTGGGAAATCTACATCGGACCCATGTAGAGCCCGATAGAAGCGCCCGTGTAGCTCCTTGCCTTGCCATACCTCTTTGCGTTCATCAGTAGTTAGTATGACAGGCTTGCGCCAGTTCTCTTTAGCCATGGACAACGGGGTGAGTCCCTTGTCCACTGCGACCACATCCCGGTGCATACCCACTTCAGCTTTAAAAAAATATTCTCTGAGGCTGCACACCTCGCGGTTGTGAAGAGTCTTGGCGTTTAAAAAGCCTCGACCCCCACACTTCCGCGGGATGTACAGTCTCATCACTGATGATCGTGGGTGATGCATCCGGTTTGCGGTCAGTAGTGTCCGGACCCTCCTATCGAGGGCGTCGAGCTCGGTCTGAGTCCATTTGAGTATACCGAAAGAGTACATCAAAACCGGCATGACCCAACTGTTGAAGGAGCGCACCTTATTTCCGCCTGACAAAAGGCTATTTAATACCTTTTTTAGGCGGCCAAAGAACCGCTCCTTCAGCAGTTGCTTCATGTCAGCACTGTTGATGCCCAACGCTTCCGACATACCCAAATACTTGTAAGTTTCGGTCGAGGAGAGGTGACTGAGGTGTATGGAATCAGAGAGTTGAATTCCCTCGGATTCCATAATCTCCCCTTGCTTTACATGCATGACTGCACATTTGTCCACACCAAATTCCATCCTGATGGAGTTACTGAAGGTTTCAGTTACCTTCAGTAGCTCCGTCAGTTGGAATTTGTTGGGGGTAAAGAGTTTCAGATCATCCATGTAAAGGAGGTGAGATATGACCTGACCACCTCTTCTCAACCGATAGCCTAGTCCTGAATCCTCCAGCAGTGTACTTAGAGGATTCAGGGCTAAGCAGAACCAAAGTGGAATCAAACTGTCGCCCTGAAATATCCCCCGCTTAATCCATACAGGCTCATCATCCCCCTGAATCGGTCGACATCCTGGATATCGAAGGACTGTCTTCCATTGCCCCATACATGACTCAAGGAAGGTGCATAGAGTTGCATCTATTTTGTACAACTCCAGCACCCTCATGAGCCATGTATGTGGCACAGAGTCGTAGGCCTTCTTGTAGTCTATCCAGCATGTCGACAGATCCTTGCGGGATCGACGAACCTGCTGGCTTATGGCCATGTCAATGAGGAGTAGCTCCTTAGTGCCGCAGGACCCATTCCTACATCCATTATGAGAGGTAGACATTATTGAGTTAGCTTCAATGTGTTTATCAATTTTTGCTCTCAGGATGGATGTAAGAAGTTTATAAACCGTCGATAGGCAAGTAATTGGTCTATAATTCTTGGGTTCCGCGGGACTACCTGTCTTATGGAGCAGGTGGGTAACGCCTGTTGTTAAAAACTGCGGCAGCGACCCAGTCTCTAAACATGACTGGAATTGAGATGCCAGTAACGCGTGTGAGCTGCTATACCATTTTAGCCAAAAGTTATGCAGTCCGTCCGGTCCCGGAGACTTCCAATTCGGTAGCGGACGAACTGCTTTGGCTACATCAGGTGGACTGATGATTACTTTTTCCATTTCTGGTATAGCATCACACACGCGCTCGACATCACGCATCCAGCCACCCTCAGTGTGACAGACGGGCACCGACCAGATGCTTCGCCAGAATGTACTCGTGGCGACATCATCCGGCCGGCACACGTCAGTCACACTGTGCTCAGGTCGCTCCCAAGTTCTGTATACCCACCTCTCATCACTCTGGAACATGCGATTCTGCGAGTACCGGTCAACCCGCCGCTTATACCGCCGAATACGGCTGGCCCATGCACAAACTTTCTGCTTCAGGAAGTCGATGCGCTCCGTGACACGGGACATGTATTCTCGAGGACTGATTCCAGTCCCCGAAAACGCCCGCCTCACGAAGCGCATCACGCGTGGTCGTGTATTGCCCTCCCTGAAATAGCATAGTTTGCCGATGAGTACCCTGGCCCCATCGATACGCCGTTGGATCCTGCATTGCCAGGCTGGCACGGCAGGTTTTGGCCGAATAGTCTCGTTTGGGAACTTAACATTGGCCAAACGACATGCCGCAACAGCCCCGTAATACAGGATTGAGTGCGTATCAACGAGGCTCTCGCTGCTTTCAAAGATATTTTTAAGCAGCGAGTCCAAGGCACACACCAGCACCCTATTCTTCTTGTGCATAGGCAACCGTGGCAATCGGGGTCTAAGTTCAGTCGGTGTTGACCTATACTCGCGAAGCGCATCCTCCAGTGCGCTCCTCAATCTTTCATTGCACTGGCTACTTACTGTAACAACCCTATCATCTGCCTCTTCGGTAACATGATTGGACCGCGGCGGGATCACAATAGTGGCTGGCGGTGTCGCGGTCTGTGTCGGGGTTGAGACGATTTGGTTGTTCAGCACTTCTGAGCGCAGCCTATCAAGTGCGGCGTCGTCCAACCTGTGATTACGCTGGATGACCCGCACCTGATCCGACAATCGTTGGGCTGAGACGTTTACAGTTGGTTCAAGGTCCTGAACCAGAGACAGCATCCTAGCACGGTACGCAGTGAGGTTAGTTCCCCCCTCAGTAGACCCGTAATATGCGCGCATGACGTTCTCATTCATATTTTGAGTCCATCTCATGCGCTGCACACAACCACCGGCAGCGGGGACCCGGCTTGGAGCCGGTTGGCTCCTAGGTCCCAAACTCCTCGGCAGCCGGCCTCTCCCCTGCCGACGTACAGGTGTTGGCGACGTCGGCGGGGAAAAATACTCGTCGCTCGAGCTCGACGCGGCATCAGCCACCGATGACACAGGTGATCCGAGGTCCGGCGGCGGCGGGGCGGAGCTGAGCGACGAGTCCGGGGGTAGAAGTCGTGCGCGACTAGCTGCTGCTCTCGTCAACATTATGCTTTTTCCTTAAACATTTTCACTTTTTCCTTAAACATTTTCACTCTATTTGACGTCGTCACTGACATGTCAACTGGTTTATTGTATTTTTTATGAATTGGGTTGGTTTTTTGAGTGGATATTATAGGTGAATTGGTTTTATTTTCTTATTGGTTTCTTCTGTTGGGTACTTTGTTCGAATTTGGTGATTGTAGAAATTTTTAAATTAATTAAATTGTGGAGGAAAAACGCATTTCATGGTCTGGAATTTGATCAACGCACTATTAATAAATTAAGGTTTAATCAGGTCGATGTAGTGTTGTTTCAGCTTGCGCTTCACATTTTTATTGCTCAGTGAGTCTCTGATGTGTAAGGGTATTTGGTTTAGTAGATTAGGTATTATGACAGATGCGGAAACTAGGAAAGCAATTCATTCACGAAGTCATTACTTAAAACGTGGCGATATGCCAGGTAGATAAGACAGAAACGCGACAAAACATAAGAGGGACACAGCAATATTCACCACAAAAAAAATAAAGAGAAAGCTCTATATGCTATCAGGTCATTCCGGTACCGGTAAAGACTAACTTAAGTACCAGGAGATTCTAATCATGAGGAAGCTAGGCTGGAATCGTGAGCGGTAAAAAGAGTACCGGGCGATTTTCGATTCTGAAGTCCTAGTACTCTTATGATTCTAGCCCTGCAAATACTTCTTAATGATTCTGGCCTCCTGGTAGTTTTGGTATAAATGCTTATAAAGTCAACATCTACCTAAAAAAGCAAATAGAAAGTAATATTTTTATGATGTCATTAAACTCTCTACTGAATTTAATATTTGATTTTGACGTCCTAAACAAATAAACGTCCCAAGACTAAGTACCTACTGATCCGTTGGTGCCATTAAATTTTGATAGGTGCCGTATGTGGCATACCTCAGGTGCCATTCAATCAGTTGCCGTTTAAGTGGGTGCCCAATGTTGAGTACGTGCTCTATAGTAGTTATTTTAATAAAGACATTTTTGATTAATTTGTGTCTCATTTCAGAACAATAACAATATTTTATCCTTAATACTTCTGTACTTGAGTGTACTTCACCTTAACGGTATTGCATAAAACATAATGTGTGTGCGAATCACCTAGTACATAATTTTGGAGTGGTCGATTCGCACACCTTAACTTCGGGCGAATTGCCACAGAAAAATGAATATTCTTATAAGCGATTCTCACTTTTCGGGCGAGTTAAATTCGTACGAATCATCCAATAACCCCTTCAATCGATACAATTTTATCCACCATCCTATAGGTTTATAATGATAAAGATGTCTCTTATTTGTGTGCTCTCAGCTCTAGAAGTGGCACTCAATCAGCCAATCAGGAATTGAGTAGTGCATGACATATTAAAGTAGCCAATCAGAAACCAGAATAGAGCCTAGAAAGAACGACACACTTTCTAGAATAAGATTTTTGTAAAGCTTTTTACAATGTTACTTTTACAATTTTGGTTTAGCATATAGCATCTTTTATTCATTAATATATTAATTGATTTTAAATATTACTTTGTTCCTTTTTTTACTCCGCCCCCCCCCCCCTCCAGATCTCCTAACCCCCCCCCCCCCCCCCGGAGAATTTTGCCTGAAAGAAACACTGATCAGGTCATAAACACTCAAGTAAAAATAATAACACGAATTTGAATAGTTTACACAAACGGAGAGTTGGTATAGGTATGCCTGATATCAGAATAGCTAGTCATTTTGAAGTTCCTTTATTTAATTTTAGATATAGGTAGCTATTAATTGACTATAAGTAGTAAAATGTAGCGAATAGGTAGGAAGTTTTGGTCACCAGCCTGAACCGATACAGACAACCAGCCATTCAGACGCACACTCTTATTTTACAGACCCTTGAAGAACGTTTCTTGGAACTGGTTTCTGTTAATGAGCTCAATAACGAACGTGCAGTGGAGGAAGCCGTCTGCGTGTACAAAACGAAGATGGCAAGGACTAAACAGCCACAGAAGAGCTTTTTGTCAACTCTACTATATACCGAAGAGAATTGGAAGCCCAGCGAGCAGCGCCACGATAAATGTAAGCACGACGCAATAAAAGTGTTCATGGAGAGACGTCTCGGGGCCAAGCATCTGGATGATACATATTATGAAGATCTAATCGAGGTACGCATATTGCATCATCTTCAGTCTCTAAAAAACTCACATCTACGTAGTTATTTATCATTAAATGAGCCTGTTGTGTCCCACTGCACGGCCTACATCCTTCTGCCTTTCAATTGTTCTCTGTCTTTTGCTACATCTCATCAACATCTGGCCAATCCTTTAGATAGGAGCAACGATATCTTTAGGAGTCTACGCCATGTTCTTCTGGGCTGTTTTTTTTAATGTTAGTAATGGCTGCTTTCGCCCAAAGAACTAAAGACTAAGTCTTGTCTCCCGGTGGGGTGATGAAAATCTGGTCTTTTTTAACGCCACCAAAACACAGGCGTCTTTTTACCGCAAAAAGGGCTCATTTCATCCAAACGCCTACTTTTCGGGGTGCATCTGTACCTGTAACTGATCGGCTCGAGCTCCTTGGCATGGAGTTGACATCCAGTCTTAACTTCGGCGCCTCCATTGAGTACAAAGCCCAAATTTCGGCAAATGAACTGGGCGTCCTAAACACAGTGAAGCGATACTTTGTGCCTTGACAGCTTTAACTCTTTACAAGGCTCAAATGCGATCCTGCATGGATAATTACAGCCACCTCTGGGATGGCTCAGCTAAATATCAGCTTTCCGCGCTTGACTCGGTGGAACGCAGAGCTAAGAGACTAATTGGCGACGTCAAACTAGCTAGTGGATGCCAAGCTTCACAGCTTGGCTCATCGCCGCAAGGTTGCCTGCTTGTCGGTCTTCTACAGACTGTACTTCGGCGAGTGTGCTCATGAACTCCACGACTTCATCCCATCGGCCCCCTTCTACCATCGGACATCTAGACGCACTGCAAGTTACCATCCTCGCCTAGTTGCCATTCCACCAATTTGCACCAAGCGCTTCCAAACATCCTTTATAATGCGCACAGCAAAAGAGTGGAACTCACTGCCTGCGTCTGTGTTTCCGAACGCATACAACCCGAATCTCTTTAAAGTTAGAGTGAACAGGCATCTTCTGGGTAAGCTCACTCCATCGTCGACTTTGTCTCTGTCACCTCTGACCTAGACTAGAGTCCTGAGCAAACCCATCATAAATTTTAAAGATTGAATATTTTGATTACAGGCACTTGAGGCGGCTTCTAGTGAGTAACCAATGAAGACTTACACACTGAACTGGCTTATTGAGAAAGTCAAACCGAAGAAGGACCTGCAACCAACCCATTCCCCCCTATTTGTTGTTTTAATTTATCTGTTAGTGTTTGTAAATGTAATACTTTATATCTATATGTAAAGTTAATCTAATAGTAGTAAGTGTGGAGTTTCTTGTCCGTTCTTCTCCATAACTTTTATTTCCGAATGGACGGTAGAATCAATTATTATTACTTATAAATTTAATTTTTTGTCGTTCAAAGGTGCTGCATAATGGCCTTATTGAAATAAAGAAATTAGACTTTGACTTTGGCCCTGTCCAACAGTGACTGTTCTAATTCGAATATATTTAATGTCCTACCGTGTGCACTGAATATATTTGAATTCAGAATCTTAGATAATGATCAAGTTTTGGAATCATAAATATACACTCAATATTCTATAAGATAAAGTTTAACGGACTACATACCTAAAGATTAAATAAGTAGTCGAGTAGCGATGATGGATATTTTTATCTGAGATTATGAATTGACACACGAGAAGAAAGAGTGTGAAAAAAATTAAATCCATAATTTCATTACTTGTGTTCGAACCTAGTACCTACTTAAGTCTAAGTTCCAGTCCAGACTTAGAATTTTTTATCTAAGATTGCTAAACTGTTGGACATTTTTAATGCCGGTCTATAACGACCTCGAACATAATTATAAACGGTCCTATAAAATTTTGGTGCAATAATTATTACTTTATGTGAATTGTATCTTAAGTACCTGCGTCTACCTATACAAATTAAAGATTAAGCATTTTTTTTTTCGCAACTGTATACATTTAACACATTTTTAAATATTATATTATCTTTTGTATGTTATTTTATTTTTTTTCATTACAATTGAATCATATCCAAGTACTATTTGCAGATCCGTTCAGCGTTCTGTATTGAGTAATAAACATCCATCAATCCAAAATTTTGCTTTTATAATAGTAGGATTAAGAGCCAAATGTATGGAAAACCAAGAAATAATAAGGTAAAAAGAAAATGACAAAAAATTTGAAAAAAAAACAAATTCTTATCGTAATCAAAACGCATTTAATATTTAGAACATCATGATAATTTAAAGTTTTTTTTACAAAACAAAACTTCTTCTAAACTGCAATAAAGCATATTTTAATCCACATTGCGATATCAAGTCTATTAAAAGTACAAACTCTTGTTTCTGGTTAGCTTAAGCCGAAAATATCTACTTATGTAAATGTAAAATAGTGTTCATTGCTCCATTTATTACTTATAAATGTTGCTTTTTTCTAATTTGAGTAAATCAACCTTAAATAAATACATAAATTAGTTAAGGTAGTCACGAACCGAGAAAACCCTTTTACTTGCAAGTCGCTGCTAACACCATCTATAGCCGTGGAAAGGAACCGAACGCGATCGAAGAACTTATAAAAATAATCATCTGAATCAGATAACAAGCGCTAGTTACGTCGGCGCGGTTTCTTTGAATGGGATGAGGCATCTGTTTGCTAGTATTATATTATCTGTGATTTAGGTAAAGCTTGGCAAAACAAAGTAGTAGGAGATGAACTACATTTTATTGATAAGTGTTTGTCGTTCACTGTTTGTAGAAGTCAACGACAAACACGTGTGTGTGTTTTTTTGTGAGTTTACAAGTAGAATTTTATTTTATTCATTTATTTGATCGATTTATTGCTTTTATGCCAGACAGCGATAGTGGCGCCTTCAGTTTTCGAAACTTTTTGTTTGCATTTCTACCTGTATCCGTATATATGTATACCGAAATACTGACACAAGTCACATTGCACGTTGAACACTAAGTACAGAAAACTTTTGCGCATTTATGGCTTATTTTATCATTCATAAAAACATTAATATATTTATAAAAATGCATCACAAATAACTTATATCTAGCAACATTTATAAATACTAAACAATTAATGTCTTTCCGATACCTAAATGGAATAAAAATTGAGCTCTAATTTCGGTAAGTCGATATAAAATTAGTGGTAAGTATGACCTCCGCACCATCGCGTATTTTTTTCACAAATACATAAATATTGTATTTGTCAGACGGTCTCAGGCAAATGTGAACAAAATAGTCTTCTTGTACTTTAAAGCACTGCTAAAACTGAGGCGAATCACGCGTAGGATGCGGAATGTGGTTGCATGCATGCACCGAATTGCACGCTGTCTACTGAAACAACGCGTGCCTATATAATCACTGGTTTAAGAGAAAATGTGGGCAGAGAGCTCCGACTGAATATCCTAAGTAAAAATTCGTAATTCGAGGTTTGGCCCTCGTCTATTTCCTCCTCTAATATTGGAACAATTTAAAAGACATTCCATAAACTAAAAAATAAAGATATATACTATGTCCCTATGTTTTTCTTTTTGATGATATATTATTGTTAGAAGCACTAGAACCCTCAAAAACTGCTCAAAATTGCGCTGTCAACAGAGGTATATAGTTTTCACAATCTAAGAAACTCGTTGACGTTTCTCATTTTACATGCCGCGTTAACTTTCTACGTAAGAATTATTATTAAGTATTTTTATAGCTATTAAAACGGGCTTTTTATTTTTTGACAACATAAATGTACAAATTTGACAACTATAGGTAAATGAAATTAGAAAAACATAAGGGCATAGAATATATCTTTCTTTTTGAGTTTATGTAATATCTTTTAAATTGGTCCAAAATTGGAGGAGGAAATAGGCGAGAGCCAAACCTCGAATTATGAGTTTTTACTTAGGCAATTCAGGTGGAGCTCTCTGCCTATATTTTCTCCGCGATATTTGATTAAAGTTAGGATAACTTCACAAATAGTTACTTTCGGAGGGAGCGCATTTTGTCCCGGATCCCGCGCTGGATTCGTCTCAGTTTGAACAGTGCTTTAGTCTAACATTCAGCATTTGACATTTATGACTTTACACAGCTAATCACAGCAGTATTTCGACACATCATAATCCAGAGTTTTTATCAACACGCCAGTCACTTTACAATCGCTTTCCGGAAGCTTTAACAATTAACAGTCATTTGGTACTTTATGCGCGTGTACATTGTATATTTTACAGTTTTTTTTTAGAACATAAGACGTTTAACTCTAGGCGAAGCGTTTTTAATCTACACAGGTATATCACCAAACGATTGAAGTATTCAATTACACGTATCTCGTATCTGAAAAACTCGTAGAAAAGTATTAAAATGTAAATTATAATGCAACCACGTAAAACACTTCATTTGCCAAAACATAGACACTAAAAATACTGAAACGTTCACAAATTGTGCTTACACATAATAAAGGAGAGCGTTATTAGGTTTTATTAATATGAAATTCTTTACATCAAAATTATGAGTTTCTAACGTTTGAACCTCGTCTGCCGAACTGTAGAACGTAGGTTCGCCATCTCTTCCGCCGCATGTACAGTCAAAGAACTTCATTGTTGAGCAAGTTGTCAAACTACGTCGTCGTGTTATAGATATTCACAAAAAAAAAACAATTTGAATTTGCCGGACCATTTTATTTGCTTATCAATCAAGATCCATGACTTTACCTACATGCGGGTCATTTCACACCATCAGAAAATGCTCAAATTTTTTTAATGTCCTGGTTATAAAATAAATATTCCTTAAATAGTTTTGACGTATTGTATTGTATCGCACCAAAAATAAAAGAATATTCCATAATCAAATGCTGTAATTTTCAAGTCTTTTCAGTATTAAAAATATATGAAATATATCATCAGTAATCAATGAATTTCAAGTAGAAAATGGAAAGATATTTCCAAATTAAAAATACAAATTCTGCAAGTGCAGAAGACATTTACAGAAGCATTAAATAGTTTTTCTGTCTTTATTATTTTGCTTGCGTTAAGGATATTCTACAAGCGGGTTGTGTGGTACTGCTTAATACTCATTATCTTATAAGATAATATAATATCTGCTAAACACCTACATTCTTTGATGTCTAGATAATTCATAATTCTGGCAGTGAGTGTTATGCATTGTATCATGATTAGTACGTTAAATAATAATAAAACACGTTTAGATATTTAAATAAACTATCAACCAATCTGCGTTACCTTTTCCCAACAAAATAAATAAGTTTATTTAAATAAACTAAGTATATAGGTACAATACAAATAGAAATTTGGATTTGGTGCAATTTTCATGATTAACCCAAATGACGAAAACGAAAAAAAAATGTGGAAGAAAATGCCTAAGGCATTAAGTCCGCCTTTGTACTTGTGCATTAAACAAATGTCGTTATTGAAACTTTGATAAATACTTCATTTATAAATAAGCCACCTTTGCTAGAACAAAAAAAAAACCTTCAAACGATGACATTCGAACAAACTGGTTCACCTCTATCAGATAAACCTTTTCTAGTATTTTGTAATGTTATTTTCAAATGGTCTTATAAACTGGTTGGCTCTGTATGAGAAATGGTCTTATAATCGCATAAAAAATACATAAGTCCTAAAGGTGAATATAGACCAGAGCATTTGCTTGTTACAGAACATCGAGCATCCCCTGTTTATAAATTTACCCGAACCACACTTCGAACATGAAGCTCGATGTTTTGTTACAACCTGATTTCAAACACCAACGAGCGTTTTGGTGTAACATTTAATCGAGCAAAGGCACGAGCGCAGTAGACGTGAAGTGATGTCAATAATGAACGCAAAGTACAGAGAAATGTTACAGGAAAATGCTCACTCGCCGTGAGCGTCGAACACATCGTCAAACATTCGCAAGAACGTTACATTACATGGAAATGCTTTAGGAAACTGAGTATTTGTCTGTACTGTACCTACCATTCGTAAGAACGTTACATTACATTGTAATGCTCGCGAAAACAGCTCTAGTGTATACTTATCTTAAAACTTCAGGGCAGGACAAGAACGAAAATTGTATGAAACCCATCATTATATTATCTTTCATTATGCTTTACATAAAACTGACAGTACCTACGGTAGCTCGCGCATCAGTGGTAAAAAATCCAATATAGACTGGCCTTGCATTCTACTGAATCTCAATACTAAGCAAGGTCAGCTAAAGATCGAACCATTGACGTACGGTCGACTGTACGATAGTCCCCAATCCGAGCTAATATTATACTGTCAAAGAACATGACATTGTCGCTACCGGAGTTGTTCCAAATGAGCTCTAAAATTAAACTAACAGAGATTTGTAGACTACCTACACATGTTTAAATTTCATGATTATGGAACTTATCACTCCATTTGCGTATTTCTATAGATTTTGATTTAAGCAAACACAGCGACAATAATTTACAAAGATTACTAAAACAATAAAATTTGATGAAGCAACTTGGTAGACGCACAACATCAAAATCCAAGTTAATCACAACTTCAGCAAAACGAATAATAAACGATATATATTCCAGTCTTTCCTCTGCCGTTATATTAAATATTAATCTTTGAAAAGTCATAGGAACGTTTTGGAAAGAATTACCTAACCACAAAGATAGAATAAGAACCGCAACATGTATGTACTACATTCGAGGCGCTGATTGGAACTTAACTACTTGACTTGTAGATCAATAAACTTATCTTTAAATTCGAATTGTGCCATAAATATTCTACTAATCTATTACAAAATACTTAAACTGCGCGCCTTAAGTCCGTAGTACGTAGATGTAGCAGATTAACATTAAAGTCACATGCCATTTCTAAACATTGCGCGTTCCTTAAAACAATTCTCTCATTCTTTTTTTAAATTTAAATAAAAAAATACATAGGTAAAAATATTTGCATAGATTGCATCGATAGTGTGTCGGTATCGATACGTGCATGAAGCGGTGCGGGGTGCGGGGCGCGCGGGGTTCAGCACACGCAGCCGCTCTCGTTGCATTCCTGCTCCGAGCCCATGGGTGACTGTGTCTGGAGATCCACGGCTGTACCACGAGTCAAGGATATCATCACTATTTTGTTACCTGCCAGAAACTTTCAAACTACTCGCAACGTCACGTGTTGAAAGTTAGAACACTACATGGATATTTTGGCGCGAGGACATAACATTTTCACAAGATATCAGAATTGAAAAAAAAATACCAGACCAGCGACACCCCTCTTTCAATGTCATTCAAACGCTTCACGCAACGCAAAGCGCAAATGTACTCTTTTCATTATTTTCTATAGATCCTTGTATTAGGTACTCTAAGCCCATATGTCACTTGGAACAAATGTACCGCGTTACCATGCTCAAAACATCACGTAACAAATTATATTTCGTAGTTATCAATATAGCAACAAATAACCAACCGATAAAAAAAATATGGAACATTTATGTTCGCAAAGTTAACTCGACTAAATGTAGAAAACAGCTTTGGTATCGGAATTGATCCCATAATGACTTTTGTTTATACCTATGTATTCATGAGTCCTACTTTGACCCCCTGAAGGCTGCCAAAGAAATGTAAGCCACCCTTGCAGGGCCAGTCGCAAGAAATCTGTGGGCTTTGAATTTTGTAATATGTACATGGCTTTGAGTTACTTCTAGCTACGAACGAACAAAAAATGGTGTACACGAACATCGATCACGGAGCATTTGGTTCGTACGTGTGGACGTAAATTAGCAAAGCGAACACGAACATCTTACAATCACAGTTCTACTTGTGTTCGCGCTCAACCCCTCATTCACCGTTGGAAGTGTTTTGCTATACGTTGTGACTCACAAAATATTGTTTCCAAGGGAGGACACTTTTATACTAACAGTTTTGTACAAAAGTGAAAACAAAATACATTAATTTTAGACTTAGTCACAAGAAATCAAAGGACATTTCAAAATCTTACTGAAGTTCTCACAGAACAACCAAATTAGAACACCAGGAACATTTTTGACGAACACAGTGTTTGATGCTCGTTAGTGGTACGCATGTGCGAACAAAGTGTTCGATCTTCGTGTTCACCATGTTTTTGTTCGTTCGTGCACGGCTTTGTTTCATATAAAGGATTAGGTACCTATCGCCAGAATACAAGGGGCCGGAAGCAGCTATCGGATTTTTTTTTTAAAGCATTAAATCTTTTACTTTACGTAAAAAACAACAGGGCCGTTTTGTGAATAGTATTATGCATAGTATGTGTTCCAAACTTGTTTGTTTTTTATAATATTAGGAGATATTAGAACCAGTCTCAAGGACAAATAAACACAAGATTAGTGTTTTAAATATTGTATTCAAAATAAACCAGCGTGATATGGATATTTACAATTTCAAGACAAATATAACAGCCGCGGGATGCACTCACTATTTGAATTATAGATACATCCATAAAAACTCTTTTTAAGTAATAACTCGCAACGTTTTTATCCGACTGTACCAATAGGGGTTATTATTTAAGATATTATTAAAGGTCGCATACTCTCCAAGTTAAATGAAATAAAACACTGTGATATGTTGACAGATTCATACTGTTACATTCTTTCGATCTTTTTATCGTAATATAAGCCTTTAAAATCATAATATTAATTTTTATCTGCGAATAATCGATCAATTTCCAACAATTATAAATTAGGCTCGTTGACAAGAGATTAACATTGAAAAAGGTTCTCAGAAACCCAAAACTGCTGTAACATGTGGTTAATTCGAGATTCTTCTCAAATATGACAAATTGTCAACCACTTGTCACATTTGGGTGTTGAGAAACTGAAAGTAGAATTAACAAGCGATTAATCGTCGATTACGTTAACAGCCCGATAATTGGGACCTGGGAAACCGGCAGTAAGTCGCTCATATCAAACGTTGACAGTACCAAATCTAAAGTACGATCATTAATATTAACCAAATCATTTACCTGCCGAAATCCACAGTATGCTATAATAAAGTAATCCAGGTAACTATGAATTTCCACGGTCTCCTCCTTGTTTTCGCCCGTCCACTCGATCACATCGTAATATTTTGTAATCCGTTGGAATTAATTCTCCGTCATGAATTCCATTATTGAGACCTGATTCCGTAATTGCAAAAAGGTCATAAGTCGATGCTAAAACATTATTAAGGAAAGTTTTTGTTTCCGTCCGCAATCCTCTTGGATGTATTCATTCAAAATCAAAATCATTTTTTTTATTTCACACTAGAGGACGCCTCGCGGTTTCACCCGCGTAGTTCCCGTTCCCATGGGAATACAGGGATAAAAAGTAGCCTATGTCACCCGGGGATAGAGTAGCTTCATAACGGTGAAAGAATTTTTGAAATCGGTCCAGTAGTTTTGGAGCCTATTCGGTACAAACAAACAAACAAACAAAAAAATCTTTTCTCTCTATAATATTGGTATAGATAGGCCTACATGGGCACTTATAAAACGTCGACAAAAAGTGCACGGTTCGGGTTGGTCGTTTCCTATGGAGAAGAACCGGCAAGAAACTCCATGGTTACTCTTTTAAAAATGGTTTGGTTTTACAATATTTCCATGTTACAGCATTATTACTTAGATATGGGGGGACAACGTAGGCCCGACTTATGAAAATAAGTCGTAAGAAACTAATAAAATAAAAAGATATTTTATAAAAAAGTTAACAAATGTTAACTAGCATCTAGAAGGCCTACAATGTTCACACATTCACAAAATAATCGGTAAAAGAATCTATACAAAGGTAAATAAAAATAAGTATAACAAGACAAAATTTAACATGTGGCACAAATGTTGTTATCAGTGCTGTAACTATTCTTAGCAAAGGGCTACAAAGATGATTGAAAACCATTGTAAAAAGTCTAATTAAAAGAAGGAAAGAAAAAATGAGATTGAGAATAGTTAAGAGACATCCACATATTTGTGCCGTTTACAAGTTACCAGGGAAGCTGCATGCGCAGAAGGAGCTAAGGCCAAATGTTTTTATCTTCAACGTAGTCCTTGATTTTATAATATGCTTTTTTAATAAGGATACGTTTGATGTAGTTTTTGAACTTTCCATCGGTCAGTTCTATAACTGACTTTGGCAACTTGTTATAAAAGCGTATACTGTTTATAAGAAAAGACTTGCTAGTTTTCGTTAACCTGAATTTGGGTATTACAATTTCGTGCTTACTGCGTGTATTTAAATTATGGAAGTCGCTTCTAGTTTTGAAAATATAAAGTGAAGGTAGAGTCAGTATATCGATCTCTTTAAATTTTTCTCTGAGGGACTCGCGAGGACCCATTTTATAGATTGCGCGGATTGCCCTCTTTTGTAGGATGAAAATTGAGTCAACGTCTGCTGCTGATCCCCACAGCAGAATGCCATAAGACATAATACTGTGGAAATAAGCATAGTATACTAACCTAGCTGTAGCTACATCGGTTAGCTGCCTTATTTTCCTTACTGCATATGCAGCCGAACTTAACCTACCCGAAAGAGTTCTAATGTGCGCGCCCCACTGCAATTTTGAATCGATAGTAATCCCTAAGTATACAGTTTCCGTTATAACTTCAAGATTTTTGCCGTCAAGATTTAAGTTTAGGTCATGTTGTGGTACATTTGGTAAAGAGAACTTTAGATATTTTGTTTTTTTCACATTCAGTAAAAGATTGTTAGCTGCGAACCATTTTGAGATAACAATTAGACTTTCGTTGACATTTAAGACATCCGTATCTTGCCTATCTATTTTTAAAATTAGCGAAGTATCATCAGCAAATAGAATAATATCCGATAATTTGGCCATCATAAAAGGGAGATCATTAATGTAAACAAGAAAAAGGAAAGGGCCGAGAACTGAACCTTGGGGCACGCCCATCTTGACTAGAGACCCGGAGGACGTCGCCCCATTAACATTTACTTTTTGCTGTCTGTTTGTTAAATAGGAAAGCACGAGATCAGCAGATTTTCCACGAATTCCGTAGTGGTGTAATTTACAGATCAGTGTGTTGTGGTCGACGCAGTCGAAAGCTTTTGAGAGATCACAGAAAATGCCAATGGCATCCTGGGACCTCTCCCAAGCCTCCAAGATGTGGCTGATGAGTTTTACTCCCGCGTCCGTTGTCGACCTACCTTTCCTGAAACCAAACTGTTGACTATGCACGATCCCATTTCAATTGAAGTGAGACAACATCTGTTCCAGCATGATTTTTTCATAGATTTTACTCAATGCTGGAACCACGGATATAGGTCTATAATTAGAAGGATCACTCTTACAGCCTGATTTGAAAATTGGTACTACTTTACTGTGTTTCATTAAGTCAGGAAAAGTGCCGCTGTCCAAACATTGATTGAATATGCCTGTTAGGACAGGAGCAATTGAGTCAATAATATCTCTAAGAACCCTAACGGATATCCCCCACAAGTCTTCAGTATTCTTTATATTGAATCACGTTTTTAATTGTATCAATACATATTGGTTTAAATTTAAAGATTGGTATGTCTTCATTTCTGGCCTTGACTGCCTTTTGATGGCTTACGGGAGTTTCAAAACCACACGCACTGGTTAAACTGCGCATTTACTGGCCAACTATCAACATTGTTTATTTTATTAAAAAGTGATTCCGTTACTCCAACCATGAACGATGCATAGTCCCTTGCAGTTTTCGGGATTAATTTCTCTATTTTAACGTCGCTTGATCCACAGATTGCTGCAACGTGATCGCTTATTGCGTTTTCAGTAGTGTCTGGATGCAACGACCAGACATGCAAGAACTTCTTCTTCTGAATTGCTTGAAGCGTGGCAATTTGCGAATTCCCTCCATTTTGTACGTCATTACCTCGGTTAGTTCGCTTTTTGTTATTATTAACTACTTTCCATTCCTCAGACGGAACCTTTTTTTCCAGGGAGAGCTCCGCGACTTCGGATAAACGCTCGCTCGTCTTATGCGGTATGGACGCCGCCTTAGTCCACTCGCGCACGGTGGCTCGGCACGCTCGTTCCGTCTCCTTCTTTTGCCGTTCCTTCGCTTTAAACGCAATGTTTGTCTCCCTTGCCCGCTGTATATCTGCTACCACGACGGGTTTATCCGTCTCACTCTTCGAAGATTCTATTGTAATTTGAACCTCGAGTTTCTCAATTTTGGTGCACAAATCTGCTATTACCCTCGTTTGTTCATCAATAGTGACGAAGTAATTATCGATCTTACGCTGATGATCTTCAATTATCTTGTTCTGCGACTCAATCACAGCTGTTTGAGTCACATTTTTTGCTGTCAACGCTGCAACTTTCTTCGACAAATCGTTAAAAGCGGTCTCAACGTTCAATTTCGACATTTTACCGGTAAAAACGGAATAAAATCACGGAAAGTTAGTTCACGTATCAAGTGTTTTGACAGAACTGATGTGACACACTGAACAGAACGTGAACATAGCACACTTGTATCATACTATACTATTATGATGCAGTTGTTTGAAAATATAAGAAACATGTTGCACTGTAATGGTTTTTTTATATTACCTATCCACGAAAAAAAAGTACGTGTTTATACAATATTTTTAATTCATATATATGGAACATTACGTTGTGAGTGTAGATAAAATATTATATGTGACTCTGTCGACAGTCTGACTGACCAAAATAGTAAAGTCGTCGTTCACCTGCACCTGCCAGGATTTAAACGCAGCCAAGAAGAAAAGAAGTAGAAGAATTGTAACAGCGCCATGCCGGCAGCAATCAGAACTAAAACCATGCGAGTACTGGTTTTAATACTTTTCTAGAAACACTTCAGTGACGTCACATTACATAACGTTATGATTACATTCGCCTCTTTCAACCGCAATAAACACTTTAATTCTCTCAGTAACAATATTCTTATCAGTACAGGGCGCGGCGAACAAAGCTCGCAAATGCAATTCGAGGCGAGTGAAAAATTCATTCGGAGTATTGCTATCTCGGTTTGCACGCACACGCGGTGCGCCGTGCGTAGCCGTGTGTGTGTGAGCAGATAGATATCGCTACCTAATCATCCTATCGTATCGAAAGCCGGCCGACGCGAACGGCAGGCGCCCGCGTTCTTTTGTCTTTTTGTAGGTATTCCTTTAATAAACCTCAAACATGTGTTGTTATAATAAATAATGAATGCAAGTATTACATATGCCTATTCAAGCAGAAGTAGGAATAGATAAATAACAGCGCTCTGAGCTAAGAATATTAAAAAATAACCGGCCAAGTGCGAGCCGTACTCGCGAACGAAGAGTTCCGTACCATTATCGCAAAAAACGGCAAAAAATCACGTTTGTTGTATGGGAGCCCCACTTAAATATATATTTTACTATGTTTTTAGTATTTGTTGTTATAGCGGCAACAGAAATACATAATCTGTGAAAATTTCAACGGTCTAGCTATCACGGTTCATGAGATACAGCCTGGTGACAGACAGACAGAGAGACAGACAGACGGACCGCGGAGTCTTAGTAATAGGGTCCCGTTTTTACCCTTTTTCTTTTTTTTTTAGGGTACAAACCCTAAAAACATTTAATATATGAATAAACATTTATTTTGTTATGTTCTTACTTTATAGATTACTAGAGGACGCCTCGCGGTTTCACCCGCGTAGTTCCCGTTCCCGTGGGAATACAGGGATAAAAAGTAGCCTATGTCACCCGGGGATAGAGTAGCTTCCCAACGGTGAAAGAATTTTTGAAATCGGTCCAGTAGTTTTGGAGCCTATTCGGTACAAACAAACAAACAAACAAAAAAATCTTTCCTCTTTATAATGTTGGTATAGATCATTCATCTGTTTAAAAAATATAAATTTAAACTTGATAAAGTTGTGTAGGGTGACCATAATTATATTATCGACTGAACGGAAAACAAAAAATAGAATAATGGTAATCGGAAAACATAGTGTCAAAGATCCACACTAAACACGCTTATTTTCTTAATTTTTTTTTAGTATATCTTTCTGAAAATTGATGGCAAAAGGCGTTTTTTACTTGATCGTCGTGGCTCTGTAAATATTTTGCAGTTTATTATGAAGTCGATTAGCTAGCCAGTTATCAAAGTTTATTGGAACCTCCCCAGGGTAAGGGTCACTGAAGTCCAGATAAAAATCCCAGAATAATTAAATAAACTAGAACGAATGTGGCTTTTTAGTTTTAGTTTTTTGTCAAAGAAATTTTACAAAAAAGTCCAGGAAAAACCGGCAAGTCCAATCGCATGGTCATCCTACCCTGGGTGAGCCGAACTGGCCGAACTAACGTCACAGTAAGTAAAGAGAAGCAATGTAGGTAAGTCTAGGCGGTGTCCTTGAGATAATTACCTGCGCCCGCTTTGTCTCATGACATGAATAAACAAACGACAAAAAACAAAGCTTCGTAAGTTGATGAATAGGTAGGTAAATACTAATTTATAGAAAACTAGCTGTCCCCCGCGGCTTCGCTCCCGCCATCTGGCTACCTAACCTAATCTACCTACCTACCTATCCTACCCTATCTTGCTACCTACTCGACACTACATACATGATTGTACGCAACGCACGCAACGGAAGCTCTCAAAAAGGAATATTTTGCCCGTTTTTGCAAAAAACAACATTTATGCTCCGCTCCTACTGGTCGTAGCGTGATGTCTCTTTAGCTTAAAACCTTCCTCAATAAATGGACAACAAATAATTTTTCAATTCAAACCAGTAGTTCCTGAGATTAGCGCGTTCAAACAAACAAACTCTTCAGCTTTATAATATTGGTATAGATATACTAAGGTACGTATTAATTTAACTTATAGTATTATGTCATTGGGAAATAGGTACTTCCTGTGAGAAAAATCCCAACGTTCGGAGACCATGTCGGCAACCGAACCATATAGTAAATAATAACAAAGTCCGTAAACAACGCAAAGTTCGTATGAAATAGATTACTCAATACCAAAGTTCAAATCACAAGGCAAATCTAAATCCAAGTTCATAGCATAAGTCAATAGTGACAGAAATATTAAAATAAGTATAATTTAGAAAATAAATAAACATGCACGTAAAACATGTAAAGTAATATTCTAATACTGACAACAATCAATCGACAGAACAGTAGTACAACAAGCAGTGAAACACACCCGAATCACACCCGAAGTGCCCCGAACAAACCCCGTACGAACGATACACAAACACAACCGTGAGAAGTGCGACCACGCACACATTGACATTTGCTTGACGCGACAGCAATACTAGCTATTGAAAATGTGTGATTAATTTGATGTGTTCCGTAATACCAAAAATTATGAAATAAAACTTAATGTTTTAAAAAAAAATTGTTCGATTAATTACTACGACATTATTATAGATTTTTTTTTATAATACAGAAATATCAATAAGAAAACATGTCATTTACGCTGTAAAAATATACAAAATGGAATTCGCTAAAACTTCATTTTAGGTAAGAATTTAGAAAAAAAGAAGACGTAGGAACCTAGATAAATACTGTCTCAATCCGAATATCATCATAATATGGTGGAGATATGCTAAAATTACACATAATTTTGGTATTACGTTTGTATGGACAATTCATGCTTCGCCGCGCTCTAAATTCTTAATACCCAAACTAATTAAAGCTTTACGGTGACAATAGAGGGCGTGCATGCAGTCTCAGTCTCATACGAACTTGAATATAAAAAACTTGCTTAGAATATTATATCTACCTATATTGTTTTATTTCTTATATTTGTCATACTTTGAGTTCATTGAAAATCTTTAACGAGGTAAAAATACCCATGCATATGAACAACTTTAAATAAGGGACTAAGGGCCAGTTTCTGAAGTAGACGTCACATCTCAAATCAGCTGACAATTTGTCACAAATTAACCCGTCAGTTGTCAGTGAGTTTCTCAACTCTGAATCATCGAGAAATTTCGTAATCGCTTGTTAAATTTAATAATTTATTTCGGTTGGCTACCCTAGCTAGTATTCATTCATTTCCTTTACTACTATAACGTAATCAGTAACTTTAAATAGTATTTTATCTTGAGCGGCTGGGTTGGTGTAGCTGCCAAGTTAAGCAAACCTTACCAAGGACGATTTTTGGATGGGTAACAACGTTTTTTTTATTTGCTTGTTTTTGGATAGGTGACCCCACACAGGTTAAGCAACACCTACCAAGGTTAGTCTTTGGATGGTCGACCGCTTTTTTTTGGTTTGTTTGTATGGATGGCTGACCCCACCAGGGTAAGCATCACTTACCAAGGTCAGTCTTGGGATGGGTGACCACTTTTTTTGGTTCGCTTGTTTTTGGATGGGTGACCTTGGTAGATGTTGTATAACCTAGTGGGGTGACTTTATGATGTATGAACCAAAATTTTTGTGGTGATGGTCACCCATCCAAAGACTGACCTTGGTTAGTGTTGCTTACCCTGGCGGGGTCATCTGCCCATAAACAAGCGATCCAAAAAAAATGGTCACCCATCCCAAGACTGACCTTGGTAAATGTTGCTTACCCTGGCGGGGACACCACCCGAGCCGCTTCAAGTTAAACAGAAATCTATCCAGAAACTGACCTCGATAAGTACTAAGTACAGGGTACAGTTAACATTAATGCGCGTGAGGAAGGTTCGATTCCCAGGTCAGTAATCTTTTTTATTTTATTTACCTAAATACAAAATAACTATTTTTGATAATTGTGTCAAGTTTTTATAATGTAATTAATTTAAAAAGTTTGTAAATTCCTATTTTTTTTAAATCATGCTAATTAATTAATTGATCTAAATTAACATATTTTTTATAACTCAACGCATACCATAGTTTTCGCCGACCACTTTTATCTTTTTATCGTAATATAAGCCTTTAAAACAATAATATGCGCGTGAGGAAGGTTCGATGGTCAGTGTTGACTGTATCCTGTACTTAGTACTTACAAGTTCAGTTTCTGTATAGGTTTGTGTTTAACTTGAAGCGGCTAGGGTGGTGACCGCGCCAGGGTAAGCAACACTTACCAAGGTCAGTCTTGGGATGGGTGACCAATTTTTTTTTTTGGGTCGGTTTTTATGGATAGGTGACCCCGCCAGGTTAAGCAACACTAACCAAGGTCAGTCTTTGGATGGGTGCCGCTTTTTTTTGGTTCGTTTCTTTTGTGTGGCTGACCCCGCCAGGGTAAGCAACACTTTCAAAGGTCAGTTTTGGGATGGGTGACCACTTTTTTTTTTATTCACTTGTTTTTGGATGGGTGACGCTGCCAGGGTAAGCAACACTTACCAACACCTACCCATAAACAGGCGATACAAAAAAAAATGGTCACCCATCCCAAGACTGACCTTGGTAAATGTTGCTTACCCTGGCGGGGTCACCACCCCAGCCGCTTCAAGTTAAACACAAATATATCCATACAGGGTAAAGTCAACATAAATGCGCGTGAGGAAGGTTCGATTCCCAGGTCAGTAACAGTATGCTTTTTTTTTACCTAAATACAAAATAACTATTTTTGATAATTGTGTCAAGTTTTTATCTTCTTCTTCTTTCTCTTTGCCTTATCCCATTATCTGGGGTCGGCTCTCCTCGTTCTGATGCGCCAGGATGGTCTGTCCTGGGTTGTCTGTTCTGTAAGTTGGGCTCGTTCCAAGTCGCGGGTTACTGTAGACCACCATGTGGCTTGAGGTCTTCCTCTTTTCTTTGTTGTGTTCGGTAGTGCCAGGGCTTGCCAAACCACGTAGTTTTCAGGACGTCTCATCACGTGGCCATACCAACGAAGCCTACCTTCAGTTAGTTTGTCTGTGATGGCCGCAACTTTGTAACTTTGTCAAGTTTTTATAATGTAATTAATTTTAAAAGTTTGTGATATCCTATATTTTTTTTAAATCTTGGTAATCTAAATTAACATACTCGTATTTTTTATAAATCAACCCATACCATAGTTTTCGCCGACCCCTATTATCTTTTTATCGTAATATAAGCCTTTAAAATCATAATATTAATTTTAATCTGCAAATAATCGACCAATTTCCAATAATTATATATTAGGCTCGTTGACAAGAGATTAACATTGAAAAAGGTTCTCAGAAACCCAAAACTGCTGTAACATGTGGTTAATTCGAGATTCTTCTCAAATGTGACAAATTGTCAACCGCTTGTCACATTAGGGTGTAGAGAAACTGAAAGTAGAATTAACAGGCGATTAATCGTCGATTACGTTAACAGTCCGATAATTGAGACCTGGGAAACTGGCAGTAAACCTGTAAACGCGAAATAAATCAGCTGTTGCCTACATTTTGTCGAGATAAGCGAACATAATTGTACTGAACAGCAATTGTTTTCATATTCCAGCGGTAAGAATTTTACATTTAATAGCACTGTCTATAATTATTATCGTAGGTCATCAGACAATAAGTCCGGGTTGCTATCACCAGATATACCACTATCTACAAATAAGGTATAATGGATAATCACTGCCGATAGCGGTCTGGTACCATGTAATAAATAACAGTGAAAGAAAGAAAGAAGGAAAAATTGTTTATTTGCGCCAGGCACGACGCATACCATAAAAATAACAAAAAAATACTTAAATACAATAATTACACACACAGTGCAAGACATTACTCACCTTGAGCTGCATTCTTAAAATACTTCTTTACTATCTCTAGTAAGTGCATAAAAGCCACGACACTAGATATAAGGTAGTTACAATGTTAGGCGTTTACATCAGTCAACTAACTATCTTATCTGAACACTCTATATTTTATGAATACTTCTCTTTATGAAGTGGCTCTTTCGGGGGAGTATCTATTTCCGCCACCAAGTGAATAGCCTTGCTTGACCTTGACTTGTAAATGTATGTTGCTTAGAAGTAAACATATTATTATTGTTTTACTAGGTTTTGCCCGCGGCTTCGCTCGCATTAATATAGATTTTGTAAATCAACCCTGGATATCGATAAGAAGAAAAAGATTATGCGTGACTCTGGTCTCCTGGTAGTACTCGTTTGTGAGTATTTACCACACATGATTCTGGTTTCCTGGTAGGTAGCATTTCCACTCATGATTCCAACCTCGGATACTTTTACTTAAAAATTCTGGTTTTCCTGGTACTTTGTAAGTAAGCGAATCGGACGACATAATTCATCTCTCTCACTTCCAGTTTTATGCAAAAAGAAGAAGCCTATAATCAAAATTCACCAAAATCGGTTCAGCGATTTAGGCGCCAAGGAGTAATGTAACAAACAAACAAACAATGTCACTTTCGCATTAATTATAATATACTAAGTTAATTTGACAATAATATAGTTGCGTTGTAAGCGACCGTTGGTAATAGCTCTTACCTGACCCACTGAACTAAAAACTAACGAATTTAGACCCTCCGCCTGCGGGCGGGAAATTAACTGGCCGTAGGGTTGCGACCGCCCACCGGACAAAGACGTACCACCTAGCGGCCTAGCCGTATTCCAATACGATGCTCGGTGTAGCCACTAGAGGACTTGGGTCGAGATAGTTGTTCCACTGCAGGCTGACCAGCCTGACCCACACTACGCCCCGGCCAAAGGTAGCTGCAGAACACCGTGTGGTTATAGTCAGTTAGAGTCTGACAAACACCTTGGGCCACCCCGCGGCAGAAGACATCCATCCATGAGGATATTCACAAGTTAAAAAAAGGGGGGGCATCTTCAGCAACCCTCGAATAATTTTGTTTGGCCTACTCATAAACATTTAGAACAAACTTTGTCGATTTATGCAGTAATGATTGTGAACTATAAAAGAAAGATGCAAGAGCGAGCTAAAAAAATTTTGTACTTCTCGCCTCGGGTACGCTGGGTTCTCTAATAAGAGGCTTTTTAGGGTTCCGTAGTCAACAAGGAACCCTTACAGTTACGCCATGTCCGTCTGTCCGTCCGTCTGAAGCTTAGCTCAGATACTCTTAGTACCGTAAACTGGGGTTACTTTGAACCACGGGATGACTTTGATCGAAACTTCCATTTCATTTATAATCGCGATTTGCGTAAAACGAAACGCAATTTGGTAGTTATTTTTTTCTAGGTTAGCAACATTGAAGAACTGTCAAATCCTTTTCTGATGACACGCTAGGAATTCACCAACAATTTAAATTAAAAAAGTTAAATATATTGATATTCTCCATTTGTAGCTAAATAATTGTGCTGCGAAACTTCATGTGTCTTCATGTGTGTGTTGTGTGTGTGTTCATGTGTGTGTTATACACGTGAAGTTATAATTAAATTTGTAGTTAAACTCTATTATGTGGTCTATGATCTATTAACCAATACAGAGGTTATTGTTTTTCTAAACTCAAAATTAATGCAATGACATGAGTTTGTTTAATGCGAGGTGTCATTGATAGGGTATAAGGTGTGCAAAGACCTTATACTTCTTACTACTAGACTGTGCACTATGGCGCAAAAACCGGTCCAAGCGAGAGGGCTCCCTTTGGTAGTGTGTCTCTTTCTAATGAGGTGACCATGACCAAACAGAACACGGGACAAATTGATTGTAAAAACGACATTTTAAGTATTCCGATATGTTGATGCTACCTAACAGCGCTACCTAAACCTATTTATAAATAATAATAAAAAAGTGTTTATATTTTTTGGTATCTACATCACTAACCGTATGGTGTCGGGCGTAAAGAATTTCACCATCCCATATTTTCCCGTGGGTGTCGTAAGAGGCGACTAAGGGCAAAACTAGAGAATGGGCAGCAGCGTTCTCTGTGCATTTGTAACAAACATACTGCGATCGCCAACCAGCCTGCAAAACACTCCCCATGAATAGCACAAATAAAACATAGCCCCTATTGCCCGGCAGCCTGTAGCTTCGATTACGGTAGGGTCGAGGTCACGGTATGGCAAGGGGTGCTAAGAATCCCGGACGAGATACGGCAACCACAACAAATACCGACGACTGGACCTGGCAACGTACAACACACGCACACTCCGGACCGACGAAAATATCACCGAACTCGAAGAGGAATTGAGCAGTTTACGATGTAGTATTAAAGGGTTATCTGAAGTTCGAAGAGAGTCCTCCCCGACTCAATAATCCTCAAATCCCAAGTTTCTTTAAGTTTCATTCTTCAAGACCATCATATAGATTGGAACAAAAAGCTCTCTGATCCTACTCTCAAGCTCATGAAGGAGAGGCGTTAGATGACCCTGCAGTCTTCTGACGGTGCTTTGAAATACCGGCAGCTAAATATACCTCAAAAGATCTCTATGCTTTCACATATATTCCAGTTGCGTAGACAGTTGAGAAATAAAATTACACCAATTGTATTCCACTAGGAATTAATTTGCAAATAATATTAACAGCCGTTGAATTTCACTCGAATAAAGTCCGCCAAAAAATCCGCAAAGCACCATCCTACTTTTAGTATTACCAGGCCCAAACATTTAAAAGTACTACTCTTACTCAGTATTAATGATATTTTTTTTAAATACAACGAATTGATTAAATATAGGAACTGTAGAAATATTTATTTACTTTTCTAGAAATATTTAAATAAATATCAAAGTCTATGAATTGTTCGTTTTGGTATAACATAAAAAGAAACATATAAAATTTTCTACCATTTCTACCAAACCCAATGATTAGTTGTGCTAGCAATAGGTCAGACAAGGACACACTACCAGCGGAAACCCTCTCGCCAAGACCGCTTTTGGTTAGCTACCGCTTATAAGGAAATAGCTAACCTTGGTGTATGGTGATAGATTTCATTTTAGCTAAACAAAAAATTTTGGTACACAGTCTAGTAGTAAGAAATACGTATAAGGTCTTTGAAGGTGTGAGATTGATCTAATGATCAAATTCATCCCAGAGAGTATAGTCATTTTTATATGCTTTTGTTACAAGCTTTAATTGTTGTTTTGCTAAATAAATAAATATTATATTATTCAGGAAGATGCCACGAACATATAAAAATAAACTTGTATTTTTATTTTACTTTCCTTAATGTTTTTATACCTATGCAAAAAATGTATCTTGTCGATTTTATGAAGACTAATTATTATTTCTATATTCTTATTTAGTTATACTGAAAATAAATAAGAAAAACTGATTTTAAGTCAAAACTTTGTTACCAACGTTTTTAATAAAGAAATGTTCATTATTTGATGATTTTTATTAGATCAAAGTCACCCCATAAGACAAAAATTACAATATTTATTTTTCCTGCTGGCAGATTTTGATTATTTAAATTTTATTGGTATTATAATTGGGGTTACTTTGTAGTTACTCAATAAAATAGGGGGGTATCAAAGTAACCCCATTTCACGTATAACTTTGATCAGACAGGTTTTATTTTTTTTCTCAAAATCTAGCTACATTTTTTCACGTATTTTTAAACACACAAATTTAAAAGATATGAACCTTCAAAGTTCAAAATTGATCAAAGTAACCCCGGTTTACGGTACTAGTAAGCTATGATTTGGTATGGGTATACATATTAATCACGCCGACAAAGAGGTAAAAAAAAAATTGTGTTACATCCTGTACACGTAAAGTAGGGATGTTTTTTCCTCGTCTTGCCCATGGTGTGGGGTATCGTTGTATAGGCCATTCAAAAATATTACGGATCTGTGAAAACCATTTTTGGATTCAGAGATCTGTTTGTGTAAAATTAAGCTTTAAATTGCTAATTTTTTTTAGAGTTTTGTGTCCCCCTCCCACTGCCAGCTAAATGGTTGCTATTGGATATGTGAAAAAAATCACGGCAGTAGTATATATAACGCAATTAAAAGAAA
The DNA here is from genome assembly GCA_964057195.1 of Orthosia cruda. Lineage (NCBI taxonomy): Eukaryota > Metazoa > Arthropoda > Insecta > Lepidoptera > Noctuidae > Orthosia > Orthosia cruda. The sequence continues at coordinate 31,610,841 of OZ059832.1, forward strand.
AACTATCCCAACTAAGTAGGCTTTACAAGTTAACGAGTAATAATCGACCAACATATAAAATGTACTTGGAAAAGTAATAATTTTGTATATCAATGTATGGGCACAACAGTTTTCGAGCGGCTTAGTGAATAGGAAATTTCCTAAATCAACTACGTTATCGTTATACGTTATCTAGAGTCCACTCTTGTAACTTATGCATTATCTAGATATAATGTAAAACAATAAACCTTGAACAGATAAAAAAATGTGATGTGGTAGTGCAAAAACCCCAATAATACTTTAAATAATAAATAAATTAAAAAACTAAAACCCGACTATACTGAAAAAATCCTAAATATAAACAACTCAAAATTAAATCGACCAAGGAGTTTGAAAGACGAATAATCTTTTTTTTTTTTTTTTTTTCTCCATATTATTCCATTTGCAATCGGTCGTCGGACCATAAGCGAATTTGTTCCATGACAAATGGCGTTCTGGTGGAGCAGCCGGTGCTGCGCCTCCCACTTATAGAAGGTGGTTCCTCTTCAGCCTTTTTACCTCCGCTGTCGGGTTTAACAGTTCAGTAACTAGTGGGTTTGGATGCGAGGATAGGCGTGCCTTGTGTTGTCTTTTGTAACGCTCGATTTCAGAGTTTACTGATGGCATTTGTAGATAGTCGTGGATTTCATCATTCCTAGCAAACCAAGGTGCATTTGCTATTGATCTTAGGATACCATTTTGCACTCTTTGCAGGCAGAGTATGTTGGTTTTGCTGGCAACGCCATACAATTGGATCCCGTAGGTCCATATGGGCTTGAGAACCGAGTTATAAATGAGGAGTTTGTTGTCTACAGAGAGCACAGAGTTTCTTCCCATGAGCCAATACAGGTTGCGGAACTTGTGGTTTATCTCATCCCTCTTATATTTAATGTGATGCTTCCATGTTAGACGCCTATCCAAGTGGAAGCCAAGATACTTTACACAATCTGTGTGTGGTAGGGTGTCAGGACCAAGTCTAACAGGTGGGGTGTTTCCGTGCCTGAGCGTGAAGGTGATATGATTAGACTTGGATTCACTCGCCACTCGCACGTATTCGCCACTTACAGAGCCATATATGAGTTTCGTCTAATTGTTTTTGGAGTCTTTTGCTGGCCATTTCTGAGTTGTCATCAACTGATAGATAGGCTATGTCGTCGGCATATGTTGCTATTGTTATGCCATCCAATGTGGGTAGATCTGATGTAAAGATATTGTACAACACTGGGCCAAGAACAGATCCCTGTGGTACACCAGCTTTTGCTTCAATCAATCTTGATCTTGCTTCGCCCTGTTTCTCTTGGAAAAAACGGTCGGATAAATACGACTGGATGAGCAGGAACATTGAGTGTGGCAGTTTTTCCTTCACTTTAGCCAGCAGTCCTTTGTGCCAGACACGGTCAAAGGCTTGCTGAACATCACGGAATGCCGCTGAGCAGTACTTTTTACGTTCGAAGGCCTGTCTTCCTGTTTGGTAAACTCGGTGAACCTGTTCTATTGTTGAGTGAGATTTCCGAAAGCCAAGCTGCAAACATGCACGGTTTTAGACTGCTGAGGAATATCCTCTCCCACAGTTTCGAGAGTGCAGGCGTTAGGCTTATTGGCCGATAAGACGAGGCCTCGTGTTCAGGTTTGACTAATTTATGGAACATAACAACTTGGGAGATTGTCCACAGGTTAGGAAAGTCAGATGTTCGAAAGATTGCGTTGAACAAACTAGCTAGAAAAGAAATGCATTTTCTGGGAAGATTTTTTTTTCTTGTTGTAATTGATTTTTATTAAGAGGATGACGGGATTAATGCCATATTTTTCTAAGTCTGCGCTTATCTAAGATTTTTTGCATTATGTCTGGTGGATGAGAGTGGTTGGTGTGACCTTTGAGCCGGGAGAGTGTGTTGATCCAGGCAGCCACTTGAATGGCGTTAGTGAGATATCTACAGGCGTTATCTACATAATTTTGGTTCTTCAGTGGAATAGTTGCGGTAAAGTTTTCATTGAGGTAGGTCTTGAAGCCGTCCCAGTCAGTATGGTTATTCGTCAGAGATTCAGTAATATCCCGAGTAAGCTCACTAGTGCTAATTGTGAGGATCACCGGTGTGTGATCTGATGACCCGTCAAGACTTGATTCGATAAGTGTTAAAGCTATCTATACCCTTATTGATAAAAAAATCCAAGAGATCCGGCAGTTTCCTTGGGTCGCTAGGCCAGTAGGAAGCCTCACCTGCAGGTATCAGTTTTACGTGATTTTCATCGACACAACATTTCAAATCGCGCCCACGAGTGCTGGTACAGCGGGATCCCCAAAATGTATGTTTAGCATTCCAGTCACCATCTGCTATAAACCTATGGCCAAGAGTATTGAAGTAGGTTTTGAACATGTCCGAAGTTATTTTGTGTCTTGTCGGGCAGTAAATTGAGGATAGAATAATTGGGCCTGCTCGGTCCTCCAATCTAACAGAAGTAGCTTGTATATGCGTTGTAGAATATGATTCTATCAGTGAATGTCTCATGTTCGTTCTAATGGCTAGCGCTGAGCCAGCATGCGCACTTCCATCAGGATGGGGACAATGGTAAATGTTATATCCTTTGATATGGAACGAGCTTCTGGACGTCCCGTGCGGCTCTGAAATTAATACGCCGTCTAGTTTGTTGGCTTTCATTAAATTCTCCAACTCTTGGATATTGGGAGCCAATCCATTGATGTTCCAGACTGCGATTCGTAGAGGAGGCATTTATGGTGTTATTTTAGTGATGACGGTAGTCAGTAAGCCCATTAGGGTACTGATTTGTTGTAGGAGAAGGTTGATTTTTTTATTTTGTTTAATTAAGAGTTGTTCCATGGCTGTTACATTTTGTTGAGGGTTTTCTACGTGGCTATATGTTACGTTGTCTCGTGGAGGAACCTTGATGTGATCAGCAACAACATCCGAGTATTTTTAGTCCGATCTGCGATAGGAGTTTGGCTGGGGTAGGGCGGAGCTTTCTGAGGTTATATTGGAGGAGATTGCTTCAGTAGGAAAGTTTCGAATGCCGGTAGCAATATTTCTTGGTTTCATTTTTCTTGACATTATTTCTTTGTAAACTTTACAACCTTTGTAATTGGCAGGATGGTCGCAGGAGAAAAGAGCGCATTTGGCGGGTGTGTTTCTATCTTTTTTGAGGCATTCAGAAGTTTTGTGACCCTCCCCACATTTGACACATCTGTATGGCCTCATGCAGTTGTTTTTGCAGTGCCATATTGTTGGCATCTTTGACATTGTACAATTGTATTAGTTTTGCGTGAATCTTCAATTTTGATGCGTTGGTGATGGATATACTGGATATTTTTAACTAGTTACTAGGTTCTAAATTAACAAAAAATGTGGAAGTAGGTGTTTTGTTTGGTCCATAGCGGTGGTTGATGATTTCTCCTTTAACCAGATTTTTCCAACTCCTGTTTGATGGCATCATGTTGAGTAGTATGATGGAGGTATTTTATAACTATTCGGTAACATTTCGTGTCTTTACGGGAGAAGGTGTGTCCAATTAATCTCTTCTGTCGTATTAGATCAATGACTTGCTTGTAATCATCGGTAGTATTTATCATTATCCGTAGGAGATTTTTATTAATTATTTTGTACCGAAACTCTTCTGGGGTAATTACAGACTCAATGAGTTTGGTGAGTTCGTTCAGATCCTTAATCCCATACAGAACAATAGGAGGGGGCTTATTTGGTAGTTTAGGCTCAGTGTGAGTGTCCTCTGTTAGGTCAACCGGTAGGTTTGAAAATCGGTTTTTTGACTCAATTGGCGGAGGTGAATTGTTGTCGCATATTTTTCTTTTCTTAGAAGTAGGAACTCGTTGCCATGGTGGAGGTTGAGTAGCATCTGTACATGCCTGTGCGGCTGGCTTAAATTCTGTGGCTTCATCTTTGTCTTTCTCGCAGCCGAATAGGATGGGATTGTTGGCGGAACCCGACTACTTCGATGAAGTTTCGCTTAGTGAACTAGATCTTTGCCTATTGAAAAGGCTTGGATGAAAGATTTGTTGAACAAGTTTCTTAGGCGAGGTTATGTTCTTTTGGTTTTCATCGGAATCATTATTTTAACTTTGAGCCTGATTTCCCGCTCTAGTCAATTCAGTAGCATTCTTGGAATTCATGGTGGTAATTATTTTCCTACAATGGCAACACTTATCCAAATGTCAGATGACATTCTGACATGATTAAAAAGTTGACGACGAGAAATTAAAAAATTGTGGGGGTGGATTGAAAAAACTATGTAAATTTGATTGTCACTTTTGATTTTAGATCACTGATTTTGTTTCAATCACTTATTATTTTAGGCTACACACAATTGTTCACAGGTTTCACAGATAAAAGTTCACTTTCACAATGTTTTTAGGCATAAACTCGCGGTCTAACTCACGAAAGTCACTAAATTCTCCAACAGCGCGCCTTTGCGTGTTGACAGTTGAACATGAATATTCTTTGCACAAGAAGTTTTTATCATTTGTAGTATTTTATGCGCAAGGAGGTTGTATAGCATTAAGATGGAGTTTGAATATTATATTAGTGTGTTCTAAATTCAAACACCAAAACAGTGATTAAAAGTGCTTTTTATTCACTGTTTTCAGTGAATAAAATAAGCTTTTTAGAGGGGGAATGGCTTGTTGTATAATCTAAGAGGAATGGTATAAAATAATTTATTGTATTTCATACATATTCATGGTGGTGTTCAGAGTATAACTGTGGTTGATTCCCGCACAGAACAAATATTTGTATGACCTATAGATCGTTGTTCCGGCTCTGGGTGTTTGTGTGTGTAAAACCACCCGCGATACAGTATAAATTCCTAGTGTGGGGCAAGTTTAAAAAAAAAAAACAAATCCGCCACTGCGCAAATGCCCGTTATCTTCATTTTGATCGATTTATATTATCAGAATTCTCACTGCTAACTGCAATAAGACGCAAGCGTGAGCAGTAGTTATGGCCTTTGTTTATTAGAAAATAAGATTGAAAATGGCGACTAAGGATTGAAACGTGTTGGTATGAGTGTCGATAAATCCGCGATATCTGTGCTAAGGACTTGATTCAATGACTCAATGGTTGTCTGTCCATTTTTTTTATTTTTGATTGTTGTTTAGTTGCTTCTCATCTTGCGACGTGATCAGTATTTGACTCAAAAAGTGCATTTCGTGATTTATAAGCAGTGATTTTATATTTTCCTGTTTACTATTTACGACAAAGGGTGAGTAATAAAACCTATTATTAGGACTAATATATATTTCAAATTAAAACGATGTTTTAAAAAGTTCTTTTTTTGTAGATGTTTACCATTTCAAAACGATTTAAGATGCTGAGTAGCTTTGTATGTACCAAATCTCCCGTAGGATCAAGTATCCCCAGTGTCATATTTACGAGTATGATAAGTTTAGTTACTGATTAGCAGTTTGTTATTGAAATTTCCATAGAAAAAGTGTTCTTACTAATCATATGGTTAAAAAAAAGTTAATTTAACATTCAAAAACCACCTGATCTCTGATTTCTTAAGCAGTCGGGCTTAAGAAATCAGGGATCATGTGGTCAGCCAACTCGCAAATATGTATGCTCCGACTGCAAAGCATGATTTTTTTCTAGTTTACATCGTTTTAGTTCATTTCCTAAGCAGTCGGGATTTTGATTTTTAAATTAGAGATGCCGCGAATAGTTTTTAAAGCGAATAGTCGAATACCGATGAATCGCCATTCCTTATGGCGAATAGTGGCATACCGATGAATCGCCATTCCTTATGGCGAATAGTCGAATACTCGCCATTATTACTCGATATAAAAATATTTAACCTAGGGGTCTTTAAGTCAAGAGTGAATAGGTTTCTTCTAGGCAAGCGTGCTTCACCGTAGACCACATCATCGCTTAACATCAGGCGAGATGGTGGTCAAACGCGAGTCTATAGATCATAAAAAACAAAAATAAAATAAAAAAAAGTTTATTTTTCTCAAATAATAATATTCCACTTGTAGTTATACGATACATCCATAGGCCAGTAGGAATCGACATTAAAATCGCAAAGCTTGATGTAGTTCTTCTACTTAGACCATTTCCATGTAGAAAGTAGTGCTCGGTGCTATGGTGACCTAACACACCTTTCTCGTAATGATAGGATGTGGTAAAAGTTTAAGTCTTAAATTATGAGGCAAAAAACTATATTGGGTCGCTATATAACACTTACATACACGAAATGGTGAATTATGGTAAACTATGTAACCAAATTAATGCTAAAAGTTATGGTAAAAATGGTTCTGGTTTTGGTTATGAGTACGTGGTATCTCTGACGAGATCTATACGCGAGCTGTCCTACATTTTGGTAACCGAGCGAATCTGCATACTTGCGTTCGATGCAATTGTGCATTTTCGCTGAGTGTTCGATTAAAACTCGAACAAAATTAATTTGTACTAGGGCATGCAGTTTCGTACATTTTCAATTTCGAAAATAGCTTACGGAATTGGACTCCTAAGGAGCCAAATATAATGGAAAATCAGAATAATACTTATCTTAAACTCAAAATGTATAATTTGTAGTCTGGAGCGGTGCCTAAGTGCAATTTATATTCAAAGAAAGTAAATCTTTTTTTCAAGACTTCTAGTACAAATACTCTACTGCTGGGGACACCTTCGACGATACTATCCAGCTTTCCGAGCTTGGGGTGGCAAGAGACGTTCGGTCAGCGTTGATTTGCGAGCTGGGGTTAAAGATAGTTACAGATAGCGCCACACAAAATTTAGGCCCTGCCGAAGAGCAGAGAACCTACCAGCTCGTTAGTGACAACAGGAGATGCGCAAGTCCACAATCTTGGTTTAACCATATACGGTGGGGCTTCGAAGAGCATTTAGAGCGCCTTTTCCCCCGCATTGGTAGGCCAGTTGGTGCTTTGCATAGACTGCTGCCTAATCTCGGCGGAGAAATAGACTGTCAGCTGTCCGACGCTGCAGAACTAAAATCAACAGCCTGCAGCGAAAAATGGTTATTTGAATAGCACGTGGCTTGCTGAAAAGAGTGGAGCGCATCACCTACATTCAGGTACTGATCGGGCACGGTAGCTTCGGTGAGTTCCTGAATAGTATTGGGTGAGAGGCCACGGTAAATTGCCATCATTGTAGACGCAACTTGCATGGAGGAGTGCCTTCTTGGGCCTTTGAGCGGTGGGTCTTAGCCGCCAGGATTGGGCAAGACCTGTCTCTGTCAGTATTAGTGTAGAATATGCTGACGGGGACAGAAAACTAGAGTGAAATAGCCACCGAGTGGAATCGTGAGAAGGCCAATCCCACTCGGAGAAGAAGGCATCGTGGAGTCAACCACCTCGTTGTGGACACGCCGAAACCCCGCCTGTATCATTTAAGACAGGTGGAACGCCGGGGTTTCAGGCGCTAAGAGTGGGGACTCCGTCCGTCCACCGAGTGACCTCAGGAAAGACAGTGGCACAGTGATCACGTGCTGCTGTGCACAGCGAGGCTCAAGGGAGATTCCTTTATAGTCTCCTCAAGGATATTTTAAGAAGTGCTGATGGTGATCACCGGTTTGGTTTTAATGAGGTAAAATACCATACTGCCTGGTTTCATCCCACAAAAGTTCAGGCGAAGGTTTCCCCCTAGATAGCAATAAAATACGGGCATTCCCAGCAAACGATTATAGACCTCGTCAAAGTATTCCTCTCACTGGCCACCATTGTTAAAAAGCTCGGCTTTTTAAATGGCCGACCTTCTTTCACTCTTCTTTATTTATTTAACACCATGGTTAGCAATGATATCCCAAAGACCTTATACTTCTTACTACTAGACTGTGCACTATGGCGCAGAAACCGGTCCGAGCGAGAGGGCTCCCTTTGGTAGTGTGTCTCTTTCTAATGAGGTGACCATGACCAAACAGAACATGGGACAAATTGATTGTAAAAACGATAGTTGAAGTATTCCGATATGTTGATGCTACCTAACTGCGCTACCTAAACCTACCTAATTTATAGTTAATAAAAAAAAGTGTTTATATTTTTTGGCATCTACATCTCTACCCGTATGGTGTCGGGCGTAAAGAATTTCACCATCCCATGTTTGCCCATGGGTGTCGTAAGAGGCGACTAAGGGAAAAACCAGAGAATGGGCAGCAGCGTTCTCTGTGCACTTGTAAAGTTGTAACAACCATACTGCGATCGCCAACCCACCTGCGAAGCACTCCCCATGAATAGCACAAATAAAACATAGCCCCCATTGCCCGGCAGCCTATACCCTCGACTACGGTAGCGGTCGAAGTTACGGTATGGCAAGGGGTGCTAAGAATCCCGGACGAGATCCGGCTACCCCAACAAATACCGACGCCTGGACCTGGCAACGTACAACACGCGCACACTCCGGACCGACGAAAAAATCACCGAACTCGAATAGGAATTGAGCAGTTTACGATGGAGTATTAAAGGGTTATCTGAAGTTCGAAGAGCAGGGGAGGACTCAAAATCCTCAAATCCCAAGTTTCATTCTTCAAGACCATCGTATAGATTGGAACAAAAAGCTCTCTGATCCTACTCTCAAGCTCATGAAGGAGAGGCGTTAGATGACCCTGCAGTCTTCTGACGGTGCTTAATATACCTCAAAGGATTTCTATGATTTCACATATGGTCTTTTCTCTATTCATCCTATCATTTAGTTGCAGCTGCCTTGTTTTATCTCTGCACCACCCTAAGGTCGACTGGTAGAAAATGCGTAAGGCATTAAGTCCGCCTTTGTACTTATGCATAAAGTTTTAATAAATAAATAAATATGGTCCAGTTGCGTAGACCGTTTTATATATAATTATATTCCACTAGGAATCAATTTGCAAATAATATTAACAGCCGCTGAATTTCACTCGAACAAAGTCCGCCAAAAAATCCGCAAACGGCCATCCTACATTTAGTATTACCAGGCCCAAACATTTAAAAGTACCTACTACTCTTACTCAGTATTAATGATATTTTTTTAAATACAACGAATTGATTAAATATAGGAACTGTAGAAATATTATATACTTTTCTAGAAATATTTAAATACGTGTCAAAGTCTATGAATTGTTCGTTTTGGTATAACATAAAAAGAAAATATAAAATTTTCTACCATTTCTACCAAACCCAATGATTAGTTGAGCTAGCAAGAGGTCAGACAAGGACACACTACCAGCGGAAACCCTCTCACCAGGACCGCTTTTGGTTAGCTACCGCTTATAAGGAAATAGCTAACCTAGGTGTATGACGATAGATTTCATTTTAGCTAAACAAAAAAATTTGGTACACAGTCTAGTAGTAAGAAGTATAAGGTCTTTGTGATATCCAAATAAACAGATACGTTATACATGTTGGATATACAAACTTGTTTTGTATTAAGTAAATTTGAATTTAAAAAGGTAGTTTGTTTGGAATCATTGAGGTAATAATGTACTATTTTTATTTTTGACTTTTTGTACACTGTGACACTTCTGGTTGATACTAAGAAATAGCTACAATATACCGTGTATTTTCCAACTAAAATCTAGTTTAACTCTCCTTCCACAACTTTCCTACATTGGTTATGGGCCCAGAACAATCGTTTGTAGAGAGGATAATAAAAAATCTAGATTGTAAAGTCGATAAGAGACGGAGTAGCTGATCGAAAAACGAGGTGCGATGACGAACAACATGATGCGAATCGAGCCCTTGGGCAAAGACAACTACGACAGTTTGAGAATCCAGGTACAGCCTATTTTAATAAAAAGTGATGGATGGAAGTACGTTAATGGAAAGGTACTGAAACCAGCCGAGCCACTACAGGCTGAGAAATGGGAAGTGGAAGACGAAAAGCAGACATAATTCTATCTATGAGTGGGAGCGAGCTAAGACATATTAGGAGCTGTATCACATCTAGAGAAGTGTGCCTGAAGCTAGAGTCTATTTATGCTTCTAAAGGACCTGCCAAAAAGGCGACACTTTTGAAACGGTTAATTTTGCACAAAATGGTAGAAACTGGAAATGTTCACGAACATTTGAATACCTTTTTCGATGCTGTCGATAAGCTAGGAGATATGGGTATACAGATCAACAATGATTTACTGTCTATAATGTTGCTGTACAGTTTACCCGGCAATTTCGAAAGCTTTAGATGTGCGATTGAGTCGAGAGACGACTTACCGAAACCAGAGGCATTTAAAATCAAAATGCTGGAAGAGTACGAATCTAGAGAGGCTAACAAAATACAGAATGAAGGCGTTATGCATACAAATGTAAAGAAAAAGAAAGGAAGGAAAGGATGTAATAAGAGTACTAAGGCTGGGAACAAAACTGATAGTACGAAAGGAACGGAAAAGAACGAAGGTTTTTGGTATAAATGCTTTAAATGTCACGAACCAGGTCACAAAGCATCTGACTGCAAAAAGAAAGTGGGTAAAGATACCCTGAAGGCTGAAGAAACATATTGTATAGATGAAACTCTAACTATTTTTAATGTTTCAGATTTAGAAGTTTCTAACGCTGTTAATGTTCAAAAGCACGATTGGATTTTGGACAGTGGGTGCACGTCTCACCTTTGTAATGATGCAAGTAAGTTCAGGGGCACTTTGGCAATGACTAGCGGATAACTAAATTAAGCTACGCATGTAATTACTGTTATAAAAGGTAAGGGTACTGTAAGGTTATCGGCATGTAACAATCACTCGGAGACCTTATTTGAATTACGAGATACGCTATATGTCCCGGATTTAAGGACGAATTTGATTTCAGTAGCTAAGTTAACCAATGATGGTTATTATGTGAAATTTAAAAACGATGTAGCTCAGGTAATTGATAAGAAAGGTGAAATCAAATTAATGGCATATCGTAGTGGTAATTTATATAGTGTAAATAGGTCTGAATATTGTAATTTAAGTGATTCGAATGCTGATGTTCGGTGTTGGCACGAGAGATTAAGATATTTGAACGGTAGAGATGTTGCTAAGCTTTTAGGTAAATTAGGTGCTAAATTTGACGTAGCCGAGGTACGAAACTTACGTAATTGCGATATTTGTGCTAGAGGTAAGATGACCGCGTTACCTTTTTCTAAGTCCGATGGGCCTTGTGCTGAGAAGTTGTACATAGTTCATATTGATATTGTAGGGCCTATGAGATGTGAATCAATGGAAGGTGCAAAATATTTTTTTCTTGGTTGACTGGTAGAGAATGCCTAAGGCATTAAGTCCGCCTATGTACTTTTATGTTGCATGAAGTTTTAATAAATAAATAATAAATAATACTCGTTGGTGTACCGTATATTTTCTAAGGTCGAAAGATAAAGCCTTAGATGCTTTTAAGGCGTATAAAAGTCACGTTGAAAACCTGATGGGACTGAAAATTAAATTCCTTCAAAGCGATAAGGAGGTGAATATTGTAACACTGAATTTTATATTTTTTTAAAGGAAGCAGGCATTACTCGAAGACTGACAGTTGCTCGAACACCACAGAAGAATGGGATTGCTGAACGAATGAACCGAACCTTAGTGGAAATGGCGAGGTGTATGCTGTTAAGTTCAGATCTTTCCTCAGGTTTTTGGGCAGAGGCGGTGCATACAGCATTTTATGTTAGGAATCGTTGTCCTACAAGCAGTCTCCATGGTGATATTCCTTATGAGAGGTGGCTTAACAAGCCAGTGAAGATTGAATACCTTCGAAGATTTGGGTCCAAGGTACATATTTTGGATAAAGATCCGAAAACGGATAAGTTGGCTGCAAGAGGGATCCCAGGTACTTTTGTAGGATACCCAGGTAATGCAAAAGGATACAAAATATGGTTTCCAGAGCAAAGAAAATTCATGATTGCGAGAGATGTGAAATACCACGAAAGTGAAAACTCAAAGCAAGACACGAGACCGGTGAACTTCACGGAAGACAAAGATAAGGATTTTATCGAAATTGTATTCTCGAGGAAACATGTTCCAGAAACTGACGAACATAGGAGCGAGAATGAGACAGAGCAAGTAGAGACTACTGAAGAATTATGGAGTGAATATCAAGAATATCCTGGAGATGATCAAGATAATTGTTTGTCAAGACATGCAGAAGTTGAACAAGCGTCCGAAGAAACAAGTCGTGATGATCAACAGAGATTGATGAAGAGAGCTCCTGGTAGACCTCGAATATTGCGTACAGGTAGGCTAGGCCGTCCGAAGAAAGTTTATCGAATGACTGAAGTTACAGAACCGATCATTTCTGCTGATGAAAATGAAGTTGAAGATTTTGCATGTTCAGCTGAAATTAGTTTGAAGAATGCTCTAAAAGGTAGTAATAAACCTGAATGGGAAGAAGCCATTTTATCTGAAATCAGAAGCCTAGTCCAGAAAGGTACATGGGAGATAGTCAGAAGACCGCGGAATAGGAATGTCATTGGCTGCCGTTATGTTTGGACGACAAAGCAAAATGTCGACAAGTCTTGGAAGAAGAAGGCGAGGCTTGTAGCTCAAGGTTTTAGCTAGCGGTATGGAGTCGACTACGAGAAAACCTTTGCGCTTCTACCAACGTAGACTTGATACTTTTAGGTTGTTGATGGCACTCGCAGTTGAATTGAACTTGGAGATACACCAACTGGACATTAATACTGCTTACTTAAATGGATCCCTGGACGAGGAGATTTACATGGAGTTACCAGAAATATTGAGATAAAGTTTCGTTAAGCTTATGAATCGAGAAGGAGAAGATCTAATGGTCAAGGAGCGCGCGCAGACCATGCTCATTAAATTGGATAGTGGTTGCGATTCATGCTTATTGCGAAAATCATTGTATGGTTTGAAGCAAGCTGGTCGTCAATGGAATCTCAAACTCAACAAGAAGTTAACTGATTTGGGATTGAAGTAGAGTCTGAATGAACCGTGTCTGTATTTTAAACAAAATGGCAATATTGGCGATGAGAGCAGCGAGGCATGGCCTTACCGAGAGCTGATAGGTTGTTTGAATTACCTAGCGAATGCAACCAGACCCGATATTGCAAATGCGGTAAGTAAACTTAGCCAGAAGCTGACGAATCCTGAAAAATCCGATTGGAAATCAGCGAAACATGTGTTGCGTTATCTGAAGGGAACGATCCAATACAGTCTCGTATACAAGAGAACTGGGAATGTGTGCAGGGTTATTCAGATGCTGATTGGGGGAATTGTTTATTAGACAGACGATCTTATTCTGGTTATGTATTTATTTTAGGTGGTTGCTGTATATCGTGGCAGTCGCGAAAGCGAGAGCTTCAACGTGCGAGGCAGAGTATGTCAGCCTGTCAAGAGAGTATGAAGGAGGCTATGTATCTCAATAGCTTGTTGAAGGAACTAGGAATCATGAGGTACGCCCAAGTGATTGTTCATGTCGATAACCAAGGGGCTATATTCTTAGCTCAGGACCCTGTGTTTCATGCACGTAGCAAACACATTGATATTAGGTATCATTACGTGAGGGAGATTTTGAGGGACAAGAACGATATTGAGTTGAGACATGTACCCACTGAATCCATGTTAGCTGATGTGCTTACTAAGCCGTTATCTAGTGTTAAACATTATAAGTGTTTAGTTGGCTTAGGTGTTAAGGCCAGCTGAGTTTTCTTTTGGATACCTTTAAATTTAAATTTATAGGGGCGTGTTGGATATACAAACTTGTTTTGTATTAAGTAAATTTGAATTTAAAAAGGTAGTTTGTTTGGAATAGGTTTTTATTTTTGACTTTTTGTACACTGTGACACTTCTGGTTGATATTAAGAAATAGCTACAATATACCGTGTATTTTCCAACTAAAATCTAGTTAAACTCTCCTTCCACAACTCTCCTACAATACACTCACAAAACAATTGAAAAAAGTGTTCCGCACAGCAGCGGCAGCATACATACACAATTTTCATTCATCTGACATTTCACTACAAGTCGAAAGGGATGGCTTGATAAAACCAGCATGAAAAAAGAGACAGCTAGTGTTTGTCACTTGCGTGTGAATGTAAACAAACATTATTCTGACCACCAATGTTGTTATCTTTTTCTAACCTCCAAATATCAGAATATTAGGGAAAAAAAAATAGTAAATTGAGCAACAACAAAGCCTATCGCTCTTCGCCATGCGTGACATAAACTAAAGACTAAAGGTCACAATTGTGACCTATTCGAGTCTTCACAATGCGCGCGCTCATAACATATCTGTTTATTTGAATATCATTGATGGTTAACCTTTGTTTTATTGTAATGTTAGCACACATAATCACAAGGTGGTCCAACGCAACGGTATAATTGGCTTTAGATTCGGATTCAGACTCATTTTCAGATGATCCTCTTTTGGTTTCTAAATTTCATAATTATATAAAAAATACATATTTAAATTAAATTCAGTTTAGAAATTTCGAATTTAGGGGTGCTAATTACGAAATTAATAAACTTGCAAATATGGTCCGAAATTTCGAAACTATGAAATTTTAAATGCATGCCCTGTGTACGTCCTTAATTAAGTAAACAAACATTTATTATTTACAAATTATTCATAATTCACAATAATTTGTTATAAAATATTTGCATTTTATCACTTAAAATTATAATTTTGAAGTAGGCTATATGTTCACTCACCTTGCAACGCGTGAAAAAAAAAACTTGTGCGCCATTTCCCATTGTTTTCATATTTTGTTTTATCGCATTTGTGCAGAAAATAAATAATTAATAGAATTAACCCCGCCGAAAATACTACATGGTGCACAAAACGCTAAAGATAGCCTAATCCCCGCAAAATCTAGAGAAAAGTACTTAGCTTCTTACGATAGTTTCCTACAAAGGGAGAAAGAAAAAAACCCAATCATTTTCTGAAAATGTGTTTTTGGCGTATTACTCTGAACTCGCCAATACATACAAGCCCAGCTCCCTGTGGTGTAACTGGCTCCCTCTTAGAGTAAGGTTATTTTGAGATCGCGTAAGTGACAGATGCAAGTCATATGCATCTGTCCGATAAGAGCTACATAAACATACTAATAAATCAGAACTACATCATGCTTTTTTTTGTGTCGATTTCTACTGGGCTTCTTTTTTATTTTTTGTGTGGGAAATCATCCAATGACTTCTCCCGCTTTGGGTGAAGCGGGAGGGCGTGTCTCTCTTTCAAATTTATCCGCGACCCAGACAGGCATCGGCCCTAGCGGACCCCGTCATTTATTGCTGACATCTCTTAGAGGCACGCGTGGAACACTACGCGCCGTCGACTCGGGCCTGGTCCTTATCGGCCGGCGAGCTACCCATTACTTGCCGTCCGCAAACCCACACCTACGGTGGCCGGGAATCGGCTTGCGACTCCCAACGTCGCCCCAGGACCGCCCAGGACGTCTCCTGCGGTGGCTAGGGGCGTGAGGGCGTCTCCGTTGCGTCTCCCTCACGCGTTCTGCCTCCTCCTTCGCGATAGCCTGAACCAGGGCCGGACGCGAGAGGTCGCCACCGCCGATCGCCTCAACGAGGACACTGCGTTGCTCCGCCCAAGCGGGGCAGGCCTCCACCGTATGTTCTACCGTGTTCTCCGGGCGATCCTTACAATGGTGACACCCGGGCGTTTCCTCCCGCCTTATCCTGAACAGGAACCTCCCGAAGTAGCCATGTCCGGTAAGGACCTGCGTCAGGCGGAAGGTGAGGACGCCGTGACGCCTCTCAAGCCACTCCTCAAAGAGGGGCTTTATCGCCACAATTGTGGCGTGCCCATCGCTTGGTTGCGACAGTCGCCCTCTCCATGTCGCCATGAGATCCTGCCGGAGCTCTGTCCGCCGAGCCGTGATTTGTCGCGGCAGCGGAGTTTCGCCCGGGCATTTCGCCTCCTCGCGCCATTCCCATATTTGCGCGAGGACTTTTGCCTCCAGATCCCATGGCGGCAATCCAGCAAGGAGGCTCGCCGCCTCACCGGAGACCGTGCGGTATCCCCGGACCAGCCGGATGGCCATAACCCTTTGGGACGCGTTCAACCGGCGGGCTGGTCGCCGCCTCAGGGTACGCGCCCATACTGGTGCCCCGTAAAGGGCCTTGGACCGCACGACCCCCGCGTAGAGCCTCCGGCAGGAGGCGTTTGGACCCCCTAGATTGGGCAGGAGCCGCTTAAGGGCAGCCCCGGCCCGCTCCAGTCTGGGAGCCAAACGTCGAAAATGCTCCACGAAATTCCACCGGCTGTCGAGGACGAGTCCCAGGTACTTCATCGTCGACCCGACGCCGATGTGAACCCCTCCAACCGTTATTTGGGATCCCGGCGGTGGCGCGTTCCGAGGAATATGAAAACACATGGCCTCGGACTTGTGCAGGGCCACCTCGAGTCCCAATTGCTGGATCCTCTCGAAGATTATCGCAACCCCGCGTGTCGCGTTTTCAGCCGCCGCCTGGTGCGAACTCCCCTGCGCCAGGACTAGCGTGTCGTCAGCGTAGCAAACCACGCTGACGCCACTAGGGAGATTGGCGCGCAGCACCCAGTCGTACCCGATATCCCACAGATGTGGCCCCAAGACCGATCCCTGTGGGACACCGCACGACATCTCTCGCCTGTTCCACTCTCCCTGGTAACCGGGGTAGATGACGGCCCTGGCCGTCATATAGGCCTCGACTACGCGACAGAGGTAGGGCGGCATCCGGTGATACCGGAGTGCCTCCCTAGTGCAGCTCCATGGCAAGGTGTTGAAGGCATAGGCGATGTCAAGAGACACCGCCAAGACGACCCCACCCCGGGCCACTGCATCCCCCGTCGTGAGGGCTCGCACGTGCATGATGGCGTCCACCGTAGCGCGCCCCCTGCGGAAACCAAACTGGCTCTCTGCCAGATCTGGCCCCACCCGCACCAGCTGCCCAACGAGACGGTCTGCAACGACTCTTTCCAAGAATTTGCCCACCTCATCGAGCAGCACGATGGGCCGGTAAGCGGAGGGAGAGTCCGCAGGGCGCCCCGGCTTCTTAATGAGGACCAGTTTCCCCGTCTTCCAACGAAGCGGGAACTGGCCCCTCTCCAAGCATGCGCTAAGGAGCCCCCTTAGTCGAGGACCGAGAGCCTCCAAGGCCAGGACCCACGCTTTCCCAGGTAAGCCGTCGGGTCCTGGGGTGGTATTTTTGGCATTCAGCCTACGTACCGCCACTCTCATTTCTACTTCGGTCATCTCCGGAGCATCGTCGTCGTCGTTGGTGGTGTGGTCCGCATCGGGCACCGCAAGAGGTGGAGCCATGGGCGGGGGAGTATGTTCCCCCTGCGAAGGGATAAGAGTGCTCACCACGCCCTCCACGAGCTGCGGCCGGAGACTCTGCGTCAGCGGGGGCGCCCATGTGCGGAGCTTATCCCGCACCATTTTGTAGGGGCGCCCCCACGGATCCCTGTTCAGAGTCCCCAGCGACTCCTCGCGAGCCAGGCCCTTGGCCCGCTTGATCTCCTCTCGGAGGTCAGCCCTCGCCACTCTGTACCCCTCGTACAGCTCCACCTCAATGGCTTCCGTATCCGGAGGACGGTTACGGAGCCTGCGGTGCCTGGTGTACCGGCGACGCGCAGCACCGCACGCCTGGCGCAGAGCCGTAAGCTGTGGCGACCACCAGTACACCTGGCGCCGGGCGCGTCCTGGCTGGAGCCGGGGCATTGCCACGTCACATATCTCGGACATGGCCTCCCGGAACCACTCCGCCTCGTCGTTGATGTCAGCAGGCCTATCCGGTGATGACATCCAGGCCTGCACGATAGAGGCTTCCAGGAGGAGCTCCCGGTCCAGCTGTTTCAGCGCCCACCGTCCACCTCCGAGGTGCATTGAGCTCCCACGTGGTTGCCTACATGGCAGCGGAAGCACCTCAGAGGTCTCGGTTCCAGCAATTTCACCTGCGCAGAAACCCAGCCCACCAAAAGCCTTCGGCCCTCCCCGGCTATTTTTTGGGCTGCCGAGACGGGACAGCTCACCGTAACGGCTTGCATCCCTTTCGTCAGGACGTATGATGCCTGCGCTGACCTTCTCGGCAGAGCACCCTCCAGTCCTGGCGACGGATCCACCACCTCTCCCTCCGTCACAGAATCGTCCAGGCCCAAAATGCGCATGTCAGCGCACTTGGTGGGCCTGGACACTCGGGCCTCGTCCGCATTTAGGGACGCCCTGAGCCTTTCGGCCAGAGCGTCGGCGGTCGGGCCGCTGGCCGCACCGGGGACTTTTAGCATCCGGGCCCCAGTTGCGGTGACCCTAACCCGGATGCCCTCGGTGACGCCGAGCTCCTCCAGGTTTACCGCCGTCCTCGCTTTAGCGAGCACTTCGCGGTAGGACACGCCCTTCTTTACCGCTTCCGGCTGTAATGTAATGACTACAGCTGCGGAATTCGGGGCGCGGAGCCTAGCCGCGACGCTTCGCTCCTTACGCCGCTTTCGCCTTTCCTTCCTTTTGGCCGCCCTTGCTGCCCTGCTCGCCTTCTTCTTCTCCCCGTCCACTTGCCATTCGGCATTGGTCGCAAGATATTCAGGAGGCGGAAGAGATTGGGACGGCCGACTTGCCGCCTGGTTTTGGGCCCTCACCGCCAGTGCAGCACCTCCGCCCTTTTTAGGTACTGTTTTGTCCGGTTTCGCCGGGGCCGGTCCCGCCGAGCCCGGTTTGGCTGCGGCAGTTGCGGCGGCGGCATACGAGGCCGCCTTCCGCTGGCTCAAGGCCGCCTGGCTCGCCGCTAGCGAGGGGCGCAGGACGATGGCCTCCAGAGCAGAAAACCGACTCCAGAACGCAGCCAGCTCCTGCCGCACCAGGTTCAGTATCCGGTCCTCTGCAGGCACGGGCAGGCCTTGCCCTTGCTCCGCGCCCCCCTGCAGCATCTCGCGGGGGCTGGCTCCTTGGAGCTCGGTCAGGTCCGCTCGGAGCCTCTCATTCTCCTTTTGGAGAAGCTCCATGTCGGCTTTCAAGCGGGCGAACTCCGCCCGCATCTCAGATATTCCATACGATGGAGGCCCGACGTGATTGGCCTACGCTTCCGCCATAATGGAGGCCGTGGCCGCGGATACGGCCTTGTCTTTAGAGGACTTATTCCTCTTAAAGGCCACATCCCGGATTGCGGCTCCCACAACCTCTGCGAACCTGGCCGCTCGCTCCGAATTTGAGCCACCAGTGGCGTCCAGCTCACCGCCAGAAGATCCCGAGTGGACAGACCTGCAGCTGGTCAATCCGGGTTGGCACCCCTCCGCGGCAAGCCTCTCGGCTCGCTGAGCAGCCTCCTGGGCGGTGATTCCCCTCCCCGCACCTCTGTCTCGGCCCCCACCACGTTGGTGGGGATCTTTGGGGCCGAAGCCAGCTCGTTATCGGAGGGCGACCCCAAGCCATCCCCCGATTTGGGGCGCTTGCGGAAGAACCAAAGGTTCTTTGCAGAAGCCCCCGCCTCTTCGCACTCCAAACTCTGTGAGCCCTTTGCGCCAGACGCGACGTCGGTCTCCGACCCCGCATCACTCCTCACTTCTTCGTCCGTATCGCTGAGAAAAATCGGTGCCCTTATATCGCGCATGTGGTTGTCGGTTTTGTCTAAAGAGACAGACAGCAGACGTTTGTTGCCCACCCCAGAATACGGAGGGCAGCCCGCCGAAGCGGGGTGGGACTCCCCGACCGCTGAGCAGTCGGGACCCACCTGGGGAGTTTTTTCACAAAAGTCGTGGTCCATTGATGATTTTTTCCTTTAAAGGGTGAGGTCCCTATATTATAATTAGCTCCTTCTTTCTTTCCTGCCCACTCTAAGCCCACTCGACCTACCCTCTGTAAGCAGAGGAGGGAGTAAGTGTAGACGGCCAACCCAAGCGACGGACTAGTCGTCCTGACACTAGCCCGGTTCCCCTCACAAACCATCAAGGATGATCTGTGATTGGAACCGTGACCTTTCCTCGTTTGTTGAAAATTTGCCGCCAACGCCAACTGTCCACCCAACGCGGGTGGACAATTGGAGCCGACGTTGCCCAGGGTGCGCTACGTGGACCCCTCTACTGGGCTACCATATGAATGGATAGGCTTTGAGTACCAATAAGGATCAATTCCCCATTTTAAGTAAGCTTGCTAAACTATACTTCAGCACACCAGCAAGCTCTGTTTATTCAGAAAGACTATTTCCTAAGGCAGGTTTGATACATGAAAAAACTAGCTTCTGCCATCGGCTAAACTAGCCAAATGATTTTGATTAACAGTTTACTGAACTTATCGATTACATTATGTGCTAATACTAAGGATTTCCTTTGTGAATCCTGAACGTTCAAACTCGGTTTTTAATGTTTAAAATGTCTTTTTCAAACTTAGCTGCATCTTCATGGTCGAGATTACCTGTGATGGATGACGCATCAAGGCTATATTCTAAATGATTCTTATACGTTTTTTATAACCCTCCAGATGCTGTATTCTCAGCGTTTTTGTGCTTGCATAATAGGGACATCAATTGGGTAGATGTAAAGAGCAGATTGCTAATGTTGTGAACGTAAGCATAGCTAAAGTAGTTGTCTTGTTTAAGGAGTTGACCTTGTTTAAGGAGGAGGATACCATTGTCGTTACCTACATGGGTAATGGTTACGGTTGCTGTTGTGTTGAGCACGACGGCTCCTAAGATGAAGGTCATGCAATAAGATGAGGCCTCCGTAATATATTGAAGTGAACAATAAAAAATAATATTTCAGCCACGTTATTTGGGTGAAGTTGTATGATCTTGTATGGTCCTTTGAAGACTGTCTTCGTTTTGTCACTGCGTGCTTACTTTGCTATATGTTTATAGACAGTTTCACCTACCTTGAATTTCATTTCTTCTGTTTCTTGGTTACGTTTAGCAATCACTTGCTCGTTGTTTTGTGCAGCAAACTGCACTCCCCTGCCTCGCGCATTGGCACGATGCTTAATAACACAGTCCTGGTAAAATTATTTTGGGTAATATAACTCTAGTTGGTTTCTGGATGCTATGTGTCTGAATAATAACTCATGAAGTGTATAATCTGTTGCCGAATGGATAGCGTTGTTGTATTTCGGCTAGGGTAGAGTGTAAACGTTCAATAGGGGAGCTAGAAAACCTCAGTATTGCTTCAGCTATATGGACACTACTGCATGCTGTTAGTTGGGCTGCCTGGGCGTATTTAGAGAAGTTATCAATGAATGTAAGGAACGTTGCGCCTCCGGTTGAGTATATGTCCATAAATACATGTTCCATCGGTTTACGAGGTGTATCGGTTATTGCTAAAGGTGGTTTAAGAGGGTTGCGGCCGTATTTAGTTTTCAAAAAGGTGTCGCTCTGATTGACGAATCTTTGAATGCTAAGAAGCATGTCTGGCCAATGATAATTTCTGTGCAACTGCTTGTACGTCTCCTGAATACCACGGTGAACATACCCCTATTTGTCTACTGAGTTTTGACCACGGTGAACAGTATTACCTTCGTGATATTTATTGATCAACTCTTGATGTTCAGGTTTGTTTTCTACTATTGTTATGCGTGTTGTGCATTTAAGTAGCTAAGGACCTCTGTCGTTAAATATTGCTGAGTAAACTCTAGAAAAGGCTGGGTATGACCATGCCTTATCTAGGATTTACATATACAATATTTAAATTATCATTCTTCATTATAAAACGAACAATATAATATACGGTCAGCGATGATGTGTTCTTTAAGAAATCTATATCTCAGACTCTGTAACATTTACTGGAATAAAGACATCTTTTAATTTCAATTAGTTGATCTGTTATCTACGTAGTTAGATCTGGGCGTTGGCCTAATGTGGAACTGTTTTAGCTGCCTATCAATAACGTCTGTCAGGCTGTGTATGATTTGTAGACACTAATTCAGGTTCAGTTGACACTATACTCATGCTGTCTGTACTTATATGAGATTCGAAAATGCTTGTGTTTAGTGATTGTATATTTTCATTGGGTCAACTGTGACTGTTTGACTTTCGCCTTCCCTACTGTGTTTACGAATATTTTATTAATTATCTCATTGTCTTTGTTATCGTCTAAATTAACAGCTAGAGAGTCAACACTGCCATGGAAATTTTTAACACGTAATAGAGCGCCTGCATTAGTGTCTTGGCGACCTTTCTTGTAAATAATCTTATGATCGTATTCTGAGAGTTGCAAACGCCATCTAGTTAATTTAGAATTAGGATCTTTAGGATCGAGTAGCTTCTTTTTTACTGTAGAGTAACGCGATACGGTATCTGATAATGTAATAGTGGGACGTTAGTTAAAATTTGTTAGCATTTATTGAAAGATTCTAAGAAAGCCCGGGAGTATATGACTTTGCTATTTTCCTTATGGCAAAGGGTTATTGGTTTTGTAAGCTTGGCGAAATCTTTTACGAATTTTCTGTAATATCCGACTAATCCTAGGAATGTTTATTTATTTATTTATACTTTATTGTACACCACAAAAAACATACAGGACAATTGTTCAAATATACAAGTGTACAGTGGGCGGTCTTATCGGACTAGGCAATCTCTTACAGACAACCTTTGGATGGACTGAAAGATCGGAGAAGAATTTAGGGCTGTCAGTGTACAAAATATCAAACATAATATTACTTGGACTTAATAACATACAATTCATACATACAATATTAAATAATATACTACTACATATCAAATATATAACAGAGAAAGGATAAGAATAAAACTTATAATGAAAGGTAATGCTCCTTCACCATTTTCTTGAACGTTGGCAGTGTTTGAGCACGTCTCACTTCAATAGGTAATACATTCCACAACCGAGCCGCTTGAATCGTGAAAGATTTGTTAAAGAAGGAAGTGGAATGCATACGAATACTTAATTTTAGATTTTGCGATGATCTCAAGGACTAAGAATGGGTGTCACAGAGGAACTGAAAGCGTTCTTTGAGATAAAAAGGAGTAAAAGGATTAAATAGCACATTATAAAGCAAAGAAAGTATATGGGCATGGGCGAAGGCGAATAGGAAGCCATTTGAGCTTAGTACGAAATTCGGAATCGTGATCATACTTGCGCAAGCCAAATATGAACCTGGTACAGAGATTTTGAAGTCGCTCAAGCTTGTCCAATTGGTCTTGGGTGAGATCGAGATAGCTGGCATCAGCATAGTCTAGAATAGGTAGAAGAAGAGATTGAGCTATCGCAATTTCAGTGGTGATGGGAAGAAAATTACGAAGACGTCTCAGGGAACCCGCAGAGGCAAACAGTTTTCGACTGACTTCCTGCAGTTGTTTGGTCCAGGAAAGGTTGCTGTCGATATAAATTCCCAAGTTCTTCACAATATAATTTATAGGAATAATAGTATTATTGAAAGAAACCTGGGGAAGTATCGACCAGTCGATCCTAGAGACAGTCCGGGAACAGCCAACAACCGTTACTTGAGTCTTCGTTGGATTGATCTTCAACCCGAACTCATTGCTCCAGTCACCTATTCGAGCCAGGTCTGTATTAATTGTCTCAATGGCTTTGGATAACTCACCGAGAGGGGCTTGGGTATAAATTTGAAGATCGTCAGCATATAGGTGGTAGAAAGAAGAAAGTCGTTGAGTGATAGCATTAATAAAGAGTGCGAAGAGAAGAGGAGATAAAACGCCACCCTGAGGTACACCGGCAGACAGTTGACACCAGGAGGAGAAAGATTCTTCAGTGAAAATACGCTGCCGACGGCCAAAAAGATAACTATGAAACCAGTCAATTACCGGAGGGGATATGTTAAAAGAGCATAGGACGCCAAGCAAAATGTCGAAGTCAACAGTATTGAAGGCATTGCTAAAGTCGAGCAGAGCAAGTACTGTTAACTTCCCCATACCCATGCCTGACCTGATATCGTCCGTGATGTGCACAAGTGCTGAGGTAGTGCTGTGGCCACGTCGAAAACCAGATTGGAAAGGATTTAAAAGATTGTGTTTGGAAAGGAATGTGTTGAGCTGATGATGAACAAGCTTTTCAAGGACTTTAGATAGGAAAGAAATAATAGAAATGGGACGATAGTCAGAGAATGATGCAGGATGTGATTTTTTGGGTAAAGGAATAATTTGGGCATATTTCCAGGCTTGTGGGAAGACACCACTGGAAATAGATAAGTTGAGGATGTAAAGAATGACAGGAAGAATGTTATCAAGGATGGGGATGATCATCTTACGGCTGACACAGTCACTACCAACAGCGTTGGATGTAATCGAAACAATACTCTTTTTTTTTAGCATCACAAGCAGTAAATTGACTTAAGACAAAAGGGGAATAATCAGGTATCGGAAGATTTGAAAGATAACTAAGCGTAGTAGCTTTGGTGGCCCCATATTGGATGGGGCGTATTGGACGGGCGAAGTAGAAAAATGACTGTCAAGTAAGTTGAAGTCCATGTCTTTAGGAATCGTGTCATGAGACTTTTTTCCGATACCTAATGATTTAAGAAATTTCCAGACCTTAGCTGGATCACCGTTTTGAACTGAATTATGAATATGTTGGCGTTGTGCGTTCCTACACATCTTGCTGCAATAATTTCTAATTGAGATGTATTTTTCCTTGGTAACATTGTTGGGCCGAATTTTTTACCTAAATTTCGCAGCTGCTTTTTTGCTTATTAAAACTTTAATTTCATCAGTCAACCATGGCGCTGGAAGATGTTTAACTCTCACGGCTCGAATAGGTGCATGTGTGCAGTAGAAGAGAAGAAATTAATCCGAAGAGAAGGACAGTAATAGACCCCAAGGAGAATCTTAGAATGATGCAGTTTAACTTCCAGGAAAAGATGTTCACCGGAGTTCGGCGGGGGCGGCTGCGTGGACATGTTAACAATAGAAAAGGGAATGTAATTACGAAGATAAATTGCCACACCGCCACCACCACCGACCGCGCGATCATTCCTGATAAGCTTAAAACCTGGAAGAGAGTAGGAGGAAGATGAAAGACAAGGCTTCAACCAAGATTCAGAAACAAGAATCGCATGAATATTCTTACAGTCAAAACTTGCCAGCATATCGGGGAAGTGGGCCGGAATACTCTGGGCATTTATGTGGACTACATTAAAGTTCCTGGAGACATCGGAAAAAAGTGAAACAAGAGTGTCGGCTAGACAAGGAACACTCTCAAAGCCTAGGTCATCACTATCCAACGAATAAAACGTATCAGAATCACTGCTATAACCAGGGCTGAGCATAAAAATAAAAATATAAATAAATACTTACTTAACAAAACAATAATAAACTATGCCGTTAACAATGTTCTGTCCACCTGCCAGTTGTGTTTAACATAAGAGTACAAGAAAATAAAACATTAAAATTCAATATGATTTTGTAGTGAATGTTTTTATTTCTATCTGGGTCTTGGATAGAGGGAAGTTAAGTACAGCTTTCATCTTATCTTTGTTTGGTTTTAAAACTTTATCTATTAGTTCATGTCCTAAGAAGATAACTTTTTTTGTAAGAACTTTAATTTGTCTAACTGGGTCTTTATACTATGTGTTTTGAATCGTTCCAAGCTGTAAATATTATCTATGCCTCTTAGTATATGATCCATTAGTCTTTGAAACGTACTTGGTAAATTTTTGTCCTCGTTTAATGATATGTGTTTTTTTTCAATATCATTAGGATGTATTTCCACTTGGTGATAACCGCTAGCAAGGTCTAGGGTTGTGAAGTATTGCACTCGTACTAATCTATCTAATATGTCGTTTATATTTGGTAACGGATATTTATCTTCAATGATACGGTCGTTGAGTCGTTTCTAATCACGTAATTTTGGGTAATATATGCATGCTTGGTCGTGACCAAGGAGATATGCTCTCTCGCACAATACCTTGCTGAAGGAGCTTATCTTGTTTACGAATTCTTCGCGTTTGTTGAGGAGTTTGCCTGTAACTACGCACAAAAACTGGTGTATTATCGCTTAATCTGAGCTCGTGTTTAACAGCGTTTGTAAAAATTTGTGGTATATCTTCTGCCTAGAACAAGTCCTTATACTGATAACATAACCGGATTATTTCTCGCTTTTCTTCTTCGTTCATGTGATCTGCAGGGATTTTCTGAAGGTTTTCTTTTAGTATATGGTCAGTGTTAGTTTGAACCTGTATGTCATATTAATATAGTGGCTATCATTTTTATTGGCATTGGAAAATATGTCGTATTTAATTGATGGATATAACAGGGTACACTTCTTTTGATCACTATGATTAATTACCGATGTTTAAAATTAAATTAAATTATCGTTTATTTCAGACTTTCTGTCCATAAGTAGGTACACTTAAAAACATTGAATGAATATATAAAAAACAATACAGACAATAAACAAAACAAACAACACAAAATACAACGAAGAAAACAGTTACAACATATAAAAAGATACAAACAAACAATAACCAGAGGCAACACATTAAAAATTTTACGCGGAAGAACTGTCCACTGCTCACAAGGCAGTTGCTGGCGGACCTAACACGAAGCAGCAGCGACGTACATTGTTTTCTTATTAGGGCATGAAAGCCATCCGTGTGCGCTTCTGCGAACATAGTTGACGCACTGCAGAATCGCGGCAGCCCCAGCGCGTTGTTGTATTGAACACGCAAGGCGTTGTATGTTCCCACTTTACACGTGCAGCCTGTGGGTTAACTACTCACAGGCTGCATGTGACTTTGACTTGATTACTGCTACGTGCGAACCTGCGGGCCAGCATGTTACACCGGTCAGTCAACGCCCTACGTGCCCTTTCCACATCTGCGTTGTCCTTAAGGTCTTAGGAGACCCAGTGGCCCAGATACTTGAACTGTGACACTCTGTTTAAGATGGTTCCTGCTAAA
The DNA here is from genome assembly GCA_964057195.1 of Orthosia cruda. Lineage (NCBI taxonomy): Eukaryota > Metazoa > Arthropoda > Insecta > Lepidoptera > Noctuidae > Orthosia > Orthosia cruda. The sequence goes on from OZ059832.1 coordinate 31,637,576, forward strand.
GTGACTGAGGGTACAGTCTCGTAGCTTTTGCCACGCACTAAAAACTAACAACTCGCTTTTCTCATTGTATCTGAGCCCATGGGCCTCCGCATAAGACTCACAGACCCGTACCAACTTACGCAACACTCCAATCGATGGACTCAGCAGTACCATGTCATCTGTAACTTATATTGTTCACACAGATTCCGTCAATGTGACACCCGATATCGGTACTACTGAGTTCACCGACAAGCCGGTTAATGTATAGGTTCGATAGCTTAGGGGATGTTAGTCCACCCTGTCTCACCCCGCATTGCAACCTATACACATCCGAGAACGAGTTTGCCCATTGTACACAATTTTTCTGGTTGTTATACCAATACCTGAAAACAGAAATAACTTCCGGGTTGCAATCTGTCTCAGTTTCCAGCTTCTCCCATAGCTTATCATATGAAACTAGGCCGAAAACTTTCGAAAGATCCAGAAAGCAAGCAAAGACAGGCGTTTTCCGATCACTGTAGTATTGAACAGTCTGCTTGAGGCACATATTACATCAAAGCTTTTGTCTGGACGGACGTGTGTTCGATTTTATATTTTAGAATCTAATTATTGTTTTCACAATCGGAACTCTGTTGATGTGCTATACGGTTGTTAATACACTGTCAAGACATTCATTAAGCAAGTGAGAATTCTAATTGTTTATTTGCGTCGTGCGGTGAATGTAAAAGTTCGTAATACGTGGGAACGGGACATCTATCGTTTCGTCCTAATTGCTGCTTGGTGATACCGCGGTCAGTTAGTCACTGATACCTCCAACTTTTCTCAAGATCTAACTACTTCTTGGATATTGTCTGCAGTGGCATAATGAATGCCCGAAGATCTCCTCCCATGGTAAGCGCGGGGTCACAACCAGACCTTTCCAAACTGCGCGATGAATCCATTGGCGCTACGTTTAGAAAAAGAAAACATACCGAATGTAACTGCGGTCACTCGGAGGTTTTACTTGAATTTCAAAATAAAATTATGCAGACGATTACATCCACTCTTGAAACTCAAAATCAAAACATAATTACCACTTTGGAAGTATTGCGTCAGGATGTAATCGGGTTTAGACATGATTTGGAGACGGTAAAAAGCAAAATTGTTATGTTATCTGAAGAACAAACATGCATTAAAAGGGATGTGAGTGATTTAAAGTCTATAAATACCGACAATAGCAAAATAAATACTGTATCACATGATCTTGTAACACTTCAGGCGACCGTTACAAGCTTATCGGATCAGCTGCGTGTCAAAGAACAGCAAGGAAGAATCAATAACCTTGAAATCGCTGGAATTCCTGTCACAAAGGGTGAAAATTTAGTCAGTATCGTACATAACATAGCTAAAAAGATTAATTTCCCCATGACAATGACGGACATCGATTATATCCACCGAGTTCGACGCTTTAAGGCAAATATATCTGGTGTAAACATCGGTGAGTCAGCTTCCAGTGTTACACCCATCCCGAATATCATCGTCAAGTTCACTCAAAGGAAACGCAAAAGTGATATGTTAGCTGCTGTCCGCGCGCGACGAGGTATGACAACAGCTGATACTGGATTGGACGGTCCGGTGAAACCCCATTTTCATAAATGATCATTTAACTTCACAGAATAAACAATTATATAAGCAAGCCCGTCTTCTTGCAAACGAAAATGACTATAAGTATGTATGGTTGTCAGAATGTAAAATCCTACTAGTTACGTAAAAACGATACGTCCAAAATCATGTATGTGGCTAGTGATACTGATTTAGCTAAAATAAAATGACTACCCACTCATACTCATTATATCTGCATGTTTACTTTATTACTTACTATGATATTACTTGTAGTACTTTACTGTAAAATACTTTGTTGTTTTGATACTAGGAAGGAATGTACATTCATTATTGAAACTCATTACCGTTCGTCTTTAACATTTTATATCCTTGAATGTAATGTTAGTGGAACTTGTTTACTCATAGCGGTCATAATTATCAATATTCGATAACAATAACTTGTCCATTTACTACCAAAATTAACCATGATATGCTTATTGAAAAATTGGGGAAGGCCGGTGTGCACGGCAACTTACTACGATGGATCCAATCCTATATAAAAATATGAAGTCAGGCAGTCTGTGTTAAAGGTTACTCATCTCAATTCCTTCCTGTTTCCTCCGGAGTTCCCCAAGGTTCCCATATGGGACCCTTGCTCTTTTGCCTCTACATTAATGACATAGGAACCATTTTTGACCATAGTAATGATGATACGAAAATATTCCGAGTGGTTGAATCCGTTAGAGATTGCTCTAAATTACAAAGTGACTTAATAAACTTGCATAATTACTGTACAGCAAATCAACTCTATCTCAACATAGATAAATGTTTCATTATGTCATATACGCGGAAAACTCACCCATTAAATTTCAACTACGCCATAAACAGCTTAAACCTTAAAAGTTTCCACCATTAGAGACCGAGGTCTCGTTATGGACTCCAAATTAACATTTATCCATCATATAGACCACATAGTCAGCTCCGCATTTCGCCGACTAGGATTTATTTTGCGAATTAGTAAACCTTTTAAAAATGTTATCACTCTAAAAATTCTTTATTTTTCATTCGTCCGCTTTATTCTAGACTTTCGTAGCACTGTATGGAGCCCATGTTTTAACATACATATAAATAGGATAGAAAGGAAACAAAGAAAGTTTTTAGAATCACTTAACTATCGCAATAATATTTACGACACTGCATATGAAGATGCATTGCGGAGGCATAAACTGACAAGTCTATGTAACAGACGTAATATCTTTGATATTATTCAATTGTTCAAATTTTTAAACTCGTTAACCGATTCGCCATCATTACTTGGTAAACTATCACTAAAAGCGCACGCTCGCCTACCCGTACGCCCCTCACGTTCAAAACCACTTTTTGTTCCTCCTCGACTAAATAAAACATACACTCGTAACTCATTTATATACCGTTCCACTAACAATTATAATAGAGAACTTACAGACATAGATCTTTGTAACATTTCTCTTAATAGCCTTAAACAAAAACTTAAAAGTAGATATATCACCTAATTAAAACTTACCTTTTTTTATTACATTGTCTACCTTCACTTTACTTTGTAAACTGATAATGGTGTTTCATTGAACTTATGTTCTGATACAAAAATTCATATGTATTTCTTGCACGTCTTTCTTTGTTAAGAGTTTATTGTACTTTCTTTTACCATTATATCACATTGTCGGCACTATGGGTCTTTTGTAAGTAACCAATTTTCTGAAGAATTATATTGATTGTATATGACTGTTTGATGCCAAAATAAAATAAAATAAAATAAAAATAAAAATGATGGCACTCTCCGAGGGCAAACCGGATCTAAAGCGGACAGAGGGCTTACCATATTGTACCCACATCCGGAAACAATACCTAGCCCTCACATGAGCGTCCCTGAGATATCTGTTCCACTCAGCTATGTTTCCTTTCCTACGCTTCCTTTTAACAATTCCTGTACATTTAGCCGCATCAGACAGTACAAAAACTATGTCATCATATAGTTTATCTAAACAATGCCTATGTTCTATGTTATAACACATGTTTTAGCGCAACTAGTCATTTCTGCCGGAAAATCAATATTCCTCAGTTTAGTATGACAAACCTCACTATATGCACGGATTTCATGTTGATCCCTTTCGCCACAGATCACATTATTTGTACAAATATCAGTAGGCATTACTTTCGGTTGTATTAAACCTAAATCACACTCCAATTTAAATATATAAAAAAATAACCGTTTGCAACGTTAAGTATAGCTCCTGGGGACGTTCAATCATCTGACCAGATTAAATCGTCGTGACGTGAAGCTATTGTCCATCTAAGTAGTTGGTTTTACTGTGACAATCTTTTCGCAACTAGGTTCGATACTTATCTTTTGGGTGGAGAACTAAAGTGTATTGGTATTACCGCTGTAGATGTACGTAACACATTATTATTCAAATCAAGGTTATTTTTATTTGCAGAAGTTCAATTCCGATATGACCTTTATATTTAGGGTCAAAGTCGAATAATAGGAACTTATGTGTTATATTATTAAACGCGGGGGGTTAAAGGAAGGTACACTACCTGGTCGCCGAACTGATGAACTGTGTGCCGTATTAATTTGAAAGGTTTCTGTTTCTACACAGTACTTAAATGTGGTGCCTGCAACGACGTCAGTTGCTGTAGTTGAATGCCAGACATTCCTAGACCCTTGTGTCTAATATAAACTTACCGTCAAACTCTGGTAGTAGTATGTAGTTTTTGAGGGCTGAGTCACCCACGTCCGTAGGAGTATACCCCATTTGATTCTCTACACGTGGTCCCCGGGTGGTGCATATCAGATGACAACAAGTAGTGTTAAGCTTCGGCCGAAGGCTTGCGGCCACCCACCGGGCAAAGACGTACCGTCAAGCGGCCCAGCCATGTTTTGGTACGATGTTCGGTGTAGCTAACTAGAGGAGTTCGTTCGAGACAGCTGTTTCACTGCAGGCAGACCAGGCTGACACGCACTGTTATAGATGTGTCGGGAGACTAGTCGCGGAGGGGAACAGGATCCAAATCACGGTGCGTCGCTAGCCGACCGCAGGTAGTTTGGGGCCCAAGTAGTGTGCCAGCCACATACGCGAAGGCTGCCCCGCCAACTGTCAAAAAAGTCCGGAATGCACCATCGTGCTGGTTGGCGACCAGATGGGAGGGCCCGATGGACATTCCGGGGGGGCTCGGGCGTCTCCGCAGTCTCCAGAGTAGTGCCCCAATGATGGTGTCCTGCGGTAATGAACGTCAAATTCCAAGTAGGTCAGATTCCATGTACGTCATTTTCCAGCTAGGACATTTTCCAACTAGGTCAGATTTTGAGTAAGTAATGGTTTCTGGTACACTTACTCACATTATATTCATCGCCAAATGTCTGCGAGATTTCTTTGGTGGCACGGACTTTATAGTCTAGAAATGATGACACTAAATGTATGTTAACTCCATATAATTATTTAAAATTAAAGATGCAGAGGTACGTAATCCAGTAAAAAAATCTAGAAGTGTTGACATAAAATTTGATGACTTATTGAAAATTTTAAATGAAGAGTGCATAAACGGGCACATAACTGATCCGAATTTTTAAGAAGAGCATCCAAATTAAGTTACAGGAGAAAATACAGAACATGATACGGGCGACAGTTCTGCAGCCGTATTGCGTAAGTGAATACGGCAACGCAAAGGTTTTGACCGCTATCAATCGACCAATCACACAGATGGGAATCCACATCGCGTCATTCATCTGACATGTGATATTGGTCGAATTGATGGCGCTCAATGCCTTCGCCTTGTCGAATTCACTTGCGGAATTCGGCTGCTGTTAGCGAATCAGAACTTTATCTTCAATTGAAAGTCAAAGTATCGTGTCATGCTCTGCCGCAGAGCCACCCTTTTAGAAACCGGTCAATTATATCTTAAAATGATGTACGCCAAACGTACATAATGTACGTATAGCCGTTATCACTGTACGTGCTTCAGGTAATGATAAAATAGACATTGATTGTGGCTCTGCTGCAGAGCATACTCTCTAGCAGAGCCACACATAACATGTACTCGGACAAGATAAAAGCTACTGTTTTTTGATGAAAACTGTTGTACGAATAGAGTTTAATGCGTACGTGTTGAAAAATATCATTTTTAGACAGTAGTTTTATTTACCTATTTTAACTTTATTAAAAATTTCATAGAAAGCGCCTGGTTATTTTGGGTATTTTCAACGAGACTACTAGACGACACCACCTGGGGTGTCTTTTCACCTTAAAGAAGTTCTAAACTCAACATATACATTTACCGTAGTCGGCTGTGGTGTAGTTACCAAAAAAAAAATTGTACACGATACCCCAGCGGTGTCATTTTACATACATGGATCATTTTACATACATGGGTTATATTACATACATGGGTTATTGGATGAAAACTGTTGTACGAATAGTGTTTATTGCGTACGTGTTGGAAAATATAATTTTTAGACAGTAGTTTTATTTATTTTAACTTTATTAAAATTTTCATAGAAAGCGCCTGGTTATTTTGGGTATTTTCAACGAGACTACTAGACGACACCACCTGGGGTGTTTTTTCACCTTAAAGAAGTTCTAAACTCAACATATACATTTACCGTAGTCGGCTGTGGTGTAGTAACAAAAAAAAAAAAAAAAAACTATACCCCAGCGGTGTAAGTCCTTAAATGCTGCTTTTTGTTCTTCTAAGCACACTGACAAACATTTTGCGCGCTTCATTGTAATTTGATAAATATTTAAAGAAAATAATAATGGAATTCAACATAATTTGTCACTGAAAACTAATGTCCCTAAGGCCGCTATCCTACTGGCATTTTACGAGCGATGCATCTGCGCAGCGTCGGCGCTGCGCAGACGCGACGTTGACGTCGCGGGACTCTAGTGGCAAGCGTTAGTGCTGAGACTTCGCAACGTTAACGACGCATCAACGCGATGGTAACGTTGTGTTTTTTGGCAACTGGTTCAATCACGACGAACATTGATTATTGTAAAACTTATGCCAGTGTCTTTGAATAAATAAAGCAGGTGGTTAAAAATATACACAAAAGCGTTTTGTATACATACCTTACAAGCCTCTCTTCTGGTGATACTAAAATTCTGAGAAGTGTCTAAATATTGTCATTTTGAATAACTTCTAAAAGTTCGTTAAATGTAGTCTAGCTAGCAAATATTTATAAAATTCCGATTCATTATTTTTAATATTATTAGAGTACAGTGCAAAATATTGTGTACGTTACCCCAACAGGAAAGTGACTCCTAGAGTGATATGAGTGGAAAGTATAATAAGAGCGTAATCTGCTGTGAATGTGCGCCAAATAAAATATAAGTGCGTGTCGTCGTTTTTGAAAAAAACGGAAAACACGATTCCTGCTGGGTTAACAGTCACCCGGTGCCCCCCGCACCGAACAGTTCGGTTTTTGAAGCGCTCCGCAGCGAAAAATCGCCTAAGTGGGAAAAAGTTGTGCAAATCACGCGAGTCGTATCTTAAAACACGCGCCCAAGTGCAGTGAATACGGTGGTGAAAAGCTTTCGGGAAAAAACCAAAAAACCGCGTCATAACCGAAAAAACAGTGCAATTTTGCAGGTTATGAAAAGACAAAAAGTGATTTTACTCGAAAAGTAGATCGTAAACCGAAAAAACGTGAAGTGCTATTATGTGCGCCGTTCCAAGATCTACAGAATAGGCAAGAGTCCCGATTTTTTCCGCGCAGGCGCGCGGAAACGCAAAGGGAAATAGTGAAATCCACGAGTTTACGAGGCCAACTTTTTTGGGCCGAAAAATTATTTCGACCACTCCCCGAGACGAAGAGCTGACAAGGACCCTGAAGGTATTTTTAGAAATCAAAATATCTAAAGTGAACACACCGTTATTGAACTTACAAAGTTACGAAGATTCCGCTCGGCTGTCAAACTGACAACAACTTTTCCCGAGCACGAAATCTTCCAAGTCCAGTGACGAACTGGTTCCAAATTCCTGTGGAGGCTAGCTGGGACGTCACCCAACCCAACAGCGAGGAATCATTGAATTTGGACACCACAATATCAATATTTTTTAAAATTAGTGCATGCAGTATAAATTTCCGACGGCAAAGTAGTTTGGTATAAATCGGAAATTAAAATAGGAAATTTATTAGTTACAGTTTTTAATATCTTTTAATATAAATACTAGTAGCCATCAGCAACTAGTATATAATAAATTAAATTTTAGGAAGTTTTATTAATTATTTTCTAAGATATAGCCTCACCCAGGTCGTGGGACTTTTTCCCCGATCTGCGCACGTTTACGTGTTGTGTGTTGAGGCTCATATCTCCTAAACGGGAAGTCGTAGAGGGAGTGGGAGCATAGATAACATTGTTTCTCTGCAAGGACAGTCCCTATGTCCAAATCTCATTTCCCTGCGACGCACCTGTAAAAAGCTCGGGGTAAATTACGAGATTAGCCCCAGTCTCGAACTTTTCTCCCCAGTTAAAATTTCACTTTTGACCCTGTTCGTGCATAACGTAAAAAGGAAAAATATATAACAAACAAAATTAAAATAATCCGATAGAGCCAAACTATTCTGCTAAAAAATTTTTTGACAAACTGTGATATAATAAACGCTGTGATAAAATTGTACTGTTCTGCTTTAGGAAAATAAATTAGGATAAAACCGGGAACTGAACTCGGGAATTTTAAAAAATTATATATATAACTATAAAAAACAGGAGCGGGGCGTGTTATCCCGTTTTTACAATTGACTACACCCTACGTTACCCCCATTTTAAATTTTCTCTTTTCTTTCTTTCTTTTAAATTAATTAAAAAATTTTTTACCTACTCTTCTATTGTTTTCCGCCGTAGAAGTAAATTTCCAAAGTTAAGTCTAGTCATTATTTTTACTTTAGTTTACCAAATTCATGACTGTTAATTATTGTTAATGGTAATCTAATTTAATGAATGCAAACATTTTAATGACATTTTAATTTTATTTTAACGAAATTTTTATAAATTCAATTAATATTTTATTGGTATAATATTTTTTACAAAACCTTAAATATCTCGGGAACGGCTGGGAATATCAAAAAACGGGTGAAATTTCCCCCCCCCAAAGAAGACACCCCCTCCCAATCTGGACTGGGTATATGTTAGGCCCCCAAAAATTTATTTTTTGACAACTTTTTTCTTTTTCGGCACCCCCAAAAATTTTTCAGTCTTATTTTATATTAATTAAATATTTATATATTTATTTAAATTCGTACCCCCTTCAGGACCCCCCCTCCCCTCAGGACTCAGGACCCCCCCCCCTCTCCCCCTATTCCCCGAGACACCAAAGGACCCACTCGGGACCCCCCCCCCCCCAAACGAAAAATTTCTTCACCCCCCCGGACCCTAACTTTGGTACCGGAGGTCATAGACCCACCGAGTTTGGGGTCTCCGTAATCGGGAGGAGAAGACCTTTAATCTGGCCCCAAGGGATTTGCCGGAAAGCGACAAAAGTTTTTAAAAAATATTTTTTTTGAAAAAATTTTTGAGGAGGCTTTTGTCGCCTTCAGGACCCCCTCCCCTCAGGACTTGGGACCTCCCCTAGCCCCCCTCCCCCTCCCTCCATTCCCCGAGACCCTTAGGGACCCACTCGGGACTCGGAAGTCAGTTCCGGTAGGTGTACTGCATTTGTGACTGGAACTGGACAAATTTTACGCAGGATTACTTTGCAATCCTTTTTAATTCGATCCTTGACCGTATTTAAATAATTATTTATACATTTTACACACCAACTGGGGTATCCCTTTACAATACCTCTTTTGACACAGTACTAATCCCAAAACCCAACTAACTCAAGATGAGCGGGATGCCCGGTTTGCGTACACCCATAAAGAGCCGGTCCCAAGCAACGTGCTCACAAATAAAAAGCCCACAGAAGGCACCTGTAGAGGCAGGACCCTCAACTTTAAGTGTGAGAACTAGTGTGGGAAAATGGGAAGCGGGAAAGGTCGATGGCGAGGGAACCTCTCCAACCAAACCTGCAAAAACCGCACCGATAACGACAAGAGCTTCGGTCTCGTTCGAAATCGGAAGCCCACCACCACAAAAAAGTAGAGTTGCAGAGGCCAGAATTTAAAAGTAAGAAAGTAACAAAATTAAGACATACATGACGACCTCCAAGACGACAAAAACGGAAATAAAAAATGAGGTTAAAGCCTTGGCAAACCGGCTCTACATGCTTATCAAGGATTCAGAGCAGGAAAAAGGACGTGAACCCCCTACAAAAAAGACCTTCAAATCCCAAGGCATCCAAGTCCGGGAAGCCCAGGAAGAGCAAAGGATGGAGCGGGCCTCCTCCCCTTCCCCGGGGGATATCGGGGGAGCGGAGGCGGACTCGCTCAGGAAGGCACTCGAGGAGCACTCGCGAAACTTGGCCGTTAACAACGAGATTATGGGAAGGCTGAAAGAGGCACTACAAGCTGGCCAAAGCCATATGGAGAAGCTCTCCTACGCCAGCGTAGCGGCAAGTCGGCCCCCAAATCAAACTACACAACACACGGCACTACATTCGATAGTAGTGACGGCCAAGGATGAGAAAGAGACGGGAGATCAAGTGCTGGATAGGATTAGAAAAGTTGTAAACGCCAAAGAGGGAGGGTTTACTGTGGATAAAATAAGGAAGGCAAAAGACAGGAAGATAATTATTGGCTGCCGCACAGAAGAAGAAAGGAGAAAGATAAAAGATAAAATAGGGGAAGCATCTGAGCTGAGGGTACAGGAAGTAAAAAATAAAAACCCACAGATCATGATGAGGGACGTAATGCGTTACAATAGTAACGAAGATATCATAAAGGCACTAAAAAAACAGAACAGACACATCTTCCAAGACATTGACGAAGAACAGAAGATTGTGGAATTTCTCTACATAAAGCGTACCAGAAACCCGCTTACGGGTCATGTAGTGTTGCGGGTCGCCACAGAAGTCTGGAGGCGCATGCTAGAGGTCGGAGCGGTGCATGTGGACCTTCAGCGGGTTTGGGTCCAAGACCAGTCCCCGCTCGTCCAATGCTCGCTCTGCCTTGCATATGGGCATAGCCGGCGCATTTGCACCGAGACCACCGCAAAGTGCGGCCACTGTGGCGGCCCGCACATGAGGGCAGACTGTGGGGACTTTAGCGCAGGCTTACCACCCACCTGCTGCAATTGTACGCGTGCCAATATTGAGAACGTCAACCATCATGCCTTCAGTCCAGAATGTACGATAAGGAGAAGGTGGGACGCAATATCCCGCTCATCTATAGCATACTGTTAAGGGCACCCCGGAGACTCCTGTCCAACAAACAGAAAGACCATACCGAGTGGCCCAAGCAAACCTTCAACGCAAGGAACTGGCGACCACCGAACTCTTTATAGAGGCCAGTGAACGGAAGATCTCGTGGGCACTGATCCAGGAGCCCTATGTGGGAGGAGCCCGAAGTATGAAGAGCTACCGTGGAGCGAGAATCTACCAGTGCGAGGTTGACGGAAGTGGGAGGGTAAAGGCGGCGATAGCCGTCTTTGATCATGACGTAGACGTCATACCCTACCCGAAACTCACCACAAACAATATCGTTGTGGTGGGGATCCGGACCAAAGCCTGGGAAATCGCAGTAGTCTCCTATTACTTTGAGCCAGACCAACCCATAGAGCCATACTTGGACCAGCTGACCCGGATCAAAGCGGAAGTGGCCACCGGTAGATTTCTGTTGGGAGGCGACGCTAATGCGAAAAGTGCCTGGTGGGGCAGCAACAAGGAAGACCCCAGAGGTGAGGTCATGTCTAGCACCCTGGATGAGTTAGAGCTTCAGGTACTGAACACTGGTGACGCTCCCACCTTTGACACGGTCAGGGGTGGTCGAGCGTACAAAAGCCATGTCGACGTCACGGCTTGTTCGCTCTGCCTTTTTGACCTGGTGGACGGCTGGCGGGTTGATACAGGAGTTACGTCCTCGGACCACAACACGATTTTATTTAATATTAAAGTAAAAAGGGATAAAGGGATTAACATTAGTAGAACAACAAGAAAATATAACACACGGAAGGCAGATTGGGAAAAATTTAAAACTAAAATGGGGGAATTAGTGAATGTAAATAAAATAAACCTAGAAATGATAAAGCAAACAGAAAATAAACTCAAATTAGAGGAATTAACAATAAAATACAGAGATATAATTATAGAAGCTTGCGATCAATCAATGCCTAAGGTAAAAAGCTCAGCAAAACTTACCATTCCGTGGTGGTCCGAGGAACTCGCTGTGAAGAAGAAGGAGGTTACCAGGAAGAGGAACCGCATCCGCAACGCCGCGCCGGTCCGGAGAGCGATGGTCGTCGACGAGTACCTGAAAGCAAAACAAGATTATGAGATGCAAGCAAAGAGTGCCCAAATCGCCAGTTGGAAGGAGTTCTGCCGGAAGCAGGATCGGGAGGGGGTTTGGGAAGGAATCTACAGGATCATCGGTAGGACTGCCAGAAGGCAGGAAGAACTGACCCTATGCTGCGATGGTACATTCCTTAGTCCAAGTGAATCAACCGCCCTACTAGCAGATACGTTCTACCCCAAAGACAGAGTAGACCAGGACAACGCTGACCACAGGCGAATTAGAGAAGCGGCCGGCAGAGTAAATGAATGGGTCCATGATGAATATCATGACCCACCATTTACGATGCTGGAGCTGAAGACCGCCGTGGCAGGTTTCAATCCCAAAAAGGCACCAGGAGGGGACGGACTGACTTCTGACATCTGCAGCCGAGCGATCCACCGGGACCCGGAATTGTTCCTTGCCCTTTACAACAAGTGCCTCGGCCTGGCACACTTTCCAGAGATCTGGAAGGAAGCTACGGTCGTGGTCCTTAGGAAGCCGGGCAAGGACAACTATCTGACCCCCAAGGCATACCGACCAATCGGTCTGCTGCCTGTTCTGGGGAAGGTCCTGGAGAGGATGGTCGTAGCACGTCTAAAGTGGCAGCTTATACCGCGGTTTAGTACCCGCCAGTTTGGCTTTATGCCCCAGAAGAGCACCGAGGACGCCCTCTATACGCTAATGAAGCACGTACAGGACAAGTTAAGGCTGAAGAAGCTAATTGTCCTGGTGTCATTGGATATAGAGGGGGCCTTCGACAGCGCCTGGTGGCCAGCTATAAAAGTCAGGCTGGCTGAGGAAAATTGCCCGGTCAACATCAGGCGGCTGGTAGACAGCTATCTCGACAGTAGGAAGGTTAATGTTCGTTATGCCGGGGAGGAATGTACTCGAGAGACTGACAAGGGCTGCGTTCAGGGGTCAATCGGTGGTCCAATCCTGTGGGACCTCCTTCTCGACCCACTTCTAAAAGACCTGGAGCGATTCGGGGTCTTCGTGCAGGCGTTCGCGGACGACATCGTCTTGGTCGTGGATGGCGACTCGGCGTCTGAAGTCTCGAGAGCCGCCAATGCAGCCCTCGCCCATGTTCAGGATTGGGGTGTCCGAAATAAGCTGAAGTTCGCACCGCACAAAACCTGTGCGATGGTGGTAACCAACAGGCTTAAGTACGACACTCCATGCCTGAGCATGGCCGGGGTCGACATTGGAATGGTTAAGAAAATGAAGTTGCTGGGTCTGACCATAGACGAGAAGCTCACGTTTAATGAGCATGCCGCGAACGTCTGCGGGAAGGCAGCCGGAATTTATAAACAGTTATCACGCGCCGCGAAAGTTAGTTGGGGATTAAATGCTGAAATTATACACACAATATACACCGCGACTATTGAACCAGTAATTACCTACGCGGCCGCTGCCTGGGCTCCTGCTGCGAAAAAGCTAGGGATACGGAAGAAGCTAGGCTCTGTTCAACGAGGATTCGCTCAGAAGATCTGCAAATCGTACCGCACAGTCTCACTGAACTCGGCGCTGGCACTGTCCGGGATACTACCTCTAGACCTGCGCATACAAGAGGCAGCCGCCCTGTATGAAGCGAGGAAAGGGTCGTCCCGGTTCGTGCCAGGAGATAGGGAGATCGAGAGTGCGGTGAGGTTTGCAGAAGCTCCTCATCCGGCTACGCAAATGCCCCTGGAGTTCATGTGCCTGGCAGATCAAACGCTACTAGACAGTAGCAATGTGCAGACGGTGCGAATATTCACCGACGGCAGCAAGATTGAGGGGAAGGTCGGAGCCGCATTATCCATTTGGGATAATGAGGGTGAAGTCCGGAACCTCAAGCTCTGCCTTGCCGCGTACTGCACAGTCTACCAGGCGGAACTCCTGGCCATTTGCAGAGCCACCGAAGTGATCCTCGCGCGGCAAGAGGCGAGCTATGGTTTGTATAGCGACTCAATGTCATCATTGCAGACGCTTGCAAACCATGGTTCTCTCCATCCCCTGGCAGTGCGCGCGCGTGCCAATTTGGCAAAAGCCTTGCACCAGAACAAAGCTGTGTCTTTGTTCTGGATCAAGGCCCACGCGGGCCTGCCGGGGAATGAGCGGGCGGACGAGTTGGCGAAGGAGGCAGCATTGTCGTCACGGAGGAAGCCGGACTACGACCAATGCCCGATTTCATTCATCAAGCGACAGATCCGTTTGGAGACGCTTGATGAGTGGAATCGGAGATACGTGTCGGGCGAGACGGCCTCGGTGACGAGAATGTTCCTTCCGGACGCGATAGTGGCTTTCCGTATTGTTCAACAGGTACGGCCAACGGGTGTTCTCACGCAGGTTCTAACGGGGCACGGTGGGTTCTCTGAATACTTGAATCGCTTCAAGTGTAAGGAGAGCCCAGCGTGCCTCTGCGACCCAAGTGTGGCGGAAACTGTCCAGCACATACTAGTAGAATGCCCGTTATTTATCAGGGAGCGCTACGGGCACATAACTGATCCGAATTTTTAAGAAGAGCATCCAAATTAAGTTACAGGAGAAAATACAGAACATGATACGGGCGACAGTTCTGCAGCCGTATTGCGTAAGTGAATACGGCAACGCAAAGGTTTTGACCGCTATCAATCGACCAATCACACAGATGGGAATCCACATCGCGTCATTCATCTGACATGTGATATTGGTCGAATTGATGGCGCTCAATGCCTTCGCCTTGTCGAATTCACTTGCGGAATTCGGCTGCTGTTAGCGAATCAGAACTTTATCTTCAATTGAAAGTCAAAGTATCGTGTCATGCTCTGCCGCAGAGCCACCCTTTTAGAAACCGGTCAATTATATCTTAAAATGATGTACGCCAAACGTACATAATGTACGTATAGCCGTTATCACTGTACGTGCTTCAGGTAATGATAAAATAGACATTGATTGTGGCTCTGCTGCAGAGCATACTCTCTAGCAGAGCCACACATAACATGTACTCGGACAAGATAAAAGCTACTGTTTTTTGATGAAAACTGTTGTACGAATAGAGTTTAATGCGTACGTGTTGAAAAATATCATTTTTAGACAGTAGTTTTATTTACCTATTTTAACTTTATTAAAAATTTCATAGAAAGCGCCTGGTTATTTTGGGTATTTTCAACGAGACTACTAGACGACACCACCTGGGGTGTCTTTTCACCTTAAAGAAGTTCTAAACTCAACATATACATTTACCGTAGTCGGCTGTGGTGTAGTTACCAAAAAAAAAATTGTACACGATACCCCAGCGGTGTCATTTTACATACATGGATCATTTTACATACATGGGTTATATTACATACATGGGTTATTGGATGAAAACTGTTGTACGAATAGTGTTTATTGCGTACGTGTTGGAAAATATAATTTTTAGACAGTAGTTTTATTTATTTTAACTTTATTAAAATTTTCATAGAAAGCGCCTGGTTATTTTGGGTATTTTCAACGAGACTACTAGACGACACCACCTGGGGTGTTTTTTCACCTTAAAGAAGTTCTAAACTCAACATATACATTTACCGTAGTCGGCTGTGGTGTAGTAACAAAAAAAAAAAAAAAAAACTATACCCCAGCGGTGTAAGTCCTTAAATGCTGCTTTTTGTTCTTCTAAGCACACTGACAAACATTTTGCGCGCTTCATTGTAATTTGATAAGTATTTAAAGAAAATAATAATGGAATTCAACATAATTTGTCACTGAAAACTAATGTCCCTAAGGCCGCTATCCTACTCGCATTTTACGAGCGATGCATCTGCGCAGCGTCGGCGCTGCGCAGACGCGACGTTGACGTCGCGGGACTCTAGTGGCAAGCGTTAGTGCTGAGACTTCGCAACGTTAACGACGCATCAACGCGATGGTAACGTTGTGTTTTTTGGCAACTGGTTCAATCACGACGAACATTGAATATTGTAAAACTTATGCCAGTGTCTTTGAATAAATAAAGCAGGTGGTTAAAAATATACACAAAAGCGTTTTGTATACATACCTTACAAGCCTCTCTTCTGGTGATACTAAAATTCTGAGAAGTGTCTAAATATTGTCATTTTGAATAACTTCTAAAAGTTCGTTAAATGTAGTCTAGCTAGCAAATATTTATAAAATTCCGATTCATTATTTTTAATATTATTAGAGTACAGTGCAAAATATTGTGTACGTTACCCCAACAGGAAAGTGACTCCTAGAGTGATATGAGTGGAAAGTATAATAAGAGCGTAATCTGCTGTGAATGTGCGCCAAATAAAATATAAGTGCGTGTCGTCGTTTTTGAAAAAAACGGAAAACACGATTCCTGCTGGGTTAACGTTGTTCCAGCAGGAAAATTCTAAACGAATGATCGGAATGAGAAATATTGTGCATGAGCAGAGCTTATAGTTGTGCAAAAATGTGCGCCGAAACTATGATTGGTGCGTCATCAGGTTTTCGAGATATTGCATTTCCTGCTGGGGTAACGTTTTGCAGAATCGTGTATGTCTAAAACCATTGTACGTGCGCCTGTAGAATAAAAATACACGAGTAGCTCTTTATTTGTGCATATTTTTGCCGGAATTAGATTTAAGAAAATACTTATAATTTTCAAGTAATTGCGCTTATTTTGAAAACCCGAAAAAATTGCGCAGCGCCTAAATGAGAAAACGTATAAGCTCGCTGAAAACTGTATTCAGTCCATCTTAACGCTTGTAATAACCATAAAAAGTTTCAAAAGCATATATGCCTGCGTTATCGAATAATATTGCTAAAAGTCAAAACGAGGGTGTCATTACTTTGACGGAAAAATACAAGAAATCGACTTAACCCAAGATAGGTAGGTGTAAACCACAAGTATGTGCGTTTAGTGGAAAATATATAGTGAAAATATTCAGCTTGGAATGTTTCGCATTATGTAGATTTAAACAAAAAACTGAACATGTAAACAATGGCTGGTTATCCGACAAAATCCAAATGACTACGAAAAAGCGACGGATTCATACATATCGATAACTTTCCTTCCTAACTTGTCCGCACAGTCACGTTCAAACGTTTGTTGGTATGATTTAATTTTGGGGGCTAATTAAAAATACATTAAATGCACCTTGTGACCATAACAAATGAAAGAGGTTGTTGGTGTAGAAAATATTATTTTTATTCTCTTAATTTTGTTTCTTAAGGTAATTATGGCATCAAATTACAAACCTATTAATATTAGAACACATAGTTCAATCAAATTATTTGTACCGTATTTAGTCATTATTATTTAAAATCACAGATCAGTTTTTCATTTACATAAGTCCCAAAAATACAATCTGTAAAATTTCATAACCACAGAAAATCACAGAGACGGACCGCGGAGTCTTAGTAATAGGGTCCCGTTTTTACCCTTTGGGTACGGAACCCTAAAAACTCAATGTTAATTTATCTAGCCTACGGTTTAAATCAATGTATAAAATAATAAAAAATAATCAATGTATTACCCTATATATACCTACGTTGTTTTTTTTACTGTTGCGTTAATTGTCTTTTTATTTATAAACTGTATCTTTAGGTTATTTTTTGTTGTAGATACTCTTCACACATATCTTGAACTACTTCTTTTTAAAACAGCCGACATCAAATTTTTGGGGTCTAAAGTACTTTTGTCTACTAATGTTATAAAGGCGAATGTCTGGATGTGTCCACAAAATACTGAATGTATTTTAATGAAATTGGAATAAAGAAGATAGGTTAAACCTTGGCACTACTTTTTCTAATGTACTTATCTAATCAAGTGCAATCTCACGGTAACAGCTAGTAGAATATAATCCAATAACAAATTATTTTTTTATAACTTTTCTACCTCAGTGTACTCAGGAACACCGCACAACACGCTACAACCGGTTCGTGAGTAAAGTTAAGAAGGTCATCGATATGTATGAATCCTTCGCTTTTTTGTAGTCATTCGAATTTGGTCGGATAACCAGCCTTTGTTTACATGTTTAGTTTTTTGTTTTAATCTACTTAATGCGAAACATTCCAAGCTGAATATTTTCACTATATATTTTTGATTAAACGCACATGCTTGTGGTTTACACCTACGTATCTTGGGTTATGTCGGTTTCATGTATGTTGCCGTCAAAGCTATGACACCCTCGTTTTGACTTTTAGAAATATTATTCGATAACGAAGGCATGTATGCTTTTGAAACTTTTTATGGTTATTACAAGCGTCAAGATGAACTGAAAACAGTTTTCAGCGAGCTTATACGTTTTCTCATTTAGGCGCTGCGAATGCTTTTCGGGTTTTCAAAAAAGCGCAATTACTTCAAAATTATAAATATTTTCTTAAATCTAATTCCGGCACAAATACGCACAAATCAAGAGCTACTCGTGTATATTTATTCTACATGCGCACGTATAATGGTTTTAGAGATACACGATTCTGCAAAACGGTACCTCAGCAGGAAATGCAATATCTCGAAAACCTGATGACGCACCAATCATATTTTCGGCGTACATTTTTGCACAACTATAAGCTCTCTGCCCATGCACAATATTTCTCATTCCGATCATTCATTCAGAATTTTCCTGCTGGAATAACGTTACCCCAGCAGGAATGGTTTTTTCCGTGTTTTTCAAAAACGGCGACTCGCACTTATTTTTTATTTGGCGCACATTCACAGCAGATTACGCTCTAATTATACGTTCCACTCATATCACTCTAGGAGTCACTTTCCTGTTGGGGTAACGTACACAATATTTTGCACTGTACTCTAATAATATTAAAAATAATGAATCGGAATTTTATAAATATTTGCTAGCTAGACTACATTTAACGAACTTTTAGAAGTTATTCAAAATGACAATATTTAGACACTTCTCAGAATTTTAGTATCACCAGAAGAGAGGCTTGTAAGGTATGTATACAAAACGCTTTTGTGTATATTTTTAACCACTTGCTTTATTTATTCAAAGACACTGGCATAAGTTTTACAATAATCAATGTTCGTCGTGATTGAACCAGTTGCCAAAAAACACAACGTTACCATCGCGTTGATGCGTCGTTAACGTTGCGAAGTCTCAGCACTAACGCTTGCCACTAGAGTCCCGCGACGTCAACGTCACGTCTGCGCAGCGTCGTCGCTGCGCAGACGCATCGCTCGTAAAACGCCAGTAGGATAGCGGCCTTAGGGACATTAGTTTTCAGTGACAATTTATGTTGAATTCCATTATTATTTTCTTTAATTACTTATCAAATTACAATGAAGCGCGCAAAATGTTTGTCAGTGTGCTTAGAAGAACAAAAAGCAGCATTTAAGGACTTACACCGCTGGGGTAAAGTTTTAATTTTTTTTTTGGTTACTACACCACAGCCGACTACGGTAAAGGTATATGTTGAGTTTAGAACTTCTTTAAGGTGAAAAAACACCCCAGGTGGTGTCGTCTAGTAGTCTCGTTGAAAATACCCAAAATAACCAGGCGCTTTCTATGAAATTTTTAATAAAGTTAAAATAAATAAAACTACTGTCTAAAAATTATATTTTCCAACACTTACGCAATAAACACTATTCGTACAACAGTTTTCATCCAATAACCCATGTATGTAAAATAACCCATGTATGTAAAATGATCCATGTATGTAAAATGACACCGCTGGGGTATCGTGTACAATTTTTTTTTTGGTAACTACACCACAGCCGACTACGGTAAATGTATATGTTGAGTTCAGAACTCCATTAAGGTGAAAAGACACCCCAGGTGGTGTCGTCTAGTGGTCTCGTTGACAATACCCAAAATAACCAGGCGCTTTCTATGAAATTTTTAATAAAGTTAAAATAAATAAAACTACTGTCTAAAAATGATATTTTTCAACACGTACGCATTAAACTCTATTCGTACAACAGTTTTCATCAAAAAACGGTAGCTTTTATCTTGTCTGAGTACATGTTATGTGTGGCTCTGCTAGAGAGTATGCTCTGCAGCAGAGCCACAATCAATGTCTATTTTATCATTACCTGAAGCACGTACAGCGATAACGGCTATACGTACATTATGTACGTTTGGCGTACATCATTTTATGATATAATTGACCGGTTTCTAAAAGGATGGCTCTGCGGCAGAGCATGACACAAAGTATCGTATCTTTAAGCTCAGATTCGGAGCACAACATTTCAAGCATAGAAGAAATGCTACTGTTCGAATCTGACCTGAATGGGCGCACGGTTGGCGCAGTGCATAAGCGATTGACTGCTGCGCTGCGTGTCGCGGGTAATGGGTTTGATTCCCGCACGGAACAAATATTTGTATGACCTAAAGATAGAAAAAATAAACACTACAAAGTCTAAAGACCTTCTTGGAATCTGAGCTCCATTGCCGAATATATTATGCTAATTTAAGAGCATTTTTTTTGGTTTCGATATATAGTAATATGAAAATAAATTACTACGAATAAAATTATTTCTTATTTAGATGGCTTAATTTCATGTCAGAAAATTATGATACTGACTGTATTTTGCATTACAGACTCAAAATCTGACCTAGTTGGAAAATGTCCTAGCTGGAAAATGACGTACATGGAATCTGACCTACTTGGAATCTGACGTCCATAGCCGCTTTCTCAGTACGTGTCTATAGGTTAACAACGTGGCAACTCATCTCACTTCCTTCTCCTCATCTCACCCTTCACTCTTTTACATACATGACAAGGAGAAAGTATACTAGAGTTCAACAGCGGCTGCTCCCCCTCCTACTTAAAGTACACGTCACAAATATCACATTGAGACTGAGAAGCCGGCTTTATTTTTTCTCTTGGAGACGCAAATCAGATGTCCGTCAGACATATCGTATCTTACATGCCCAGGGTAAACACTGGAGCACAATTTTAAGCCACACGTTGGTGTATGCATGTACACACGAGACGACATATGTTAGCGGCGTCTCCGAAACCTTGAGGACACTAGGTTTTCTAATTAAAATAGGTATAAAATTATCTACGCCTGTGTCTACCGTTCGCACCATGGAGATCAGGAGACAACCAGGATCACAGAGTACCATAGTGGGTGGCTTATACGGTGCAGCAGCAGTACCCTTCCGCCCAATTAGTGTTACTGGGAAATTCAATGCCCGCCACCAGGAGTGGCTCTTCCCGTACCAGTACACTGGTCATGCTGGGCGGAAAGATGATTAGAAAGCTTGCGCTTGCTTTAAATCTCAACCAGCCGGTCCAGGGGGCAACGAGGGTGCCGGAAGTTGATTCGTACACAGCCAATTGCTTGGACCTTCTGCTGACAACAGATCCAGGCTGCTACTCGGTGTCGGTATCTTCACCTTTGGGTAGTTTTAACCATTGTCTGGTGAAGTCTGCATCCATCCACTCTTCACCCGATTCCAGCCCAAGAGGGTTTGGCGGCATGTGAGTCAGCGGAAGAGAGCCTTCAATAGGGCTGTCAAGTCCTGCAAGAAGGTGATGCGAAGGACTCAGTTTGACCAGATAAGCCGTATTGGGACCAAACTTGCCTCATACCCAGCTGGTAGTAAAGCGTTTTGATCCCTGGCTAAGTCGGTTGATTCGAACTTCTGCGTCCCTTACTACCACCAGTGCTGATACCCGCCGGGTCACTGGCCCACTCCACTGAGGTGAAAGCAAACTTGTTTGCCTCTGTTGTGCCGTACGCATTGTGACGTCCGATGATACTGGCGTGGGAGCCGGTGGTTTTTTAATGTTAGGTTGATTCGTAAAGTTACTTAAAACATTTGGTCTGTAGCTACCTAATGATGGTTTGGTCTTCCAGCGCAATACGGATGGTACCCATTGTTGACGGTTTTCAGGGGACATAATATTTTGGTAAGGTGCAAAGTTTTGTGAGGGCATAATGAAGCCATACTGTATTACGGATGGAATTATTATTGTCTCGTTATTTAGATAACTCCTTTGACTTTACTTGTGACGTTGAAGCTCTATTGTATGAAAGCCTAGCTACTTCTTGTCTAGATGCTATAATAGCTGCTTCGAAGTTGTAGGGTTAGGCGATTCGACCGCCCAACGAGACGTGGAAGTCTAACTGGTTTATATAATAATTTAATATAATAAAGCCATTTACTCCATAACCCTTAATTTTACATTTCAAATGTTGCTAGCCATTTTAAAGATTTGCTTAAAATCTAGTGTTAGTTAAAGTTAAAAGTAATTAAATTAAATCACTTTTATTTATAGGATATGGACCCCATTTTTTTCCACCTTTCTCTGTCCTTTCTCTGATCGATCCAATCTCTCCCCACGCCCTGCACGATCGATGTCGTCTGCGCATGGCTGCTTTGGTCTGCTTTTCTGCTGATCTGCTTTTGCCTGATGGTCCTTTCCATTTAGTGGCCTCTTTTGTCCACCTTCTATCCGTGCAGCGTACGATGTGACCAGCACATTGCCACTTTATTGTTAGTGCATGTCTCAGTGCATCCGTAATTTTTGTTTTCTGAATTATCACCTCGCATCGTACTTCATGTATTTTTCTGATCCGTACTATGCTTCTCTCCATTGCTTTTTGTGTATTCTCTATTTTTGTTTGATATTTTAGTGAATACCCAGATTTGATAGCCATATGGGGTGGCATGGCATAATACAGGTGCCCATCACAGTGTTTTTCATGCGTAGGCTATAGTTGCCTTTTAGTATTTCTTTTAAAGACCAAAAGTTTTTCCATGTTAACGTTATTCTCCTCGTTACTTCTTCTAAGTTACTGTTTGCATTGAATGAAACTTGTTTTCCCAAATAAATATGATTTTCAACATATTCTATTATGTGTCCGTATTAGTATTACTTTGTTTTTACTTGTACAGGTTTCTATTGAAGTTTGTTGCATGTTCGATCACATTTTTTTTTCACTTCCCTCTGACAAGTGGCTAAGGTTATGTATCCATTTTTATGTGTGCTTAGTTCCTTGAATGCTCTTTTTGTATATCAGAATTTTTCATTTTTTTTTGTCATGTAGTAGTTGACAAATGCAGCACCATAACTACATCGTAATCATTTTTTATTGATTTATTTGTTGCTTTGTACAAACTGCTTAGTTCAGTTTTTATTTCATTGTTCTTTGTTTTTGTTCTTATATTAATTATGTGCGTTTTTTGGTTATTGGTTTCGTGTCCTTGCTGAATATATTATGCGTTTTGACTTCTGTTTCCTGTTGTGTTTTAAGGCTATTGAGTATGATGTTTTCAAACTGATTATAGTAAGTTTGTACGTCGGTAACTTTGCTTAGTTTGCCTTAAGTTTCCATTACCTCTGTAAGATTTATCAAATATTGGTGAACTTCCTCGCTTGTTTTGGGTTTTCCTGTTATGTTTCTGAAATGTTTCCTGGACCTTTCATTTATTTTGCGGAAGCTGAATCACCCTATGATTTGGTTATTATTAGTTTATTGGCCTATTTTTGCGTTGAAATCTCCAATTGCCAGAACTGTGTCGTCTTTTAGAAATTGGGCTTGGTTTAGGTCTTCGTAGAATTGCCTAATTTTGTCCTCGTTTGATCTTTCTGTTGGTGCATAAGCCTGTATTCGAGAGATCGGAAAGTTTTCAAATTCCAGTTGTAAGAGTGCTACTCTTGCCGAGATCTTTTGTTTGTCCTATATAACACAGGACATAGTCCTATTATTCTTCAATGTTACAGCCTACTTGTCTAACTTCTGACAGGCCTATTATGCAACAGTTGATATTTTTGAGAGCATAGGTTAATTCAAGATATCTTTCAAACGATGATAGGGATCGTACTTTATAGGAGCAAATTTTAAGTGTGTTTTGATTTGTCCTTTTGTTGTTGTTATTTTTGGTTGGAGGATAGCGGTATTTTTCCCCCCTGGTGACAGGCTGGATTGGGGTGCATCAATGTTCGTGATCCGGTTGTCGTTGCTATTTAGATAGATACAATGAAATGTTATAAATACTATCTTACTAATTAAACAAAACACTTATTATACTACTAGCAACATTATCGACCAATTACTAATTTGTTGGTTTTTATTGCTACGTGAGAAAAAAATTACACCACTTAATAATTTATAAAGCTATCAGATAGAATCGACTACAGATTTCCTAAAATTATGTGCTGTAATTTAACAATATCAATGTTTTCAAATCTAGTCTTTTAGTTTGTCTTTGTATGTCTTGGTAAAGCGTACTTGGCACAATAGATAGCAATTCAACTTAAGGCGCTATATACGCCCCAATGTTAACGCAGTACTGGCCGTGCGCCCGCTCGATGCCAAAATATCAATATTCACCTCCTTTTGAACAGTTTTGTTTGCAAAATATTATTTGATTTACATTTGCTATGTTAGTTATAAAGAAATTCCAGCCATCAATTTTTCTGTGTTAAAATATCTTTAAACATCAAAGTCATTTTGGAGGAGTTTCCAAAGCTTGCGAAAAAATATCGTGTTGTTAATTATTTTTTAAAGCAAAACTATTAGTTACACGAAAAAACCTTGTATTCAAAATTATGTACATGTAACCTTGTGTGTATTATGTGTGTATTGTTTTCAAACCTTTTAACCTAGCCGTTACTAAGGAGTATGCTTTAGAAAGTTACCGTTTTACGGCACTAAAGCGAATGTAGGCCCTTAAGTCTCAGGAAGGTAGATAATTAATTGTATCATTGGAATCATAATGTGAAATATTAAATAAGTAGAAGAATAATACACAACAATGTCTGAATTTATATGTTTTCACTTCTATGTAATACATGAACATATAAATAGTCATGTGGAAGGTAAGATAAACACGTTATTTTATGGCGGCTTCAGACTGAAAGTGTTGCCAGATGTAACATTTTCAGTTGGTAAAATTACACAAAAGTATTTTGCAATTATAAACAAATCAGCTGTTGCCCAAGCTGCCGTGTGTGGGATTTTTCCAGTACTACAACTTTACCAGTCGACAGAGTAGTTGAAATTCTAAAAACTCTCTACAAAACATCATGTTGTCAAAATTACACATTCTCATTTATTCTTATAATAACACAACATTACGTCTGTATTCACTGAAGGCTTTCGCAGAGGTGACATAATAGTACCTACACTCACATCTCGCATGATAGGGCCGTACGACCCTACGGTCAAAAATCCAGACTCTGGTAACTGGGATATGCCTGATGGTAAACCCAATAATACTGTACCCGAACTAGGTATCGATCCGAGAACCTCATACTCTGAAAAGGCGCTTGCGCAGACTAGAACAATAGCATGTATATTATGGGAATTATGTACAGTACTGCCCAATCTTCTTGGCCTCTCTGAAGTTGGCTTTCCGATACGCATGGCATGGCGAACTGCTCCCAACTAGCAAAGCAGTCCTATAATCTGAGCATATATCTCGAAAAAGACATATAAATGAGTTAAAAAGGTTTTAGCGGTGACAGCGTGTTGTATAAAAGCGTTCGGCAGCACAATTTTGCTATAAGCTTATAGGACAAAACTGACCCATAAATAAAGGATGTAAACGTTTACTACACCATTTTATACAACCTTTATAGTATGTGCTATAGCAAGCGCTAATATCACTAGTACAGAATAATACTGCTGTATAAAATTGTTAAAAAATGCCTTCATTCATCTGATTTGCGTTATAAAGGTTACAAATGAACTGCTATAATCGTTTCGTTTTAGCAGTGACTCAACTATAAGGCGATCTTGTCGTATTGAGGATATTCAGATCGTTGCTATAGTACTTAGTACGTTAGTAGTTACAAAAAACTCTGCAATAGAGCGATTTTGTGATGTAGCTTAGTTCCAGAGTATTACTATGTAATGTAACTGTACTTTATTGGTTTAGAGATGACTATTATAGTTTTACTAATAAGCATATCACACAAACACTTTTTTAGAGCAAAATTGTTGTGTAATGACTTTTCAGTTCCTATAATATGCTTGTTAGTATCATGACAGAGTATATGTTACTTTAATAACACAAAAACGACACGTAAAAGTGGATAAATGTTGCTATTAAATAACAATAATTTCCTGAAAAAGATTTTTTTATCTCACTTTTAAAACCATTTTCAGACATTTTTATATGATGCTATAATGGCGCTTAAAACTCTAAGTCCCTTTAATTGTATTTTTTTTTTGTGGAAACTCAACAATTCAAGGGAGGCACGTAAATTTTATGGTTAACCTAACCATAGTTTATCCGCAAAATTGCGGTCGCACATCATTTCATGCTATAAACAAATATAATAATAAAAATAAAAGTTAGACAATATAAATTGCTTCAGTCCCTTTATAAATATTAAATAAATATATTTTGTTAAGTCTTTACACTCTCATGATAGAAGAATACATGGTGAGTGAATAATGAGAGGTAAAGGAAACATAAACTCTCGTATGGTATGAAAAAGTACTATAAAAGATCCTTAAAGGTGTTTATTAACCAGTACATCACTATATTGTGACCCGTGCACTGTTACATAGCGTGTATATGACTGATTTGCCATGTGTAACATTGTTATTGGTTCGTTTTAACACTGAATGGAGAAATAAATGCGCCACTTTCGAATAAAATACACCTTCTTTGGGGTTTTATAGGACCAAAAACAGTGTTGCCTAAAACGTTCTATGGCTTATTATACAACCAATTTTTGTTACTTGGGCTGTTTTGGTTTGAGATTTACTACCTACTATGCAGCCATTGTAGCCAAATTTAGAGCGGCTAAGAAGATTGGGGAGTCTGTATTACGGTCACAGCTGGATGAACGTTGTGGTGTGTCCAGTGTCAGGTGTGATGAGCACCAAGTGGAAGACCAGCGTGGGCGCGGGCGTGCCAGTGGTGTTGCTGGGTGCGGATGGGGGCGCTGGAGGGGTGGGGGCGCGCTATAAACTGGACGAGGCGGCGCTGCGCCGCGTGCTGCTGCGGCAAGACGTGCTGGACATGCCCGTCGTCGTGGTCAGCGTGGCCGGTGACTTCCGCGGCGGCAAGTCCTTCATCCTCGACTTCTTCCTCCGATACCTCACCGCACCTGTGAGTTAACACTACCTCTCTTATTCTAGGTTTCAAATGTAACCCGGTTTTAACACTTTAATTTGTTAGCGGGCCAGTCAGCTGAATGGCGAATGGCTGGGCGAAGAGGACGAGCAGTTGAAAGGGTTCCACTGGAGAGGTGGCTGCGAGCCGGATACCGCTGGCATTCATCTGTGGCCGGAACCTATCATCACCACCCTGGACAGCGGCGAGAAGGTGGGTGACTAGTACACATCTTGCATGTGGTCCAGTAATTCAGTCTTCAGCGGCAGATACTCAGCCATGTGGTTGCAGGTGGCCGTGCTGCTGATGGACACACAGGGCACCTTCGACCCGGAGAGTACTGTTGGACAGAACTGCACCATCTTCGCGCTGTCTACCCTCATCTCGTCCGTGCAGATCTACAACCTGTCGCGCAACATCAAGGCAAATGATTTACAACACTTACAGGTAAGATTCTTGACTTACCACATCTTCATCTGCAGTGTTTCTTTCAGGTACGGAGTAGCCTTACTGCCCCCCGGGGCGTTTGGAACTTAATCAATAGCAATAGGTTGCCGCTCGCTCACTTTCACGCGTCTACAGCAGATTTACGTATATTCGCGACGAATATCCCTACAATTTTGCAAATTATATAAACCTGGTATCATTTTAGAGCTGGAAACCCTTTATTGACGTGAAGTGGCACTCAATCAGCCAATCAGGAATTGAGTAGTGCATGACATATTAAAGCAGCCAATCCGAAACCAGAATAGCACCTAGAAAGAACGACACACTTTCGAGAATAGCGCCATCCCTTTTCTCCCACTCTAAACAGCTGTTTATTGATAGTAATTTCGCGAAATTTGTAGAATGAAAATTATAGCTGTGTCCTTATAGTTATGTGTACGCAAGAAAAAAGCCACGAAGAATAAGATTTTTGTAAAAAAATATTATTCTTCGTGGCTTTTTACAATGTTACTTTGACAATTATTAATAGTAATTGGAATTGATTTTAAATATTAAGTTGTTTCCTTTATTTACTCTGCCCCCCCAGATCTCCTAACCACCGCCCCGGAGAATTTTGCCTGAAAGAAACACTGTTCATCTGCCTAGCCTTTTACACAACCATTCCAACCCAGCAGTCTAATCGTAATGTAACTGAATTGAATACCAGTATTTTACTTGGAGTGACGGCCTATGTGACCTTGTGGAGATCACTCAGTTACTGGGTATAGCCCTCGCCAAACTTATTGGCCGCCCTGAAGTTGGCTACAATGGCTGCGCAGTAGGAAATCTCATACAAAAACAGCACCGTTTCGTGCCTCGCGCATCCGGTAAACCAACTTCAGGGCGGCCATTAAGTTTGGCGAGGGCTATAACTCGATATGCCTTGGTAGGGTCCGATTTGGGCGCACGGTTGGCGCAGTGGTTGAGCCATTTACTACTGCGCTGCGTGTCGCGGGTTCGATTCCCGCACGGAACAAATATTTGTATGACCTACAGATAGTTGTTCTGGCTCTGGGTGTTGTGTATGTGAGTTTATATGTTTGTAAACGCACCCACGATACAGGAAAAAAATCCGAATGTGGGGCTAAGATTTATACAAAAAAAAAGTAAACAGCTTTTTAACACGGTATTACGGCTCTGTGAACCTAGCAGTCGACTTTGAAATTTTCTTTTTTTTCGTTTGATTGTAAGATATCGGTAAGTAGTGGATAGTAGTGAAAATTATTTCGTTAGAAGTGGCGCCAAAAAAAAATATGGCGAGCAAAAAAAAAATGCTTATCCCCCCCGACATTGTAAAACCTGACTTTTTCCGGTTGTATCTGATAGGCAGTAAGCGTTAGTAGTGGATTGTAGTGTAATTTTTTTCGTTAGTAGTAAAAACTCGAAACTTTTCTATAACGATAAATGCAATCTGAAAGCCTATTCGGTTACTACAAACGCTAAAAATGACTAAGTAATGTTTGTAGAGGAATGAAGAGGTTTGCGGTTTAATTGTTTTCGTTTGTAATTAGCTGAAAAATTTATTAAAAAAATAAGATAAATTCAGTTCGAATACCTATACTGTTACGACTAACAGAGTACGGCAAGCTAGCGTGCGAGGCGGTAGGCGAGAGGTATGAAGAGGTTTGTAGTTTAATTACTTTCGTTTATAGTAAGCTGAAAAATATAAAAAAATATTTTATGTATCGATTTTTTTTTCAAAATATTGAATTCAGTTTGAAAGCCTAAACGGTTACTACAAACGCTAAAATTGACTGGAAACCTTGGTAGAGGTATAAAGAGGTTTTTAGTTTAATTATTTAACCTCTACAAATGTTTCTCAGTCAGTTTTCAGCGTTTATAGTAACCGTATAGGCTTTTAAATTGAATTTATCTTAAAGAAAAAAAAACGATACTCTTCTAACCTCTACGAATGTTTTTTAGTCAGTTTCAGTATTTGTAGTAACCGTATAAGCTCAAAATGAATTTATCTATATGGAAAAATATTAACATTTAATTTACTATTAACGAAAAACAATACACTACAACCCACTACTAACACTTACCTATCAGATGCAACCGGAAAAAGTCAGGTTTTGCAATGTCGGGGGTGAACATTTTTTTTGCTGTCTATTTTTTATTTTTGGCGCCACTATACTAACGAAATAATTTTCAATACTATCCATTACTTACCGATATCTTTCAATCAAACCAAAAAAAAACCCTTTTTCCAAAGTCGGGTGCTTAGTGGTCTGGGGACCGTACTATAACGTCTCGACGCCATCATTATTCCGCTGCGAAAAAGGGTAGTGCTCTTCGTCCTGTATATCTTCGTCCTGTTTACCTTCTCCCTCTCACAGTGGAACCATGATTGTTTTGGCACGTCAGAGAGAGGCCCCTGATTAAATAAACTTTGTCTTTTTTCGGTGTCTGGCAGCTGTTTACGGAGTACGGTAAGCTAGCGTGCGAGGCGAAGGGCAAGGCGTTCCAGACCCTTCTGTTCCTGGTGCGAGACTGGACGAGCACCCGTGACCACGCGTATGGCTTTGACGGTGGCGCCGCATTTCTCAGCAAAAGACTCCAGGTAAACTGCCATCTTTTTTATTAAATAAATGATCTGAATTTAAGTATCTCAACGATTTGACGAACAATACCAAAGAAAGGACATTTGGTTAAGCCACATAAATTACTCAAACTGCCAGACCATGATTAGAACTATAAACTGAGTTTTTTTTTTAATATGAAAAAATAACAGAATGACCCATATAATATTCACATTCACAATCATTTAAATAATATAATTTAAAAAGTTAATATTCATGTCATGGCAACAATACCAAAAAAAAACAAATTCAGGCTGCAAAAATAAAAAAATATTGCAGCAGATTAATCCCAAGCATTTTTGTCCTCAACGTAATCTTTAAAGGTATAAAACGCTTTCTGGCACAACTAACGTTTATTGAATGATTTGAATTTATTAAGATTTAGATCTTGTACGTGGCTTGGAAATTTATTATAAAAGCGTCTATATTGATACCTGAACGAGCCACCTATTTTCATGAGCCTTGTTGTAGGTACTACAAATTTGAGTTTGTTCTTAGTATTTATGTTATGGATATCACTGTATTTTTTAAACTAGTTTATATTTTATTGGTATTTAAAAGAGTTTCATAAATATACTGAGAAACACACTACAAATAATAATATACTGACTTAGTCTCCTTAAATTTCTCTCTGAGTGTCTCGGGCTTAATTTATAAATTGTTCGAACATCTCTTTTCTGCAAAACACTACTCTGAATGTTGGCGGCATATCCCCACAACAGAACATCGTACGACATTACGATATGAAAATAGCTAAAGTACACTAAACGGGCTGTCTCTATGTCAGTTAAATTACGATTTCTTCTATCAGTATATGCTGTGCAGCTTAGCTTTTTTTATCGATTTATCTATATTTGGGTCCCACTGAAGCTTAGCATTCAAAGTTCGCCTAAGAACACTGAGTTATCTGAACACTTTATGCTTGTTTTTGAAGCCTTCTTTGATGAATGCAAACACTGTTATATTAGTAATTAATTCTTTATTAACAGAGGGCCGATAACCACGCTCTGCTACATGTTTGCATTCATCAAAGAAGGCTTCAAACACAAGCATAAAGTGTTCAGGTTATGGGCCCAGTAACGGAACTGCAAGAAAAACCAAATAGAACATGGATTATTACAGATTCAATAAATATAGCATTACGCCATTTGCCGGCGAAGAATTTACGAACTGGATTTTTCGTGTAAGGTTGATTTTAGAAGAAAATTATCTCAAGGAAACGATGCAATGCAAAACATTAGAAAAGCTCTCGGAAGCTGAATTGAAGAAAAACTCAAAAGGCAAAGAATATATTAATACAATGTATTAAAGACAGCCATCTTGAGCTAGTCAAGGAATGTAACCCTGCCTATGAGATAATTGAGAAACTGCCCTCAGTATATCAAAGAAAAGGTATAAGCTCCCAACTGTTATTAAGAAAAAGATTAATATAATGAAAACGAAACACTGAATTCCTACTTTATAAAGATTCCATTTTTGATAAAATGGTGAGAGAATTAAAGGGGACAGGTGCGGAGCCTTCTGAAGGAGAAATCATGTAAACACATCGACACGGTCTAGGGATATTTTTAAAAAAGCGAATTACTATCAATGTGTTAATTATTTATATGACATGTATATATTTAAAAGATACGTTATTTAATATTCTACCATTTTTTAATAATGGTTAAGGTACTTCGATTAAAATTTCAGGATTTTATGGAAAAAAATTAAGCATAGACGGAAACCGTATATGAATTAACTTTTAATTTATGAGTAAAAACTGAAAAAAATTGAAAAATCATTTAATTTGTGTTTATAAACTTGAAGTTAGTAGTCTGAGAAAGCACCCATGATGTTCATAACACATCGGCAACGATTCGGCACGCTCAGAACAAGGTTGTCAATGTCTTGCTGCGGAATACTTGTCCCATGTCCTTCTGAGGTGCGCAAAAAATTGATCTTCTGTAGCCAGATTTTCAGGAACTTCATTCAGAGCTCTTCTTTGCAGCGTATCCCACGCATGCTTAATGGGATTTAGATCTGGCGATTGAGCAGGCCAGTCTAAGGCCCTAACATTGTGTGTATGTAACCAAGCTGCTACCGTTCTCGCCGTGTGTGCCCGGGCATTGTCGTGCATGAGCAGGAAATCTTGCCCCATTTGTGTTCTGTGGGGCAAGATTACGGGCCCCAGCACCTGTTGGACGTATCGTTCTGCCGTCATATTGCCCCGCACCCGAACGAGATCCGTCCGTCCTCCAAGACGAATTCCTGCCCAAACCATAATTGTTCCTCCTTGGTATGGGTGAACTTCCTGAGGGTTCTGAAGACAGCTCCATCGTCCAGGAACTCGCCAAACACGCGTCCTTCCTGAACCTGGATGGAAACCGAACCTGGATTCATCCGTGAACAGCACATTGGACCATTGCTCACGGCCCCAGTCCAAGTGGTTCCGAACCCATTCTAATCGTCGTCCACGATTGCCTCTCCGTAAAGGTGGGACCCGGAGTGGTCTACGAGAGCGTAGATTGCTTTCATGCAGTCGCCTTCTTACAGTTTGGTCACTCACAAGTTCTTGGTGTTCCATTCGCAGCCTTTGGACCAATTGAGTCGCCGTTGCATTTGGTTGAGCTCGCGCAGTAATTTGCAAAAATCGGTCTTGTCTGGGGGTAGTGATGCGACTTGGCCCCCGGTGCCTCTCCGCTACTTCACCTGTGGCACGATAGCGTGTCCACAATCTTGAAATTACATTTTGGTGGGTCCCTATGGCCTCAGCAACATTACGCTGAACAGACCCAGCTTCCAGCATTCCCACAGCTCGTAACATCTCCGCCCTCGTCAAATGTTGGCGTTGCATGGCTACAATACCTCAATTTTAACTTTATCTTTCGTTTAAAAATGAAAAAAAAAACTGTAACTAAACGTAATTCGTATTGTTTTCTAAATTTCGCACAAATGAAAATTCCCTCTCCTACACATCAAGACATTTTTATGCCACCGAAACAAAAGAATTTTCAAAAATTTGAATTTGGAATTAGTCTGAGATAAATTACAAACAAATCGGTGTATAAAAGATTCCAATGCGGCCAGTACTTTTCGAGTTATTTAATTGAGTATGAAATATCCCTAGACCGTGTTGATGTGTGTATTACATTTTATTATCCATGCCAGAATCTTATAGTAATATTGCACACAATGACAGCAATAGAAACATTGTGATCTCAAAATTTGACTTTAGAATTTATCATAAATAGACTTTTAGAAGAAGAAATAAAAAGAAAAGGTTTAAACGAGGCTGTGAGAATCAACAGCAGTCTCAGGCTATTTATAACAACAAAAATGTACCAAATAAATTCATATACGAATGCTATAATTGTGGTAAAAAGAGGCACAAAAAGTCTGAATGTAGATTTAAAGCAAAAAAAGGTGTATCAAAACAAGAATTATGGCCAAAAAAATAATTTAATCTTGCAAATAAAGTAGATGATCAAGGTATTTGTTTTATGGTAAACAATAGTAGTAAACGATAGTGGTCAAACGCAAGCCTACCAATAATAAAAAAAAATAATAAAAAATATAGTTCATGCCAAGATAAAGGTCAGTCATAATTAATCTATTTTTATGCCGATTCTGGTGCATCAGATCACTTAGTGAGTTCAGACCAGCGACCACACAGCCCCTAGACGCCTCATAACAGGCGAGCGATGTCTGTCAACACATATGACTAAAAAGATCATAATACAGGTAATACTGATCACCACTCGACAATTTCGAATTAGTACCGACCACTTCTGTGAGCCGTAAACACTTCCGCGTCAGTCAATAAACAATTGACGAAATAAATATTATAATGGCCTCTTGTACAATCCGTTGGTATGGTAACAACAGCCAGACTTCGAGTTTACGGAAAAATGGCATAACATTTCATTGATAAGTTAATAGTTACATGTAAACATAATTCGATTTATTTTCTGATATTATTTATCGCAGTTCATATTATACTGGTCATGTTTGTAGGTGAAAACGCCCACCGCATGTTTGCGTCTCTTTCTTTTTAAAGTATTTTTTTCGCTATCTCTTCTCCTCTATAATTTCGTAAACACAACTAGTGATGCACCAAATCCTATGCCCAAATCTGTTATCGATAGAACTAGAAACCTTACAAATAAAGACATCAAATTGAATAGTTTGTTAGTTGTGAAACGATTTTTTGATGACGTTTTTTTACTAAGATTTAATATTACTATATTTAAGAACCAACAACCAAACAAAGTATGTTACCTTTAGAATTTCGATATTTTTTTTAGTTTTAACATTTTATGTTATTACTAAAATGTTAAAACGCCGTATAATTAATAATAAAAAAGGTAATATCAATAAAAAAAAATAAGTACAAATATTATTTATCTAAAATATCGATACCTGTCTGGTTTTATTTAAACATGTCCCATCCTTAATGAGACATATGACCTTGATAAAGGACCAATCAGGGCGCAGTCGTTCCGTTCCTCATACCTCAGCTAGTTGACAGAATTGTTTTGATGTATTAGATCAAGCATTAGGCGTCTAGTGGCTATGTGGTCGATGGTTCAGACCAATATTATGATATGATACATAGAACTTAAGAACCCTATCAGAATTAATATTGCCAAAAAGCAAGAATCACGGTATTCTACCAAAGTGGGAACAATAATAACAGAAAAGTATACATTAAAAATGTCTTATTTGTTCCTAACCTATGGAGTAATCTCTTATCAATAAATAAAATAGAAAAAAATGGATGTGGAGTTAAGTTTGAGAATATAATAAAATATTGATAAGTTAATAAAGTATTCATTTACAGAAAAAGTACCATTTTGTTCCAAGGATTTAAGAAGTATAATTTATATGAAATAAAGTTTAAAATAAATGTAGTTTCAGCACAGAAAGCATACTCTATATCTACTTCTAAATAATATTTGGCATAAAAGGCTTGGTCATGTCACTGCAGATAAATGTTAAAAAAGATTGTTTCTGAATCATGAACAATCTCTTTGGTCAATATTCAACATTCAAAGTCATTCAGACTATTGTTTTTTTTCGAATTCTGTGTCAGTGTCAAGTGACTGTAAAAACTGTGTAAAATTGTGTTATCGGACAAATTACCTAAAACTATATAAAGTTTCTATCCATAATAAGTGTTAACTACACTAGTGGAATCCACCGTGCTTCTAAGTAAGTCAATCTTCAATAGGTTATGGGCGCAGGATCACAATGGAAACTTTAACGGGTAAAGTTCAAATTGGTTTGTTAGAAGGAAAAAGCAACTGGGATACCTGGAAATACAAAGTAACATGCCTGCTTCGCTCCGTTCCGCAAGTTTTCGAGGCAGTTACTGGCTCGTTCTTGGAACCCGCTGCCCCGCACCCTGAATTGTGGAGATGCCGCGTTGGGTACGTACAATATGAACTTAGAGAAATTTGTAAAAGCCGACGCGACCGCCCTTTTGATTCTAACAACCAATATGAAAGAAGAGACTCTGAGAAAGGTCATGAGGTATTCGAAAGCCCGAGACGTATGGCTCGAACTACATAGACTGTTTGATGGGTTTGATGAAGATAAAACGTACAACCTCTGTATGACGTTCTTCAGTCATCGAAAAGATGCAGCTGATGACATAGCCACACATCTGTCTAAATTGAAAAATATATGGACGCAGCTTAACCAGGAGTAAAAAAAGGATAATAATTGGGAATTACCAGAATTGCTACAATGCAAAATTCTCGACACCCTCGACGAAACCTTTTTCTCTTTCTGAAGCAGCTGGCTATTAACACCTAAAGCTGATCGCACCATTGAAAGTCTAACGAGTCATTTATGTGCCTTTGAGCGAGCACTGAAGAGTAACGACGTACATCATCAGGAAGCTCTCATCTCAAGTGCAAACATGTCTACAAATAAGAAGGACAAAAAGTTGAAATGTAACTACTGTCAGGGTATCGGTCATCGCGTGAAAAACTGTATCAAGTGGATCAAAGATGGCAAGCCCCCGAAGAGCAGTAACCCGCAATCAACGCCTTCTACAACAAATGCCGCTAACATGATCATAATGTCAATCGAAAAGTTTACACAGTCGACTGCGATACCGAGAGTTGGTACGTGGACAACGGCGCCACGAGCCACGTGACGAACCGGGCTGATCTATTCCAAAATTTTGAACACTTTGATGAGATCCGAACTGTAACAACAGCTAATGGCAATGCAATTCGTGCTAAAGGCAAAGGGTCAGTGATGTTCACAACTAAAGTAAAAGGGAAAGAACTACGTATTACCCTACAAGACGTTTGGTATGTTCCAGCCATCAACAAGAATCTTTTCTCGGTACTAGCGCTCCACGACCGCGTTCCAAACAGCTTGTTCTCATCTACGACAACAGAATGCACCGTCTTTGTCAACGGAGAAGTGAGCTTGATAGGAAAACGACAAAAACAAGGAGGACTTTATAAACTAAACGTTGATAACGTCACGCCTGTGAATCCTCCCACAGTTTATTTGACGTCTACAACTATGCAACTTTTTCATGAGAGACTCGCACATCAAAATAAGAGACATGTCAAAGCTACAGTTAAACGCGAACTAGGGCTAGATCTTCCTTTAGACAAGGAGTCATGTGAAGGCTGCATTTATGGACAAGCCCATAGACAAAAATTCGGTACGAGAACGAGAGCAACAGCGCCTGGAGAACTCGTACATTCCGATGTTTGTGGACCATTTCAACCTAGTTTTTCTAAATATAAATACTATGTTCTGTTTAAGGATGATTACACAGGATATCGCATGGTGTACTTCTTGAGAAATAAATCTGAGGTTAAGGATAAACTTCTCCTAATGCTCACCCAATGCAAGAC
Organism: Orthosia cruda; assembly: GCA_964057195.1. Taxonomy (NCBI): domain Eukaryota; kingdom Metazoa; phylum Arthropoda; class Insecta; order Lepidoptera; family Noctuidae; genus Orthosia; species Orthosia cruda. The sequence goes on from OZ059832.1 coordinate 31,674,435, forward strand.
TACTGGGCATACTATAAAGTGCTTGCTAAGCGACAATGGTGGTGAATTTGACAACAAAACCATAAAACAGATACTAGACTCCCATGGAATACAGCAAAGACTCGTCACGCCATACACGCCTGAACAGAATGGAGTAAGCGAACGAGAGAACAGGACACTGGTTGAAACAGCGAGATCTATGATGTATGCGCACGAAACAATACGTCAAGAGCTTTGGGCTGAACTTATTAACACAGCCGCATACATCCTAAACCGGACAGGTCCAATTAACATAAACGACAAGTCACCGTATGAACTTTGGTGTGGAAAAAAACCAATAATCAAGCATCTGCGAATCAGTGGATGCACTGCCTACGTCCACATCCCAAAGCAAAAACGAAAAAAACTCGATAAGAAAGCTATCAAAGTTAGGCTAATCGGTTACGACGAAGATTGCTACCGTTTGTGGATCACTGACGGACAGAGAAACACGCTCGTCCGTTCGCGTGATGTAAAATTTGACGAGAAACCTCTTCCTACCAACGAGATAAACTCGCCGTATAACGAAGCAGACTCGAATATGAGGGAGTATGATGTGAAGCTGTCATTAGATGCTATCGGCAACGATGAACAAATTCCCAGGATACATCGGAATGAATCTGATCGTGGTCTAGAGGGAGAGATTGAGCATGTGGATCCAGCTCTAGTAGACCACAATAGTAATCAGAGAGAACAGGTTCAGGAAAACGTCCATGAACCTCCTCAAATTGATGATCCGAATTTAGAGGAATTTCACGACGCAGAATCTCTCGACAATGAACCTCGTTACAATCTCCGTGACCGAAGCCAAATGAGACGTCCTAAAAGATTTGACGACTACGTTTGCGTTACTGAAACGTATCCTAGTAGGATATATCCTTTTTCGGATGCGATAAGTCGCGACGATCATGACGAATGGCTAAAGGCGATGGATAGTGAAATGAAATCACTAAAGGACCTGAACGTATGGACGCCCTGTATGTTGCCAAAAGACAAGAAAGCTCTTCCCTGCAAATGGGTTTATCGGATTAAAAGGAATCCAAATGGCTCGATCGACAAATACAAGGCTCGACTCGTTGTCAAGGGCTACAGGCAGAGGAAAGGCCTGGACTATGATCAGACATTTAGTCCTGTCGCTCGTCTTGCAACAATAAGAGCTCGTTGAGTGTTACCGCACAAGAAAAACTGCACCTAGTACAATTTGATGTTTGTACAGCGTTTCTCAATGGAAAACTGAAAGAAGAAATCTATGTAAAACAACCGGATGGTTATATTGACGGAACATCGAATGTGTTGAAGCTTAAACGAAGCTTATATGGTTTAAAGCAGGCTCCGAGGTGCTGGAACTCTTGTTTCGAACGAATATTATTAGATATGGACTTCAAGCAGTGCGATGCTGACTGTTGTCTGTATACCAAAAACATAGATGGTAAGAAGCTGCTTATCACACTGTACGTCGACGATGGACTAGTAGCTGCCACTGATGAAGACCTGGCAAACTCCTTTCTCATGGATTTAAAGCAACGATTGCAGATTACTACGAAATCCGCATCGTACTATCTTGGACTTCAAATATCCAGAGAAAAGAATGGCTCAATTTTTATTAGCCAAGAAGCCTACGCAACGAAAATTTTAGAACGGTTTGGAATGGCTGAATGTAATCCCATCAGCACACCAACTGATAAAGAAACTAATCAATCAGGGAAAGCTGTTATTAAGAAAGCAGAGACCTTTCCTTATCGAGAAGCCGTCGGTGCTCTCGCATATTTAATGATTGAAACACGTCCAGACATTGCTTATGCAGTAGGAGTTGCCTCCAGAAAGCTAGAATCTCCCACAAATAAAGACTGGCTTAAAGTGAAGAGGATCATGCGCTATATCAAGGGTACATGTTCCTACGGCATAAGGTAGAAAGCGCAGCATTTACCCGGATTGCTAGAAGGCTTTAGTGATGCAGATCACGGAGGTGATCAAGAAACTGGACGATCTACTACAGGAGTGATGTGTCGTTTCGCTGGTGGCGCAGTTTCATGGATGAGCCAGCGACAAGCAACGGTTGCTATCTCTACTACTGAGGCTGAACTCGTTGCAGCTAGTGAAGCAGCCAGAGAACTAGTTTGGCTCACAAGAGTCATGCAAGATCTGACTAAACTTACGAAAACTCCGACTCTACATGTGGACAACGAAGCGGCTATTTGATTAGCCCACAATCCCGAGTTTCATAAAAGGACAAAGCACATCCGCATACGCCACTTTTATGTAAGAGAACTAGTCTCCGAAGGTGAAATCGAAGTTGTACGAATTGGCACTGCAGACCAAGTGGCCGACATCTTTACCAAGGGCTTACCGAGGCCAACTTTCTCGTCCCTTTGTGGTGGACTGGGACTAACTGTGGTGGACTGTTGAATAAGGGAAAGTGTTAAAAAAGATTGTTTCTGAATCATGAACAATCTCTTTGGTCAATATTCAACATTCAAAGTCATTCAGACTATTGTTTTTTTTCGAATTCTGTGTCAGTGTCAAGTGACTGTAAAAACTGTGTAAAATTGTGTTATCGGACAAATTACCTAAAACTATATAAAGTTTCTATCCATAATAAGTGTTAACTACACTAGTGGAATCCACCGTGCTTCTAAGTAAGTCAATCTTCAATAATAAATTGTCTGAATTGAAGAGAAGAAAAATAATAAATAGTGAATTTTAGTGTGAGCCATGTGTAAAGAGACGTCAGACAAGGTTATAATTTAATAACACTTTCAATGTGGATTATTTAATGGATGAGTTCCCTAAAACTAAAGAAGAAGCTTTGAAGTCAGAGGACAAATAAAAATGGTTTAAAGCTATTGATGAGGAACTGATGTCATTCCAAAAACATTCAACTTGGACTGTAGCGGTGAAGACTGATGATATGATGAACTCCGTTGGGACGTTACACAGAGTAGACGTATTGCAAAAATACGCTCTGATATTTATAAACAAAGTTAGTCCAAATTGCATTTTAATTATACCAACGACAACTTCCTAAATAAACTGTGCCGCATATAAGTGCTTACGACTCTTCTCTTCCGAGAACACTGTTGACATCGATAGTACACCAGCGCGGGAGCCGCTCTTCGCCCCCGCAAGAAGGAGATGAGCTATTATTTTCTTACTCCCTCACACAAGTAATCAGCAGGACGTCACCTCGCAACAGTCGTACCACCTACTGAGTGAGTAAATATTACAAAGATATCATGAGTGGAGTGCGCGCAAAAACTGGAAGTGCCCAGGATGTCGATTCTCAGCCCAAATGCTCGGATACTTTCAAAATAAACCATCGCAAATTCAAACAGAGGCAGATGGATGATTCTGAACACCTTCGAACTGAATTAAGTGAAATGCGTAGTGAAATGGCTGAAATAAAGTCAATGATAAAATCACTTACCACATCACAAAGCGAGTTTACAAAAACAAACACTGCAGATATATCAATAATTAAGGAACGAATTGACGGTATTAAATCCACTACGGACAATCTCATTGCCGAACAAAGCAATATCAAATCGGATATAATATCGCTCCGGAATGACAATTGCATAATCGAGAAAAAAGTTCTAGAGATCGACCAAGTAGTTCAATTGCTAAACTCGGATAGTACATCCTCTCAAGTCTCTTTCCCAAATGAAACCCAAGAAACTATCATAGCAGAAATCAACGAGCGTGAATTTAGAGGCAAATATATTATTATCAGTGGTATACTAGAACCATCATCTTCGAACAAAGACTAACGCATAACCACAGATAAAAACGAGGTCGTGAACTTGCTAAAGTCGATAACCTTAATAGACTATCCCGAGCCAAACAGGATTATGCGTTTGGGAAAGTATGATGCAAATAAAACACGCCCAATAAAAGTATACCTCAAAACACAAGAAATCGCGAAATCTATTCTACGTAACCAAAACAATTCTAAACGAGACACAATCAAAATATATTCTGATCAGACCCCTGCACAGCGTAAATACCTACAAAATCTCAAAGAGGAATTAAATCGCCGACAGCTTATTGAAGACAAAACTCTCACCATAAAATATATTAACGGCTTACCGAAAATCGTGGAGTTACCGTCAAAAAACGAATAGCCGCTGAAACCTCAACAAACAATCTTACGAATTCTAATAATGAAAAAATAACCTACCAAGTTGTTGATAACTGTACCAGCATTCTAACATCAAGCAAATCTTTTAAATTTCTGTACGCTAACATGCGAAGTATCGTGAAACCTGGTAAATTTGACGAACTAAAATGTGTGATAAAAGCTTTTCCATCTGGCTTACATGCTGTGGTTCTAACAGAAACGTGGATCAAATCAGACGATGAAGGTAAAAGATTTCAGATTCCAGGATACACACATTATTTTAACTTTAGAACTGATACGAGAGGTGGTGGTGTTTCGATATTTATGAACAATAATCTGAAACACAGTCTAACGGAGGAAATATGTGAAAATGGCAACCACTTTTTGTGGATTCATATTGAAAACTATACTCTAGACATCGGAGTTATATATAGGAAACCAGAACAATCAAACGTCAAAACCTTCCTAGATACCTACTTTCTACAACTAAATAAAAATAAGCGTGCTGTGGTCTTTGGCGACTTCAATTTCAACTTATTAAATACAGAGCGTGCAACTAATATGTACAAAGAAGTGAACAAAGAAAATGGCTACGAATTGTTGAACAAAATTGATGAAGACTACTGCACAAGAGACTCAACAACAGCAAAGACTATAATCGACCATATTTCCTCAAATCTTAAACAGAACAATTTTCATCTAGCCATTATCGATACACCCATGTCAGACCATAAACGAAACTTATCTCGAACTAAAACGATATAAGCCAGAACCATTGAAGAAGATAAGCTACCATGTCATTGACTATGAAGCACTTCAAAGGAATGTCCTGGAATACCCCACCATAAACCTAGACAATTCATACGATATCCTGGAAGAAAAACTGGTGAAGAGTATAGAACTAAGCAAAATAACCAAAATCAAAATGCTAAACCCACCAAGACAAGACTGGATTAATAAATCAATCATAACTGAAATAAACAATAGAAACAATTTATGGAATTAATGTATCCAACGAACGAAATCAAAGTACTACATGAAAGCCTTTGAAAACTGCAAGAAACAGCCATTAAAAATGTGGGTACTGATTAACAGCTTATCCTGCAACAAATTAACTGAAAAATCTGCCCCTCGGAAACTTCAAACACAAAACGGCAGTGTTAGTGATTTAAAGGACATTTGTGAATGTTTCAACGATTTCTTTGCAAATGTAGGTTCGATACTGGCAAAGCAAATTCCGAAAAAACATCACCCGTCTGGTCAATCAACAAGTTTATCTGGATTCAGCTCATCCTCCCTACGTAATCTAGAACCAAACACAACAGATGAAATCCTAAAAAATATCAATAACTTAAATAATAACACCAGTTCAGGCCTAGAAGGAATCACCACAAAATCACTGAAATGCGTTGCAAACTTAATTCTTGACGAACTCACTAATTGTATTAACAAATGTATCGAATTGGGAATTTTTCCGGATAGTCTTAAGGTTGCAAAAGTTACACCAATTTATAAGACCGGAGTTAAATCGGAGCCGGGTAACTACCGTCCCATCTCAGTTCTGCCCGTGCTATCAAAAATATTTTAAAGGGTCCTGTTTAATCGCCTTGAAAAATACCTTATTTCTCTTAACTTTATATACGAAAAACAATATGGTTTTAGACCGAAATCAAATACACTATCTGCTACAATAGACCTTGTGACTACTATAAAACTTAACATTGATAGCAAGAAAATCGCTCTGGGTGTCTTTATTGACCTAAAAAGGCTTTTGACACAGTTAGTCATGAATTATTGCTAAACAAACTCATGGAAATAGGCATAAATGGCTCTGCCCTTAATTTTTTTTAATCTTTCTTGTCAAATCGATACCAAGTTGTTAAGATTGGTAACACCCAGAGTAATCCCAAAATTATAACTTACGGTGTGCCCCAAGGCTCAATTTTGGCTCCCCTATTATTCCTCCTGTACATAAACAGCGTCCACAGAATTGGTCTAAAGGGGGACTTAACACTGTATGCTGATGACACATGCCTGTTTTACTTCGGTCACTCTATAGATATCATTGTTAAACAAGCACAGAACGATTTGGATGTACTAAACTTACGGTTCCAGCAAAATCTCCTTACCATTAATGCGGCTAAAACTAATTTTATGATCTTCAAAGCAAAAAATAAAAAAAATGGCAATTATGCACCATTAAAAATAAATAATCAAATCATAAATAAAGTAGACAAAGAAAAATATTTAGGCCTGAACCTAGATAGTAAATTAACGTGGCTTCCACACATTCAAAAAATTAAAACAATCGCTGACTGGTACCCTACGAGGCATCGTTCGCTGCTTACCCAGAAAAGTTCGCTATTCAATCTACTTCTCACTCGTTAAACCACACATTGACTACCTAGTTGAAATATGGGGCGCCGCTGCTAGGTCACATACAAACCTTCTCCAAATTACTCAAAATAAACTACTAAAAACGTTGTTTAACTATGACTACTTAACTCCAACAGACACTCTTTATAAACAAACCAAACTTATGAACATTACACAATCATACATTTACAATACATGCATACTGATTAGAAAAATACTTAATAAAAATATACACACAAACATTACCTTCACTAAAACTAAAAAAAAACACAAAATGACATTAAGGCCTCGGTCTCGAATTTTGCGGGCGGCGGAGCGGCAGCGGCGGCGGCGCGGGAGAGCTCCCGCCGCGCCGCTCCCGCGCCGCTGTTTTCGAGACCCGGTCCATTTGACGATACGCATAAGATCCTGCCGCTCCCGCTCCGCTGCCGCCGCCGCCCAGCTGCCCGCGGAATTCGAGACCGAGGCCTTAGACGTGAACAAGACTTTTTACAACTACACTCAACCCGTACAAACTACGGCAGAAAAACTATTTTATATGAAGGATCCAAATTATTTAATAGATTGCCAAGAGACCTCAAAATCCAAATCCACGACTACTTTTAAAAAGCTAATCAAACAAATAATATTAAAGAACGCACTTTCCTTGAAATAGTTTCGAGCCACATCTAGTTGCGCTTGTCCGTGTTGTGATCGTAAATGACGGTGACTTGTTTACTTCAATGTATGAACCAGTGTCGAACCAAAATATTGCTGCTTTTGGCATACCCTCAAAATTTTAATAATTGTCTATTTTGACCTACCTCTGTATTAACTCCCAACAATAATAAATCTACCTACTGTTATTTTTTAATATTCACATGTAAGTGTATTATTGTATTCTTATGTGAATAAAGATTTCTTAAACTTCAACATGCGCTGGGTATTCAGAATTAAAGGTAACAATACTTATAAAACTAGGCTAGTAGCAAAAGGATATGAATCTTTAGAATGGGGTGAAACATATGCTCCTGTGGGTAAAATAACAACTTTTAGAATACTTTTATTTATTGCTAATCAGAAAAATATGTTTATTGAACAAATAGATGTAAAAACAGCTTTCTTACATGGTATATTAGAAGAAAATATATATATGTACTTACCTGAAGATATGAAAAATGATAAATATGTATGTAAATTGAATAAGTCATTGTACGGCTTAAAACAGAGCCCTAGATGCTGGAATAATGCTTTCCATAATTTCATGATAGAAAATAACTTTTCTTCTTTTTTTCATAACATAAAATCATGCCTGTACTCCCGAAGGCGTGGGTTTGACCAAGTCATATTGGTAAAAGTCCGAAATGATCTGTGATATAGCTTATTTATTCTTAAGTGTTCACAATATGATATATGTTTATACATAAAAGATGAAAATTTCTTTTTGTTCTTGTTTGTTGATGATATTTTAATCTTTCATAGTGATAAGAATATTTTAACAGAATTTAAACAAAAATTGAAACAAGCTTTTTATGTAGTATTTTTGGGTGATATCAAGAAATATTTAGGAATTGAAATAGAAAGAGATTTTAAGAATGGTACCATATTACTACACCAGAGAAGCTATATTCAGGGTTTGTTAATTCGTTTTAAGATGGAAAATTGTAAAGGTATTTCTACACCAGTAGAAAAAGGTTTAAAATTATATAAAGAAACTGATGTTGGTAAACTCACTAAAGCTCCTTATAGAGAATTAATTGGGTGTCTTATGTATTTAGTAATGGCTTTAAGGCCTGATGTGTGTTTTGCTGTTAATTTATTCAGTAGATTTCAGGATTGTGCAAATAACACTCATTGGAGTTATTTGAAAAGGGTTTTAAGAAAAGTACTAGTGAGATGTGTATAAAATATTGTAATAACTCAGTTGATAAACATTCTGTTATTGGATAAACAGACTCAGATTGGGTTTCAGATAGTGTAGAAAGAAAAAGTGTATCAGGTTTTTGTTAACTTTGTATGGGAATAGCATAATGTGGGCAAAAAGAAAACAAAAAACTGTATCTCTATCAACAGCTGAAGCTGAGTATGTAGCCTTAAGTTCATTAGTTTGTGAATCTTTGTGGCTTAAAGGAAATAACCCTTTGGATTTAAATATTAATTGTCAATATATTCTTGTTTATGAAGATAACCAAAGTTGTATTCATATTGCTAATAATAGAGGGAATAGTAGTAGAGAAAAGCATATTGATATAAAACATCACTTTATTAGAGATGCTGTATTAAAAGGGGATATTGTGATAAATTATATTCCTACTAGTGAACAAAAGGCAGATATTTTTACAAAGAGTTTGAGTAAAGATATATTTTGTAAAAATAGATATAAACTTGGTTTGGAAACATTATAATTTAAATGAAAGTCAATTGATGTAAGAAAACCTTTGTTTGTTTGAAGTAAATGTTGTGTTATGGGGAGTATTGGATGGTGTGGTGGCACTGAATTAGCTCTTCCTTCCGTTCTGCCTTGTGTGTAGAGGAGCTGGTATATCGGCCCTCTGTTAATAAAGAATTAATTACTAATAGAACAGTGTTTGCATTCACCAAAGAAGGCTTCGAACACAAGCATAAAGTGTTCACTATCTTCAGGATTCAATTCTTCGCCCTTTATCAACACATCAGTTTTCACCTGCCTAACGTGATGTAGGGTAAACTTAATGCCATTTTTTTTTTATTAATAATTAAATTTTTAACATTGAACCAGTGAACTACGTTTGAGAACAGGCTTTTTTTTAATAAACAATTTAATTTTTTATGGGCATATAAAGGAGTTTCATAAACATACTGAGAAGGCACAGTCATTACATTAGTATCCTTAAATTTCTCTCTGTGAGAGTGTCTCGGGCTTAATTTATAAATTGTTCGAACATCTCTTTTCTGCATAACAAAGATAGTCTGAATGTTGGCGGCATATCGCCACAACAGTATATCGTATGACATTAAACTATGAAAATAGCTAAAGTACACTAAACAGGCTGTCTCCATGTCAGTTAAATTACGATTTTTCCTAACAGCATATGCTTAGCTTTTTTGGCGATTTATCTATACGTGGGCCCCACTGAAGCTTAGCATTCAAAGTTCGCCTAAGAATACTGTGCTATCTTCAGGATTCAATTCTTCGCCTTTTACACATCAGTTTTCACGTGCCTAACGTGATGTAGGGTAAACTTAAGGTTGTGATGACAACTAGTCACACTAGCTATGTCGTCCCTATCCTTAGAGGTTACTTACACTAATACGTAACTTTGTGCGGGTAGTCAGCTTCCCAATTTGCTGTCTCAAGCCGTATTACGTCTCTTTCCCAACTCGTCCGACTCGGCTGGGTTATATTAGGTTAGAAGGAAATTTATTTGATATAATGATCAGTTAATATAATAAACGATTTATATGATTTTAAAGTAACTAATTTTTATAAGCATAACATACATTGAATATAAAATCGTTTGATATACATAGGTGTACTACTTGAAGGTACCTACGCAGTATAAATATCATAACTTTACCGAATACGTTTCGACGATTGCGGGCTGTAAGTTGCATATTTATAGAAAAGGAATGAGGAAGGAACGAGATAATTAGGATAACGATCGCCCGCGAAATCTCAAATGCGTTTGTCTATGTATTTCGGTCATTGATTTATGACATTTACAAGAGATGGCGCTACCATTTGCCCGGTCTTAAAGGGCGGCCTTTAATGAAAATTAAACTTAGCCCTATGTGGTGTACTACCGTATGTATACCTATTCAAGAATACGGACTAAGATGCGGATTTTTATATTTAAATTATTAAGATTTAAGATAAATACTGCGAGTTGCATAATACATTAAGTTGCATACCTATAGTTAAATTTTAATAGAAAAATTATGTTGCGTCGTAAACTTACTAAAACTAAGAGACCTAACTATCAAGCCAGGTCTTATTGAGTCGGTAACGGACACAGACGCACAACAGGGCGCGGTTTTCACAGTAACAACACGGGTTGTACCATCCTTAGTGGTATGCAATTTATCAATAATGCCTATTGGCCATGAAAGAGGCGGAGAGTTATCAGTAATGATAACTGCAATAGTACCCTCTTGTATAGAAGGTGCAGGTCTATTCCATTTGGATCTAGCCTGAAGTTGATGTAAGTATTCTGAACGCCAGCGCTGCCAGAACGACTGCACCAGTTTGTCACGTAGAGTATATCGCTGAAGCAAGCTGAGCGTGTCTGCTTCAGGAGTGGGAAGGGACAAAAATGGGGCGGTGTGCAAGAAATGCGCAGGGGTCAGTGCTGATAGTTCAGTAGGGTCACTACTCAAAGCAGTAAGTGGCCGCGAATTAACTAGAGCCTCAACTTGGCTAAGGACAGTTATAAGTTCCTCTTAGGAGAGGATTTGTTGACCTATAACTTTAAAAAGGTGAGTTTTAACTACCTTAACCATACTTTCCCAACATCCTCCAAAATGTGGGGAAACAGCCGAATAAACTTCCAATCTATATGATTGAAGGAAAGTTCTTCCTCAAGATGAGGACGAAAATCTTTAAGAAATTTATGAAGGTCCCGTAAATAAGAACTTGCACCTACGAAACAATTACCGTTATCGGTATATAAGCATTTAATAGGACAGCGTCGCGAAAGACCCGAATCTCTTCAAAGTTAGAGTGAACAGGCATCTTCTGGGTAAGCTCACTCCATCGTCGACTTTGTCTCTGTCACCTCTGACCTAGACTAGAGTCAAGAGCAAACCCATCATAAATAAAAAAGAAATAAAAAAAAGAAAGCGTTTTAAGGCTGCAAGGAAAGTCACTGTACTTAAATCTGTAGCCACTTCAATGTGCGTGGCACGCGTCGTCAAACACGTAAAAATGCAGAGCCAAGCCTTACGGCTCTTAACACCTCGACCACGAAATGGTGTGTACTGCAGCGGGCCTGCATAGTCACAGCCGGTGTGTGTGAACGCCTGGTCGACTTCGTTAACACGCTGGCTAGGTAGATCTGCCATAAGTGGAATAATAGAACGCGGGCGGAACTTAAAGCAAGTGTTACAGTTGTGGATTCTGTGACGAATTATTCAACGTGCAGCTAAAATCCAATAATTATGCCTAAGTAAGGACATAAGCAACTCCGGAAGAAGATGTTTCTTGTGACAAAAGTCAAAAAGAAGATCAACAATATGGTCATGACGTGGTAGAATACAGGGATGTTTATATTCGTAGGATTCGTCCGAATTTGTGAGTCGACCACCAACTCGTATGATGCCGTGCTCATCGAGAAACGGCTTAAGCTTATGGATGGCAAGAGTGCATGGTTTATTGTTTTATAAATTTAGAATATCGTTACGGAAATGAACATCCTGTACAGCTCGCAGCAATTTAATTTCTGCATATTTGATATCAGAGCTTGATACAGTACGTGCACTAGGCAGTTGTCTTAAAAACTTATAGACGTAAACAATAGCGCGTAGCAACTTAGACCAGGACGAAACACGTAGTGCTAGCGCCTAAATTGGTGATTCCGTAACCTCAGAAACCACGGCATGAGCGACTGATTTCTGTTCGGGTACGCCCTCATGGAGTGCATTGTGTTTGAAAGTATGTATGGGCCACTCAGATGGGTCATGAGAAATCCATGTTGGTGCACGATACCACAATGGATGATGCAAGAGCTTAGCTGGTGTGACACCACGAGACAGACAATCAATTAGCGGGTATAAGCTCTATCAGCTTAGTAACCCGATTGGCAACAAATTTTTGCCAGCGGTGCGGTGAGGAATTTGTTCAGGCGAGCACTACTTTAGAGTCAGTAAATGTGTATACCTTATGGATGCGGTAGTGTGGCGATAATGTGTCTTGTACCTTGCGAAGAAAGCTCAGCACAAAACTGCTTCCAAGCAGTGACTATATGTTCAGGTGGTATGTCGTCCTAGTCGCACCTTGCCAGCCGAAGCTCCTTAATTAAGAGCTTGGCGTACAGAATAGTTGGGGCGACGAAACCCATTAAGTCCCATAGCCGAGCCAATGTGGAAAGCATGGTTCGCTTAGTACATTTATTATCTGGTGTGGTGACGTCAAAGCGGAAACTGTCACAAGACTTGTCCCAGCGTAAACCCAGGATCTTATGCGGTATAGACTTCTCATACTCGATATCGGCCGAAGCCTTATGATGAGTATCAGGTATGTGTGCGATAACCTCTTTCGAATTACTTGTCCATTTGACAAGGTCGAACTGGTCTCGCTTGAAGAGCTGAATAAGCTCATCACAAAGCGAAATTGCTTGCGGTATGGACATGACACTACAGGCAATGACATCCATATATAAGGCGGAAGAAGCAGCAGCAGACGCTGCAGGGAAATTATCGCCTTCATCAGCGACTAACTGGCGGACTACACGTAACGCGTGATATGGACTAGACTTAAATCCGAAGCAAACACGATTAAATTGATAGACCGTTATAGGTTCATGTTTGCTGAATCTGTAAAAGATTTTTTTCGTTGAAATCTACAGTCCGATTCACGAAACCGACATTGAGAAACATTTGGCGGCAATCAGCTGACAAGGCTATTTGAAAGAGACGAAAACGAATTATAATATTAAATAAATCATCCTGTAGATTGGGGCCTGCATGTAGAATGTCATTAATCGACTGTGCCGATGTAGTTTGACTACTAGCGTCTAAAACCACGCAAAGTTTAGTGGAAGTCTTATCTTCGCGAACGACACCATGATGCGGATATAATATGACAGATTAGAAACGTTGTCATCTTTTAAAACCGAACTCAAATATCCCTTATTTATGTAGTCCCGCATGACGGCATTGTAAGCGCTGCGTAACCCGAAGGACGCATCAAGTTTGCGCTCCAAACAATGAAAACTCCTAAGTGCGGCAGCGTATGAGTCGCCTAGCGAATAAGGGTCGTCGCAAAATGGCAGCGACACAATATATCTACCACTGTCATCGCGAACAGTGGTAGCGCGAAAATGTTCTTCGAGATCCTTACGGCTCTGCGAGGGCGAGGTGGTATTTTCTTCAAGCTCCCAGAATCGCTTGAGAAGCGAATCTAAACTGGGATCTTGAAGAACAGAACAACATGACGTTGTACTCGTACAGTGTGAAGTATGTGCCGTAGGTACGGAACCCATAACCACACACCCCAACACGGTTTCAATAGCGGGAGGTATATTATATTGCTCGCTATGCACTATGTTAGGCAAAAGCAAGCGCGGGAATATAGCAGCACCAATCAAAACATCGATACCGCTCGGCTCCGCAAACTTTGAATCTGCGAGCGGTAATGTTTTGAGATGTGTAAGTTTAGAGTAGAGACATCGACGAGAGCGGTCGACAATGTCTCCGTTATACGTTCAACAATAAGCGAAGAAACTTTAAAATGTATATCACTACTAAAACGAGAATATAATTTAATATCTACGGAACCTTTAACTGGTTTTTCCGACCCACCGATTCCTTTAACTATTAAATTAGAAGTATGAAAGTTCTTCCAAAGTCCTAGATACTTAAAACATTCAGAAGTAATAAAATTAGTTTGTGAAGCGCTAGTAAACAACGTATTATGTGTGGCTTATCATTTGCATCGTACATCACTACTTGAGCAGTAGCGAGCAGAACGGTTGTGTACGCCGTACATTGCGGGCTATCTCTCGCCGACGGCGATGCCACAACGCACCGAGTGTCAATCGAACGCGATCGAGCGGCGCCAGCGACAGAGGTCGTACACAACGATACCTCAGATTGTGAGGTAATAGAAGGTACAGTCGGCTTAGGCGTTGGGACTGGATTCGGCTGTGACGTCACTACAGTTGATAAAATGTAACAATGTATGATGACGTAGATTACATGTGCGACACTTTAATTTTAGAAGAACAGTTAACCGTTTTATGTTTAATACTCAAACAATTGACACAAGCATTGATGTCTTTAACACATTTGAAACTAGCTGTCGGAGTCAAATTATCAAAAGCGGGACATTTATATAAGTGTTCATGGATATATGCTTCGCACAGACACTTGTTTGAAATATTTGACTCAGAGCAAGCTACATTGGATTGTGGATTAGGAGCGGTCATTTTATTTTTAAAATTACGCGATTTATTAGACTTATGTGAATTGTCTGAACTATTAGGCTTATTATTGTTAGCTAAGAGTGGTATTACGGAATATCCGACACTGATCATTGATGAAGGTGACAAAACTATCTAGAGTGGGAATCTTACGATTACGTTCTGTCATCTCGAAAGCGCGAATAGTTTCAGTGTCAAACTTTTTTATTGCGAGGTGCAATAAAATTAAATCCAGAAGGTCCACCTATTTTAGATTCTTTAGGGAATTAATTGCGATAATGAACTTGTCCACGAATAGCTGGTAATTCGAAACAGACGCGGGACCAGACAATTTAAGATTTAAAGCTTGATCCAAATAGGTAGACGCAAGGACACGAATATCCTGGTACCTATTTAGGAGTGCCTTGTATATGACTTGGTAATTCTCAGCACACGGTGTGACTCCCGCGAACACAGACTGTGCCTTCGGCGACAGCTTACCTATTAAATAGTACAACCTGTCTGCATCCGTCAGCGACTTATTGTCATGAACTGTAGATTTAAAACTTGCATAAAATAATGGCCAGTTTCGTATATCACCGTCGAACGACATCAGTTCGATTGGCGGCAACAGAGGTCTACATGTTGCGGAATCACTCATACTGTGCATCCCGGACAGCTTATCTTCCAATTGAGACATCACACGTTTCACGGAACAATACATATCCTCGAATGAGGCGTAGGCTTGATAGCTAGGCTTTGCATCGGGATATATAGCCAGTAACCTAGCATTATAATCATCCAATAATTTATGAAAGTCCGTTCGAATATCATCTATTGTTACACAAGAACTGAGAAAGCCTTCTCTCACCGATTCGGAAGTATTAGCGACTTTAGAGCGATCATAAATTGACTGAATGCGCTTGAAAAGTATATTACGCTTAGCTTCTAAAATCATCTTCCGAAGAAGCTTGTTTTCGCATCACGCGGCATTGTTATGTAATTTAGTTACAAATAACCACATAAACAAAACAATGTACGGTAAGTAATCAAACGAACAACTATATGTATAAAAGTAATACTACTGAATGTGACTGTACTGTGACAACGGGTTTCGCAATATTTGCGTAATAACGAAATAAGTTTTTTCGTAGTACCCACTAACCAAAGTAATTCGATTGTACAAATGTTAATAGCACTACAATCCTAGCCAGTTTTATTGTTAAGTTTGAATATTGATTAAGATAAATGAGTGAGTGACAACTTACAGCCCGCAATCGTCGAAACGTATTCGGTCATCATCATCTCATCTGCCTACCCTTTTCCCAACTATGTTGGGGTCGGCTTCCAGTCTAACCGGATTCAGCTGAGTACCAGTATTTTACATGGAGCGACTGCCTATCTGACCTACACAACCCAGTAACTGGGTAACACGGTACCCCTTGGCTAGATTGGTGTCACATTTCAAGCTTCTGACTACTCGTAACGACTGTCAAAGATCTTTAAATGACAGCCGGGACCGACGGCTTAACGTGCTTTCCGAGGCACGGAGGAAACTCGGTATGTTGAAATGGTCACCCATCCACGGCCCGACCTCGTCAAGCGTTGCTTAACCTTAAGATCGACCCGTACGGCTGTTATTATTTAGCCACGAGTATTCGGTAAAGTTATGATATTTATACTGCGTACCTACAAGTAGTACACCTATTTTATTTTTCTCTTATAGAATGAATGTCTACCCCGCGGTATTCGGAAAGTAACTTATTCCTAACAATTTATAATTGGAGATAGGTGATTCCTATAAGGGCGGTTAAACTAAAATACGCTTGAAATATGGAAATTTACAATACGACAAGTTAGTTTTAAATAAGAATTATTTTTAATAATAGCAGATACGTAATTATGAACCTGCTATAGCGGCGTTGATGGAACCACGTATTGGGTTTACAACTTGTTTATGTGGGTAGGCGGCTAGGTGCCACAACCCTAGTACGAATTTTTGATTGATTCCTACGTAAGAAATAAAGGAAAATGGATATATTTTAGTAATATATCCGGCTACGAAAGACCAAAAATGTTTTAGTGGTTTCAGAAACCTCTTCATCCTTGTGTCTAATATGAAAAGTGGAATTGAAGGGTTCTGGCAATAGTGCGTTGAAAATAAGCGGGAAAAAATTCACGGATCAATTCGGGCGATCTAATATGGAAATGAGGGAAGTAATACGCCTTACCTTGTGGTGGTCGAGGCTAGCCCACGTATGGCAGCGATCTGGTGTTCTTCAACTCCAAAATGACGACGACTTTCTGATCTTTCAGGATCCACACACTTCACACAATTGTTTTATATCCGCGAGGCGGGTTAATAGACACGGTTCACAAGGTTCTCTGCAATCTAACTAATTAGATGCATCAGTCTCCAGCCCTGCGGCTTGGAAAGCTGGCGGTTGAGACACGAGGCCCGTTCACATTAAAGTTTCGGTTCGTTCTGGCGACCTGTCATCAAGGTGTACATAGGTGTGTAGATAGGTGTGAAAAGGAATGAGGAAGGAACGAGATAGTTAGGATATCGATCGCCCGTGACATCTCAAATGCGTTTGTCTATGTATTTCGGTCATTGATTTATGACATTTACAAGAGATGGCGCTACCACTACCATTTATGCATTCCTGTAGTATCTGTAACCATACATACGGCAAATAAATCTAAGTGGGTATCACGTGGCATCAAAATGTGCAGCAAAAAGAAGCGACAATTTCTATGGAAATATAGACGCGACCCAAATTTAACTAATAAATATAGCTTGATTAAATACTCTAAACTATTTAAGAAAATTATACAACGCAATATGCATAGAATAACTATAAAATAAAACAATCTAATAATAAATCTAAAACCAGTTGGCAAATTATCAATGACTCAAAGCTTAGCATACCATGAAATCTTATCACAAAAATAAAAGTAAACAGTGACACTATAACAGATCCCCAGAAAATAGCCAACGAATTTAACAACTACTTTATAGGAAAATTAGTTCCGCTTGTTGATTCAGGCAATCAAGTCACTTCGAAAATCCCAAATAGAGAAAAATCATTTTTTATGCCCCCTTGTTTACCACAGGATATGTTTAGAATAATCAAGTTATTGAAAAATATGAACAGCGTTGGTCATGACGGAATATCAACAAGAATAGTTAAGTTGGTGGCGCCAGAAATTTGCATGCATCTAAGCCAGATTAAATTAAGCATAAGTACTGGTATATTACCTGATCCTTTAAAAAAATCTATTGTAAAACCTAGAATCCATGGAATTTCACAGACCTATTTCGATTATTAGTGTTTTCTCCAAAGTTTATGAAAAGTATATATACAAATAATTAAGTGCTTATTTAGAAAAACATAGTATACTAGTTAACGATCAAAAAGGATTCAGAGAAAACCGAACTATAAATATGGCTGTTTACGATTTCCTACATAAGGTTATGGTAAATGTAGATAGAACCAATCCCGTCTGTACCATAAGCTGTAATATGACGCAGGCGTTTGATTACGTTAGGCATGATATTCTAGTGAATAAGTTGGAAGCATACGATATAAGAGGCAATGTTATAAAATTAATAAAAACATATCTCGATAACAGAAAACAGATCACGGAGATATCTAGGATAAATGTTAAAACTAAATGTGAAGAAATATTTCATTCGCACGAACAAGTAGTCAAGTATGGAGTCCCCCAGGGTAGTGTAATGGATCCCTCACTATTCATAGTATATATAAATGACTTACCTAAACATGTAGACCAACCAGTTATACTATTTGCTGATGATAGCAATATCACAACTCAATGTAATGCTAAAGATAGCTTTAATAACGACATTAATAATTCTCTGACAACAATAATAAATTGAATGAATAATAATAATCTAAAAATTAATCTTAATAAAACTAATGCAATGCACTTCAGTCAACGTTTATCAACTATGACTGATCTTAACGTCCAATACAATAATAGAACTATTACAGAAGTTGACCACACCAAATTCCTTGGATTCACGATTGACAAAAAGCTAAGCTGAAAAGCACACAGCAAGAACTCAGTAAAAAATAGTAGTTCTTGTTATGCGCTGTTCAAACTGGTCCCAGTGCTTAACATTGAATCATTGCTCTCGGCTTATCACGGTTTGGTTTCGTCACATCTAAAATATGGTATCATTTTCTGGGGCAAATCAAACAACAAGGACATACCCTTTAAAGCCCAAAAAAGTTGCATCAGGACTATGTTTAAGTTACAGTCAACCGAAAGTTATAGCCCTACTTAAAAAAAAAAATATTAACTCTGCCTTGCCTTTACATTTCAGAAATTGTCATGTTTGTAAAATCAAATCGACACTTATTTCCTTACTTACGTCAATCAGAAGTGGTCGCAACCATAGTAGGCGTGATGACAGTATTATTTGTCTAGATAGCTCGAAAACAGCATTAATGCACAAGAGTGTTTTCTGTATGGCCCCTAAAGTTTTTAGTAAACTCCCAAATAGTTGGAAGGAGCTTAATGTCCGTCAATTAAAACATAAATTAAAGATACTGCTAGAAGAGAAAGCATACTACAGTATTCTAGAATTTCTTAATGACAACATCTAATGCCGTGTAGTAGACAAAGTTATCAATACATCTTTGACGTAATCTGTACATAAAGCAACATATTATTGTTATACAGTTGATTTGACATTGATTAATTTTAATTGGCATTTAATAATTATAATCTGTACTTTTAGAGCAACATATTATTGTAATACATTTGACATTTGATTTGACATTGGATAATTTTAATTGACTTTTAATAATCGTTACTTTAATAATAACCATATATTTAATTTATTTGTTTTCGAAATTGAGATTTACTAATTTGTTCTTATGTAATCTAATAATTTATCCAATGACTTTTATTAGTGAAATTTAAATATTTGTACGCCACTAAGGCCAAACATGACTGATATTAAACTATAAAGTAATTTAATAACTTGCATGCTCTGTATGTGTACTCATGTTTCCACAAATAATTAAGAGCAGTGAGTTACATACCTAGCCAGCCACGACATCTACGGGGTTAATATATCCCATGTTCGGAGCTAATATTCCCCTTCTAGCAGTTTAAACGGCTCACAATGGGCCTCATCAGAGTCACCCAAAAGGCAATTGATTGAATCAGAAATGAAAACATTCGTGAGAGACCCACGGTTACCGACATAGCCCGAAGTCCGACATTGCCAAACTTAAGTGGCAGCTCGCAGAACGGATGGTCGATGGAGCTGAAAAGATCTGAAGTGGCGACTGCGTACCGGAAGACGTAGCGTTGGATCCTCCAGGTGGAGCGATGGCCTGGCCAAGACTGCGGGAATCCAGTGGATGCGAAACGCACAGGACCGATCAGTGTGGGACGCTTTGGGCAGGCCTATGTCCAGCTGAGGACATCTTTTGGCTGAAATGATAATTTTAATGAGTTTAAACCATTTCTTCCAACCAAACTGTTTATTTTATGCTATGCTATGTTATACTCTATTTGCCGAAACGAGGGTGCACAGCTCTGCGCAACCCAACGGGGAATAAAGTCGTTATGTTACGTATTATGTTACCAGACGAATCCGAACCAGAATGCTGAGCTGCGCGAGGTACGACAGAACATTAACTCAAGTTTCGAGCATATCAAATGTTTCCTGATGCCGCATCCAGGCCAGATCGTCGATGATGAAAGCTTTTCTGGATGCATTCGTGGTCAGTATGATCATTTTCATCTTTATAGACCTACTTATTCATCTTGTTTTTGCTAGTATTAACATTTATATCTTCATATGATTAAAAAATACTCAAATGAAATATCCAAAGAAAGCAATTGATATAAAGTCATTCAAAACGATCCCCCTCGTGAGCCCTGGTTTGATGATAAATGATTAACTAGGAATTATGTTAAGTTAGCGCTAAGCCTTCGTTCTGGCCACTGTCCATCGGAAAAGTTTGTTTTCTTAATGCGAAAGGTTGCATCGCCTAATTGTGAGACATGTAATAAAATTAAAGATATTCAACATTATTGCTGATGGAACGTGCTAAGAACTGAGTTTAAAATAAACATGTGGGATGTTGGACTTATCCAAAATATTTTGGCATACCCTAAATCAGAAAGTATTAAAGTAAACTTAGTGGAATTTGATTTTTACATAATATATATTTCGTGCGATAATCACATACAGTCACAAGTATCACCTAGGAACCACAACATAGGTCATATAAATCTAGAAGGAAAGACTTCATAAAGTTAAACTGGAAGTACTTTCCTAAAATTCCCTCTTCTTTTTCAAACAAGCTTTATCAGTCTTGGTTTGAATAATGGCTTTGTAAATATATCAGCCAGTTGTTCTTGCGTAGGCACTTGCTCAATTTGGATATCTCCTTCAGACATACATTGCCTTACATAAAAATGTCTTAGCCTGATGTGCTTTGTCTTGCGATGATATTCGTAAGGCGGATTATGAGCTAGTTTTATTGCAGACTCATTGTCAATGCGCAGTACTGGTTTTACTAATTTATCACTTAATTTTTTAATCAATCTCTTTAGCCGAATAATTTCACGGTACGCCTCACTGGCAGCGACTATTTCTGCTTCTGTGGACGATAGCGCAAATGAGGTTTGCTTCACACTTCTCCAGGAGATTGCTGATCCAGCGAACATGCATATCAACCCGTTAGTAGAACAACCAATCAAGTTGTCGCTTTCATGATCCGCATCACTATAACACATGAGCCGTTTGTCATTATTTTTAAACTCTAGACCAAACTCGATTATTCCTTTGAGGTAACGAAAGATTCTCATCACTTGTAACACATTCGTATAAGTAAGGGTTATCTAAGATTCTGGATACGAATCCAACTGCATAGGCGATATCTGGCCTTGAACCCACCATGAGATAAGCCGACGCTTCCGTCTATAGGGAAATTTAGTGTAACAGATCTCTTCCGCCAACTTTTTACAGGAATATCTTTAACTTTTGGTGTACCAACGGCTTTATAGTCACTCATTCCATACTTCGCCAAAACCTTTTTAGTATAGGCAGCTTGATGAACTCTAATAGTTCCATCATTGTGCCGCTCTAACTCTGGCCCAAGAAAGTACGATGGCGGCTTAGTCGTTATCTTGAAACGTACTTTGAGTTCATTTTCAATAAAATTATCAGCTTCTACGTCATCAGAAGTCAATAATCTATCATCAACGTACAAAGCTATAAAAATCTTCGTTTTTCCACGTTGTCTCACGTATAAACTTGGATCTGCTTCGCTCTGTGTAAATCCAGATTTAATAAAAAAAATCGTGAATACACTCGTACCAACATTTAGGTACTTGTTTAAGTCCATAAAGACTTCTTATCAGCTTGCCAGATCCGTCATTGTATCCTTCAGGTTGCCGCATGTATATCTCTTCCTTCACCTTACCATATAGGTACGCTGTTGAGACGTCAAATTGTTTCAGCGATAAACCTTTGTTGGCGGCTATACTTAATAATACTCGGATTGTGCTTAGTTTCGCAATAGGGCTAAATGTTTCGTGGTAGTCTATTCCCTTTTTCTGTGAATTGCCAACTGCAACTAGTCTCGCTTTAAACTTGACAATCGAGCCATCAGAGTTCTTCTTTACCTTAAATACTCATTTGCAGTTAAGCGTTTTTCTGTTATTTGGTAACTGTGTCAGTTTCCATGTCTCATTCTCTTTCAGAGAATTTATCTCATTGTTCATAGTCTCAACCCACTTGTCTTTTTCAGTACTTTGCATGTGTTCTCGAAATGAAGATGGTTCTGGATCAGCAATGACTTGATGGATAAATTGTTCAAAATTAAATCTATCTGGAGGTCTAATTTGACTCCGATCACGAAGTACACGACTGTTACCTTGAACAGTTTGAGTGTCTTCTGCTTGTCCTTCTTCATCATTACTATCAGCTGTTTCAAACCAAGTGTCTTCTTCATGTCGTTCTACTGCATTAGTATCACCTGTTTCATTATTCAAATTCACTGAATGCAAGTGATCATCACTTTGATTAAGTACTTCTAAGTTTGGTGGATCATCTATGGAAGACGTAGATAGCTTATTGGTATTCTTTTTGATTTCAGGTTCCTCACTAACAAGTATATCTCGGTCTAACAGAGGTACTTCTTCAAAAGTTAAATCTCTGAAACGCAACAATTTAAAGTTCATTGTATCATAAACTCGTTACCCATTATCACCGTCATATCCTATAAGAATACCTTTCTGTGCTTTTTTATCTAGCTTCTTTCTCTTTTGTTTTGGGACATGCACGTAGCATACACAACCAATGATTCTGAGTTGATTTATTTTGGGTCTTTTATTGTACCATAACTCATACGGTGATTTTTCGATATTTGAAGTGGGTCCCGTACGATTTAATTTGTCCACTGAAGCTTCAACGACTTTAGCCCATAAACCTTTAGGTATCTTATCATGAGCGTGTATAAGTGCTCTTGCCATCTCAACAATTGTGCGATTATCTCTTGCAGCGCAACCATTTTGTTTAGGAGTGTAGGGCATTGTCAGCCTCTGTTTAATCCCGTGATGTCTTAGCGTACTGCGTACTTGTTCATTGTCAAATTGGCCTCCATTGTCGCTTAGAAACTCTTGAATGACGTGTCCAGATGTCTTAGCTCCTGCTAGAAAATCTTTCAAGTGAGCTTGAACTTCTGTCTTTTGTCATAAGAACTATACGTAACGAAAACGGGTGAAATCATCTTTGAACAGAACAAAGTATCTATACTTTAAGTTCGAATATACAAAAGGTCCACACACATCATTAGCTCTCCAAGTCTAGTAGTTGTTTCTCTGGTCCCAAACGTCCTTCTGTGGGCTTTTCCATAAATATAACCTTTGCAAACTTCTTTGTTAAATTAGATTTGAATTGCATACCAAATTCTCTTTGCATAATTTGTGTGGCATGTCTTTTGCTGTGGTGTCCCAAACGTTCATAGTACAATTCAAGTTGATAAATAAACTGTCAGTTGGTTAATCTCAACTTAAGATGTAATAACTTGTATTTGAAGTTTGTACAAAACTCCATACTTGTCCCGAGTACCGACTAACTTTGTCTTACCGTCAACCATAAATAATAAACATGATTTTTAAGTATTTGATTCAAAAGAGCTATTCTCACAAAGATCTGGTGCGGCTAGCACTGAGAACAAGTTTCTTTGTATGCAGGGAACATACCAAACATTTGTGAGCGTAACTTTTTTTTATCCTATTGGCTCGCGCTTGGCCACTATCTCACCTGATGGTAAGCGATGATGTGGTCGAGGGTAAAACACGCTTGCCTAGAAATAACCTATTCACTCTTGACTTAAAGACACCCAGATTGTAGCTGTCGGGAAACACAGGCTCCGGCAGCTAATTGTTTCGTTTTAATATTTTCAATATTTTTACCATTTGCTGTCATTACTCTGGGAGATTCGCTAAAGTACTCGAAAGATACGTACTGATCTCTTCTATTGGTTACGTGACTTGTTGTTCCATTATCTACGTACCATGAGTCTTTATCCTTACTCTTACCAAGAGATAAAGCTAAACTTGTCAATGAAGCAGAAAAAAAAATGTGGATTGCTTTGGAGGTTTTGGGGGTCTACCATCCGTAATCCATTTCTTGCATTGCTATACTCGATGTCTGCTTGCTCCGCAATAGTTGCACTTGAACTTCTTCTTGTAGTCTTGCTTTCTGTTACGTACTATCAGTACCTCCATGCTGGATTCACCTTCTGCTTCAGATTTATTTTTATCTTTCAAAGCTCTCTCGTGAGCGCACAACTGTGTGGTCAAGTTCTCGATTGTACGAGCTTTG
This sequence comes from Orthosia cruda, assembly GCA_964057195.1. Classification (NCBI taxonomy): domain Eukaryota; kingdom Metazoa; phylum Arthropoda; class Insecta; order Lepidoptera; family Noctuidae; genus Orthosia; species Orthosia cruda. The sequence goes on from OZ059832.1 coordinate 31,698,907, forward strand.
AATATAATCAGTAGCCAAATTGATATAAAACTGAAATACTCTTCTGGCAGGGAATCCAATATTTTGCATATCAAAAGAATTTCTGCTAGTTGATTGCAAACTGTTGATAAAGCTTGATTCAGATCATGGCAAATATTCTTTATTGCAGACATATGCGATCCCATGTCATGAGTGGGGTCTTTCTTGTAGTTAAAAAGTTGCATACACAGATCGTAAGTTCGATCCTGTGATCCTCGTTCGTAAAGACGGTTTAATTCGTCCCTCATTTCACTCGCAGTTGTAAAACTCATTACTTTGTTCAGCATTTCGTCGGTCATATTAGTGGTCAGTAGTAATAGTGCAGTGCTTTCTATTTTATTATAATTGTCACACTCTACCATGTACTTTGTAAGAGCTTCCGCTTTGGCTCCTTCACCCGGATGTACCGGCTTTACTAGAGTACCCTGCACCGCTTCTATGGTGCCTGTGTTACTCCGCAGCAGCAACAACACTTTATATTTCCAGGTCGGCCAGTTGCTTCCATCGAATAGTCCTCATAAAGTATCATTGGAAGTGCTTTCCTAACAGTTCTGGTCACTATCCATCGGCAAAGTTTGCTTTCTTAATGTGAAAGGCTGCACCGCCTAATTGTAAGACATGTAATAAAATTAAAGATATGCAACATTATTGGTGATGGAAGGTGCTAAGAACTGAGTTTAAAATTAACATGTGGGATGTTGGACTTATTCAAAATATTTTGGCATAGAGTATGCCAAAATATTTTTTGTAATCAGAAAGAAGAACGCATACTTTGTGGCTTAATTCAGAAGTCTAGGCAGTAATTCCCTTTCCAATTTCATAGTATATGTATTATAGTGGGTATTAAAATATAGTATAATTATAATATAATAGGGTTGACGTATCCGTGTGGATAAAAACCTCTTATTAAAACGAATAAAAAAAAATAAAAAAAAACTTCTTATGATGCGCCAATCAGTGAGTAAAATACTATTGCAGTCGTAAAGAGTATGTAATAGAATTGTAAAAAACCGGTCAAGTGCGTGTCGGGCCACGCAAAATAATTCCGTAGTTGCATAATAATGCGGACTAAGAAGAGGGTTTTTGATGTTACATGAACATTATTACGGTTTCAGCGGCTCACAACGTCTAAAAACGGGCCCACATAGGACGATGATAACTGAAGAAGGCTTAATAGTAGTAGTAGTAGTATTATAGTAGTATTCCGGTTACGGATATAGTCTTCGTTAAAATCTCCAAATATTTACAAACCGAAATCAAATATTTTAGTATGAGTATTTTCAACCAACCTACTTAACTGTCAAAAAGCAAAATCATATTATTCAATGATAGGAACAAACAACCAATGTAAATTAGCTGCAATAAATAATCTATATGAAGGATGTCAATTGACAAATGACGGGATACGAGCGCGCGGTAGAGCCACGGGGAATGGTATGGTTCGTTCCTGGATCCTCGCACGCAGCCTCCTTGTTTCTTTCTCATTGGGAATTAGAATTATTTATTTCGAAATCGACGAGGAGGGCCTCGAAGTAATGATTTCGAAATAAATAATTCATCAAAAAGTATTGAGAATGAGATAGAATATAATGACTATTGATAACTTAATAATTTATTTTTATACATAGTTTCCGAGTCTCTCTACACACCGAGTCCAGCGCTTTTCCAAGGCTTCAATCACTTTCACAAAAAAAGTTTTATCTTGGTCCTGCAAAAAGTTCTCCACGGCATCCATCATCTCGTTGGGCGGGTGGTCAACCAATTCGAAGCCAGCTTGCTGAATGGCAACTATCGCAACTGCCGACCTGAGCGCGGGTGCGTTGTCGTGATGAAAGAGCACGCCCCTTCGAGGTTTCCCTCTCCATTTCTCTTTGATGGCATTCTTCAACTTGGGAATTAAAGCTGCATAATATTGGCCTGTAATAGTGGTTCCACGCTCCAGGTAATCAATCAACAATATCCCTTCTGAGTCTCAAAATATTGAGGCCACAACCTTGCCAGCTGATGCCACGACACGAAACTTCTTTGGGGTCGGTGATAATGGCCGTTTCCATTGCGAAGATTGCTGTTTTGTCTCGGGATCAAAATGATGGACCCATTTTTCGTCCATTGTTACGAAACGAGACAAAAAGTTTTCAGAATCTTCTTGAAACTTGTCCAACAATATCTTCGAAATGTCAAGTCGATTTTGTTTCTGACTGTCGGTTAACATTCTCAGCACCCATCTTGCGGAGACTTTTCTCATATTTAAAGATTGTTTCAATATGGATTGAATACTTCCATAAGAAATGCTCGTTTCTTGAATTAAGTATCGGATGGTAACTCTTCGATCGCTCAATAAAATTTTCTCGACTTTCGCAACATTTTCTTGGGAGACTGACGTCGATGGACGGCCGCAACGATGTTCGTCTTCCGTGCTCGTTCTCCCTACTCGAAATTGAGAAGCCCACCTTGCGACAGTGGAATACGGCGGAGCAGACTCTCCTAATGTTGCCTCCAAATCGCAATGAAGTTTTTCTCCATTTTCGAGAACACGTTCCGACACGAATCAAACAAAAGAGAATCGAAGATTTTTTCTTAATTAATATTACAAATATGTATCTGAGCTATGCCTGCCAGTATTTTTTTTTCTTACCATGGAGTATGTCGTTCTCACTACTTTTTGATCCCTCCTAGTACTAAGGATGTTATGATTTTATTTTTGTATATTTTTACATTGTTCATAAGCATATATTTACTATCTGTTTTACACAACTAACAACGTTATTGAAGTAATTTTTCAATGGCATTTTACAAAAATTTTACTGTTCCAAGTAAATTTTATTAGTTGGTCGACTATTACTCGTAAAGTTGTAAAGCCTACTTAGCTGTGATAGTTTTCCTTTTAATTTCGTTATATATACTACTCCCGTGCATTTTTTCACATACCCAAAAGCACACAGTGGGGGACACTTGACTCCAAGGAATATAAGTACTCTCTACTTGACTCTAACAAAAATGTGCAATTTAAAGCTTAATTTTACGCAAACGGATCTCTGAATCAAAAAATGGTTTTAACAGACCCGTAATATTATTGAATGGCCTATCCAACGATACCATGGGATAGACGAGAAAAAAAATACATCCCTTCTTTACGTCTATAGCGTACTTATATGTATGTATATACGATACGTATATTTTATCAGTATCCGAAAAATACGATTTTATTTTACCACTTTGTCGGAATTATTAATATGTATGATAATAATTAATATAACAACTCTCGGCTTCCATACACTTTCGATCCCTTTCCTCAACCGAAACTTACAAGTATTTGGTTATGTCGGAAGCACTAGGCTTCAATGCTACTGACGTGAAATAGTCGTTGAGGTTTCTTTGGCCGCCTGAAAAGAGTACTAAATAGTCTTATATCGGGCGGTAACAAGATGCGCGCCTTCAACGGCTGAGTCTAACGGCTTTCGGCATAATCAAATGGACTCAGACAGAACTTAAAGCCCTGGATAGGAGAGTCCACACATTGCTTACCGCAAATCGTATGCATCACCCACGGTCATCGGTTATGAGGCTGAATATCCCGCGGAAGTGCGGAGTTCGTGGCTTTTTAAATGCTAAGAACCTGCACAATCCCGAGCTACGCAGTCTTAGGGAATACTTCCAGGCCGCTGACGTGGGTATGCATCGAGATGTGGTAGTGGTGGACAAGGGCCTTACCCCGCTCTCCTTGGCTAACGGGAACTGGCGTGAGATAGAGCGTACGATCCAATACAAGAAAAGGGGGCTATAACGATAAGCCCCCAAGATATAGCCCATGCAGTCCGTCCGTCACCGGAAATCTCCAGAGCCGGACGGGCTGCACAACTTCTGGATCAAATGGTTACAAAGGTCGCACGCTCGTTTGGCATCTCAGTATCAGGCAGCCTTGGAGTCTGGTTCGCTACCCAAGTTCCTTACATCAGGAATAACCCCCCTGCTCCACAAGTCTGGTAGCACCGCGGAACCCAAATATTATAGATCAATTACATGTTTACCAACGGTCTATAAGGTTCTTACATCCATTTTGAGAGTTAAAATTAATAAACACGTCGACGATAACTCCATCATGTCGGTCTCTCAGAATGGATGTAGGAACGGGTCCCGCGGTTCTAAGGACCTACTCCTTATTGATATGGCCATTCGGTAAGTATAGGTTCGGCGTTCCCGAAAGGATCTGTCGACATGTTGGATAGATTATAAGAAGGCCTATGACTCGGTGCCTCATACATGGCTCATGAGGGTGCTAGAATTGTATAAAATAGATACAACTCTACGCACCTTCATGATGTCGTGTATGGAGCAATGGAGCACAGTCCTTCGCTATCCAGGATGTCGAAATATCCAGAGGAATAGCGAACCTGTAAGGATCGAGCGAGGTATATTCCAGGGCGATAGTTTGAGTCCACTTTGGTTTTGCCTAGCCCTGAATCCTCTAAGCATGTTGCTTGCGAATTCAGGGCTGGGCTATCGGTTGAAGAGAGGTGGTCAGGTTATATCTCACTTCCTTTACATGGATGTAAAGCTGAAGCTCTTTGCCCCCAGCAATCTTCAGCTGATGGAGCTACTGAAGATACCTGAAACTTTTAGTAACGCCATCAGGATTGAGTTTGGTGTAGACAAATGTGCGGTCATGCATGTAAAGCGAAGGCAGATTGTGGAATCGGGAAATCGGAAATTTGGTTTTTTGGTCGGGTGATTTCCAGATCCATTTGTGCGCAATTTTATTCTTAAAAATGTGTTCATTATTGACAGTTTGTATTCATAAGCATAATTTACCAGACAATCACCTCTTTCATTGCGTTCTCCGACTCCATGTGGTCCTATAACAGGATAGTGATTTGTTTTCGGGCAGCCTATTTTAGCATTGAAGTCTCCCATCACTACTACAACTTTCTCGTCAGCCAGTGCATGAGCAGCTTCAATGTCGTTATAAAATTGTTCAATTTCATCTTCTGGTGAACTTTCTGTAGGTGCATATACTTGAATTACTGATATAGAAAAGCTTTCGAATTTCAATTGTAAAAGAGCTTGCTAATCTTTCTGATATTCCTGTAAAGTTTTTTATGATGTTTTTGTATTTTTTCTTGATTATGAATCCCACTCCGTGAACTTTGGTTTGCGCGATGTAGCAGAAAATATTATCTTGATATTCTTCTATGTTGCAGCCCATTTTCCTGACTTCTGAAATTCCCAAGAGTTAGTAGTTAATGTTTTTAGGCCGTTATGTAATTCGAGAATTTTTTTTATTGTTGATAGCGATCTTACATTAAAAGTGCATAGCTTTAACGTGGTTACTTTATTCTTCATATTTTAGGTGGAGGGCAGTCGGATTGGGGAATCTTTTGTTTGAATTAGTATTTGGTTCTGGCTTATTAGATGGTTTGTTCCGGTGGCTGATGATTGTGTCCTATGCTTTCCGCTCAGCTAAAGGGTTTGCAGTAGGGGGAGGGTTGCTTCTGTTTCCCATCACACCGAAAGCATTCAGTCTATTTGTTTTCATGAACGTTCGTTGCTTGCGAGGCTGTTCCGCTGCGTCGGGTGAGGTCGATGAGTTTCTCTTACGCTTTTCGCTACCCGGTTTTCCCTCCTTAATGATTAGTTTATCATAGTTAATAATTGCATAATTACTCTTCGCTCTTTCTTCTTCGAGTTTTGGCTTTAATTCTCTTCTTTTATCAAGAACCTCCTTCGGATAGTCTTCTGAAGCATATACATTTTTAAATTTCTTTTTATTCTTCATTATCTTATTTTTCTGCCAATTGTTTACAAGTGAAATGAGTATCGGCCTTCCCCTCCCCTTTTTCATGTCATTACTGCCAATTCTATAGATCGTGTTCAAGTCTCGGTTTTCAAGATTTATGTTTAAATCATTTTTAATTTTTTCCTTTACTATTTTGATTCGTTAGTGGATGAGTTTTCGCTTTCGTTTATTCCGTATAAAATTATATTATTTATTCTTCTCTGATTTTCAAGGTAGTATATTTTTTCCTTCAATGCTAGATTTTCTGATCTCAATGCCACAATTTCCCGTGGGAGGGGTGCTAATTTCTCGTCTATCTGTGCAATCCCAATAAATAAATAATATGTATGTCGGGTTTAGTCAATAGTACGGACGTCAAAACAAATCGCAAGCACGCCATCTGGCGGCAAAGCAAGAACAACTACGCATTGGCGCACTTTTTCTAACCACTTACGTGGTGGGAGAGCAGAATAGAGCAGTCGAATACTGACAGCCTTAGAGCGAGGACGTCGTAGAATCAGTGTCGATCCGTAATATTAGTAAGCAAGATTGTAACTCTTAATATTTGAATAAACCCAGTGTATCGAATAATTTCTGTGATTTAATTTTCACGATTATACCCACTGACCTGCCCACACACGATGTCTTAACCTAAGGGAATATATCCTGACTTCCCGATGCAAACCGCATCTATCTTCCAGCCTTGATGCGACATGTATATCTATCCCAAATTATAGCTTTCTAGTACTTAGAGTCTAAGCTGCGGTTGGACAGACGTACATAGCGAAACTATAAGGATTCCTTGTTGACTTTGTAATCCTAAAAATACGGTTGTCACTTGTCAGTGTATAATCCACAGAGTACTTTTTTTTATATAGGTAGTATAATCGGAGAAACGGAAATCAGGCACGATATTTTTTTGTGTTCCGATTTTTCTTTTTAATTGATTGCAGACTTGAGCAAAGACTTTAGAACAAAGCTTCGGGAGCTGGTACCCTCACTGTTCGACCCAGGGCACCTCACTCCGAAGCTCATCAACGGCGAGCGGGTCCTGACTCAGGACTTGTACGAATACTTCAAGAAGTACGTCGAAATCTACAACAGTGATGAAGTCCCTGAGGCGACGACCATCTTTAGGGTAATTCTATGCATACTGATATTATAACGGATGATCGTTGGGGCAGAAAAGTTTTGGAGTGGTGACCGCGAACCGGCAGACGCAGCGTTGGAATGTCCGCCTCCCTCTAGGTAGACCCACGGGAAACCGCTGGATGCGAGACGCACAGGATGATAGTTGTAGTGCAACTTGGGGGAGGCCTATGTCCAGCCGTGGACCTTTTCCTGCTAAAATAATGATGATGAATATTTTAAATGCTATGCTGAATAAAATGGTAATGTGGTATTACGACAGTTTTCGTTTTATTACATATTCGATGTTTAGAGCATTAATTATATCTTGTAATTTTTTTTTCTATGTATATATATAAAAGTACGATAATTTTAATGGTGCCGTAATGAACTTAACAATATTTTTTCAACACAATTTTTGGACGAATAATATCTAGATCTAGAACGTATAATTATATCTTTGCACGAATATACTCGTATAACAAGTTATGACAGATTATGCAATTTTTAACCTTTTCGGTAAGCGACGATTACCATTTTATTCACGTAAGAAATGCATATTATCTTGTTCCACGTAAAGTATAAAACAATTATTAAGTGTGTTTTTTTATTTACTGAATTTGGTCATGTCGTTTTGGAAAACATGACAGATACCTATTTATGCAAAATCGTAATGTTGTTCACTGTATCATAATAGTAAATATTTTTAAAGCAAGCTGTTGTAACAAAATATTACGATGGTGTCAGTACGTAAGGAATTAATACAGTGTTAGCATCCCAGACTCCGGCAGGGAATTCCACTCCTTTGCAGTACGCATAATAAAAGTATTCCTAAAACGATTAGTGCGTAGTGCGTGTTGTAGTGATCACTATCACAACATTTACTCTCTATTTATGTATATGTGTCACACTGGCTCACCGCTACAGCCAGCTCCGAGCGCAGGCGCACGTCCAACCTGTCCCGCGTCTAATGCCAGTTGACAGATTGACAACCTACTGGTGCGCATGAGACAATGTATTATATCTATTGCATAGATACAAACACTACATCGCTTCCTTTTTAACAATTTTATTGTTTATAAATATTTATCATACATATATCTTCATATATAATCGAACTTAATAAAGGTCTTTATGACCTTATGATGGTAACGGTTTTTATGAGCACCTGACGGGGCACGGCCCTGATATGTGTAGAAAGATCTTAAATTTTTTACCTTTACAATAATCAACTTTGACCGTGTCATTAAATTTTAAGTTATACAGATTTGTCTCCTTTGATTGTCTGATCCTCATTTTCCTTGGTCTCGTCTTCTATCGATCTCCATTCTCCTTCAACAGACTTAAAGTGTATCACATTCCTTCGTAGTCTTTGTCCAGTTTCTTCATTCCTTATTGTAATATCCCCTCCTACTGATTGTTCCACTACATGTGGTGTAGGATTGAAAGTAGTGGAGAGCTTATTGGTTTTTCCATTTCTTTTACGTACACCTTCTCACCTTCCGTTAGTTCTGGGTTTTCCGGTCTCCATACTCCTTCCCTTTTTCCTTTTGCACTTTGCCTCGGTCTATAACTTCAGTGTCGTCCGCGTCTTTTATATCTTTGAACATTTATTATTATTATTATTTATTTGACACCAACAACATGGGAATATCAACCCTGTTCATTCTTTTGAAAAAAAGTTCGGACGGTGTCCTTCCCGTAACTGAATGAGGAGTGGAGTTGTACATCATTTAGGTATTCATATAATATGTCTCTCATATCTCGTTTTTCACTAGAACTTATTTTGATTCGTTTAACAATATCTTTGTTTTGACGTTCCATTTCTCCGTTCATTTGTGGCAAATATGGCACAGTATTAAAAAGCTTAACTATGACAAAAATCCTTAAACTCTTCACTAACGAATTGCCGGCCGTTGTCAGCAGTGATCGATAGTGGATAACCGAGTCGACTAAAAAGTTCTTTTAGAATTTTAATCATTTGCGAGCGCGTTATGGTCCTGGTTATCTTGGTTTCTTTATAGCGACTGTAATAGTCAATAATTACTAGTAAATAGTCCTTATTCGACAATGGCCCCAATAGGTCCATTGTAATATCAGCCCAAGGTTCAGATGGAAGTTCGCGACGTTTCATTGTTGCTGGAGGATTTGGTAAGCTAACCAAGGTGCATCCTTTGCAGCTCTTTACCATGGACTCGACGTCCTTATCTAATCTAGGCCACCAAACCTTAGAACGAAGCCGACTCTTCATGGCAACAATTCCTGGGTGGCCCTCATGGGCTGCTAGTAAAACCTGGTTCCTGACATTCTGTGGAATTATAGATTCATCCGATTTGTGACTATAAATTCCTTTCTTAACATTGGTGATTTCCTGATCGTGCCGCGATAGTGGGTCCGTAATATTGCGCCGATCTTCCTAGTGGCGTCAGCGTGGTTTGCTATGCTGATGACACGCTGGTTCTGGCGCAAGGGAGGTCGAATCAGGCGGCGGCTGAAATAGCGACACGCGGAGTTGCGATAATCGTCGAGAGGATCCGGCAATTGGGACTCGAGGTGGTCCTGCAAAAGTACGAGGCCATTTGTTTTCACCGTCCTCGGAACGCGCCACCGCCGGGATCCCAAATAGCTTTTTCTTTCTTTAAGGCGGTGACCAGCCCGCCGGTTGAATGCGTCCCAAAGAGCCATGGCCATCCGGCTGGTCCGGGGATACCGCACGATCTCCGGTGAGGCGGCGAGCCTCCTTGCCGGATTGCCGCCATGGGATCTGGAAGCAAAAGTCCTCGCGCAAATATGGGAGTGGCGCGAGGAGGCGAAATGCAAGGGCGAAACTTCGTTGCCACGACAAATCGCGGCTCGGCGGACAGAGCGGCAGGATCTCATGGCGATATGGAGTGGGCGATTGTCGCAACCCAGCGCTGGGCACAAAACAATTACGGCGGTAAGGCCCCTCTTTTAGGAGTGGCTTGAGAGGCGTCACGGCGTCCTCACCTTCCGCCTGACGCAGGTGCTCACCGGACACGGCTGTTTCGGGGGTTCCTATTCAGGATAAGGCGGGAGGAAACGCCCGGGTCACACCATTGTGTGGACCGCCCGGAGGACACGGTGGAGCATACAGTGGAGGTCTGCCCCGCTTGAGCGGAGCACCACCGTGTCCTCATGGAGGCGATCGGCGGTGGCGACCTCTCACGTCCGGCCCTAGTCTAGGCCATGGTACAGCGAGAGGGCGTGGGAAGCTGTCTCCTCCTTTTGCGAAGCAGTAATGCTAATGACAGCATTTTCGCCGACGAGCTGAAGTGTCTTGGAGACAGAGGTGTTGGCCTTTTGCGGGAGCTGTGTAACCAGCTTTGGATAACGGGTAAATGACCTAAGGACTGAAAGGAGTCTCTTTTGATACCGCTGCACAAGAAGGGGTCAACCAAGAAATGCGAGAACTATCGGACAGTGGCACTCATATCCCATGCTAGCAACATAATTAACGGACGTCTCCAATCGTACCTACAGCGACAAATACCAAGTGAGCAGGCTGGTTTTGTCAAAGGTCGAGGAACGAGAGAACAAATTGTGAATTTTAGGCAAATGATAGAGAAGAGCCGCGAGTTTAATGTTCCAATGCTCTTGTGTTTTATCGACTACTCCAAGGCGTGATTGTGTGAGGTGGGATTGCCTATGGAGAATACTCGAGGAAATGGGAGTACCTTCGCACTTGACAGCATTGATCGCAAACTTATACGAGGGTGGTGAGTCGCTAGTCAGAATCAACAATGTGGTGTCAGATAAAGAAGTACGCCAGGGCTGTATTCTGTCCCCTCTTCTTTTTAACATCTATGGCGAATACATCATGAGAAGAGCTTTAGAAGATTGGGAGGGAGACATAGCGGTAGGTGACAAAAAAAACAGCAATCTCCGATATGCAGATGACACCACATTGTTTGCATCTTCGGAGCGCGAACTTGCTAAGTTATTTGTGAGGATAGAGCGTGAAAGCGAGATGGTCGGACTGTCGATTAACAAGTCCAAGACCAAAGTCATGATCATCGACAGAACTGGACTAATAGCACGCACGGGGGAACTTGTAGATCTAGAGTTCGTCAATGAGTTTGTGTAACTGGGCTCCATGATCAGCGATCAGGGGGGCTGCAGTTGGGAAATTCAGAGACGTACGCAGCTGGCCAACGTTGCTATGAGCAAGATGTCGAGGATATGGCAAGATAGGAACATCTCTAATAAAACCAAGAAGAGACTCGTTAGAACCCTGATATTCTCAATTTTCCTTACGGGGGTAAGATATCATTAGGGACCCGCAATATGGCTTTCGCCGAAATCGGTCTTCTAGTGTATGCCATTCACATAATATGGAGTGAGGCCATCGAAAGGCAAGGGGAATCGCTTACATAGTATCTAAAAATCGAGGAGCAACGAGAGAGAACACGACTTGCGACTTGCCAAAGTGATGGAGGTATTGCAGCTCAACAATGTTTTAATAAACCAAGAGAAATATATTTATAAAGTACAGACAATACACTTTTTGGGGCATGAATTAAAACCAGAAGGTGTAAAACCGCTGCCTAAATGCATGAAGAGCATAACTGACTTTAGAATGCCAAAAACAATAGAAGAATCAAAAAGCTTTTTAAGTTTAGTAAATTACATTAACAGATGGATTCCAAATTTGGCTACGACGACAAAACCCCTAATACAAATATTAGGACAGAAACTAGGAAAGAAAGCAAATATAGAAGAATTCTGGAGAGACGATCATAATGAAGCATTTGAAAAGTTAAAAGAAATATTATCTAAAATAGACCCGTTGGGATATTACGATATCAGAGACAAGACGCAAGTAATAGCTGACGCAAGTCCTGTTGGACTAGGAGCCTTCTTAGTGCAGATTGATTGTAAAGCACCAAGAATTATTGCATGCATACGGAAATCGGACACTCAGTCAATATGAAAGAAAATATAGCCAAACAGAAAAAGAGGCCCTTGCTCAGGTATGGACTATCGAGCATTTTTATACATTTCGTTTGGTAAAGAATTTGCTTTGATAACGGATCACAAGCCATTGCAATTTCTGTTCAGTCTGAAATCAAAACCATGCGCCCGTGCCGAATGGTGGGTTTTGCAACTTCAGGCGTATCATTATAACGTAAAATATAAACCGGGTAAGACCAATATTGCGGACCCTTTTTTTTTGGTTTATATCGTCCAATGACTTCTCCCGCTCTGGGTGAAGCGGGAGGGAGTGTCAGACTTTTACTGACTAAAACCCACCCGTGTTCCTTCAGTTGCTTTTGCCAGGGCCGCGATAACTCTTTCAAATTTATCCGCGGCAAATAAAACCAAATCTCTAAGTAGGGGTTTTATTAGGTTTAAACGTAGGTTTTGATAACTCAGTACTTGGTGTTTCCTCCATGTGTTCTCAATACAGCTTCTACGCGATTGGGCATGCTGAATACCAGATTCCTTAGCATATGCTGAGTAAAGTTCTCCCATTCTTCGATGAGCGCGTAATTCAAGTCACGAAGAGTAATTGCAGGTGGAACTCGTTTTCTCACACGTCTGTCAAGCTCGTCCCAAGCATGCTCAATAGGATTCAAATCGGGGCTCCTTGCTGGCCACTCCATTTTGTGGATTCCTACGTCCTGAAGGTACTCATTTACAACTTGAGCAGTGTGGGCCCGTGCATTATCGTGCATGAACACTGCATTGTCGCCCATATTGGCCAAAAACGAACCACCAGGTTCATTGAGAATCTCATTGATATATCTCACAGCAGTTAGGTTCCCGTTCTCGATTGGAACTAACGCTGTTCGACCCTCTGCAAAGATACCAGCCCACACGTGAACGGTACCTCCGCCGTGTGACACTTTTTCTTCAAAACATGCTTGTGCAAAACGTTCTCCTGGTCGTCGAAATACTCTTTTCCTCCCATCATGATAGTACAGCATAGATCTTGACTCATCAGAGAACATCACTCTGCCCCATTTGTCCTCACCCCATTCTGTACGCTCGCGGGCGGACCGCAATCGGGCAACTTTATGATGCCGTTCCAGTTTTGGGCCTTTTGCTGGCCTGTAAGGTTTCAATCCTCTTTCGGCAAGACGTCTCCTGACTGTCCACTCGCTATTGGCTCCCTTCGAACTTGCAGAATTTGTTGTTGAACCGCAACTGCCGTCTGATGTCGATTTCTTAACATGGCTGCCGCAATGAAACGATCTTCTCGGACTGTTGTGCACCTTGGCTTGCCAATACCTGGTCTTCTCAGGTTTAATCCAGTCTCCCTAATCCTTTGGATCACTCGTCGGACAGTAGTATGTGTCACGCCCATTATTCTGGAAGTATTTCTTTGGCTGGTCCCCAATTCTACCATAGTGATGATTCTCGTCCATCCTCGGGTGATAGAGGCATGATTTATGGGTACGAGAGCCGTATGACTTTACAATTTAAGATTTTTTTCACAACGGCGAAAACAAGGATGAAATCAAAAGCAAAACAATAAACGAAATAAATGTATTCCGAAATTTTTAAACCCAAAATTTTGTTTTTCTACTTTTTTTATCCATGGCTTCAAAAAGACCAGTATTTAAAAGAGATTAAGTTTGCATAATAAAAAGGTTTCATTATACTTTTTAATTTATGAAGCTAGGTTCTATGTTTTAAGGAGCGTCCTCACTGGGAGCATTCTTTCGAGAGCATTTGTAAACAAGCAATCGTAGGCGAGCAACAGATGCTTCCCAGCGAGCCCAGCATGCACTTTCGAGCAAAACTATGAATATTCGAGTCGAACATTCCCTTGCGAGGTTGGAGCATTCGATAACGATTTTAAATGTCTTTCATTCCAAGAAGGCCACAAACACTTAAGATCAAGGAACTGTTCCTTGCTTACAAGGGGCCAGTAATATTCCTACATATATACTCATTCATTTTATTATCTGAGTACTCGCTTTCGAGCGTTTTATTTGCGTGATGCGAGCCGTTTCCTCGAAAATCGTTGCGACGTCCACACCGGCCGAAGTTCGCGCTTGCGTGTAAGCTTTGTAATGCTTGGCTCAACGTCCACACCACTCGAATATTCGACGTCGAATGCTCATTACACGTGAATGCTCTCAGTGAGGACGCTCCTTTAGGAGATATTAAGGTGTTTGTCGGCATTTTGTGGGTGGAACTTTTTCATTGCTCGGCAGTTTATTAATAAAACAGTTTATAATTTTTCCTGTTAAATTTAGAATTATCGAATAACATATTATTCTACTTTTATCTTTACTACTTTCATCCTAGAAGTACGTTCCGTAGGGATAGTTAATTTCTGACTAAGGGAGGTTACGCACTAAATCCGATCTGTGTCCGTGAAATTTCGGTTCCAAAGTAGACGTAGTACTTCTTGTAGGGAAGCTTACGCACTACATCCGAACTCAATCCGTCATAATCTCCCATAATTTGGAACATTTTTAACTCTGAACTCAAATCACGGACACGGACGTGTAGTGCGTAACCACCCTAATACTCGGGCGAAAGCACAGGCGGAAGTTAGTGAAAATAAATATTAGCCAACCAAGGATGGTCCCTTGGCCATACTTTCGAAACAATTCAAATTCTTGAAACTATACTACGAACGATAGTTACCTTATTGGCGGAAGTAGCACGCACTTGATATGACAGACTTCAAAAATAACATGTTAACCTATTCATCAAACTCCTGCCCACATCCATGTTTATCAGTAATTCGGTCTGCGTATCTCTTCGTCTTCAGACCCTATTTAGATCTCACGTTAGTACTGATAGCCATAGGAAGCATTTTAACCGAGTACTAGCTACAGCTTCCTTATGACACCCAGCTTTTATTGGATAGGTTTTGCTGCCAGAGGTACCTGCTCTGTGTGATAGCTCAGCGTTCACCCCCTGACAAGCGCAAACACGGTCAACAATACCCCTCGCGCACCTCGCTGCTTCACATAATCTTGGGGAACGGCGGTGGCCTCAGATTACCGACTAAACAAAAACACAACACAAACACCGAATTGGTATAACATTACTTCTAATGTAAACAGAGTAATGTCGGGACATCTTATATAAAATCAAGTCGGTTAATTTATTTGTTTGTTACCGCATTAAAGTATCTAATCAATTATTCCGACTTGGTTTTACATTTGATCTCACAACATTTTGCGGCGGAAGAACTGCTTTGGCATACTTGTACTTTTTATAAGTACTCGTATGTTATGTTTTTTATGGGTCTACTGTTAACATGAAGCGGTATTTATAATAATGTTTGTAATGACAGGCGACAGTGGACGCGTGCCTGCTGGTGGCGGCTCGCGCGGCGTGCGACGTGTACGCGGCGCGCATGAACGAGCGCGTGGTCGGCGCGCGCAGCCTGGCCAAGCGCGCGCTTCACGCTGCGCACGACGACGCGCGTGCACACGCCGAGCGTGCCTTCGCCAACAAGAGGAAGCTCGGCTCGCAGGAAGAGGCCGACGCGAAGCTCGCAGACCTCCTAAAGGTATGACCGTCTTGACTTGAGTGAATGATTTTAGAAAAATTTTTTTTAGTCGGGGGTACAAAAATAAACAACCTCCCAAAAATAGTGGTTTAAATATTTAATTCAATCCATACTCGGGTGTATTACAGATTCAAATAGAAACAAATAACGCTCATATCTGTTTAAAATTGGCAGGAGCTGGACGAGAGTCTGTCACGATACTTACTGGCAAACGAAGCGAAGGTTCGAGAAACGATATCTCTCGCGAAGAGAACGTACGATGCGGCCGTGAGCAAGTTGTGCGGAAAGCAAACGCACATGTGCCTGCATCCCCGCGCGCTTGAGGAGCTGCACGACAAGGCCAGCCTGGACGCGCTCACGCTGTTCGACGCTGCCAGAGATGTGCCTGAACATAACGAAGATGATCAAAGACTGGAGTTACAGCAGGTGAGCTCCTTTTCAAGCTTTATTTACTATCACCTGTCCCGGTGTTTCTAATCAAATCTCGCAAGTTAAATTTGACTCACTTCCATGGTGTAAAGTTGGGGATCCTTGGACAGGTAAAAAGGTACTTCGAAACGGAACAGCTCCTCAACTTGTATCAAGCGCAAGTTCAATCATGTATGGAGTACTGTTCTCATCTCTAAAATGGATCTGCCAAATACCAGCTTGATGCACTAGAGTCGATCGAAAAGCGGGCTAACCCTCAGTTTCCCACCTTAAAATTATCGCAGAATTAATGTGACAAATTGTCAAGGACGCGTTATCTTCTGTGATTGGCTGTTAAAATTCATTCAACCAATCACAGCAGATAACGCGTGCTTGACAATTTGTCACATTAATTCTGCGATAATTTTAAGGTGGGAAACTGAGGGTAAGAGGCTCATCGGCGATGGGGCGCTGGTCAAGTCAAAGCTCCAGAGTATTGAACATCGTCGCGGCGTTACCAGCTTTTTTTTTTTTGGGACAATCCCACCGCACTATCCCCAAACCACTGCAACTCCTGAAAGCCAGAATCAACAGTGGCACCAGAAAAGCGCCGAGGCAATGAAGCTCGACGAAGTCCCGGAGAATGAATTTAACTGTCTTGGATCCCGCAACGAAATTAATCAGAAAAGAAAATGGAGGAGTAAGAAAAATACAAATTTCCACTTCCCTCCATATCAAGCAGGAGACAGAAATAACAAGACCAATAGGCACAAAGGGTCGTTTACATAAGGGATAAGCCCAGTTGCCTAGCACCACGGATAAAAATTAGCATTTATTTATTTATTTCAACCTTATCACATACATCTTTACAGGATTACACCCAATACGATAAATGCTCTTAACTACAGTAAACCTAATCTATTTCTTTTATTCTATATCATTAATATTAATGGGTCCTAACATTGTGAGCTGTTATATTTGATTCCAATAATAGGTATGGCAAAAGCGCTTGAACGCACGGAAATTTGTTCTAGTTTCCACAAGGTCCGTATAGTAAACAGCTCCTGATACAGCCTGTACATTATTCAACATAGTATTGCGTTCATTCTGCCAAAGAATACACTCCCATAAGATATGATGTGCAGATTGTACATATTCGCAGTCAGATGTAGAACACTAACATAATGGCGAGGCAACAAGCTTGAAGGAAAATAATTTACTTTTAAAGTTACCATGCCCTGTGAGAAATTGGGCAACACAGTGATCCACCTCCAGCCACGTCCTGGCCAGCCGCACGCGAACGGATGGAAAGAATTGGTGGAGGTGTCGGCCCTTGATGGAATTATCCCACCTACATTGCCATTCGGATAAAAGACGACAATATGTAGTTTAAATAATCTAGAGATTTTGGCACGGTCACTCCGCGTTAAAAAGTCCGCGTCCATGGTCTCTTTTGCGGAATAGTACATTGCAGCACGTCGCTGCACTTCAAGGTCGACCGGAAGTAATCCAGCAAGTACCGAAAAGGCCTCAGTACTAACCGTCCTGTATGCTTTGCATAAGAATATCAAAGCCAAACGCTGCCTCTGAAGTAATTTACGTCGTACCGCCCCTATTGTGGCCCTATCAGCCCAAACAGGCACCCCATAGCAGATACAACCCAAGTAAGTAGCCCCATAAATAGTCTTTAAAGTCAAAAAAAGACAGACCCCACGTATATTTAGATATTCTCGTTAAGGCATAGAAGTTCTTTTTTGCTTTTTCACCGACGATTTTAATATGATCTATAAATGCAAAATTCCTTTCTAACACCAGACCAAGATAGCACACGGACTGCTTCCTTTTTACCGGAACGTTATTAAATTTAACAGTAGGACACGATTTAAGATTACCATTCAAAATGAGCTAATAAGTTTTATGCGGAGCAAAGGTCAGGCGGTTACGATCGCCCCACTGAGATATTAATCGCCGGCAAGTGTCTGCCAAGTTCTCGAGTCCAGCTCGAGTACTTGATTGAATGAGCAGAAGACCGTCGTCCGCGTAACCGGTTAATGAACAGCCAATAACCGAACCCTGAGGACATCCCACGGTGAGAGACTTCGACATGGAATGATGGCCGAGTTTGAGTTTCGCGGAACCATTTAAAAAGTAAGAGTAAACTAAATCTATACTAATATCTATACTAATATTATAAAGAGGTAAAGTTTGTGAGTTTGTGAGTTTGTGAGTTTGTGACGTTGTAAGGGGTAATCTCTGGATCTACTGAACCGATTTTGAAAATTCTTGCACCGATAGAAAGCTACATTATTCCTGAGTGTCATAGGCTATAAAATATTTTCAAAAAAAATAGAGATCCTTATGAAAATTGCAATAATGTAACCCAAGGTAGCAAAATGTTGTCTGTAAAATACATTATTTGGCATGCGCTGAGAAAACTATTGATGATAGATACAAATTAGTAGGTAAGGTAGGTAGGATAGGCAGGTTAGGCAGGGTAGGCAGAGTAGGCAGGGTAGGCAGGGTAAGCAGAGTAGGCAGGGTAAGCAGAGTAGGCAGGGTAGGCAGGGTAGGCATGGTAAGCAGAGTAGGCAGGGTAGGCAGGGTAGGCAGGATAGGCTGGGTAGGCAGGGTAAGTAGAGTAGGCAGGGTAGGCAGGAAAGGCAAGATAGGCAGGGTAGGCAGGAAAGGCAGGGTAGGCAGGGTAGGCAGGGCAGGCAGGGTAGGCAGGATAGGCAGGAAAGGCAGGGTAGGCAGGGTAGGCCGGGTAGGCAGGGTAGGCAGGGTAAGCAGAGTAGTCAGGATAGGCAGGAAAGGCAGGAAAGGCAGGGTAGGCAGGAAAGGCAGGGTAGGCAGGAAAGGCAGGGTAGGCAGGATAGGCAGGGTAGGCAGGAAAGGCAGGGCAGGCAGGATAGGTAGGGTAGGCAGGGTAGGCTGGGTGGGCAGGGTAAGCAGAGTAGGCAGGGTAGGCAAGATACGCAGGGTAGGCAGGAAAGGCAGGGTAGGCAGGAAAGGCAGGGTAGGCAGGATAGGTAGGGTAGGCAGGGTAGGCTGGGTAGGCAGGGTAGGCATGGTAAGCAGAGTAGGCAGGGTAGGCAGGGTAAGCAGGGTAGGCAGGATAGGCAGGATAGGCAGGATAGGCAGGATAAGCAGGATAGGCAGGGTAGGCAGGAAAGGCAGGGTAGGCAGAGTAGGCAGGAAAGTCAGGGTAGGCAGGGTAGCCAGGGTAGGGGCAGGGTAGGCAGGGTAGGCAGGGTAGGCTGGGTAGGCTCAGGCAGGGTAGCCAGGGGTAGGCAGGATAGACAGGGTGGGAAGGGTAGGCAGGGTAGGCAGGGTAGGCAGGGTAGGCAGGTTAGGCAGGGTAGGCAGGGTAGGCAGGGCAGGCAGGGTTGGCAGGGTAGCCAGGGTAGGCAGGGAAGGCAGGGTAGGGGCAGGGCAGGCAGGGTAGGCAGGGTAGGCATGGTAGGCAGGATAGGCAAGGTAGGCAGGGTAGGCAAGGTAGCCAGGGTAGGTAGGCAGTTGACGGGAGCGAAGCCCCGAGGGTCAGCTAGTTGTATATATTTCTATAGCAGCCTCGAGTTTTCATTTTAAGTAATAGCATTGGCCACCATGCGTTATCAAAAGCCCCAGAAATATCTAGAAAAATCCCAATTACATACTTATGTTCAGATGTATTAACAATTTTCCGAACAGTAAGGCGCGGCCCTTACTGTTCGGAAAGTAATAAATCTACGGTAGATTTTCCAATAGTGAAACCGAATTGATTATTTTGAAATTTTGGTCCGTCCGGTAGCAACCGTGGAACGATAAGGCGCTCCAGGAGTTTGCCCAAAGATGGAAGTAATGTTATGGGCCGGTACGACTTCGGGTCGTCCGGGGGTTTGTCGCCACTTTTCGGGATTATTCGTATAAATCCGCGTCGCCAAATACGAGGAAATACGCCCTCCGCAATACAACGTTTGTAAACGGTTAAAATCGCATCACCGGCTGTTTTACACGCTTCTATAATCATCCGATTAGATATTTTATCTTCACCTGATGACTTGTTGAGTGGCAAGGCAACCTTTTGACAACGTTAATAAATTCGTCAATGGATGGAAGGTGGCAGGCGGTGACAAGCTGGAAGGCGTTTCCAGCTTGTCGGTTCTTATCGGTTACATTTCAGGGAGTGTGCGTTGGAATTTCACGATCTAATTCCACCTAGGCCGTTTCATCATCGGACTACCAGACGCGCGGCAATGCGCCATCCCACCCATACGCACAAAACGTTTGGGGAACACTTTTATTATGCGTACTGCTAAGGAGTGGAATCCCCTGCCGGAGTCTGTGTTTCCCGACAGCTACAATCTGGAGGTCTTTAAGTCAAGAGTCAATAGGATATTTCTAGGCAAGCGTGTTTCACCATCGACTTCATCATCGCTTACCATCTGGTGAGACAGTGGTCAAGCGCGAGTAAAAAGAAAAAAAAATCTTTCAATTTCTTTGTTAAAGAAAAAATGCTTGCCTTAAGTGTGTATTTCTCTAAAACTTGTTTTGTTGGTTAATAATAATAGACAATCTTGTTACCCGACTGCCAAGGTAGGATTATGTTTTTCGTGCTTATCTTGTAACATTTATAAATTTCTTTATTACCTCTTCCCTTCTCTTATCTTTCAAACGGCTGGATGGATTGCGACAGTTAAGGTATCGTTAGATTTGTCTCAAAACCCAAGTGTCTTTAGATAAGTGTTTTAAAAATAAAAATAAATGGCAGAAGTGGTTAATACAATTATTAAATCAAACCCATCGAGTAGGGTATCAAAATGAAGGAAATTAAAAGGAGATTACAAACATATACATGTTATTGTAAAATCCGTAAACCACCTTTGTGTTTCATCTACGTGTCTCTGGTAAAAGACCGAAATGATCTGTTATAATCATTAATTTCGATTTTACCAGTAAACATACGGGTAAATCTTAGGATTTAGATGGAATACCTGTAAATGATGAAAAATTGTGAAGTCTTTGACCCCCTATTATACGAAATCATTAGAACAATATTAATCACATCATCACTTACCATCAGGTGATATAGTGGTCAAGCGCGAGCCTATCTTGGAGTTCTTTCTCTTGTAGACAGTCTTAGAGCGTAGTTTCCCGATGTTCTTAAAAATTTTAACTTCATACATATCAACGCTCAGAGTAATCTGGCTCATTTCCACGATATGCTGGCAAGTTTTGACTGTAAAAACATACATTCCATTCTTATTGCCGAGTCATGGCTTAAATCATGTCTCCCTTCTACTAGTTACTTTCTGCCCAGCTTAAAGCTTATTAGAAACGACCGGACTGTTGGTGGTGGTGGAGGTGTTGTCATATATATTCGCGCTAATTACGTTTACCACAGCCCGGAAAGAAGAAGAAGGAAAGAATCCCGAAATGATTCTAAACTTTTAATTATTAAAGTTAATTACAATTAATGATCCTACAAATGACCATTCCAAGTCGAGGTTGGAACATGGAATGTTTACAACTACTAACTACAACTAGCTAACCTACAAATGTCCACTCCAAGCCGATGTTAGGACATGGAGCGGTTACAATAATTAAATAGACTAACTATAACTAACTAGCCTACGAGAATCCATCCTACTCGATGTAGGAATATGGAATGCCTTCTCCTTACAAAAAATGCTTATTAATTTTGTTTTCGAAATCGATTGATTTACTGGCGTTCAAGGCTGCATTGGCTTCAAGGTAATTGCAAATTCCTTTCTCTGTTGTCAATGTATCAGCCTAGCCACCGCCATCAGGTGAGCATCTCTTTCTGGAGGTCGAGCTAAATCATTCTAAATTACTTCTTGGAGTTTATTATTCTCCCTCATTACGTGTCAATTTCTTTTCATCTTTCGGGAAGCTCTTAGAAATGCTTATCCCTTCATACAGTCATAGCATAATCATGGATAATGTTAATACTTGTCTCCTGAAGAAGGACCATCGTTCTTCGTCCCTTACTAATGTTTCAGCTTCTAGTAATCTTTCTATTCTTCCGCTCCTTCACTTCTTGTCTTGATTTTTGTTTCCTCTCTTGATCGCGTCGCCAAGAATGGCCAATGCTCAGCCGATGCATTTTCTTATCACGATTTGATTTTCTTTCATATAAAATTCTTGTGTAAAATGTAGCTTAGTTCCAGATTATTACTATGTTATTTAACTGTGCTTTATTGGTTTAGAGATGACTATTATTGTTTTACTAATAAGTATATCACACAAACAATTTTTTAGAGCTGAATTGTTGTGTCATGACTTTTCAGTTCCTATAATATACTTGTTAGTATCATGATAGAGTATATCTTTCTTTAATAACACAAAAACGACACGTAAAAGTGGATAAATGTTGCTATTAAATGACAATTATGTCCTGAAAAAGATTTTTTATCTCACTTTTACAACCATATTCAGACATTTTTATTCGGCGTGCTATAATGCTATAATGGCGCTTAAAAATTGAGATCCCTTTAATTGACAAATATTATTTTGTGAAATCTCAATAATTCAAGGGGGGCACGTAAAATTTATGGTAAACCTAACCATATTTTATCCGTAAAATTGCAGTCGCACATCATTTCACGCTCTATAAACAAAAATAATAATTAAATTAAATTTATATTCAATACAATTTTTTTCAATCCTTTTATAAATATTAAATAATATATTTTGTTAAGTCTTTACACTCTCAAAGAATAAATGGTGAGTGAATAATGAGAGGTAAAGGAAACATAAACTCTCGTATGGTATGTAAAAGTACTATAAAAGATCCTTAAAGGTGTTTATTAACCAGTACATCACTATTTTGTGACCCGTGCACTGCTAGATAGCGAGTATATGACTGATTTGTCATGGGTAACATTGCTATTGGTTCGTTTTAACACTGAATAGAGAAATAAATGCGCCACTTTCGGATAGAATACACCTTATTTGGGGTTTTTTAGGACCAAAAACAATGTTGCCCGAAACGTTCTATGGCTTATTATACAACTAGTTTTTGTTACTTGGGCCACAATTGCTAATTTCTTTAATAATCGCTATTTTTTTTTAACTTTCACCAGAAATCACACAATATTTAATCTTAGGATTTTCGAAGAAAATAAAAATAATTAACGGTAATTGTCATGATTACAAAAATACATACATTGAATTTAAAACATTTCCTGTGAAAACTGTTTAAAAAAAAATCGTCTACCAAATTTAAGACTTTGGTGAAACTATTAAATTAGTACTTGTTTTATTATATATACTTTATTGTACACCAAGATAAAAATAATATTATTAATATTTATTTGTAATAGGGGTAATGTGAACAAAGGAGAATTACTCCAACATTATAGATCTTAGTGCAACCTTAGTTTAAAATAAATTGTGATCACATTCCCATACAACCAAAGTTTGCCACAGGAAGAAAACATACTTAGATATAAATTGAATAGGACATTAAATAATTTAACATATAGTAGTAATTTATTCCAGTTAATTGACACTAACAATTATGTTGGTAATCACTTTCATTTGACAAAAGATACATTTTTCATGGATAGGTACTTTCTTTCAAAGTATTATAAAAGACAGATAGCTGTGTCGCTATCATATTATTTTTCTATCACAGCCAAGAATTTGGCTAAACAACTTGCTTCTACTGAGGAATGCCAAGGAATGTTATTATAATAAATTCTGATACCAAATTGATATTGATAATATTTTAAATTAGAAATTACGACAATAGGGACAACCTCTTACAAAAGTATACAGGATAAAAATTGCAAAATTAAATCAAATAAAAGTATAAATTCGGTAAATAGTATTAACCTGGTGCATCAAAATACTCAAGGATTTATGAACAAAGATTTAGAAGTAGAATTATTTATGAACTTTAACAGTATTGATATTCTTTGTATAACAGAACATTGGCTTAAAAGCCACCAGTTATTGTTCAGTTTTAATAATCACCAGGTTGGTAGTTTATTCAGCAGAGTTAATGCTATACATGGTAGCTCATTGATTTTAGTAAGTAACCAGCTTAAATTTAAAGACTGTAAGGATATTGTGAGCCTATCTGTTGAGCGGACAGTAGAAATAGCTTGTATATAATTGGAGCAGTTTATTGTATTAAGAGTCGCCTCTCCTTAAGAAACACCTAAAAAGGCACTTACAGTTTTCGAAATTTCTAAATATTCACCGCATTGAATTATACAAAAAATAAATATGAAGAACCTTAATAGATGTGCCAACAGTTTCACTGCGAGATAATTGTAAAACCATCCTAAATTTCGATAAAATAATTGTTGAAATCTCTCAAAAACATCTAAATCGACCTTTCCTATTTGCATTATTTTCATTATTATAGAACAATATTTATAAATCTCTTTAGATATATCTTGACACGAAAGTATGAATATGACGTTCACCATTTTATAAATCTAATAAGTCAACCCAAATGATAGTAATCTACGTTTCAACATTGTTATTTTTTCTACACAAATTGTTTTCTGTTCCCCATACATTTTAGTATGGAGCGTTACTCTCCCGTAATTTGTTTTATAAACGAGCACGCGCGCGAAAAATGTTCAGTGCCGTCTTAGACTCCAAGGTGAGAGCATGTCCGTTTTTTATTCGAGCCGAGTTCGCAAAACGTCTACGCACACATACACAATAGATATAAGGGTGGGTCGCGAGTGTCGTGACATGACTGCAGCAATAAGACAAACTGGCTTTTTAAATGGACCAAATCATGTTTTTGGTAATCATGAGTCTTGTAAGCCATACTATTACAAGCATTTGAATTCAACAAATATAGGTGGTGAGATTGGCACTGATTAAAACTTTGTGCCGGTAATGAAAGCTTACACCTTTTATAATGCCGTAATGAAACTTGTCTCAAGATTAGTCAACAATGCTAAAAGCTTAATTTATAAAGTCAATAGTAATATAGCAGCGGTTTTTAACAGTATTGTTGCAAAGTTCGTGGCAGGAAAACGAATTAATTTCTCAACTAGACAATCTTACGCAGCTCGTTGTGAAACGTCCGTTGTGGCATTTAACATTAAGCAGCCACAAACCTACTTGTACAATAAAATCATTTATAAAAAACCTAACATATTTAAAAGCCTTCTTAAGTTAAAAAAAAGAAATATCCTATAAATCGAAATCAGCCGCAGACTATATTAAACTTCTTCTTCAAGTAAAAACAATAATGACATGGATAAAGATTATGGTCATTTTTGTCAAAAACCAGACTTAAATGCAATTGATTGTTTTTTTTTTTTTTCTTTCTTCTATTTTGCTAAAACGGAACATTAAAAAAAACTCACAGAAGTTGAAAGAAAAGCTCTTGAAAGAAGAACTATATTGCAAGCGGATTCCATGGAATGGATTCAAGAAAGAAGACAGTGCTTGACTGCTTCTGGTTTTGTTAAAATTTGTAAAAGAGACCTTATTAAATGCGGACCTCTGGTAAAAATATAATCAAACAGGAAAGCTTTGCTGATGTTTTGATTTATGAATTAAAAAACCAAAAAGCTGAAATAGAATCGAAGAAACGGAACAGCGAAACTGTTTTATCTGATGTCAGAATCACCAAGATCTAAGCAACAAAAAAATTAATTAGAGAAAATCATTCAATCAAGCATTATTTTTTGTACTTATTATAATAATAATTATATTTTATTACATAAAGTAATTATTTTTCTAACAATCAAACAACCGATTACACTGTGACCCCACCCTTTTTTGTACGACTATAATACTATGGGCACGCATGCTGTGCGGAGCGGTGAATCAATAGCTAATACATTGCGCGTTTTTGAGACATGTTTACAAGTCCTTCAGAAGCGAACGCGCATTGTAGCTATATTATGTCCGTCGCGTCGCAATTTTTTTCATTTCAAATGACTATGTGTGATATCACTACAATGTGTGATGCAACTGTGTTAGTGAAAATGTCGATGTGTGGGTTCTAAAATAAGTTCCCACGCTAGCAAACCTTCCTCTTAAGCGTATACAGACCCCCTTCAGGATTGTATGACTGCTTTGAAAAGGTAATGGATGAAGTGTTACACAAGATTTGTAACTCGAATAAATCCATTATCACTTGTGGTGATTTTAATGTTAATTTATTAGAAAACTCAGGTTCTTGTAGTAAAATAATAAGTCTGTTTCAGTCCTACAAAACCCCTAGTGCTACATGCTTAGATAATATTTGTACTAATGTTATACCAGTCCACAAATATATTATAAATTTACTAGATTCTGATCATTGCGGGCAGAGGATTACTATACCAAACCAAAACAACAAAGTGGATAAAAAGGATATCACTGTTAACCCCAAAACTACAAGTCGCTTGGCAGCTTTTAAAGTTAAACTCATTAATAAATTACCAATTTTGTCAATTGATGCTGATCCTAATCATCTATATGATGATTTTTTTTTATTATATACTGTAAACAATTTAACTCGACCTTTATTCCCAAGACTATCTCCGTTAATAGTAACGCATTATTCAGTTCTTGGGCTACCATTGGTATTCATAAAAGTAGAACACGGCTTTATGAGCTGTACAGTGAAAGGACTTATGTAAACACTGGTGAATTAATTTATATGTTAGAAATTATTCAAAATTATTTAAAAAAGTTTGTTGTTTGGCCAAGTCGCGTTATTTGAGCTCGAAGATTAAAAACAGTAGTAATGTTATTAAAACAACTTGGAATATTATTAAAAGTGAAACGGGAAGATCTGGTAACCGAAATATTGACTACGGCCTATCTAATAATTGCAACATCATAAAATCAGACTCACAAGTCGCAGTGGCCTTTGAAAATTTCTTTTCAAAGGCCACTGCGACAAAAAAATAAATTTAAACTCATCACCTTCTGTTTCTGAGTCTTGCTAAAAGAAAATGTTAATGTTTGCGATTCGGAATTTCTTTTTGAACATATTACTTGTAAAGACACTTTAAATGTAAAAAAGACTGCAGATCTGTGGGGTCATTCTGAAGAAGTTGCTAAGTCTATTATTGACATTGTCGCACCTAGTATCGACTGTGGGGAGTTTCCTGACCTTATGAAAAATTGTAAAATAATAACTTTGTTTAAATCAGGTAGTACATCAGACCCTACAAATTAAAGACCCATTTCAGTACTACCTACGTTTAGCAAAATATTTGAGAAATTAATTTTAGAGCAATTGTAAAGATTTTTTATTAAACATAAATTATTACAAAGCAATAAGTTCGGTTTTACAAGGGGTCGTTCAACTACTGATGTTGTGTGCTGAGATTTTAGGACATAAGACATGGTAAGATAAGTGAGATGCCTTGGGAATCTTTTGTGATTTGTCCAAAGCATTTGATTGTGTTTTTCATGAAACGCTAATCAGGAAACTCCGCCTCTACGGAATCCGGAACAGCGCTCTGGATCTTCTTACTTCATATTTGAGTAATAGGATTCAGACCGTTGACGTTAATGGAAAAAGATCTCCTGGATCTATGGTAACAATGGGAGTCCCACAGGGCTCGATTCTTGGTCCTTCCTTGTTTCTTATTTATATTAATGACTTGCCTTACCTCATAAAGTATAACCATGATATAGTATTGTTTGCGGATGATACTTCACTTTTGTTTAAACTTAAACGTCCGCAGCTGGTTACTGACGATGTAAATAGAGCGATCTCAAAAGTAGTTCACTGGTTCAATGTTAATAATTTACTTCATAATGAAAAAAATACCAAATGCATTAAGTTTACCCTACCTCACGATAGGCAGATGAAAACCGATGTGTTGATAAAGGGCGAAGAATTGAATCCTGCAAATAGCACAGTATTATATTAACAGTATTTATTGTATTATGCTTAACTTTGGATGCTAAGCTTCAGTGGGGCCCACATATAGACAAATTGTCAAAGAAGCTAAGCTCCGCAGCATATGCTGTTAGAAAAATTCGTAATTTAACTGACATAGAGACAGCCCGTTTAGTATACTTTAGCTATTTTCATAGTGTAATGTCGTACGGTATTCTGTTGTGGGGAAATGCCGCCGACATCCAGACTATCTTTGTTTTGCAGAAAAGAGCTGTTCGATCAATTTATAAATTAAGCCCGAGACACTCTCTCAGAGAAAATTTTAAGGATATTAATGTAATGACTGTGCCTTCTCAGTATATTTTTGAAAATCTTATATACGTCCATAAAAATAAAAAATTGTAAAAAAATACAGTGATATCCATAATTTAAATTGTAGGAACAAACACAAATGTGTAGTACATACTACAAGGCTCAAGAAAATAGAGGGCTCGTTTAGATGTCAATGTGTACGCTTTTATAATAAGCTTCCAAGCGACGTACAAGATCTAAGTCTTAATAAATTCAAATCTTTCATTAAACGTAAGTTGTGCCAGAAAGCGTTTTATACAACTAAAGATTACCTTGAGGACAAAAACGTTTGGGGTTGAGCTGCTCCAATTAATAGTGTTTTTTTATTATATTTTGTACCGTGAATTTTTTTATTACATTTTTTTTTTTTTTTTTGGTTTTCTTGCAATGACAAGAATATTTACTTTATAAAGTATTATATTATTTTATTTTAATTATTGTGAATGTGAAGACTATGTGGATCATTCTTTTTTTTTGTTTTAATTTAAATTTATCTTAGTTTTTAATCATGGTCTGGCAGTTTGAGTAGTTTATGCGGCCTAACCGAATGTCCTTTCTTTGGTATTGTTCGTCGAGTCGTTGAGCTCCTTAAATTCTGAGTTGAGCTGCTCGGTTATTGACAAATGCGTGCACTGACTGGACAGGTCCACTCAATCTGGCTGGTTCTTTCCTCAAAAGACCATTTCAGACATCAGTCTACATGGTCTTCACATGATCTATCCAAGATTTTGTCTGGACTTTAAAAGAGACTGTGACCTCTGAGTTTGTTGCGGCTTTTCTTCTCAGAGTAGTCAGATAGGAAACGTCGCCCTCATCTAGTTTAAAAAAATATGTTAGACATGTAAAAGTGTTTGTACAAACCAACTTATAGAAATAAAATCATTTATCATGTTCATAATTGCGCAAACCAAATATGAACCTTATACAAACAATTTGAAGCCGCTCAAGTTTATCAAGTTGCACTTCAGTGAGGTCAAGATAGCTGGCATCAGCATAATCAAGGATGGGTAGCAGTAGAGATTGTGCAAGCGCAATCTTGGTTGCAGTCGGCAGAAAATTACGCAGTCTTCTCAAAGATTCAGCAGATGCGAATAGCTTGCAGCTAACTGCCTGTAGCTGGGCAGTCCAAAAGAAGCTTTTATCAAGGAATATGCCCAAGTTCTTAACTTTCTCGCTAAAAGGAATAACAGAGTTGTCAAAAGAAACTTGGGGAAGAGTTGTCCAGTCGATCCTTGAGACAGTTCTTGAACTGCCCACCACTAAAACTTGCGTCTTTATGGGGTTCACCATAAGTGAGAACCTCTTGTTCTAATCACATAAACGGGCCAGATGTGATGGTCAAGAGTAAATTTGAAGATCATCTGCATAAAGGTGGTGGGAAGAAACTAATTCGTTGGAGATTGAATTAATAAAAACAGCGAAAGGTAAGGGAGATAGAACGCCACCCTGTGGTGCCCCGACAGAAGTACTACACCAGGAAGACAAGGTCTCTCCGATGCAAATACGTTGTCGGCGGCCGAACAGGTAACTACGAAACCGTTCAATTACCGATGGAGATATGTTAAGAGAGCCAAGGATTACCACACGCGCACACACTGGTGCTTTTACGGGGCACCAGTGTGGGCGCGTTCCCTGAGGCGGCGACCAGCCCGCCGGTTGAACGCGTCCCAAAGGGTCATGGAAATTCGGCTGGTCCGAGGATACCGCACGATCTCCGGTGAGGTAGCGAGCCTCTTTGTCGGATTGCCGCCATGGGATCTGGAGGCAAAAGTCCTCGCGCACATATGGGAGTGAAGCGAGGAGGCGAAACGCCGGGGTGAAACACCGTTGCCGCGACAAATCACGGCTCGGCGGACAGAGCTCCGGCAGGATCTCATGCCGGCATGGAGAGAGCGACTGTCGCAACCCAGCGCTGGGCACGCCACAATTGAGGCGATAAGGCCCCTCTTTGAGGAGTGGCTTGAGAGGCACCAGAGGTGACCTCTTGCGTCCGGCCCTGGTTCAGGCCATGGTACGGAGCGAGAGGGCATGGGAAGCTGTCACCTCCTTCTGCGAAGCAGTAATGCTCGCGAAGAAGGAGGCGGAATGCGTGAGGGCGACGCAACGGAGACGCCCTCACGTCCCCAGCCACCGCAGGAGACGTCCCGGGCGTCGGGCGTCGCAAGACGATTTCCGGCCACCGTAGGCGCGGGCTTGCGGACGGCGAGCAGTGGGTAGCTCGCCGTCCGATAAGGACCAGGCCCGAGTCGACAGCGCGTTGTGTTCCACGCGCGCCTCAAAGAGATGTCAGCAAAACTTACGGGGTCCGCTAGGGCCGATGCCTGTCTGGGTCGCGGATAAATTTGAAAAGAGTTACCGCGGCCCTGGCTCAAGCAACTGAAGGAGCACGGGTGGGTTTTAGTCAGTAAAAGTCTGACACGCCCTCCCGCTTCACCCAGAGCGGGAGAAGTCACTGGATGATATCCAAAAAAAAAAAAGGATGCCAAGCAAAACATCGAATTCCACGGTATTAAAGGCATTACTGAAATCCAGTAGAGCCAAAACCGTTACAGTTCCATGTTCATGGCAGACCTTATCGTCATAATATTCAGAAGCGCTGTACTGGTGCTATGACCAAGGCGGCAGCCGGACTGGAATGGGTTAAGGAGATTATTTTTGGAGAGGAAGGCTTATTTGGTTGTGGATTAGCCGTTCAAGGACTTTGGACAAGACAGATATTGGGCGGTACTCAGCGAAGTATGTGGAATTGGACTTTTTAGGTATAGGAATTATTGGAGCGTCTTTCCATGAGCTTGGAAAGACACTGCTAGACGCGAAATAATTGAGGATATGGCAAATGCCGGGAATATTTAATTTAGTTGTCCTATCAAAATTGGACGAAGCAGTAAAATGATTATTCATCAATTAAAGGGACTTCAGTT
Organism: Orthosia cruda; assembly: GCA_964057195.1. Classification (NCBI taxonomy): domain Eukaryota; kingdom Metazoa; phylum Arthropoda; class Insecta; order Lepidoptera; family Noctuidae; genus Orthosia; species Orthosia cruda. The sequence goes on from OZ059832.1 coordinate 31,729,830, forward strand.
TTAAGCGCTATTATAGCATTACAGCACGCCGAATAAAAATGTCTGAATATGGTTGTAAAAGTGAGAAAAAAAATCTTTTTCAGGACATAATTGTCATTTAATAGCAACATTTATCCACTTTTGCGTGTCGTTTTTGTGTTATTAAAGAAATATATACTCTGTCATGATACTAACAAGTATATTATAGGAACTGAAAAGTCATTACACAACAATTCAGCTCTAAAAAAGTGTTTGTGTGATATGCTTATTAGTAAAACAATAATATGACTATTATTGTTGAGATGACTCTCCAAACCAATAAAGCACAGTTAGATTACATAGTAATAATCTGGAACTAAGCTATTATATATAACTATATTATATATAGCTATATTCACAAAATCATTCTCTAGTAGATATTTTTTAACTACTAACGTACTATGTACTATAGCAACGATCAGAATATCTTCAATACGACAAGGTCGCCTCATAGTTGAGTTATACGTAGTATCTCTAAGTAGTCTGTGGTTGAGTTTTCATCACTGCTAAAACGAAACGATTATAGCACTTCGTTTGTAACCTTTATTACGCAAATCAGATGAATAAAAGCATTTTTTAACAATTTTATACAGCAGTATTATTATGTACTAGTGATATTAACGCTATACCACATACTATAACGGTTGTATAAAATGGCGTAGTAAACGTTTCCATCATTTGTTTATGAGTATTTTATGTTGTGCAAAATTGTGTTGTCGAACGCTTTTATACAACACGCTGTCACCGCTAAAACCTTAATAACTCATTTATATGTATTTTAAGAGAAATAGGCTTAGATTATAGGACTGCTTTGCTGGTTGGGGTCCAGTGGTATCCAGCTTCGGACGAGGACTCAAAAAACTATTGGGACTTTTTTTAAACTGCGGCCTACACTAGGCAAAGGCAAAAAATAGCGGTGAATGTAATAATTATCGGTGGCAATGTTTGAGTTAAATTGAATTATTATTTGCTTATGAGTAGGTACACACTTACTGACATGAAATCAATCAATCTACCTAGCCTTGTTCCCAGCTAATGTTGGGCTCTTCTTTCAGTCTAACTGTATACAGCTGAACTGGTATCGGCCGCAACTTACAAATTGTAGGTCGTGGATTCGAACCCAGGCAGGTGCTTTACTTTATGTTAATTATTTTATCACCACTGCTCTCACGGTGAAGAAAAACATCGTGAGGAAACCGGCATACCCTATAACCAAAAATTCGAAGACGTGACATCCACCAACCCGCACTGCGCCCGCGTGGTGGATTACGGCCCTATCACAGAGAGGTATTTGTCCCAGCAGTGGTTACATTAATAGGCTGCTGGTGATGATGATAGAAATTTCGGACTTGTACCAGTAAGACTTGTTAAATCTTAGCTATTACCGATAAAACCTAGGTTTTACCGTGGTTCAGGTTTTCACAATAACATATATAAGTCATATGCTTCAATCTAATTAGAATAATAAATTGGCAATCAATGCATTCTAATGGTTGGTTGGTTAGTTATACTTTTTTTCATGACATAGTCATGTGGAGTACCTTGAAATTAAATGAAATGAAATGAAATTGTCTATTTGCTAAATGTAGGTATACAGATTAGATGTTGTTATTTTTTGTAGAATAGGCCCGATACATTTTGCCTCACGGCATGCAAAATTGTTTAATTTAATTACAGACACCAATATTTTTAAAGCAGAACAACATAGAATGACTCGCAACATAATACCTACAGTAAAGAACTTAAAAGTTATCATTACATAAATCGCCATTTAGATACAATAATTAAAACATATTCATATTAAAATAATAATAATCAATTATAACAATGGAATTTAAACACAATAGTTATGAATGTAAGAATGATGAATAATATTAATAATGTCCAAATATCAACAAAATGTCTAATAGAAATATGCATGTCAAATCAAGGTAAAATTAAAAAAGTGTCAAAAAAAATATATCAAATGTCAAATAAAATCAATATACATCATATCTGTGTAAAATTAGACAAATGACAAAACAGAAAAAAAAAAAAAACTCGGGCTACTACTACGTGCCGATTGTTCAATCATCGAATAACTGAACAAATAACTATCTAGCGAATTAACTTAACTGACTGATAAAAGGACAAATAAAATCGTTGCATTTTTCAATGGCCAGATAGCAACCGAATAGTTATCTGTGGTCTTTAGTTGCTAACTTCACTGTAATATTGTGGGAGCGTGATACACGCATACGGTGTAATGTGTGTTAGAAGAGGATAGCAAATGCGTGGTGCATCCCGTGTATCGTAAAACCTTTTTTTTTCTGTTGGGTGGTGATGTTGTAGTTTGGTTTATTATCAGTGACTTGTTATTATTTTGATAATAATAGAATCAAAGAAAAGAGAGCGCGCTGTTAATTTCAATACTGCTGAAGTAGAATTGCTCGTTAGTCTAGTAGACAAGAACAAACATATTGTGGCAAAATAAGAATACTGATGCGGTCACTAATAAAGATGCGGCTCGGAATTTAGTTAGGGATATTAGGTACTTAGGTAGTGTACACTTTACAACTGGATTTTGTAGGAAGGTATACCTAGGTGACTATACCTATCTATTTAGATGTAGTGACCAATAAATAATAGCCTATTTATTTTAAAAACTAGCTGGAACTTACCTTGGTGTTTCATGCTTAATTTTATCACTTATCAGGGGAAGCAAATATAGTCCAGATTTATATGAAAGTCTGAAACGGCGATGAAACTGTTTTGAATTCCACATAGCAAACTGTTGGGGCCTTGGTCTGATTACTCTTTGTTTAATTTCATTATTTAAATATTCATTCATTCAATTGCCAGATCGTCAACAGTGTCAAAAATTTACATAAGTTTGATATAACTTTGAAAAAAAGAAGAAATAACCTCAAACTAAACGTCAAATGATAAAATAAAATATAATGATGAAATAAAAGGATTTACCATAAAATCGGCATAAAATACAGTAATATCAAAAAAATATTACAATATAAACTATAAACTTTTATCATAAATGGAGTAATATCATTTATCAATTAAAAAAGACTAACAATTTCTTTTTAAAAAGTGAAATGGACTCCTTTTAATTTCATCGGGTATTTTGTTAAAGATAATTGGGCACATACATAAAACACTTTTCCTTAATAATGCAGTGTTATGACTAGTAACATGTAGCATGTTTGTATACTGCCTTCTAACTGGTCGTGTTCTATTGTCAGACAATTTATTAAAAATATGTATATTAGATTTTACATAAAAAGCCATTTCGAAAAAGTAAAGTGATGGAAATGTTAGCAAATTCAGGGACTTGAATACAGGTACGCAACTATCTGTAACTTTCATGTTACACATTGCCCTTATGCATCGTTTTTGAGCCTTGAATACCTGTTCTCTCAGACTACAATTTCCCCAAAATATTATCCCAAATCTCAAAATTGACGCCACTAAGCCATGGTAAGCAACTAATCTGGTGGGCATATTCACTTTCCTGGATAGATTAAAAAGCTCATACGCTGCTGTACTCAATTTTTTGCATACTTCTTCTGCGTGTGGCTTCCAGGTTAGTTGGCTATCTATCAATATACCCAAAAACTTTGCAACTTGCACTTGGTCTACTTTTTGTCCATTGTAATTTAAATTTAAAGTTAGCGGTGGTATCCGTTGAAAAAAGTGCATAACATTAGTCTTAGATATATTCATTGTTAAATACAGGTCTTCGGGTCCCAAGCCAGGAGCTCAGCACCGGGGCCCATTTGCAGTGTGGGACTCCTGGACCCTATCTGAACCTGTATCCCACGAAACTGCCGTAACGCAGCAGTGGAAAGCTAGGAATTTGCTCCTTATTGGGAGATATACTGGTTCCTACTACTACCGCTTAGTTTATATTCACTTACCTGGGATTCCTGCGGTAGGCTCCTGGGGGTCGACCAATATCGTGCCGTGCCGGGAGATTGGGGATAGGAGAATATATATAATATTAGGACAGTAAGGGATAGACTGACGGCTGTCTGGACCGAAGGCTCCGGCATCAACCAGGCATACACGTTTCCCGCAAAAGCACTTCGATGTGCTTGAAATATATTCAAAACCTACTTCGCGGGCGCCCCACAAACCGATTGCAAACGGCGGGCGCAATTCCAACTCACAATGAACGAAATATAGCTCGATTAGCTTATCAAATCGTTAGATACCGAATTTCTCGTGTCCGTTACAAATTTTCTTTTACGACTCTTGTCAAGTGTCAGCTGTCAATTCAAGCTGTCAAAAATCGCTGACAGCCAACTAACATGGTGTTGCAATTAAATATTAAAAATCGGGACGAAACATCCCCCCGTCTCGGACATGAGGAGTTATGTCCGCTAATAAATGGGCAAGCGTGCTAAATTGCCACTGCTCGCTTCAAAACCGAATCTCCGACCTTTGCAACTCTGGGATCTCCGTCAGACCCATAGAATAAATCTACAATGCGTCCACGAGGCCAATATAAAGGCAACAAATTAGGTTCTTTAACAAATACAAGGTCTCCGACTTTGGGAGGGTCAGTTTTGTCACTCCACTAAACGCGCCGCTGCAAAATATGCAAATATTCCAAAGACCAACGATGCCAGAAACTTTGGGACATCTGTTGGAGCAATGCAAAACGCGTCAATTGCGAAGATTTAATTTCCCGAAAGGGGTATTCCGGCAGGGCGTTGAGGGGCCAAAAATCTTCATCCTCAAATCGGACACCAATAATTTCACCAACGCTCCTCCTTTAGGGAGCAACAAAGGATGGCGAGCACCATAAGGTAAATTCGAATTCCGCAGTCATCCTCCGACTCGGAGCAAACCAGATTGGTCTAGGAGTGGATTAAGACGAGCGATTGAGCCTTTCAAAGCTGAGCATTTCTTCAGGGCTTCAATAGTCTGGTCAAAGTGCTCGGCTTGTAGAATAGAATAGAATACTCTTTATTATGTACACCATATAAGTTACAGAAAGTATAGACGAAGAAAACATTACACTGGGTGACACAATGGGCGGCCTTATCGCTAAAAGCGATCTTTTCAAGACAACCTTTGGATGGATTTAAAATAATGTAAGGAAAGACAGTACTGTAGGTAGTCTTTGGTGTACTATTTATATATAAAATAAATACATATATATAATAGACAAATATATACAGTAATAAGTATGGAACAAAAACATAGATATCAAGAAAAACAACTATTAAAGAGAGGGGTAGTGATTCTTTACCATTGTTTTAAAAATGAGTAAAGATTGAGCACGCCTTATTAACACGGGCAAAGCATTCCACAACCGCACCGCTTGAACCGTAAAAGATTTGTCGTAAAAGCTGGTGGAATGCATCGGCATCTCTAGTCTCAAGTTTTCCGATGACCCCAGATATCTATTATGAGTGTCATGAAGGAACTTGAAACGTTCTTTGAGATAAGAGGGGGTTGTAGGATTGTATAGAATACTGTAAAGCAGAAATAAAATATGAGAATCCCGGCGAAGACGTATGGGAAACCACTAGAGCTTTGTACGAAATTCAGAAATGTGATCATATTTGCGCAGGCCAAATATAAATCTTATGCAAAGGTTTTGAAGACGCTCAAGTTTATCTAGTTGTGCCTGGGTGAGATCGAGATAACTGACATCAGCATAGTCATGGATAGGAAGCAGAAGGGACTGTGCAAGCGCAATTTTAGTGGCAGTGGGAAGAAAGTTTCGCAATCGTCTAAGGGACCTGGCAGATGCAAAAATTTTGCGGCTTACGTCCTGAAGCTGCGGACCCCAAGACAGGTATTTGTCTGTATGGCGAACCGCACATCATAACTATAAATTTATAGCCAAATCAGCATTATACGCATTTACGTGAAGCGACCCAAATAACAATTAACTTCAGTACGTGATCGATTAGCAATAAGTGCCGTCGCGCGTGCTCCCTCGCTCTATTAAACATTTGTAACAGCAGTAAATCATTCTCCAAAGCGTTACACTTGTCGATGCCGTGTCCACTTTGCGGTCATCAGCACGGCCTATATAATTGTAAAAGGTTTTTGGAATCGACCGGCGAAAACAAGCTAAAACAGCTTCGCAATTGAAAGTATGCACAAATTGCTTATTCGATCATAATGATAAACAATGCACTTCGACCAAACGCGGCGGTGTCGCAATTGCAATGGAACGCACAATTTAATTATGCATGATGCTTGCACAAAATCAAGATCGCCAACTACTAATAGTGCAGCCATTATCAATAAACAGCAAATTAATGAAAACCCAATAGTGTCTGTTTCATAACATGTCACTGGGGATAAATCAACAATTAATGAAGTGATGTTAGCCACTATCTTAATCAAGATAGAAGCCATTGATGGGTCTCATCAAGTCTTGATAGATCCGGGTTCACAAGTGTCCCTAATCAGGGAAGAGGCAGTGAAAAGGTTAGGATTGCAACACCGATTGCAACACATTCAACGATTTTGGTAGATTGAAGACATCAGCGAAGAATCGCAAGTGTCGTCAGAGGATCAGGCATGTATTGACTATTATCTAGCAACAACAAAACGACACCGAGGGAAGTTAGGGTCTTCCAAAGAAATGGCCATAGCTCAGTTCCAAAATTTGGAGCGGATATTTCAAAAACAGCTAAACTTAGCAGAACAATATAAACTGTTTATATATGAATACCAAGCTTTAGGTCACATGTTTCCAAGAAAAAACAACAATACAACAATATAGTGCTACCTGCCACACCACGCTGTACAACGAGCTGAGTCAACAACAACAAAACTTCGGGTCGTATTCAACGCGTCGGCCAGGACGTCTAGCGGGAATAGTGTCAACGACCTAATGTTTAAAGGTCCCAATTTACAACAACACCTTCAAAAATTAATCATCAAATGGCGACAATATCGTTACGCATATACAGCCGATATCGAAAAAATGTACCGACAAGTAATGGTAAATCAAGCAGATCGTCGATATCAACAGATTGTGTGGAGAGATTCGCCACACAAAACAATTGAAACATATCAACTAGCAACAGTAACTTATGGAACAAAATCAGCTCCCTTCTTAGCAATGATGACCTTGCGACAGTTAGCAAAGGATGAGGAACGCAAATATCCGGCAGCTTCCAAGGTCTTAACAGATTCATTTTACGTGGATGACCTGATTCATGGTAGTCATTCAATACATGATGGTAAACAACTTATAACAGATTTTAACAATTTATTAAGGTCAGGAGGTTTCCAATTACGAAAATGGTCAGCAAATAGTTCGGAACTCTTGGCAAACATGGAAGGGGAAATTATATTTAATTTCAAAACAGAAAACCCATCAAAAACATTAGGATTACGGTGAAATGCTACAGATGGTCAGTTTACTTTCAAACACAATTTAGCAAAACACAACATAAAATTGACGAAGCGAATGCTTTTGGCCGAGATATCTAAACTATTGGACCCCTTATGGATATGACATAATTATGGTCGTAAAGTTGGTCGGTACTTCTTGCTGTGGTTTATAGTGTTTTTAATAAAATAACCCATTTAATGAGAACAATTATAATACAGAAAGTTTCTACACACAATAATAAAGGACGCGAAACGTTATCCAGTGCGCAGGTGCAGTGTATAAATAGTAATTATTGTGTAAACTTAAATCTGTACACTAGTGACCAAAATCTACCCCATATTGAAACATTTTAGTGAATATACTTAAAATCGCTTAAATCAAGTGTCGCCTAAGTACCCAAGTGTCATTGTATGGTGTCAACCAGCCATTAAACTCCCATAAAACTATATTTTATATAAGTTCGAAACAGCGCCATCTATTGTCACTGCGCGGAACTACTTGGTGAGATCGATAACGGAGTGTAACTTACGTACGAAACACAATGCCTGCAGCGAAGTGCGGTGGTTGCGCCAAATTTTTGTCGCCGATAGAGGCCGCTAAATGCGGCCAATGCAATGCCTTTTACCATCACGCTTGCGTCGCCTTGTCTAGTACGGGTATTATTGCATCCACCTGGCGCTGCCATGAATGCGGCAAAAATCTGGTTAGGGACAACAAGACGGAGATGCCAGTTCGAGGTAGGGCGGAACCTGTCCAGGAAGAAGTGCACAGTGGCCCCGAGGAGCTCATGAAAGATCCATTACATTGCACTGCGTTGAACGCTGCTATTAATTTATCTCCTGACTTGGCAGACGAGCTTCGGTTATTTAAAGAGGAGCTGCGTGCCGAGTTTCGCCTGATGCATCAATAATTCCAACAATTTCGCACGGAAATGGCTTAATTAAAGGATTCCTTAAATACCTCTGATAAGCGTGTGGCTAGCCTAGAAGCGAGAGTGGGAGTCCTTGAACAGAAACTGGAGCAAAAAGTCGACGGGGATCCATTAGAAAACACCATAGCTGAACTGAAATGCCAATTGAACGAGCGCGATCAGGAACTCCTGCTCAACGAATTCCAATTAATTGTTATTTACAACGCTTATTTACAGTATTACCACAGAATTAAACGTTACAATTTCATTTTATGTCCCTTGACAAATGCGAAAACGTCGACAATTTACGTCTGCGACAGTGCTTCTCTGTTTTGTTGTGTTTATCATTGCTTTAAGTATGCTTGAAAAACACCTTAAGGTTGGTTTGTTAAACGTAGGCTCCCTTAGCACTAACCACGATGATTTTATAGCAGCCGTAGAAGGGCATTCTTTCGATGTATTAGCAGTTAACGAGACTTGGCTACGACCAGGCGAAGAGGGGCGTGCGCCTGCTGTACCAGGTTACCGCCTGCGACACTCACCACGACCGCTGTCTGTTCATGGGGGAAGGGGGGGTGGTGTGGGTTTTTATCTTAAACGCGGCCTTACCGCTCGTACCTGCTCCATCCCTATTGACCCTAGATACGACACTATCGAACAAATGTGGATTACTCTTACATTAAATGGAAATAAAATTGCTTTAGGCACAGCGTATCGTCCCCCACGATTCGACTTGGACCTTTTTCTCGATGCCATAACTGACTCCATTAACTCCTTAGTAAAATGTGACCGCTATGTACTGCTTGGCGATTTCAATGTTAACTTACTGAATGCTAACGGGCAAACTAAGAAAGTATGTGAGTTTTTGAATAGCCTAAGCCTTAAACAACTGGTAACTTCGCCCACCCATTTCACAGACCATAGCGAAACATTGATCGACCTTGTCTGTTCAAATCTCAACCACAAAAAAATATCTGTTGATCCCTATGGCTCAATAAATGGTCATTCACTTGTTGTGTGCGATTTCAATATTCGGCGTAGCAAATATAAACCCCATACAATTGTGTACAGACCCATCAAGCAAATAAATAGAGAAGTACTGGGTAGTGATTTATCGCGCATACACTGGAACAACATTTGTGGCTTGCATAATGTTAATGACATGGTTGAAGCATTTAATGGAAACATTTTAGCAATTTTCGATACGCACGCACCGATCAAGAAATGTTTAATTAAGGAACCGTCATATCCCTGGATAACAGACACAATTAAATTGATGATGCGCTTGCGTAATGATGCTCTGACCAAGTACCGTAAAACGAAATCCGAGTCCAAAAAAGCGTACTACAAGCAGTTGAAATCTCTGGTGTTAAATTCCATATTTAGAGAAAAGGTTGCGTATTTCAAATTCAATATTAATAACAAAATTAAAAATCCGAAAGCATTATAATGGAAAAATTTGAGAGGCACTGTATTACCTAAGAAACAAACAGATGACCTTCCTACTCACCTCAGAGATCCAAATCAAATCAATGATCACTTTATGAGTGTTCCTGGTAACCCTTTCTGCAATATATCGCAGCGCACTTTCTTTGAGTCTCATCGTTATGGTGATGATGGCTTTGCATTTGCGTTACAACCAGTAACGGTTGATCAGGTTTTGCGATACTTCCGCCAGCTAAAATCTAACGCTGAAGGCTGTGATGGGCTAACACTGAATATGCTTTTGCTTACACTCCCACATACACTAGAAGTCATCACTGACATTGTGAATAGCTCAATTCTCTCAGCAATCTTCCCTGACATCTGGAAAACTGCTATCGTTAGGCCATTGCCTAAAAAATCAAATTCGAATGACTTGAAAGACCTTAGGCCTATTAGTATTCTGCCTTGCCTTTCTAAAATTGCCGAAAAGGCGGTATGCCAGCAGCTTACAAAATATTTAGAAGATAAAAACATTCTGCCTGAGCTACAGTCAGGCTTTCGCAAACAGCGTGGTACTTCTACGGCTCTTTTGGACGTGACAGATAACATTCTATCAGCACAAGATAAGGGCTTATGTACGCTACTTGTCTTACTTGATTATTCGCGAGCTTTTGATTGCATAAATATTGATCTGTTTCTGTCAAAGCTTAGCTACTATGGATTTGACCAAAATACGATTCGCTGGTTCCAAAGCTATCTCACTAACCGACGTCAGCGTGTCGAAATACAACTTAGCAATGGCTCATCTCTTGTTTCGTCACTCACTTCTGTTTACAGAGGAGTCCCACAAGGCTTAATACTGGGCCCCATCATCTTTATTTTGTACTGTTCGGATATCATAAATGCCATGAAGCAATGTAGTTACCATATTTATGTTGATGACGTACAAGTCTATATTTCTTTTAAACCAAGTGACTTTGACATTGCGATAAAGGATCTAAACGATGATCTTGACAGGATAGCATGTGGGCTGAAAATAATGGTTTGGTACTTAACCCTACTAAAACCAAATATATGCTGTTTGGAACCAAGAACCAAATCAGTGCAGTGCCTGCAACACTCAACGTTGCCCTGCTGGGTGTGTCGGTCAGTCGAGTCGGTGAGGCCCGTAATCTGGGTCTGAACATGGACGCTGGGTTAAGATATGAGGCGCATGTGTCAGAGTCAGTGCGAACTTGTTTTTACCGGCTTAAGGTCCTCTATAAGATAAGGCCTTATCTTTCAGAGGAGCTGCAGATCCAGCTGGCTGAGTCTCTCGTGCTGCCCAATCTGAACTATGCGGACGTAGTTATTGGCCCTCGACTGCTTGCAAGAACTGATCGACTGATTCAGAGAGTGCAAAACGCTTGCGCTCGATTCTGCTTCTCAATCCCACCTAGAAGTCACGTAACACCATTTTTAAATAATCACTCAATCCTTAGGATGAGGTCGCGTCGTAAGTTCCACTTGGCATGCCTACTTTTTGGAGTTATAAAGTACAAGCAGCCGACATATCTGTATAATAAACTTAGCTGGATCGCTAGTAGAAGAGAATGCGCGAGTAGACAGTGCTCACAGCAACTCTCCACTCACTCGCACAAGACAGCGGCTTTCAGGGGAAGTTTTAGATACGCCGCATCCAAATGCTGGAACAATATTCCCCCGCCGATAAGAAATCTTAAATGCCTTATAACTTTCAGAGTTCGATTGCGACAGTTTCTTATCGCATCACAGAAAAAACTGGGGATGACTATTTTGAACTCGTCCATTATATAACTGGTTGTCATGTACTTCCCGAGCTGTCTATTTGGCTATTTGGCGTATCTCGTGGTCAAAACCTGTGAGCAAGGGATATAGGTATTTAGTAATTGAATGACTTGTGGATATTTTGTGTGTACATGTTATCTACGTGTATTTATTTATTGTAAGCATATTTAATTTTAGTCTAGCCGAAGCCAAATTTACTTTATTTGGACCTACGCCCTCATTTATTTATTGGTTATTGTGAGATTGTTTATTATTTTATACATTTAAATTTATAAATACCCAACCAAGTAATCAAAACGAATTTATAACACATTCAACACGCCTAAGAACTGGAACTTTTTCCATTGCAATAAAATATAAATGTTTTTTTGTAAGTTGCGGGTATACTTACGTGAATTACTCTACGCATAACACTGTAACAACACCAACATATCACGTCTGCTTGGCGACCATATGTCACTGCAGGGATCCAGCAGAATATCAGCGTCAGGCATATTTGCCTGACACGTGCTGAGCTGGACTCCCATTTGGTGCAACCTTGAGGCGCACACCGCACTGTGTTTTGATTGTCAACCAGTATATAATAATAGTAATCTTTGATTGTCAAAACTAATGTTACTGGTGTCACTTTGACTTTTATTTCGTAAGTATGGTTTCCTTTTTCTTTTTATGTTGGCACCTTGTTTTTAAACATACATAAAAATTGTAATAATTTAATTAAGATTTTGTGTGTTGTGCTGTGTCTTTTGTGTGCACTAAATAAATGATTTATCTATCTATCTATCTATCTATCCTTAGGGTGGATATCACCGGTAACAACAAAATTAAAAAATCTATTCCAGAAACTATGGATAATTAATCTGGACTGGGATCATGAAGTCCCAGAAAACATTAAAAACGAATGGAATACGTTACAAACAGATATAGTAAACATCAATGAATATAAAATACCACGATGGATGGGGTATCAACCTCATGACACAATCGAACTGCACGGCTACTGCGATGTGTCAACAAAAGCGTACGCTGCAGTTATTTATGCGCGTATCAAAAAACAAAACAAATCTTCAGTAGTATTAGTTGTGGCTAAATCTCGACTAGTTCCGGTTTCGAAAAGTGTGACTTTACCGAAATTGGAGTTGTCAGGAGCTCATTTACTAGGAAAATTAATGAACAAAGTCATCAGCTGTTTAGGAGACCAAAAAATCCAAATATATGGATGGACAGACTCGATGGTTGTCTTGGGCTGGTTGCAAGGCGATCCCGGACGCTGGAAACCGTTCGTAGCAAACAGAACGAAAAGCATTACTGAAGTAATAAAACCAGACTGCTGGCGATATGTCAAGTCAGAAGAGAATCCAGCGGACGCAGCAAGCAGGGGAATTTTGCCATCTCAGTTAAAACATCATAGTCTGTGGTGGCAAGGACCCAGCACTTTGAAAACATTCGATGCAAATTTGGAGTTATCAAAACCAATCCTTTTTACAACAGACCAAGAACTTAAAACGAAACATAGTCAGAGTCATAAAACAAATGCTTTGATAACTCAGCATCAAAATACAAATACAGAGAGCATCATTAGTAAACTACTGCATAAATACAGCTCATTTACTAAAATTGAAAAAGTACTTGCATGGTTATTACGCGCTACAAAAACAATGCAATTACACAACAACGTCACATCAATGAAACATGGCTCATTGCCGTCGTATCTCACATTATTAGAAATACGAAACGCCAAATCATTGATAGTTAAACATGTAAAAAAAACAGTATTTTCAGAAGAGATAGAACACTTAAAAAAGCATGGTAAATTGAACAACAAGAGCAATCTATTAAAATTAGATCCCTTTATCGATCGAGTGGGTATCCCTCGGGTAGGTGGTCGCCTAAGGAAAGCAGACATTGGGATGGAGATGAAACATCCAGCAATACTGCCAAACAAAAGCCGTTTAACAACACTTTTCATAAATCAAGCTCATCTACTAACTTACCATGGTGGGCCACGCTTAACTCTAGCAAACATTAGACAAAAGTATTGGATAATCGGAGGCAACAGTGCGGTCAAGAAGGAAGTTAGAAACTGCATTTTTTTTCAGAAAACACTCACCACGAATGCAGCATCAGTTAATGGGAGATCTACCAGAATCCCGAAGCAAACCCGCTCCCCCTTTCTATCACACCGGTGTAGATTATACCGGCTATGTTGGAATAAAAAGCAACAAAGGACGGGGGGATAAAGACAACAAAAGGCTACATAGCATTATTTGTGTGTATGGCGACCAGGGCTGTTCATCTGGAACTAGTGTCCGACTTAAGTAGCTCTGCATTTTTAGCTGCACTACAGCGAATGGCTGCCAGAAGAGGAGCTCCTCGTCACATATACAGTGACAACGGAACCAACTTTGTTGGGGCGAACAGACTTTTACAAGAACAATTTCATGACCTACAAAGCATGTTTGACAACAACTTATCAGCAGAATTAACAGATTTACAAATACAATGGCATTTTAATGCACCATCATGGCCAAGTGCAGGTGGATTATGGGAGAGAGCTGTTAGAAGCCTAAAACATCACCTCAAAAGAGTGAGAGTTATCGATCTTAACCTTCGATCTTCAAAAAACTTACTTCTCCATATTCCTTCTCACCGCACTGGGTTTCTATCTAATTCTTACACTGTCTCTACTATAAAACTCTGGAACGTGCTTCCCCTTGACATAAAAAAAGCTGAGAGTGAATTTTCATTTAAGCGTAGAATCCGGAACTATTACTTGTCCTCTCTCACATAGCTCGGTCTTCGTCATAGTTATTATATTTAAATTTCTATTTCATTTAGAATAAATAATGATATTGTATTTATTATAATATTTATTAGTCTATTGTTTTAGTAATTATTTATGTATTTTATTAGTTAGATTGTTTATTAATATTAGATTTTAATTATTGTTCATTTTATTTTATTTTTGTACTCCTACTACTGTTGTGTCCTTTTTAACCCAAAGGTTGACTGGTAGAGAATGTATCACCATTGTACATGAAGTTTAAATAAATAAATAAATAAAAGAGTAGTTGGTGAGCAGAAGCTAACTTTTGAGGAATATACAACTGTCTTAGCAAAACTGGAGTCATGTATGAACTCTAGACCGCTGTGTGCGTTATCCGAAAACATAGATGATTTGGAAGTACTGACTCCAGCTCATTTCCTAACTGGGAGGCCAGGAACATCAATCATCGAAACAGAACATGATGCACGCACCAGGTGGACTGTATCTGCCAAAATTGCGCATGATATCTGGAAAAGGTGGAAAACAGAATATTTAGCACAACAGTCAATGCGTCCTAAATGGATGAACATTAAAAACAATATTGAAATAGGGCAGTTGGTAACTTTATAGGATGACAATCTCCCGCCAGGTAAATGGATGATGGGCAGAGTAATAGAGCTCCACCCTGGACAGGACGGTCTCGTTCGAGTAGTAACGATAAAAACAAAAAATGGTGTCTTAAAACGACCTATTGTCAAATTATCGGTTCTACCGATCTCATCTCACAAAGGAAGACATGAAAAACGACCAGGACAGTAATAAAAATGGGATTGGAGAAACAAAGGTTAAAACAAATAAACCTAAATCATTATTTACATCAATGGCGCTTTCTTTGATAATTTTTATGTCATTGATAACAACACCACAAACAACAGAAATTATATCACCATTATCTAACAATATCTCATTATATTTTGACTCTATCAACAACATGCAACTTATAAGAGACAAATGGACCCTCATTGTATACTACAATATGACTCCGTACTGGGACGGCATGACAACAGCAACAAAGTTCCTGTACTATTTAGACAAAACATGCAGCACATTAACAGAAACAAGTCGCTGCGGTATGCTACTACTCCAATTACATCACGAGTACTCTGAATTACAACATTACAACCGACTCCTATTGAATCAGCATTTCGATGCGCACGACAGACAGCGCCGCGGCCTTATCAATGGAATAGGTAACATTGCAAACGCACTGTTCGGAGTATTGGACGAGAGTTTCACCGAACAGTATTAAAAAGATATCCAACTTATAACACAAAATGAGCATCATCTTACAAACTTACTCAAAAACCAAACATCTATCGTTGAGGCTGAATACAATGTACCGAAACGGACTGAACAACATATACAACGGCAACATAAAACAATTAACAAGCATTTAAACGAGCTAGATCGAGCAACTAACACAATTAAAGAAAAAATGGACAAGCTAAGTGACAGTCAGGATTTCACTTTGTCAGCACTAACAGCAGTTAACTTACTGCACAGTCTGAATGAAATTCAGAACACTCTTTGAGATACCATTAACCGCTGAGCAATTAAGAAATGAGTTACAGTTCATATCTGGGCAGCTGAACAAAGACGTGACCATACCAGTGGACAATATACAATCAGACCTTAGGTCAGTCTATAGCATGCTGAGTGCAAAGGCAAGAGCAATGACAGATTACGTCATATTCGAAATAACATTTCCATTGGTTAGTAGAGACAGTTATAAGATTTATAAGATCCTTTCAGTTCCTCATCAAATCGGTACTAACATGCTCAACGTATTGCTGATAACAGACTACGTAGCAATAAATTTGAAAAAGTATGCTTACCTAACAATATCATTCACGGAACTTCAGCTATGTCAACGCAATGAAAATTCATATTTGTGTACAATAGACTAGCCAGTCAACTATCTTCCCATTGACGAGAAGTTCTGTAAGATCAATCACAACATCAACTAATGTGTAGTAAGCAAATCTCAGTGCAGTGATATGTAGATTGAGTTAAACGATCCATCTAAGTACCTATACTTTTGCTACAACACATATCCGATCAGGATCATCTGTCAAGATCAAGTTACCTACAAGCAAATCAGTGGAGCTGGTATAATTAGTTTGAAGCCTAAGTGCATAATTAAAGGCAAAGTCTTTGCTCTATACTCTCGTTCCCATTCGGGAAACATCATAAAAACTGACCCTGAAACAGAAACACCACGGATAACGGAATTCCATCATTTAGTAAACATCTCCCTATCAGACTACACCAAAGATCCATAGATCCGCTAAACCAAACATGAGAAAGCATCGGCCAACAGATAAAACAATTGAAAACGGCTACAGCAAACACTTCAATCGAGATCGATCGAAATCACCTTAGCCTATCAACACATGACGTTCATCAATACGCCATTTGCTATGGCTTGTTGTGCGCGTCCATTGTAACAGCAGCGGTGTTCCTGTGGCGTAGGAGGAAGGCGGCTACCAGAAACCTCACGCAGACGGAACCTACAGTGAAATTTTCGCGAAACATCAATTTAAATTCTAGTGAAGTGAATCAAGTGAAACTGCCCCGAAAGCAGAGCCAGTGAAGTGAATGTGATAGCTAGCAACGCTAGCTTAAATACTGTACATGACCAAACAACGTCCCCTAGGCCACAAAGACGTAACTTTTGCACTGGGGATGATATTGTTTAATTTTAATATTTTTATTAGCATAAGTTTTTGTAACATTTTCGCCCGGGAGCATGTACGGCGAACCGCACATCATAACTATAAATTTATAGCCAAATCAGCATTATACGCGTTTACGTCAAGCGACCCAAATAACAATTAAGTTCAGTACGTGATCGGTTAGCATTAAGAGCCGTCGCGCGTGCTCCCTCGCTCTATTAAACATTTGTAACATTTTTCTTTACAATATACAGTTTTAAGTGAATATTTCTATCTCTCATTTAACATCCCAACAGACAACCTTTACACTGTCGATCCAAACCCCAGGGTTCTTAACCTTCTCACAAATTGAAATAGTAGTTCCGTTAAATTGTACCAGAGGAAGTTGTGTCCAATTTACTTTTGGAATCATCCCAGAGCTCCAGAGCACGAACCAACAACATCAGGGCCTCTTGGCGTTCATGATGCGACAAAACTGGGGATAACAGTTTATTATTAGGGTTCCGTCCGTCACGTATGAAACGGCGGACCCAAGCGGTAACTCCTAACAATTTCGACAAAGAACTGTATCTGTCCAAAAGATAATCCAAATTATATGCAGGTTGCGTTTCAACAATTCCAATACGCAAAACTGGCAAAACCTCTGGAGAGGAGAACCTAATCTGGGGCCAGGACGACTTGCGATGCGTCAACCAGTCTGGTCCCCACCAAAGAGAATGGTCAACAAGAGCAGGCGCCTCGCAACCACGTGACGCGTAGTCTGCGGGGTTCAATTCTCCTGGGACATGTCTCCAGATCAGTTTAGTCTCAGAGTTCTGAATCTGTGAGACTCTATTCGCCAAAAAAACCTCCAACGTATGAGCTGCCTACTGTGTAGTTTTGTAGACATAATGAAAACTTAGTAACAGTGAAGTGACTATATGAAATAAAATGGATAACAGTCCCTGTAATCCAAGCGGTCGAGTGCAAGCCTCCACCTCGCCAGCGAAGACGACGACGCAAATCCCAGCCCAATCAGATTTCTCGATTGAAGTCGCATCCACGCCCGACATACAAAGATGGATGTCAACGATTGAGCAGCACTTAAATGAGGTTTGCTCTATAGCCTCGGATGGCAAACTGAACTCGGAACAGAAACTTAAAATGTCTAACTTGTGTCGTAAAATATGATCTGGCACCTCCCAGATGGCAGTCCTATACCAATCTCTGAAGTAGAAAGCAATTCTAGCACACGACATGATTGACGTCTTAAAAGAAAAGCGCAATTTAACGGAACACATCTCGGACCTCAAGCAGACGATTAAGGACTCTGGCACTGCCGGCAATGTTTCGTTTGCCGACATGGTGAAAAAGGAATCAAATGATTTCGTTCGACCGAACAATTTAAGCTCTGTGGTCATTTATCCTAGTGACAAACTCAAGTCCAGTGACGAAACTAAAGACATGGTAACAAAAATCATACGACCTGATCAAATGAAGCTGCATGTACGAGGTGTCCGCAAGACCAAAAATGTCATTATTAGCACAGAGACCAAGCATGACGCTGAAAAAATCAAGAACACCGTCCAGCTTTCTACATCTGGACTAACCGCCGATGAGCCCAACAAGCGCAAACCACGGATCGTGATTGTAGGAGTGCCGTCTTCCCTGTCTGGAACTGAAGTTTTCAGGTGCATTTACAAAAAGAACATACCCAACAAGATGCCAGATAGGTCCATGGAGTCCTTCTTGGCCTCTGTTAAATTAAGGCACAAATCTGGGAAGAAAGATGCGTTAAGCTGTAATTACATTATTGAAATTCCAGCCAATATACGTAAAGCCCTAATTTCGACATCAAGGCTGTTTATAAATTGGACCTCCTGCCCTGTTAGGGACTTCACTCTGGTTACCAGATGCTATAAGTGCCAATTATACGGTCATGAAGCCAAAACATGCAGAGAGGTGAACTCTGTGTGTGCTCACTGCGGTGAAGTTGGACACTCGGTGTCCGATTACACGAAGAAAGCGGACACATCAAAATGCGCAACTTGTTCGCGCTTTAAAAAGCCCAACAACCATAAAACGGGAGACCCTGAGTGCCCTGCTAGGAAAATAGCAGAATACCGGTACATCAACTCTATCGACTATGAGGGCGTCTAGTACGTCATACTCAAGGTCACACGCGTTGAGCGTTTGCTGCTGACACTGCAATGGCCTACTAACTGTCAATTTGTTGCTGGCTAAAAACATTTGTCGTTAGCTGCAAAAATTAAGTGTCTCTGTTTAATTTCACATTGATTACTTTATAATTCTGCTTACCAATTATTTCCCAATCTTTATAATGTGTAATCAAAGTGCATTTTTTTGCTATATAGGTTAATAAGACATTAAGTAATTATGACCCAGTAATTTAGTTCTATGTTTATAGTTTTAAGTAAATTAGAATTAATTTTCAAAATTATACAATCTTGCCACTATTTTTAGACTTATTATGTTAAATATTGTTTAAATTCTGTTGTCCTAGGATAAGCATATTTTTAGAGATCCTACGGCCTGTGATACAGGATTACCTAGTACAGGCATCTTACATTATTATACCTACATTAGATACCTAAGATTGAAACTGTGTTTTTACCTTTTCTAATTTCTGAATAAAGATTTATTATTATTTATTGATTAAATTGAGAACCGGGTGGAGGGGTGCCCCCGCCTTTGCGAGGTATACCCCGTCGAGGATCCACCTGGGATTGGTGGGGATGCGCTCCCCCGCCTAAGGGGGAGCGTCCGGCATCATCAGGGCCACCAACACCATTTTGGTCCGGACACAACACGCGGTGGTGCCTACCTTGAGAGTGCGGGCAAGGATCCGACCTCTGGTAATCCCGCTGCAAATGCTGTCCCAGACAAGTGTAGCACCACTAGCGGCTGTTGGCGATTCCACGTCGGTCCTTTGTGTTCCGTTCTAGAAACTTCGGACAGGACGTGACCACATGGCCATCCGTGCTGCAATATGAGCAGCGCATACCGCGAACCTGAGTCGTTACGTATTGATGAGGTGGGCGTCGTGGCCCACAATGGGAGGGGCGTGCACCAACACGACGCTGGTCCGGAGTTGACCGCTCTGGGGCCCGCGAGGGACCTTCAACACCAGAGTTATCAAAAAGACGACACTCCTCATCCAAAGACTTCAACAAATTATCAAAAGGGGGGAGGTGTGTGGCATCATCTCCACCATATTTCCCATGTGCAAAACCCCTTAACCTAACGGTTGCCTCAACAATGTCATCCGAGAAACCGTAAAACTGCATGAAGTCTGCCTCAACCGCAGCGGCCAACTCAGTGTCCTCGGTGCGCCAAACAATCCGCATAGCATTCATCCACCCTGGCTTAACGGGCTCACCAAAAAGGGCCAACAAAGCCTCTGATCTATCAGATCTACTTATTAAAGAGGCCGAGGTCACCCATCTCAATTCCGCTCTAATCTTACAAGCAAATGTATTGGCAGTCATACTTTCCAAATGTAAGCAACGGTGATTAAATATTAATTAATACACAAAAAGTTCAACAACTTAAATTAATAATGTATGTGTGTAAACAAAACAACAGTTTGACAGTAATTCTCTTACCAAATTAAATATCAAATCACAAGTCTGTAAGAGAAACAACAAGTTAATTCAACAAATTGTACTGAACCCTGTTACATTTACTTAAATAATTTTCAGTATAAATTTATTATGGAACCCCAAATATCAATTTATAAATTATCAAAAACAAAGCGGGTACCTCAAGAAAACAAATTATCAACACACAAGGGGGTATTCTAAAAAATGAAAATTATCAACACACAAGAGGGTATTCTAAAAAATACAAATTATCAACACAGAAGTGGGTAGGTTGATTTTACAATAGAAGTTCAATATTCAATTTACTTTAATAGTTAAAAACAATGACTTTAACTTGAATCAATTAGAATATTACTGTCAATATCAAACAAACTAACCAATTTTCTGATATAATTGGTAACAATATACTTTACAACAATGACTTCTGTAGCGGGCACTGAGTATTTTTATAATGTAAACAAACTTACAATACCAAGATAAAAGGTTCAAGGTCCAACAATAACTATGATTCAATTAAATACAATTAGGGAAGACTATTTAGTCTGCACCAAACCTACCATATTGTATACAACAAGTAAACAAATTATATTTTCAATACAAAACTGTAACTTCTATCCCGGAGTGACAATATTAAGTTGTGAGTTGTACACTTTATTTTAACAAATTGGAATGTAACTGTGGGGGTTTTTTTGCCCCTAACAAGACACAGCTAACTCTGAGTGACTCAAAATGTACCACTTTCCAACCCAGTATTCTCAACAATAAAAAGCAAACCGACAAACAATACAGCGCTCACTGTGAACGAGTGTCTTAGCGTATACTATGATCGTGGAATGCAAATCACGCTCTTGCTACCAAATGTTAAATACAGGTCTTCGGGTCCCAAGCCAGGAGCTCAGCACCGAGGCCCCTTAGCAGTGTGGGACTCCTGGACCCTATCTGAACCTGTATCCCACGAAACTGCCGTAACGCTGCAGTGGAAAGCTAGGAATTTGCTCCTTATTGGGAGATATACTGGTTCCTACTACTACCGCTTAGTTTATATTCACTTACCTGGGATTCCTGCGGTAGGCTCCTGGGGGTCGACCAATATCGTGCCGTACCGGGAGATTGGGGATAGGAGAATATATATAATATTAGGATAGTAAGGGATAGACTGACGGCTGTCTGGACCGAAGGCTCCGGCATCCACCAGGAATACACGATTCCCGCAAAAGCACTTCGATGTGCTTGAAATATATTCAAAACCGACTTCGCGGGCGCCCCACAAACCGATTGCGAACGGCGGGCGCAATTCCAACTCACAATGAACGAAATATAGCTCGATTAGCTTATCAAATCACAAGATACCGAATTTCTCGTGTCCGTTACAAATTTTCTTTTTCGACTCTTGTCAAGTGTCAGCTGTCAATTCAAGCTGTCAAAAATCGCTGACAGCCAACTAACATGGTGTTGCAATTAAATATTAAAAATCGGGACGAAACATTAATTGTTAGATTATTTTGATCAAGCCAGTGTATAATATCCGTTAAAGTATTATTTATGTCATGTTCATAAGTTTTCTAGACCTTGTACTATACTTTTTAATTAATGCCTAACTGATATTAGGATTCATCAAATCAAGAGTTCTAGTTAGAATAAAGATTACGTATAGTTATAATAGGTGCGCATTTATCTTATTGGGTGTAATCCTGTAAAGATGTATGTGATAAGGTTGAAATAAATAAATAAATAGGTAAAATACCGGACAAAATATTAACTGAGAACGAATTTGCTGAATAGAATAGATAATAGCGGTAGTTTGAAAATAACAATAATGCGTTCGGCGCGTGCGTCGCCGCGTTGTCACTGCGATCAGTGCACTCGGCCAGCCGGTCTTGTCTTTTAAAGAAAACGGGGCGGGGCTAGAGAGCGCTTTTATTTTTTGGGTGCAAGCAAAAACGAATATAATGATGGTCAGGCAGGAGGTCCGCGATAGTACCTGTATTTTTGTGTATTTGTCTGTGGCATCATAGATCTAAAACGGAAGAACCGATTTTGTTTTTTTTTATCGAGAGTGTTCTTGCCTATGTTTGATGAAAATCGGTTCAGCCGTTCAAAAGTGATGGGCGTTTTACTGTTTGAATCGGGGTGTTTTTGCATGATATCGTGTCATAATTACGTGTTCAATAGATTGTCGATAAAAGCATGTCTACTGCTAGGTAAATTATATAGCATTAAAAATGAGTCGGGGGTTTATTATATTTGTGTTGACTGTTTTAAGCCCAGAGTAGTAAGAAGTAAGGGCCATATTATATCTCCCTCTTTGTCAAAAGACATCAAATAAATCAAGCTATTGGAAGTTACCCTTGCAAGTGTTTGACACGTTTTATTTATGTTTTATTCGTTACTTGTGAGCAAAGCATAAATTTCTTCAATATTTCCATCGTTAGAAAAGTCTTGCCCTTTTTTACACCAATACCAACTCCTTATAAACCAAAATAATGAGAATGAGAAATTAGACGATGATAACGATAATGGAGCTTGAATTGTTTGAATTAACCATAAACGAAAATTTCAGAATTTGAGGCAAGCGTACGAGCATTTGTGCGTCATCAACGATCAGAACAACAAGCGCGCTATGCAGGACGCGCGCGAGCTGTACGTGAAGCGCATGAAGACCGAGCTGGACGCGGCCGGCGGCGGCGTCAGAGCAGACGAGCTGCGCGCACAGCACAAGCGCGCGCTCGGCGACGTTAGAGCACTCCTGGAGAAGCAGAGGAACGGCCCCTTGGACCACGACGACGACCCCTACCTGAATCAACTGCTTCAAGTACGTAGTACTTCCTGTAGTAGCTCAAACTACAGCCTTTCCTGTCGCTATTTCCGCTGTAACTATAGCTCAAGCTTCAGCTGCTACTGTAGCTGTAGCTGCAGTCGCTCCAGTAGCTTCATCTGCACACGGTGTAAACAAAGTGGTTAAAGTCGTCGAACGATCCGTGAGAAAAGAGATCAAGAGGTTTGGACGGAAGCTGGGATTCTGACAGCCCTGGCGTTTCAGATTAGTGTTCTTGTATCAGTATTTTTATCGCACACCCCTCAGATTATTTACTGTTTAATCTGAGACACACCCTAACTTTATCATTTTGAACTTGCTTGTTCTAATAATATAAGGTATTTCGATCAAGAACATGATCTTGTTTCACTCGAATGGCGCCCGAATCCAGTTAGAGGAGATCCGATCCGCAAGAAATAACACCCGAATATTTCCTCTTCTTCAATATATTTATGTAGTTGCGTGAACGTTATATTGTCATGATCTTTCTTCTGATTAAATTGCAGAGCCCCTTACAACTGTTTTAAATTCTTTCTGTTTCTCAAGCAGTCAGATCGAAGCGAAAAACATTATCATTATCCTTACATAGTATAAAACAAAGTCGCTTCCCTCTGTCTGTCTGTCCCTATGTATGCTTAGATCTTTAAAACTACGCAACGGATTTTGATGCGTTTTTTTTTAATAGATAGAGTGATTCAATAGGATGGTTTATATATATGTATATATATAATACACGAGGGCGGAGCCGGTGGCAGAAGCTATTTTTGTTTATATGTTTATTTATAATAAATAAACATTTTAACAAAAAAATTAAACCGACTGCCCAAACAAAACACTACAAAGCGAAAAATATCTTTATTTTCGGCAGTAAAGGTTTTTTATTTTTCTCTTTCTAGTTTTGGTACCTTAGATTACCATGAAAATCCTTTATACCCAGTGGGCTTCTAATAACAATACCAAGAAGCCTAAACATGACTGCGAAACATTGTTTTATTACGGAGTTCCGGTGCCTATCTTCCGGCTTCATCATCAGATCAGTTCGATGGTACCATTTTTATAAAAACCACTAGCTTTTGCCCTCGACTTCGTTCGCGTGGAATAGTGACTTCCGGCAGATTTTTGGTTTTACCCACATAGTTCCCGATCTCGCGGGATCTCTTCAAAAATGAAATGTGGAAGATATTCTAGGGAACTCTTCAAAAATCAACTAAATAATTTAAAAGGAACGATCTAATTAATTTAAAAAATAAAACGAATTTAGACATACAATTTTAGTATCTACTAATAATCGAGATCAAACTAAACTTACATTATACAACAACCAGACAACCCAACAAATAAACCTTTAAATCGACAAATACAACGGAGCCAATTTTAAATTTACGAAACGATCAATCCGCAATTCCACGACAGTACCGAAGCGCTCGGCCGATACCCAACCAAATGCGTGTAACGAAACCATAGCGCGATCTATTTCGATCCCAACGCCATCTATCGAGCATAGTGACAACTCGGATTATTTATCTATACTCCGTTCGGGCATTTTCTTTGTACTAAAAGTTTTATTATATTGATATTATTTTTTCATACCTTTTTACTATTTATTTACTTTTTCCGATGAATTAAAACAATAACATGAACCGAACTCGTGTAACGATCGACACCATTGCGCGATCACCAACTCGACATATAGTACTAATAGAATTATCTATACTCCGTTAGAGCATTTTCTTTGTACTAAAAGTTGTATTATATTATATTATTATATTTTCATACCTTTTTACTATTTATTTACATTTTTCCGATGAATGTACTGAAAAGTACTGAATTGATGCCGACTCTTGACCAATAGATGGCGCTGTATGTCCGGCATAAATTTTATTTTATTTTTTATTTTTTGTAATAAAAACTATCCTATGTCCATTCTCAAGTACCAAACTATGTCTGTACCAAATTTCACACTAATCGGTTCAGTAGTTTAGGCGTGAAGACAGACAGACAGACAGACATACAGACAGACAGACAGACAGACAGAAAGACAGACAGACAGAGTTACTTTCGCATTTATAATATTAGTTTGGATTTATTTACATTTGCTTCGTCACTAGGCTGTCATTTAACTATTTGATATGTCTTATACCCAAAACATACTTATCATTGAGAAGTTCCAGTGGCCATCCGTGGTCTTCTTCATCAGTTCCACTTCATCAAATGATACTTTCTGCTTGCCATGTTGATGAAAATACCAAAATCGCTATATATATATGACTACAAATTTTTAAGATTTCCTCGATTTCCATGGCATACCCTCATGAGATCCTGACTTGGTGACAATGGGACCACCTCGAGAAAATAAAATTATTTTTTTGTTTGAAAGGGTTTTCTAACAAAAAAGGAATTTTCAAAATCGGACCATAATTGAAAGAGGAATCGGTGAATAGAAACAAAAAGAAATACAAAGTCCAACGGAGAACCTCATCATTTTTGGAAAGTCGGTTAAAAATAAACTTATTCAATCCGTGCTTTGTTAAATTACATATTTACAGTTAGGTTAAAAGATTTAAATATATTTTCTTATGGGGTTAGCCGCGGTCAGGTAAAATTAAAAGCATTTTGTGTATCTATTTTATTACTTCGTTCAATTTCGCAAATGACACAAACTCGATATTTATACAAGGAGCCAACTCAGAGATTTAATCTCCATGATCCGACCGCTGTTACCGACTGCAATGAATAGTACATACTCACCAGGACAATTCAAATGAGCTTAAATACGATGGGTTTACTACATAGTAGTCAACTAAAAGATCCACTATTCACCCTTCTGGTCTCCTTCAACAGACCCTTGTTACCAATTACAATGAAAAGTACCTACTCATCAGGACGATTCAAATGAGTGTTCTAGAACACGGCTCGGCTATCGACCACTTGTTGTTTTCGACTAACAGAGGATGAAGACCAGCCACATCGTGCTACTGATTTAAATCAATCCATACTCGGGTGTATTACAGACTATAATAGAAACAAATAACGCTCATATCTGTTTAACATTGGCAGGAGCTGGATGGGATTCTGTTACAATACATACTGGACAACGAAGCGAAGGTTCGAGAAATGGTGCCTGTCGCGAAGGAAAAGTACGCCAAGGTCGTGAATAAGGTGTGCGGCGAGCACATGCGCTTGTGCCTGCACCCCAACGCGCTTGAGTCGCTGGATCAACTCGCCAGCCTGGCCGCGCTAAAGCAGTTCTACACTGGCAAAGATGATCAAAAACTGAAGTTAGACCAGGTGAGCTCCTTTTACAAGCTTTATTTACTTTTAACTGTCCCGGAATCTGTAATAATATCTTCCAAGTTAAATTTGATCCACTTCTCAGTGTCCGATTGAGCTGAAATTTGGCACACACGTTTTGTTCTCGTGACAATGGAAATTTAAATATGTAAGCTTGTTATATCAAACTTTCTGATGTCTCTCGCTAAGGAAAAGTACGCCGAGATCATGAAAAAAGTGAGCAGGGAGCACAAGCGCTTCTACATGTCCACCAGCGGGCCAGAACCTGAATATGATGAAGGTGACGAAGATGATCAAAAACTGGAATTAGAGCAGGTGAGCTCCTTTTAAAAGCTTTATTTACTTTCAACTGTCCCGTTGTCTGTAATCAGGGCCGAGTTTCTCACCTCTAAATTAGAGGTGAGAAACTCGGCCCAAATCTTGCAAGTTTTTGACCCACTTCTCAGTGTCCGATTTTGCTGCAATTTGGCACATACGATTGGTTCTCGTGACAATGGAAATTTAAATATGTAAATTTCCATTGTCACGAGAACCATGGCGTGTTTTTTATAACTAAATCTAAATTCAGCCCACAATACAGTAAATCAACTGCATTTTTATTCATACACTAGCTGATCCGGTAAACTTTGTTTTGCCATAAAAACACCAAACCTACCCTACCAACCCTACCTACCCTTCCTACCCTAACCACCCTGCCCTAACTACCGACATTCAAAAAGAAACATTCGGAATCAATATAAATATGCAATTAATTTACCGGTTATTAACAATAATGATATATATGAGATATATACAAAGTGAAAAACAACTTTATTTTTTGAAGTCGGTGTCTTTCGTAGGTACCATTTTTTTTGGATTATGGACACCGACATCAAAAAATAAAATTATTTTTCACTTTGTAGTTTTGTATTTGGAAGTCGGTAATATTTTTTTGTTTTTTTTTTTTTTTTTTTTTTTCTCTTTTTAGTTGTACCTACGTAATAGGCAAGTTAGTAAGGTAACTATAACGCCAGAATAGATTTCATGAAACTATAACATAACCGGTGAAATGAGAGATCTGCGTACCCCTTAAGAGCTTACTGGCGTGATGTTATGTTATGAAATGGTATAAAAGATAAACAGACATGCGATTGCAGCAATCCCGAGAGATTTGCCGTTATTTATTGAAGAGTTGTATATCTCCGAAGTTCTTCATCAGATCTTCACCAAATTAAAATGGGACCAATTTCGAAACAAACTTTTTTTTTTCAATAAAAAAAGAATTTTTAATATCGGTCCACAATTGACGGAGATATCGGTGAACGGGTGAACATACCCAAAAAAAAAAACAAACATAATGTCGAACATAGAACCTCTTCCTTTTTGGGAAGTCGGTTAAAAATACCTATGTTACTGCTATTCGTGTGTACAATCTGTTAACTCCAGAAATTAAGCAATTAAATGAAAATATGTTTAAAATAAATTGAAAAAAATGTTGATTGATAATGTATTTTATAATCATGAGTCATTTTGTATTACTAGAATGTCCACATCCACACGCTTAGCTACATCGTAATTTTATCGCGTGATTTTAACTTCTAACCACATAATAATTATGTTATTAAATTATCATAAGTTACTATTAAATGGCTATATAAAAATTAACGTGGATATTTGCGCTTCGGGTGGTAGTGGTGACATAGTGCAGGAGCCAGTACCTCAAAGAGAACATCAACTTAACCTAAATTTGACCGAAAAGATGGAGACGAACGAATAGAGTGAGCAACGACTTGCAAAGAGAGGGCAACAAGAAGATGAAGAAATAGTGGAAGAAGATGAATTGGTGACAATAACTAGAAGACACAAGCGAGCAAATAGGAAAGATGCTGAAGATATTTTTACATTTTTAAATATTATTCTATAAAAAAATAAAATAAAAAAACATTTAAAAATACAAAAATAGTAGCCCACCGGTATCGGGAACAGGGTCCAAGCTACCGGTGGTCAGGGCTCCTGAGAGAGGAACCTCCTAACGATACGCGCCGTGTCCAGGAGTACCGCTTTCTGGATCAAGCCCTTGATCCAGCTGCCCAACGAGAGCCTCCTCAGATGTTCGTCGAGGCTCTTGGCTATTATGCCATTGGCCGTAACGACTATCGGCACAATGATCGCTGTATTCACGTCCCACATGTCGACAACCTCGCGAGCCAGATCAAGATACTTGCTTTTCTTATCTCTCTCAGCCTTCACGAGATTCTCGTCATGGGGGACCGCTATATCAACAATCATTGCGCGACGCTCTAGTCGGTCTATCACCACTATGTCAGGCTTATTGGCAACAATAGTCCTGTCAGTGATGATAGACCGATCCCAATACAACGTGACATTGCCATTTTCGAGAACTGGGTCGGGCACATACTTATAGTAAGGCACTTCCGATTCCACAAGATTGTATTTAAGAGCAAGTTGCTGATGGATAATCCTGGCTACAAGGTTGTGTCTATGCAAATAGTCTCCGTTAGCTGAGTACTCCAAGGTCCAAGTCTCGGTAGCTAGACTAGAACAACCGGAGATAATGTGACGGATGGATTCCCCCGGTCGGTGACATGCCCGACAGATGTCAACCGTACCGTCTTTCACAATGTATTTCCGGTAGTGGTTTGTCATCATAACTTCGTCCATTATCGCAAAGACAAAACCTTCGGTTTCCCCGAAAAGGTCACCAAATCGCAGCCAGGCCACGGACGCTAAAAGATCAACATCGGGGCCATGTAGGACCCGGTAGAAGCGTCCGTGAAGCTCCTTGCTCTGCCATACCTCCCTGCGGTCATTAGTATCTAATACTAAAGGTTTGCGCCAGTTCTCGTTAGCCAAGGAGAGCGGGGTAAGGCCCTTGTCCACTGCTACCACATCTCGATGCATACCCACGTCAGCGGCCTGGAAGTATTCCCTAAGACTGCATACCTCGCGGTTGTGTAGGGTCTTAGCATTTAAAAAGCCACGACCCCCACACTTCCGAGGGATATACAGTCTCATAACCGATGAACGTGGGTGATGCATACGATTTGCGGTAAGCAGCGTGCGGACCCTCCTATCCAGGGCGTCAAGTTCTGTCTGAGTCCATTTGGGTATGCCGAAAGAGTACATCAAGACCGGCATGACCCAGCCGTTGAAGGCGCGCACCTTGTTCCCGCCTGATAAAAGACTATTTAATACTTTTCTCAGGCGGCTAAAGAAGCGTTCCTTCAACGACTGTTTCACGTCAGTTACATTGATGCCTAGTGCTTCCGACATACCCAAATACTTGTAAGTTTCGGTTGAGGAAAGGGATCTAAGGGGTATGGAATCCGAGAGTTGTATTCCCACGGATTCCATAATCTCCCCTCGCTTTACATGCATGACTGCACATTTGTCCACACCAAATTCCATCCTGATGGCGTCACTGAAGGTTTCTGTTACCTTCAGTAGCTTCATCAGTTGCAATTTTTTGGGGGCAAAGAGCTTCAGATCATCCATGTAAAGGAGGTGTGATATGACCTGACCACCTCTCCTCAACCGATAGCCCAGACCTGAACCCTCCAGCAGAGTACTGAGAGGGTTCAGGGCTAAACAAAACCACTGAGGACTCAGACTGTCGCCCTGAAATATTCCGCGCTCGATCCTTATAGGTTCACTGTTTTCCTGAATCTGTCGATATCCTGGATAGTGAAGAACCGTCCTCCATTGCTCCATACATGACGTCAGGAAGGCGCGCAGTGTTGTATCAATTTTATACAACTCCAGCACCCTCATGAGCCATGTATGTGGCACTGAGTCATAGGCCTTCTTGAAATCTATCCAAAAATGATTAATTTTAGCTCTCAGAATGGATGTAAGAACTTTATAGACCGTCGGTAAATACGTTACCGGTCTATAATTTTTAGGATCCGGAGTACTTCCCGATTTATAGAGCAGGTGGGTTATTCCTGTCGTTAGGAACTGGGGCAGCGACCCTGACTGGAACTGAGATGCCAAACGAGCGTGCGACCTTTGGAACCACTTAATCCAAAAGTTTTGCAGTCCGTCTGGCCCTGGAGATTTCCAGTTGGGCAACGGACGGACTGCACGAGCTACATCTTGGGGGCTGATAGTAATTGCCCCCATTTGTGGTATCAGATCGCACGCTTGCTCGACCTCCCGAGTCCAGTCACCCTCGGTGTGACTGACAGGCACCGACCAGATATCGCGCCAGAAAGAACATATGGCGTCATTATCTGGTAGGCGCATATCAGTCACACCTTGACCGAGTCGCTCCCAAGCCCTATAAACCCACCTTTCGTTGCTATGAAATGTGCGATTCTGAGTGTATCGCTCCACTCGCCGCGTGTACCAACGAATACGGCTTGCCCATGCATAGATCTTCTGCTTCAGGAAGTCGATACGCTCTGTGACGCGGGACAGATAATCTCGAGAACTGATATCAGTCCCCGAGAACGCCCGCCTCAATGGATGAGGACGACTCAATTAAGTATAATTCCGCAATTCAACACTTAGAAAATAATAATAAGAAACTTTCATCTCTCTTATAAGATAATATTTTGATAACTAATACAGCATTACAAAATTATAATGAAATACTTAAGATAATCAAAATCAACGAAGCTCGTTTAGGCAATGCCATTGAAAATTTATCTGCTGTATTAAACAATGTATCTAATATACCTAAAGAATTATATATAGAATCTAAAATGAATGACATCTACAGTGAATTGTTTTCTAGTTTACTTACTTTATCATTTAGACTTGATGATATCATTAACGCTATAATGTTCACTAAGAGTCATTCTATACATCCCTCTATCTTAACCCCTAAACAACTCTATGAAGAGTTAATACATAATGTTAAAGATTTAAATAAGAACAGTGTATTACCTATTAGCTTAAGTTTAGATAGTATCCATATGTTAACCGACTTAGCACAACTATCGTGCTATTTTATAAATAGTAAAGTAGTTTTTGTCATTAAAATTCCCTTAGCACATAAGTCAGAATACGTATTATATAAAACTTATTTCTGTACCTATCCCACATGATGTGGACCAGCCTCATTCCTATGCTATGATTATACCTCATTGTAATCATAATATGGCCATAAGTAAGGATAAAATAACATATGTATGCCTCCAAGAACTAAGTAAATGTGTTAAAACTATTAATCAGATTTATATATGTAATAATCTCGATGTATACGCATTCAAAATATGCCTACTTGTGAAACAGAAATGATAATAAAATTATTAATAAATTGCCTGAACAATGTGAAACTAAATTAATTCATGGGATTATAGATATTTGGCAAGAATTAAAAAACAATAAATGGTTATTTGTCAAATCAGAAACAACTAAACTTACTCTTGAATGTAATTCACAGATAATAGAGTACAAGCTGTTAAGTACTGGTGTAATCAGTCTAGATCCGGCATGTAAAGCTTATTGTAAAGATAGGGAACTTTTATCTAAACCTTATTATAATATTGTTATTAAACCTATCATTTCTGATTTTAATCTTATCAGTGATCCTTGTTGTGACAAAGATAAGTTCATGTTAGTTAAACCAAAATTAAAACCTTTAAAGTTGAACGACGTACATCTTGAAAAACTTGTAACTCTTTCAAATAATCAATTAATATCAGATATTGACAAAATTATTAATGAACCTAGCCCATTCATAAAATATGAATCTCATTATCCTATTATTACATATTGTATAATTATTCTAATTCTAATTTTTATATCTTATAAAGTTTGTGAAAAGTTCGGTAAATGTCCAACTTTCAAAACTAAGAAATAATCTAACAGTTTAGCAGATGAAGTTCAGGAATTAGAAGAAATTCCAGTCCCAAGACTTTGAATATCTCCCTGAAACTTATGTAAAAAATATATAAGTTTCATCTTGTTGGGGTGGTTGTAACATCCCTATTCTGTATTAGTAAATGCTGACACTATTGCTTAGTCAGCAATGGCCCACCTAGAAGTTGTTTTGCTCGTTAGCAGCGTTGCCAGAAGGTTACATTTCTTACATTTTTCGTAACTTTTGACCCCCTCGCGTAACATGTAAGTAATTTTTATATTTAAGGCAATTTTCGTAACTTTTGAGAACAACGAGATTTGTAATGCTAGATTTTTTTGCAAGCAGTTTACGAACGCATCCAAATTGAACGAGATGGGCTCTGAATGAAACGCGCCATGACAAAATGAAATATATTTTGCATTAAATAAAACTTGATTTTGCATGAGCGTGTGCGCGTACGTTTCCTACTTTGCGAGTTCGCGCGGTTTCTTAGCTCAAAAAAGAAAATTTACATGGCTGATTGTGATTTGTTTTGTTGAATGTTGCGTTGTGTAAATGTTTGTTGTCATAGAACAGTGAGAGGTATGCGAGAGAAGTTCCGGTGATTACCTACATTTATTGTTTGGTTCTTTACTACATTTATTGTTTTAGTTTTCGTCATAATATAATAAGCCTATCTAATTGACATGTTTGGTGATATCAGAATTTAAAAAAAGTACCTATAGAACAAATCTTATTGAAAGCGATTCAATAGTACTCAATTTAATACACAATAAAGAGAGATGACAAATCATCGTCGATAATGTAAGGTTTTTTGTTTTTTTTTTGCATTGAGGCGATTTTGCCCTTTATTAACAGCTCTCTTAAGAACATAATGGTAAAAAAGTACGTTAAGAGGGTTTTATACATATCGAATATTAGTATTTAGTTCATTGTAAAACTAACAGATGCATCACCTCTCGTGGGTTTCGTTCAAACTAATAGAATAGAATAGAATAAGTTAGATGCTAGACTAGATAGTAACAACTGTGAAGATGGCGCTGCGAACAAATGCAACTACAGTCTCTTTTATCATAAGATTAAATACACCATTAGACATCATAGATTCCTTTACATTCCGCCATTTTGTTGACATAAATTTGCATTTAAAAAAAAAATAACTTTTGCAGCAAAAATGTAACATTTCAGGCAATGAAACTTAACTTTTGACTTAATTTAAGGGCCCTGGCAACACTGACTCTTTTGTTTCCAGCCAGTTCGGGTTTGGCATTCAAAGAGTTGGGACGTATACCGAATTTTCCCCAAAACATATTGTTTATTAATTAGGAAGTATAAATAAATCTTTTTAAAAAGATTCGGGAGTTTTCCATTCTAATAGTACAGCAAAGTGGCGCCCTTAAAACAAATTCGTATTGTTTCTGAATCTATCCATTCCACGCTGTCAGACATTCTCTTTAGCCTTCTTATTGATATTATGTCATGCTCACATGACTGATATTCAAGAATTTCTTTTCTTCTGTTTTTAGATATATCTGTCTTAAAATACCATAAGATAAGCTAATTTCGTCAGTCCTCTGAACTCTGTTTCCTGAACTTATAAAACTTTCACAATTTAATAATTTCAAAGCACTTTCTTTATTTTCAAGAAAGATCAAGATTCTAAATGGACTCTGAATGCACTTTTAAATGTATCCAAATGTATTCAAAGCGTTAAAATAGATAAGATAGGAAAGATGGTATACTTTCCTATCTTATCTATTTTAACGATCTCGAAAGCTTTGCCATACCAAATTGTTTTGGTAAAGTTTATTTCCTGTCACACATATACAAGTGTATTTTTGTTTAGACTTTTCACTACTTTTCCAATTAAATAATCACAGCAATAATAATAATAATCTATGGCCTGACGTGTCAAGAGTGACATATAAAATTATTATCTCCAAATTTTCCAATATAAAATAATATAATAGAAAAATACAATAGAACAATGTACAATACAAACACACCAAAAAAAAGAAAAATCAAGAAAATAAAAGAAATTTACAATAGTGACGATAACACAAAACTACAACATGAAAAATCATTTGACAAACAAAGATGAATAAAACATGCTCACAAGAAGCCAGGCCCAAGCACTATCCACACGCCCAACATCTTCGGGTTCGTCGCTTAGCTCCGCCTCGCAGCCGCCGGGACCACCTACAATCGTGAGTGAAGCGATCCCGGACATTGCAGTTGCGTCGAGTTCGAGCGACGAATATTTCTGACCTCGAGGCCCATCGGCCTCTGACAGGGTCCCCGCTCCCAGTGGAAGTGTGCAGCGCATGCTATGGACGCAATTGATCAACGAAAACGTCATGCGCGCATACTTTGGGGCTACAGAGGGGGGAATTAACCTGACTGCGTACCGTGGTCGGATGCACTCTCTGTTTCAGGTGCTTGAGCCAGCTGTCAACGTTTCGGCCCAACGTCTGTCGGATCAGGTGCGGGTCATCCAACGTAACCGTATGTTGGATGATGACGTACTTGATAGACTGCGCAATGAATCACGGAATAGCCGTGTCTCGTCTGCCTTGCCACTGGTCGCGGTGCAACTGCAACCCAGTGTTTCACCGCGACCAGATAATGATGGTGAGGATGACGACGACAGGGCTATATCTGTGAGTACCCAATGCAATGCACGTTTAAGGAGCGCTTTGGAATGTGCATTCAGCGAGTATCGCTCCACACCGCCTGAGCTTAGACCTCGACTACCTCGTCTGCCCATGCATAAGAAAAATAGGGCGCTGGTGTGTGCTCTAGATTCGCAGCTATCAAATGTTTTTGATAGCAGTGAAGACCTTGCCGATACCCACTCAATACTGTACTGTGCGGCTGCTGCGGCATGTCGTGTAGCTAACGTCAAATTCCCAAAAAATGACAGAGCTACACGACCAGCTGTACCAGCTTGGCAGTCCAGGATTGAGCGTCGTATCGGTGAGGCTAGAGCTCTCATCGGCAAACTGTGAGGCGGGCGTTCTCGGGGACTGATATCAGTCCCCGAGAACGCCCGCCTCACAAAGCGCATCACTCTATGGCGAGTGTTGCCCTCCCTGAAGCAGATAAGTTTGCCGATGAGAGCTCTAGCCTCACCGATACGACGCTCAATCCTGGACTGCCAAGCTGGTACAGCTGGTCGTGTAGCTCTGTCATTTTTTGGGAATTTGACGTTAGCTACACGACATGCCGCAGTAGCCGCACAGTACAGTATTGAGTGGGTATCGGCAAGGTCTTCACTGCTATCAAAAACATTTGATAGCTGCGAATCTAGAGCACACACCAGCGCCCTATTTTTCTTATGCATGGGCAGACGAGGTAGTCGAGGTCTAAGCTCAGGCGGTGTGGAGCGATACTCGCTGAATGCACATTCCAAAGCGCTCCTTAAACGTGCATTGCATTGGGTACTCACAGATATAGCCCTGTCGTCGTCATCCTCACCATCATTATCTGGTCGCGGTGAAACACTGGGTTGCAGTTGCACCGCGACCAGTGGCAAGGCAGACGAGACACGGCTATTCCGTGATTCATTGCGCAGTCTATCAAGTACGTCATCATCCAACATACGGTTACGTTGGATGACCCGCACCTGATCCGACAGACGTTGGGCCGAAACGTTGACAGCTGGCTCAAGCACCTGAAACAGAGAGTGCATCCGACCACGGTACGCAGTCAGGTTAATTCCCCCCTCTGTAGCCCCAAAGTATGCGCGCATGACGTTTTCGTTGATCAATTGCGTCCATCGCATGCGCTGCACACTTCCACTGGGAGCGGGGACCCTGTCAGAGGCCGATGGGCCTCGAGGTCAGAAATATTCGTCGCTCGAACTCGACGCAACTGCAATGTCCGGGATCGCTTCACTCACGATTGTAGGTGGTCCCGGCGGCTGCGAGGCGGAGCTAAGCGACGAACCCGAAGATGTTGGGCGTGTGGATAGTGCTTGGGCCTGGCTTCTTGTGAGCATGTTTTATTCATCTTTGTTTGTCAAATGATTTTTCATGTTGTAGTTTTGTGTTATCGTCACTATTGTAAATTTCTTTTATTTTCTTGATTTTTCTTTTTTTTGGTGTGTTTGTATTGTACATTGTTCTATTGTATTTTTCTATTATATTATTTTATATTGGAAAATTTGGAGATAATAATTTTATATGTCACTCTTGACACGTCAGGCCATAGATTATTATTATTATTGCTGTGATTATTTAATTGGAAAAGTATGAAAAGTCTAAACAAAAATACACTTGTATATGTGTGACAGGAAATAAACTTTACCAAAACAATTTGGTATGGCAAAGCTTTCGAGATCGTTAAAATAGATAAGATAGGAAAGTATACCATCTTTCCTATCTTATCTATTTTAACGCTTTGAATACATTTGGATACATTTAAAAGTGCATTCAGAGTCCATTTAGAATCTTGATCTTTCTTGAAAATAAAGAAAGTGCTTTGAAATTATTAAATTGTGAAAGTTTTATAAGTTCAGGAAACAGAGTTCACAGGACTGACGAAATTAGCTTATCTTATGGTATTTTAAGACAGATATATCTAAAAACAGAAGAAAAGAAATTCTTGAATATCAGTCATGTGAGCATGACATAATATCAATAAGAAGGCTAAAGAGAATGTCTGACAGCGTGGAATGGATAGATTCAGAAACAATACGAATTTGTTTTAAGGGCGCCACTTTGCTGTACTATTAGAATGGAAAACTCCCGAATCTTTTTAAAAAGATTTATTTATACTTCCTAATTAATAAACAATATGTTTTGGGGAAAATTCGGTATACGTCCCAACTCTTTGAATGCCAAACCCGAACTGGCTGGAAACAAAAGAGTCAGTGTTGCCAGGGCCCTTAAGTCAAAAGTTAAGTTTCATTGCCTGAAATGTTACATTTTTGCTGCAAAAGTTATTTTTTTTTTTAAATGCAAATTTATGTCAACAAAATGGCGGAATGTAAAGGAATCTATGATGTCTAATGGTGTATTTAATCTTATGATAAAAGAGACTGTAGTTGCATTTGTTCGCAGCGCCATCTTCACAGTTGTTACTATCTAGTCTAGCATCTAACTTATTCTATTCTATTCTATTAGTTTGAACGAAACCCACGAGAGGTGATGCATCTGTTAGTTTTACAATGAACTAAATACTAATATTCGATATGTATAAAACCCTCTTAACGTACTTTTTTACCATTATGTTCTTAAGAGAGCTGTTAATAAAGGGCAAAATCGCCTCAATGCAAAAAAAAAACAAAAAACCTTACATTATCGACGATGATTTGTCATCTCTCTTTATTGTGTATTAAATTGAGTACTATTGAATCGCTTTCAATAAGATTTGTTCTATAGGTACTTTTTTTAAATTCTGATATCACCAAACATGTCAATTAGATAGGCTTATTATATTATGACGAAAACTAAAACAATAAATGTAGTAAAGAACCAAACAATAAATGTAGGTAATCACCGGAACTTCTCTCGCATACCTCTCACTGTTCTATGACAACAAACATTTACACAACGCAACATTCAACAAAACAAATCACAATCAGCCATGTAAATTTTCTTTTTTGAGCTAAGAAACCGCGCGAACTCGCAAAGTAGGAAACGTACGCGCACACGCTCATGCAAAATCAAGTTTTATTTAATGCAAAATATATTTCATTTTGTCATGGCGCGTTTCATTCAGAGCCCATCTCGTTCAATTTGGATGCGTTCGTAAACTGCTTGCAAAAAAATCTAGCATTACAAATCTCGTTGTTCTCAAAAGTTACGAAAATTGCCTTAAATATAAAAATTACTTACATGTTACGCGAGGGGGTCAAAAGTTACGAAAAATGTAAGAAATGTAACCTTCTGGCAACGCTGCTAACGAACAAAACAACTTCTAGGTGGGCCATTGCTGACTAAGCAATAGTGTCAGCATTTACTAATACAGAATAGGGATGTTACAACCCCCCCAACAAGATGAAACTTATATATTTTTTACATAAGTTTCAGGGAGATATTCAAAGTCTTGGGACTGGAATTTCTTCTAATTCCTGAACTTCATCTGCTAAACTGTTAGATTATTTCTTAGTTTTGAAAGTTGGACATTTACCGAACTTTTCACAAACTTTATAAGATATAAAAATTAGAATTAGAATAATTATACAATATGTAATAATAGGATAATGAGATTCATATTTTATGAATGGGCTAGGTTCATTAATAATTTTGTCAATATCTGATATTAATTGATTATTTGAAAGAGTTACAAGTTTTTCAAGATGTACGTCGTTCAACTTTAAAGGTTTTAATTTTGGTTTAACTAACATGAACTTATCTTTGTCACAACAAGGATCACTGATAAGATTAAAATCAGAAATGATAGGTTTAATAACAATATTATAATAAGGTTTAGATAAAAGTTCCCTATCTTTACAATAAGCTTTACATGCCGGATCTAGACTGATTACACCAGTACTTAACAGCTTGTACTCTATTATCTGTGAATTACATTCAAGAGTAAGTTTAGTTGTTTCTGATTTGACAAATAACCATTTATTGTTTTTTAATTCTTGCCAAATATCTATAATCCCATGAATTAATTTAGTTTCACATTGTTCAGGCAATTTATTAATAATTTTATTATCATTTCTGTTTCACAAGTAGGCATATTTTGAATGCGTATACATCGAGATTATTACATATATAAATCTGATTAATAGTTTTAACACATTTACTTAGTTCTTGGAGGCATACATATGTTATTTTATCCTTACTTATGGCCATATTATGATTACAATGAGGTATAATCATAGCATAGGAATGAGGCTGGTCCACATCATGTGGGATAGGTACAGAAATAAGTTTTATATAATACGTATTCTGACTTATGTGCTAAGGGAATTTTAATGACAAAAACTACTTTACTATTTATAAAATAGCACGATAGTTGTGCTAAGTCGGTTAACATATGGATACTATCTAAACTTAAGCTAATAGGTAATACACTGTTCTTATTTAAATCTTTAACATTATGTATTAACTCTTCATAGAGTTGTTTAGGGGTTAAGATAGAGGGATGTATAGAATGACTCTTAGTGAACATTATAGCGTTAATGATATCATCAAGTCTAAATGATAAAGTAAGTAAACTAGAAAACAATTCACTGTAGATGTCATTCATTTTAGATTCTATATATAATTCTTTAGGTATATTAGATACATTGTTTAATACAGCAGATAAATTTTCAATGGCATTGCCTAAACGAGCTTCGTTGATTTTGATTATCTTAAGTATTTCATTATAATTTTGTAATGCTGTATTAGTCATCAAAATATTATCTTATAAGAGAGATGAAAGTTTCTTATTATTATTTTCTAAGTGTTGAATTGCGGAATTATACTTAATTGAGTCGTCCTCATCCATTGTGCCAATTACTTGTTTGAAAAAGGAACCGATACCTGCAAACCACGCAGCTCTCTTATGTCTATCGGGAATAAGATGAGATATAGCGCTGTAATCTTTCAGAATACTGTCGAGGCGAGATTTTAAAGGTTGTAGGAAGTTATGGCATTTTGAAACACTTAATTCATTCTGGTGGCAACGGAATCTAGCAGTTCCTAAGGCGGACTTAATATTTTCTATATGAAGTTGTATATATCCAATGTCGATCGGGACTAATATGTGGAGATAATTATTAGAGATTTTCAAAGTTACCTCAGAGTCAAAATAGATTCCAGTACTTTATTTAATGGGTTCTATAACATCGGCTGAGATAACGGAGATACACGCCGAGGCGATGCTGAAATAATATTCTAGGTTATAAAACTAATCTACTAACTAAATACAACGTTATAAAAGTAATAATTCGTTTCAGCAAGTTTAACTTCATCATAGTGATGTTTTACATGCCGACGATTTATCAATAAAGTAAGTGTGTTATTTCCGTTTACTCGGATTACTTTATAGGGACTATTCCAAATGGGTGATAAAGCTTTACGGAGTCGTAACTGATTTTTGAGGTAAACCATATAACCTGCTTTGTACTTTACTGATTTGGTATGTTTATCGTAATATGCTTTGGAAGTTATTTTTGATTTCAGTATGTTTTCTATAGTTTTCTCTCTAGAAATTCGTAGACGTTGTTGTAAGCTCCTAACGTAGTTGTTGTATGTAGATTCTAAGGCGGAATCGTAAATGGATGAAGGTATAAGTGCTTTATGACCAAATACCAGCTTATAAGGGGTGAAATTTGTAGTACTATGAACCGTGGTATTATAAGTGAGCATGGCTGTATAGACATATCTGGGCCAATTAGTTTGATTTTCATCAACAAAAGATTTAAGATATTCTTTTAAGGTTGTGTGGCTCCTTTCAAGGGCTCCTTGTGTTTGTGAGTGGTAAGGGGTAATCCAGAGCTGTTTTATTTTTAAAAAGTTGCAATTTTGTTTGAATATTTCGGCCGTAAAATTCGTGCCTTGATTGGTTAGAATTATTTTTGGAATACCGAATTGAGCGATAAAATGAATTAGACATTCAGAGGTTTCCTCTGCGGTAGCATTAGAGATAGGATAAGCAGCTGAATATTTTATCAAATCGTCCTGCAATGTTAGAACAAACCTTAATTTAGCGTTACCAACTTCAGGAAGTAGACCTACGATGTCTAATGCAACGCGTTCAAACGGTTGTGTTGACGTTGTGGT
Organism: Orthosia cruda; assembly: GCA_964057195.1. NCBI lineage: Eukaryota > Metazoa > Arthropoda > Insecta > Lepidoptera > Noctuidae > Orthosia > Orthosia cruda. Next base: position 31,771,097 of record OZ059832.1, read on the forward strand.
GATCTGCATAGGTGCACGGTTAGTATGACGTAGTGTTTTATTAGCTTGGCAGGACACACATTTACGGACATAATTTTCGATATCGCTACGCATACTTCGCCAATAATATTATTCTTGTATTCTTTTTAACATTCTGTTAGAACCTAAGTGACCTGAAATGGGGATATCATGATGTTCACGCATAATTTTAGCAATCTCGCTCATGGTCGGACATCCTCCAGCGCAGCAGTGAACAGTTTCAAATGACGTTTCTCTGTCTCACGCCGCGCTGGAGAATGATTGGTTTCGAGGTCTTATCCTGAAGACGGACTGACATGGTGGCGTTTTTGTACAAACACTTCAACATCTCTATGTACCGGTAGTCGATCTGGCACCGTTGGAGAGACTGCAGTACAGCCCACGTCTCGATCGAATCGAAGGCTTTCTCGTAGTCCACAAACGCTAAACAGAGAGGCAGGTTATACTCTTCGGTCTTCTGTATAACCTGCCGAAGCGTATGTATGTGGTCTACGGTGCTAAAGCCTTTTCGGAATCCGGCTTGTTCGGGGAGCTGGAAATCGTCAAACCTGCGCGGGGGACAATTCGTGATGACTTTTGAAAACAACAGTAGTAGACATGGCTAAGAAGTGAGATGGGCCTATAATTCTTCAGCCGGGCACTGTCACTCTTCTTGAAGAAAAGTACCACCACACCCCTGCACCATGCCTGTGGCGTTTTGCCCTCGAGTATGACGGAATCTAACAGCTTTTGAAGGACCTTAAGGACCGGTTTTCCACCCGCCTTCAGGAGTTCGGCCGTGATTCCGTCATCACCCCGCGCCTTGTTGTTTTTGAGCTGTTTCAGAGCCATCCTAATCTCGTACAGGCGGACGTTCGGGATATCTTCGGTATAGTGTCGGGTCCATCTAGCTCTTGGGTCGTTTGCTAGACTCGCAACGGGCTTGCTGATTGATGTGTACAACTGCCCATAGAATGTCTCGATCTCCCTGAGAAGCTCCGGTTTGGCGGATACGATCCACCCATCGTCAGTCTTCAGTTTCCTGAGTTGGCTCTGCCCAATAGCCAGATCCCTTGAAAACACCTTGGAGCCTTTATTTTGCTCGATCGCGTCTCTAATACGCTCGGTATTAAAGCAGCGAAGGTCTCTTTTCAAGGGTTTAAAGATCTGTCTATTGAGCTGCCGGTATTTGCACGCCGCATCTGAAGACTGCAGGATCATCTCACGCGTCTCCTTCATAAGCTTGAGGGTAAGATCAGAGAGCTTTTTGTTTCCATCTGTACGACGGGTCTTGAAAAACTTAGACCTGACCGTATGGACAGCTTCTACGAACCCGTTGCTGTATTCATACACGGAGCAAGTTAAAAAAAAAAAAATTCAAATCGTTTAAAAACCAACCGGCTTTATAACGAACATTTTGTTTGGACGAGCCTAATGAACAAAAATTTCATCACCAAATATAATTGTCATTGTGGCTAAATTGGTTAAGCGACATACCTACTTGGGCACGTTCGTCATATAAGAGGTCGAATCTTGTAATTCAACAATTGATGGCAGCACCAACAGCTTACCTAACATATCGGCCGAAGACAACGACGAAATACGAAAGTTGAGACAACAAATAGAGGAATTACAGACAGAATTATGTACAGCTCACGAAGAAATAAACAATGTATCTATAGAAAACACGGAACTCAAAAAAACTATTAACGACATGACAATTAAACATGAAATCGTTAACAAAGTGACGAAAAAACGAATGAGCGAATTGAGTACAGCAAAGAAAAGTAAAAAAAATGGAACACCTCGCCGAACTTCTAATGACCAGCACAAACAATAGTAGTTTATGAAACTGTTGCATAATGAGGGGTATTAAAACATGAGTGTGTGTTTAAAAACCGAGCCGTAGGCGAGGTTTTTAATAGTTTTCACACGAATGTTTTAATACCTAGTTATGTGCAGTTTCATACACAACTTTATCTACACTCATAAATTAGGATTGAACCTACTAAATACCTCTTTTTTCATATTCCATGCCATAAAATCGTGATAGCATTTGTCATAATTATACTTTTCTCAACTTTGCTGGTAATTAATTAAGAGTAAATTCCTTCGCCACATCTAAAATATCGGGCGGAGTCAAATTTTCTTCACATTCACACATACATTCATATCAGACATTTTTAAAGAATAATTTAAATAACTCATAAAATTCAGTTCAGCAAAACTTGCAAAACGTATGAATGGCGCCAAAACCCAGCACATCACCGCAGTAACCGCGCATGCGCTAAGGCTTAGCACGCACTGCGATCTTTATTCGCGCGATTTTTTTTTGCCCATGGAATTGTATGAAGTTGTTCGCATTGCGGTAAAGAAATCGTGCGGAAATAATACCGCAAGAAATCCGTGTTTTGCCACAGAATCCACCGCACCATGGCGCGAATTTTGTTCGCCCGAATATTTTGAGCTCTATGAACAGGTAGAAGGAAATAAAATACGCGCGAATAAAAATCCCAGTGCGTGCTAAGTCTAAAGCGGGCATTGTCATAGACAATTTAAAATTGGAATCAAATCTTTTTATAATAGGTACTATAAAATGGCATTACAAAAAAAACATTGATGGAAACTCCTTAGTGATTAACTTCTTGGATTTGTCCTGTATCGTAATAGAAAAAAAAATGTTTTATAGCATTATTTTGTTAGAGAAATAGTGTTATAATAAGATTCTATTTTTAAATTTCGGTATTGTGTTTATAAAGTATGCCAATATAATCTCGTTTTGAATTTTATAATTCGAATATTACGATATGAGAGTAGATAAAAAATATTATTGGATAGTGAGAAACATAGATTTGAGCTCTTGCACTCACCGTTGAAATTATGTCCTGTATGCTTAGTGCGAGTTTTATTAAGGACGCTATTACATTTTTCTACAAATAACAGTGCTTTTCAGGTACAATTTTGACGTATATGCAATCACAGATGTGAAGATATCATGGTCTTAATTTAAAGATAATATATTCAGCTCCAGATTGGCATCAGAAAAATTGCATGACATCATACAAAATTTTCGCACAAATACGTTTTGCCCATCACGATAATCGCAAAAATATTAAAAAAGTGGGGTCCGAATAGGTCCCAGTTTAGTTAATTTTACAGCATTTTTTATCTTCAAAATTATAAAAAAATTGCGGTATATATAGTCCTTTACAGGTTCAGATAATTATTTTTTACCCAAATCAATATATATTTTAATTATTAGCTAAAATAAAAACACTTGCCGACTTCTTCATACATTTTGCACTCGAAGCTTATCATTCCGCGCTCAGAAGCGCTCGTGGAAGGACGAGCGCATCGCTTTTTTGCAAAAAATAAATACGATAAAAGTAATAGAAAAGATTGTAGTGTGCATGCATGAGTCGTATGTCGTGATCGAAAGGAGTTGATATTTTACCGGACCGAAATAAAAGTATGTTTGAGTTTCCTTTTATTATATTATTAGAATGTGATTTAGAAATTATGTTGGGTATGATCGGGATTTGGATAAGTATTGTTAAGCAGTTGTTGACAAGGTTGAGAAATGGATGGGTGGGTTTAAGCAACTCTTAGTAAGGTTAGGATTTGGATGGGTAAGGTTAAGCTGGCGGCGGTGAAGGTTAGAAGTGGATGGGTGGGCGGATATTTATGATTTGAACCGGTTTGTATGTATGTATGTATGACGAATACGGGGTCAAACCAAAATACAAGATGGCGGCGACGAAAATTTGGCATCTTTTCGTCACAGGTGTCATTGTCATGTTTTTTGAGGTTGCTTATATCGAATATGGGGTCAAAACCAAAATACAAGATGGCGCCGACGAAAATTTGACATCTTTGCCTCATGGGTGTCATTGTCATGGATTTTGGGGTCGCTCATATCGAATACGGGGTCAAAACCAAAATACAAGATGGCGCCGACGAAAATTTGACATCTTTTTGTCATGGGTGACATTTTCATGGTTTTTGGGTAGTATGTCATTAGCTGATGCTCATTATGTAATACTCCAAAAATTTTTGATGGTAATATTTTATGTAATATGTATATAATATGTAATGCAAAATGTTCAAGTAATTTTTAGGGTTTCCCCTATTACTAAGACTCCTCGGTCCGACTGTCTGTCTGTCTGTCACCAGGCTGTATCTCATGAACCGTGATAGCTAGGCAGTTGAAATTTTCACAGATGATGTATTTCTGTTGCCGCTATAACAACAAAAACTAAAACAGAATAAAATAAATATTGGGGCTCCCATACAAAAAACGTGTTTTTTTTGCCGTTTTTTGCAATAATGGTACGGAACCCGTCGTGCGCGAGTCCGACTCGCACTTTTATCTTTTTACTTATTTCGTTTTAGGTATCTACTTATTTTACGTCGCGTTTTTTAAAAAATACCTACTTACTACAACAAAGTGAAAGCTAATTCTCTTTTTAGTTTTTGTTGGTACCCCATATTGGATAGGTATACTAAATAAATCTGTTAACCCCCTAAAAACGTACAAGGGTGATTTTATATTATGGTATGGTGAAAACAAAACATAACTATACGATCACACTAATCGCAGGTCATTTGCTATTTGTTATTGAAGAGTTCCATTGTCTATCTCCGAAGATCTTTATCATATCCCAATATATTATACAATAAAACCTTCCCTGAAAACACATACATTAATCGACGTAAACCCGATAGTATCGGATAAGTAATTTTAAAGAAAATCGCGGATACATACGGGTCGAATAGATAGAGCATCTCCTTTTTTTGAAGTCGGTTGAAAATAATAACCTACTTTTTACGACGACGGTTTGTAACAGTTACCAAATGCATTTTCAAAGTGCCAACTAACCTTCCTGAATCAACTTCAATAAAATTAATAAATAATAACAAGTACCAATATTATTTCAGTGATGTATAAAATCGAGCGCTCAGTAGTTTCAATGAGTGCGTGCGCGTAATGTTGTTGTGTGCTACTAGATACCTAAATTTGAGTTCGTCGAAAATGTAACAGCGTCCTTAACGGGATGGTCGCGTAAACGTTTACGCAAATTTGTATGGCGCTGGATAAGCGCCACCCACTAGGCGTACGTGAGAACTATAATTTCTGAGTGCAAGTTTATAAAATATTTCGTCACTAGTGACAATCGACTACATCTCACAAGTAAGCGCGTCATTAGGCACATATAAGCTTATATTAGACATATCGTATCGTAAACAAAATCACTTATGAGCGACTAACCCTCAGTTTCCCACCTTAAAATTATCGGAGAATTAATGTGAAAAATTGTCAAGCACGCGTTATCTGCTGTGTTTGGTTTATATATTAACAATCTTGACATAAATAAAGGTAAATAAAAAAAAAGATAAACCAAAAACAGTGTCTGAACTGGGAATCGAACCCAGGACCTCATGCTCACTAAAAACTATAGATATACCAACCCTGCGATCATCAATGAAACCACCTGGCTTGCAGCATGAGATCCTGGGTTCGATTCCTAGGTCAGACACTGTTTTTTGTTTTATTTTATTTCACACATAAAATAACTCTGTATAAAAATTATTTCAAGATTGTTTATACGTAATTAGTAAAAAAAAAATTTTAAATTTTATCTTGTTTATTTAAATATTACATTATTATGTTAATAGTTTAAAATTTTGTAATTAATATGTTTATATTGAGCAACTGCGTATCTGACACTACACAATATACAAATTAGGCAATAGATGCCTGTGTTTAAAATTTGAAAGGATAAATGCCTAGCGAATCCACAGGCCACAGAGCACCGAGAGAGCGCGTGATGTCAGCGGTCGGGCGCCGAGGCCCGCTCGCGCATGTTTACATTTGATATTTTTTATAATATGATGAATAGGCATTTTAGACTGTGCCCATTGTGGTTTGAATGTATGATTAGTAGTCTAAGTCACTAGTCCTCATTTTTCACAATGAATGATAAAATCACAGAATATTATTAGAACAAATATTGTAGACCGCTGAGACACGCACAAGCAAGAATTATGCCACAAACAGCCAAAAATATAGAATGTTAAGTGTCGACAAGTGGTCCTGTAGTACCCGATAACATTTTATATAGTAAGAGCAGTCCAAAATCCCAAATTCCCAAATCACCACTTCAAAGGCAAAACATAAACAAACTTCTAATTTCACACGTTATAACCACTACTATTTTAATAGTGTGTCGATTCCAATAGGAATAGCGAATAAAAATGTCAACCTATTTTGTCGGTTTATTAAATGATGAACGCGTCTCACAGTGACTACACGCTTTCGAATCGTTGACTGCTGTAGCAACACTCACTCGCATGTTTACGATAGTCGATACCGTCGACGTATACTTACTTGTCTTTCACGGTGATGACGTTCAACGAATAATTTTATTAAACTCGCACTAAGCATACTGAGGTTGTTACATTAGATACTACTCCGAAGAGTGAACCTATTTACCTGATAATAAAACCAGAAAAGAATAAACTGTGCATTATAAGTAGTAATAAAACTAATAACATCCTAACAATCACGGAAAGAATGTTCCCAAAATGTCAAGTATGCCACTACTTAACACAAAACTGACGAAGCTTATTGGTGACATCGAGATAAAAGTTGAAAACTATACGTTAGATGACTACTGTCTGATTTTCATCGGTGAAGAAGATTTTCGGCGCACAAATAACTACTATGACCTAGTTATTAATATCCGGGCAACTTTATCAAAGATACAACACACGAATATCATACTTTACTACCTTTAAATTTAATCATTCTGTTATGTTTAACTGCAGAATAGAAACATTTAGTAGTATGCTTTATCTGGATGTATGTACTCACGAATATGCTTACTTATTCGATTCAAACTTAGGTTTATCATATGACTATAGTATGTTTTCGAAAAGAAATGGGACTCTTAATAACTATGGCATGAGCAAGATCTTTCAAAATTTAAGCCAATTAATGAACTTAAATGTTGGCTGTTCGAGTAAAGTAAACTCGTATTATTCACCTTACCCTATTTCTAAAGCAAGTGCCACCACTAACGCCTATGAGCCAAATGAGCTGTTTTTTCTCGAATAATTATGTTAATATATTACATCAAAATATAGCAGGTTTAATAAACAAATCAAAAGATCTTTCTGTGTGTCTGGATCAACTTGTGGATAGGCAAATGTCTGTTGATGTAGTATGCATTGCCGAGCACTTCATAATGGAAGGTTATGAAAACCAGTTGTATGTAGCGAATTATTGTTTAGCAGCGTATTATTGCAGAAAGAGAAAAAAAGGGGTGGATCTTGTATTCTTATTAAAAAAGGCCACAAATGGAAAGAACTGCCTAAAATAGCAAAACTATCTTCTCCAGGTGTATTTGAGTGCTGTGCCATTGAGCTTATTAGCTATAAGATATTTGTCGTTTGTATTTATAGAGTACCAAATGTAAATATTTTAGATGAATGTTGGAATAAGCTTCAGACACTTTTACAAGAGATATCAAACTCTAGCTGTAAGAGTATTGTAATTGCTGGCGATTTTAACATTGATGTACTAAAGACGAGTAGGATTTCTGCTACGCTTGAATGTCTACTATTTAGTTTTAATTTAAAACTGGAATTTAAACAGCCGACACGCATGGCTAGCCAGACATGTATAGACAATTTTGCGCATAATTATAATAAATCATGTAAATGCGAAGTAATAGAGTTTGCTCTATCAGATCACACTGCACAGTCACTTCAATGCCCCGTAAAAAAAAAACGTGTTCTATTAACTATTGGTACACGACCAGAAGAGACTATAATATAGAGAACATAGCTAAGTTCAAAGCCTGTATAAATAATATTTATTTTTCGGAGATCTACGAGACTAATGATCCCAATATAGCCTATAATGCATTTACCGACACATTTAAGTTGTTTTATGACTTGTGTTTCCCGCTTATCCGAGTCAAAATTAATATTATAAAAAAGCCTAAGTGGTTGTCGAAAGGTGTTAAATTATGCAGCAGAAAGAAAATACACGTTCTGTGGCAACTTAGACTCAATCCTAGTCAGGTCAATAAAACCAAGTTTAAAAACTATTGTAAATTGTATTAAAAAAATATAAACTCACAAAAGGCACAAAATAATTATGAAATAACGAAAGCCAAAAACGTGGCTGAAACTACCTGGCAAATTATAAACCACAAAAAATACAATATTCCCAGCCAGCGTATTGATAAAATTAAATTGAATAATAAAATTATAACAAATCCAAAGAATATTTCTAATGCATTTAATAACTACTTTGTTGATAAAATACAGCCCAAATTAATGAACGGCAGCCAAATAAAGCAAGTAGGAAAATAGACACGAGAAGGGAGTCAATGTTCATGGCAACAAGCGTACCAGAGGATTTATATAAAATAATAATGTCACTGAAAACCACAAACAGCGTAGGTTACGATGGCCTCTGTACAAAGATTTTTAAATCCGTAGCTAGTGAGATATATATACATTTAAGTTACATACTTAATCTTAGTATAAATGCTGGCATATATCCAGAAGATTTAAAAAAATCGATTATAAAACCAATATTTAAGAGAGAAAATAGAGAGATAATGGAAAATTATAGGCCAATCTCACTGATTCAGATTATTTCAAAAAAAATTGAGTTTTTTTTTTATAAGGAGCTATACAAATACTTAGAAAAGAACAATATTTTGTGTGAACAACAAAAAGGATTTAGACCCAGCAGAACAATAAATATGGCGATATTTGATTTCATACAGAATGTTATTAAAATGTAGATAAACGAAACCCTGTCTGCGTCATTTTCTGTGACACGACGCAGGCGTTTGATTATGTCCACCATCCTACACTTCTGAAGAAACTCGAAGCTTATGGTAGGTATAAGGGGTAATGTTCTGGACCTATTTCGGTCTTATTTACATAATAGACGACAAATAACTGAAATTAATAGAATTAATATAGTTAATAAACAATACGAGATATTTAGATCAGACGAGCGAATAGTTAGTTACGGGGTACCGCAGGGGAGTGTGTTGGGTCCGATACGGCGTTATTTTTTGGGGCAACTCCACTGAAACAGAAACTGCATTTAAAGCACAGAAAAGATGCATACGGTCATTTTTAAAACTGCAAACTACTGATAGCTGCGTGCCATATTTTAAACAGAATAAAATATTAACTTTACCGTGCTTATATATTTTAGAAATGGCAAATGTTTGTAAAGCTGAACCCTGACCGTTTTGACCGCATAGATGATGTATTTCCACGAAACAGGCGTGATAATAGTAGGCTATGTCTCTCTAGTGCGAGAACGACTTTAATACGCAAAAGTGTCTGCTACATGGCGCCAGTCGTTTATATTAAATTACCGAGGAGTTGGAAAGAATTAAACTTGACGTTATTTTAATTTTTTTTAGTAGACAATGCGTATTATAGCGTGACGGAATTTTTAATGGAGAAAGACATTTCTTGATTGCTTTTGATAATGATTATAAATTTGAATAATGTGACATTTAATTTTTATTTAATTTAATTCTTTATTTAACTCCAATACGAAATATGTAAATAACTATTGAAATACTTCATAATTAAATTGTAATTATATTTAATTAATCTTTATGTTGACATTGTTTATCTTTATTATTATGTACTTAGCATCTCTACTGTATTTTGAAATGTTGCATGCTTCTGGTTAAATATGGCTGTTCCTAATTGTATTGTTTATGTCACCATGCTTTTTTGTTGTACCCATATTTGCAAAATAAATAACTTATCTTATCTTATCTAATGGCTAACAATACAACATAAATGAATATTATACGTATTTTACAGCGGAATGCACGATTCTTACGACCTAAACGTAATGAGTTTGAGTTGCTAATGTCACAAGAAAAAAATACATATACGAGTATGTAGCTTTAATATCTGAAACGTGGCAGGAACCTGAATCTCATTTAAATGTAGGGTAAGTGCTCCAGTGAATGAACATTTAAGGAATCATCGAACTTCAAAAAATTCTTACAGTAGCAACGTACTGTGACTCTAAGGGATACGGTGCAAAGCAAAATTTTGGTAATAAGGATATATTCAAAAATATTTATTAAGGTTAAACTAGTCGACGGCACGAACTATTTTGTGCGCGAGGTTAAAATGCATGCTATCTCATCCCACAACACGTGCGAAATATATAGATGCTGTGATGAGCAGTAAGAAGCTAGTTCGCGTACGAATTAGCACTTCTGCAATCTTTTATCGAAATGGATGATGATTTAGGACGAAAACGAGCGCGCGAAATTTTATAAACAGACCTTTGGGAGTCTAGATTTCATGAAAAAACTACTGAATGTATCTGATCAAAATAAAATTAATTGGATTGTTGAATTACTAAACTATCCCTGTATGGAGGCCGTTTTTTAATTTTCCTTCTCTTATGGTATTTATTTGCGCCCAAAGATACGTTAAAATTAGTGTTGAAATATGGAACTTTCGACGCTCATAACTTTCAAATATTTTATTTTTTTATTTTTTCGGTTCCATACAGGACTAGATAATGATGAGACAAATTGATATCTTTTTTTATTTTGAAAATACATCGTCAAACAGTGGAGTAATCTCTAGACTACGTTTGTATGGAAGAATTTTTGACTTGTTTACCCTTAAGTTGGGTTTATGACTTAACCTGTAAAATTTCTTAGATATTAAGCAATATATTGAAAAATACTCTAATACCCCAGTGAATGAACGAAAATTTCCAGTAAATGAACTGAATAAAACCAGTGAATGAATACAATATTTATTTAATTCATCAAATCTAGTGAATGAACGGCCGTTCATTCACTAGATTTTAAACGATTTTTAGTTCCAATGCTGGGACACCTAATAATTTACTTAAAACTAGCTCAAATAGCAATTAAATCGATTTGAGACATATAGTATAACTATCCTTTATTCGAATTAATAAATAACTTATAGTACATACTTCAATTACGGCTACAATGTAATATCAAAAATGTTGAGTCTTACCTGAGTCCTAAATTCATGCCCGAACAAATACACAGTCACACCAACATTTCTAACTTTAAACCCTCGCCATTTTAATATGAACAGTAACTTTTGAAATGAATTTAGCCACTACAATATAAAAAAGAGCTGCGATTACGAAAAAAAAACACTGCGTTGGGTAAAAATGTTTTACTTTCTTATGTTTTGGAAATTACTCCATTTTGTTCATTCACTGGGGTGTGTTCATTCACTGGAGCACCTTCCCTAAGTGGGTATAATATTTTAGAAAAGATAGGACGGATGGATATGGGGGTATAGCTATTATTATTTGTAAGTCGATAAATGTACAAAAATTTTTTATTTCTACCAGAAATTCAGATATAGATGTATGTCAATTCAGCTTTTAAACTGTAATGAAATTAAGAATTATTGTGATATTGCCCTTCTTCAGTTCGCACAAGCCTTTCTGACTGGGAATAAATTTTCTCACTATATTCCAATAAATGCATAATATCTGGGGATTTTAACGGCCACCATGTAACCTGGTCCTCTAAAGCCGATGGAAGAGGCATTCAGATTTATGATGCCACTTTAGACGCTGGATTTATTCCTCTTAACAATGGGAGTGCCACTAGAGTGACTTTAGTAGATAATATTGATCAGAGGACATCTCCCGATGTTACTTTTGTTTCGACCGATTTGTCTGTTTTACTAAGCTAGAGTGTTAAGAATGAAAATCTCAGAAGTGACAATCTCTTTGTTAAAATTTCATATAAAATAATAACAATATGAACGCTGTATGTATAAATAAAAAGAGAAATTTCAAGCTAGCAAAGTGGCCAGAGTAAAGTAAATCTTTAGAAAATTATTTATTACAACCTATAGATACACTTAATGTGCAATCCTTATATGATAATCTTATTAAACAGATGAACACGTACTTGGATTTGGAGCTGTGGTAATCTAAAAACTAAGTTTCGACCTAAACCTTACTGGAACACAACACTCTCACATTTGGTGGCGCAAAGTAGGTTGGCTTTAAAGCAGTTCAGAAGTAATCCTACACCAAGTAATTTAACCATAATTAATTGAACACAAAACAAAAGCTGCAAAAGATGCTGCTATCTGTAAAGCGAGGACAAAAGATTGGCAAAGTTACTGTAGTAGCATTGATGAACAAACGTCAAGTTCTGATATAAGGTAACGCGGGGGCCTGGATTAAGGGAATCAGTTCATCCAGATCCCGTGTTTCGAATGATCAGAAGATTGAACTTCGTTCTAATCTCGCTCCAGACTATGTCTATCCAAGGGTCCAACATTTTAATTCTTCAAATAATACTTTACTCGAGGCTAAATACCTTACAAGAAATGTATAACTGTTTCAAGCGAGAGGATACAGCACCCGGTAACGACCGGATTACATATTCCCTCATATACCATTTACCTCCGGCAGGCAAATTATACTTATCAGATTTGTACAATCACATTTTTAATACCGGTAGTATCCCGATACAATGGCGTGACATATTAGTGACACCTATACCAAAACCGGCACCTAACGGTGGGAACAAACTCCGGACAATCTTCTTTTGGGACAATCCCACTGCACTTTGCCCAAACCACTGCAACTCCTGAATGCCAGAATCAACAGTGGCGACCACCAGAAAAGCGCCGAGGCAATGAAGCTCGACGAAGTCCCGCAGAATGCATTTGACTGTCTTGGATCCTGTAACGAAATTAATCAGAAAAGAATAACGGAGGATTAGGAAAAATACAAATTTCCACTTCCCTCCATATCAAGCAGGAGACAGAAAAAACAAGACCAATAGGCACAAAGGGTCATTTACAACTGGGATAAGCCCAGTTGTCTAGCACTACGTATAAAAATTAGCATTAATATTAATGGGTCCTAACATTGTGAGCTGCTATATTTGTTTCCCATAATAGGTATGGCAAAAACGCTTGATCGCACGGAAATTTATTCTAGTTTCTACAAGGTCCGTATGGTACCTAAACAACTCCTAATGCAGCCTGTACATTATTCAACATAGTATTTCGTTCATTCTGCCAAAGAATACACTCCTCCTCCTACGATATGATGTGCAGTTTGTACATATTCGCAGTCAGATTTAGAACACTGACCAATCGCCGGCCAATCCCCGTAATATCTTGTATATGCAAAATCTGTCACGCAATGTTGACAAAAGGCTGGAGTTGTTTATAGAGAAAAATAAACTGTTGTCCCCGTTCAATTCTGTATTCAGGAGAAGACAGTCGTGGCAGTACTACCTAGTCAAATTAGTAAGCCAAACTCCACACGTTATTCCCACACAGGTAAATAACAATGAATTTAAAGAGATGATGGAAGCCGATCCGAGCCAAACATCACAGGAATTAGCGGCATGGTTTAACGTTACCTTACCAACAATATTGACTTATTTGCGTCAAATCAATAAAATAAATAATATGAAAAAATGGGTGCCACATGATTTTACTGATATGCAGAAAGAAACCCGTGTTGAATCGATACAGAAATGAAGGAATATTGGATCGATTTGTGACATGTGATGAAAAGTGGATTCTTTACGATAACAGTAAGCGAAAAATGCAATGGCTGACCCAAGGTCAAACGCCGCAACAGTGTCCTAAAGCAAAGCTTACCAATAAAAAGGTAAATAAAAAGGTAACTGTTTGGTGGCCTCAGCATGGTGTTATTCACTATAGCTTTCTCCGATCTGGTCAAGCAATAACGGCAGATGTCTACTGTGCCGAACTCCGAACAGTGATAGCAAAAAAAGAATTTTTAAAATCGGTCCACAATTGACGGAGTAATCGGTGAACATACACAAAAAAAAAAACAAACAAACATGAAGTCGAACATAGAACCTCCTCCTTTTTGGGAAGTCGGTTAAAAACTAGCAGTCAACAGCCCCGACTCATGAATCGATCTCCACCATTATTGCTCCATGATAACGCGAGACCTCATACAGCACGAGAACCCGTTTTAACTCTACAGGAACTGCAATTAGAAACCATTCGTCACCCTCCGTATTCGCCAGACCTTGCTCCAACGGACCACCATTTTTTTCGTGATTTGGACAATTTTCTACTTGATAAAAAGTTATCTTCTCAGGAGGCATTACAAAATGCTTTCACACAGTTTGTTGAATCTAGATCACCAGAGTTCTATCGCAACGGCATAAATGACTTTCCTATTAGATGGCAGCAATGATAATAATGGTAATTATTTTGATTAAATAAATATGTTAAATTAAAAAAAAACTAATTTATTTTTTTCAGTACAAATCGGCCATTTCATACTTTAACCCCTAATATATCTTTATCTTAACTTGATTTTTTTAAAGGGGTTACTTTGCCGTTCAATATTATCGAGGTTTTTGTGCTTAAACGTAAAAAAATACCCGAATAAGTTTTCAGAAATATGATCAAGATTAACATTTTCGGTATTCTGCTCCTTAACTGTTTATGATGATGTAACATATTTAGTTAAACACAATATAATGAATCACATTTATTTTGTTTATCTTTATAATCAGTACAATCTCTTACTTAAGCTAACCTTCTCGGTCCCTCCTCCATTGCAAACCACGTGTTGCCCACGACCCCGGGCTTCATAGACCACACCTCTATCATTCATAGAGTTAAGGTACGATCACACAACATTCCCCTCCTTAATCATCAAACCCATAACGAATAGGAGGTTTGACTTGCCTTCCTGATCTTGTTAGTTTCATAGTTTCAGAATGATGAGATACAGGTAAAGGGCAATGCCCACCGGCCATAGACACTTTGGCCCGGGGTGCCCACAAATAAAAGCGAAATGATAATATGTAATCTAATTAATGAAATGGTATAGGAATTGGTTCAGAAAAAAGTCCGGATTGTTAAGATATTAAATGTTTTTTTTTCACAAATACAGTTTTTTAGCTATCATTTTACTGTAATACAAACCTACAATAACAAAGTTGTCGGAGTCCATTTAAAAGCTTATTTGTTGGTGAGATAACAAATCCACAAGAAAACAATACAAAATAATGCAAATGCAAACGATGGCGAATTTTGAATTACCAACTTATGACAGACAGCCGCCATGCTGTTATAATGTCAAATTCGATGTTGCCACATATCAGACATAAAAATCTATATCGAGTTTTTGTTCGAATTATAATTCAACACGAATTAATTAACAAACAAACTAATTAAAGCGCCTCAAAGATTATTATTTTGTTTATACCATTCCCCCTCTAAAAAGCTTATTTTATTCACTGAAAACAGTGAATGAAATGCACTTTTAATCACTGTTTTGGTGTTTTAATTTAGAACAAACCAATATAATATTCAAACTCCATCTCAATGCTGTACAACCTCCTTACGCATAAAATATTCTATACAAACTTAGATAGAGATAGAGTTAGAGTAAGAGATAGATATAGAGATCGAATTAGAGATAGAGTTAGAGAGAGAGTTAGAGATAGGGATAGAGATAGAGTTAGAGATAGACATAGAGATAGGGAAAGAGATAAAGAAAGAGATAGAGATAGAGTTAGAGTTGCATATAGAGATAGAGATGGAGTCAGAGATAGAGTTAGAGATAGAGGTAGAGATAGAGTTATAGATAGAGGTAGAGATAGAGTTAGGGATAGAGTTAGAGATAGAGATAGAGATAGAGTTAGATATGGAGTTAGAGATAGAGATTGAAACACAAGTGCTGTTACCTAGCTCAGGCGTCAGGGTTTCACATTTTTTTGTAAATTTTGAAGGTAATAAACCCATTTATTTATTATTATTCCTTGTGCCGCTTCAATCTTTCTTTTTCTCGTAGTCATGGTATAAAATATAGTATGCAACTCTTGAATAAAACGGATTTATATCGAGGGCCATGATTCACTCGCATCGCTCATGATTCTAACACTTGAATCACTCGCTATGCTCGTGATTCAATCATCATGAATCACTCGGTCGTGATTCAGTCGTTAGGATCCTTCACTTACTTGTGTTTCATCTACGGCCCTCGCATTAAATCCGTCTTTTATTCACTAGTTGCATAATATACTATTCTTTTAGTTTTTCGAATTCAATTTTAAATGTTATTTGTACAAATAAGAATGACAGTTGTGAATTGTGTAGTAGCATTTTTGTTATGATAAGAATTTATGGTAAATCAACTACGAATTCGCTTGTTTTATTATCATAATATAAAACAACACACGTTTAACGATAACACGTTTTTATTATCGAAAATAAACGAATAATATTGGCATTATAATAATTATTACATCATAAAAAATCGATTGGAGAAAAGAGATTCAATTATATTTTGAGAGAAATTAATAATTTGGCAACACTTTTTATTTAATCCACAAACCAATGGATGCCGGATTTACCTAATTTCATTTTATCTTTCCGGTACTTTTTATTTTTTGCAAAAATGTTGCAATCTTGTTTGGATAAATAAATACCGCGATTAATAAACATAAATCAAGATGTTTTTTTTTTAACAAAAGCATATTGTTGGGCGGTTTATGGCCAAAAATGGGCATTTCCCTTTGAATTATCATGAGATACATGTATATCGGAATTATCATGAGATATAGGAACATTCAAATTATGCACAGACTCATCATCACTTAACATATACTCTGATTTGTTTACATTTTCATTATGACTGTCAACCATACTATCATCACTAATGTCAGTGCTACAGCCATAATCATAATTAATGTGTTGCCTGTTCCTGCGATACATATGACTGTCAACCATACTATCATCACTAATGTCAGTGCTACAGCCATAATCATAATTGATGTGTTGCCTGTTCCTGCGATACATATGACTGTCAACCATACTATCATCACTAATGTCAGTGCTACAGCCATAATCATAATTGATGTGTTGCCTGTTCCTGCGATACATATGACTGTCAACCACACTATCATCACTAATGTCAGTGCTACAGCCATAATCATAATTGATGTGTTGCCTGTTCCTGCGATACATATGACTGTCAACCATACTATCATCACTAATGTCAGTGCTACAGCCATAATCATAATTGATGTGTTGCCTGTTCCTGCGATACATATGACTGTCAACCATACTATCATCACTAATGTCAGTGCTACAGCCATAATCATAATTGATGTGTTGCCTGTTCCTGCGATACATATGACTGTCAACCATACTATCATCACTAATGTCAGTGCTACAGCCATAATCATAATTGATGTGTTGCCTGTTCCTGCGATACATACGACTGTCAACCATACTATCATCACTAATGTCAGTGCTACAGCCATAATCATAATTGATGTGTTGCCTGTTCCTGCGATACATATGACTGTCAACCATACTATCATCACTAATGTCAGTGCTACAGCCATAATCATAATTGATGTGTTGCCTGTTCCTGCGATACATATGACTGTCAACCACACTATCATCACTAATGTCAGTGCTACAGCCATTATCATAATTGATGTGTTGCCTGTTCCTGCGATACATATGACTGTCAACCACACTATCATCACTAATGTCAGTGCTACAGCCATAATCATAATTGATGTGTTGCCTGTTCCTGCGATACATATTACCAAACTGATCCTCAATCATGTATGAAAGAGGATAAGTGAGCTTAGGTACTATTTTTCCTGGTGTCCAAAACTTATCTTCACTCTTCTTTTTAAATCTAACATGTTGGCCTGGATAATATTATTTTAAAGTTATTGCATTCCTATTGTAATACTGCTTAATTTTATGTCGTTTTAATTTGTCCAATGATTTGTTACGCTTTGAGATTTGTGGTTGTAGATACTTTTTGGACACTGGATACTTAATATTAAGATTTCTATTAAAAAAGACGTGTGGCACTCGGGGACTGCCGCGGTAAAGCTATTGCATAGCATTTAATTTTTGAGAATTTAAGTCATTTTCATTCACCTATTGTTCTTAAAATCTACTTTCTTTTCCCAAATAGTAAATGCAGATCACGGTCCACCCACAATAATAAACCCTTAACGCCACCCTCTAACAACCCCCTTATTATCATTTTTTTTACCTTTTCCCCAAATAATAAATTTAAATAGTGACCCCTATTTATACCACAATAAGGTCGCTTTTTCAACAACAATAAGTGACCCTTATTCCCACATACATAAAGTCTACATTGAACGCGGTGGATTTAAAAAAGGATACAAATAAAGAATCTCAACTTCAATAGAACATAAAAATATTTCCTACATCCGTCATAATAAAAATTCTTATTTTAACTTGTCATTGCCAAGCGAATTTGAGCCTTCAAATTAAAAACGATAAAAACTCGAAAACGTAGCGAGCCAAACCCCCATTTATTTCCGATTAATAAAACTCTAAAAAACAAAACAAAAATATAAAGTGACCCTTATTCACATTGAAATAAGGTCGCTTTTCTTTGACAACCAAAAGTGACCCTTATTCACATTGAAATATGGTCGCTTTTCTTTAACAACCAAAAGTGACCCTTATTCTCATTAGCATAAGCTCCACATTGATCACCATTGTCACAGAAACAGCTCAGAGAGAACGATAAAAGGAAATTTTTTTACGACCAACAAAAATTTTAAAACCTTCATATCTTAGAAACGGTTGGAGTTAGCGCATTTCTGACAAAAAAATTGCCCCCCTGCCCGCCGCTACTTCATCCAGGAGAACAAGAAATGATTTACCCCTTAACCGTTTACCTCCCCCCGCAAAAATATAAAGTGACCCTTATTCACATTGAAATAAGGTCGCTTTTCTTTAACAAGCAAAAGTGACCCTTATTCTCATTAGCATTAGTGATGGAATCGAAAAACCGTTTTATATCTTTAAGAATTTTGATATTTGCAATAGCTGTTACTTTTGAAGGGCCTGGTTTGATTCCATAACCATTTATAAACATGCCTAAAAATATGTCACTCTGTAAAAATCTAGATTTATCTTTATTGAATTTTACATTATACTTTTTTGCTACTTCAAAAACCTTTAATAATCTTTATTATGATCAGTTACATTATTTGCATGAACAATCAAGCCATCGCAGTAAAATTCAACCCCTTCAATACCACTGAATGATTCCTCCATGCGTTCCTGAAAAGCTTCGGTGGATACAGAAAGTCCAAATGGTAATCTTTTATATTTATAAATGCCAAATGGCGTAGAAAAAGTGCAAAGTTTTGAAGTTTTGAAGCCACTTTTACAATCTAGTTTTGTAAAGTATTTATCTCCTGAAAGTTTGTCCATAATATCTTCAACTGTTGGCAATTGTTTATGATGTCTGATATTAAATTTATTTAAGTAACGAGCTTAGTAACGAGGGTCAATACAAATCCTTAATTTATTATTTGCTTTTTTAATAATTATCATAGAGTTGACCCACTCCGCCGGGCCATCTACTTTTGTGATAATATCTTCTTGAATCATTCGTTCCAATTCACTTTTTAAAGGTTTGCAAAGCGCAATGGGTACTCGGCGAGGTGGATCGGCTCTGGGTCCTGTAATTCAATTTTGTATGGTTTACCAAAACAGCCTATTCCCTTGAATAATTGAGAATGACTTTCTCCGAGCATATTTACATTAGGACATTCTATTAATAAAACTTTACTAATATAATTTCTGGTAATAAGTTTCATGTTTACACATGTTTTTAGTCCCAAAATAGTTATACAAGGTGAATTTACAATTACAAATTCAACATTATATGTATTGCCATTTTCCAGAGAACATTTTATAATACATACTCCTTTAACTGATATATTTTTACTGTCTAATGTTATTAATTTTATAGGTTTTCTAATAATAAAATTAGAGTTAAGTTCTAAGTTTTTAAATGTGTCATAGCACATGCAGTTCACTTGTGCACCGGTATCTAATTTTACCATAATTGCTTTTCCATTAATCAATAATCTCTCAAGCCACTCACTTTTGTTGTTCACCTCCAGTGAACCAATAAAATATGTTTCCACTTCCCCAGCCTCCTGCAAATCACTGTCCCGGTCTTCTACTGTTGCCACATGGCGACTCTTGCAAACTTTCGCAAAATGGCCTTTCTTTTGGCATTTTAGGCATGTAGCACCCCTAGCCGGGCACTTGTGTGAAGGCTCCCAACCTTGGAAACCACATCTGAAACAAGTCCTTTGATTCTCCTTCACTTTCTTCTTAAATGTTACTGAAAAAACACTTTCAGACACTGCACTATGCCTGTTTCCATTTTCTAAGGATATCTCAGTTATATGCTTCTGTGAGAGTTCAGCAGCTTTACATATTCTTATGACTTTTGACAAATCTATGTCATCAGCTCTTAATAATATTTCTCTTGTTGTGTTGTTTCATATACCTATTATTAATATGTCTCTAATTAGACTCTCGCGCAGGTCACCAAATTCACAGGAAAAGCTGCTGTTAGTAAGCTCTGTTATATAATGCTCTAAAGATTCAGTTGGACCCTGCTTTCTAGTAAAAAACTTGTGACGTTCCATTGAAATATTCTTTTTAGGTATGAAGTATTCGTCAAATTTCGATTATATCATTTGAAAATAATTTTTCTGACCACCCAAATCAAATGAATTATAAATCGCTATTCCAGCGTCACCGATAGCGTTTAAAAGGATCGCCGTTTTTCTCTTATCTGAGGCATTCTCTAAATCATTGGCAATTATAATATAAATCGCTATTCCAGCGTCACCGATAGCGTTTAAAAGGATCGCCGTTTTTCTCTTATCTGAGGCATTCTCTAAATCATTGGCAATTATAAAATATCAAATTTTTGGAACCATTTCTTTCAAGCCTCAGCGTGATTCTCGCCGTCAAGGATAAGCGGCACAACATGGCCGGCGACGCTAAGCTTTTCCATTTTCACTTTACGTTTGGTGCATTCAACTTATTTTACACCTGACACCATGTTTATTATGTTGTAACATATTTAGTTAAACACAATATAATGAATCTCTTTTATTTTGTTTATCTTTATAATCAGTACAATCTCTTACTTAAGCTAACCTTCTCGGTCCCTCCTCCATTGCAAACCGTGTTGCCCACGACCCCGGCCTTCATAGACCACACCTCTATCATTCATAGAGTTAAGGTACATTCACACAATATTAACCACAAATGAAAATTTCAGAGTTTAAGGCAAATGTACGAGAACTTGCGCGTCATCAACCATCAGAACAACACGCGCGCTGTGCAGGGCGCGCGCGAGCTGTATATGACGCGCATGAGTGCTAAGCTAGACGCGTCCGATGGAGCAGACAAGAGGGACGCACAGCACGAGCGCGCGCTCGCCGATGCTAGAGAATTCCTGAAGCAGCAGAGGAACCCCTTCTCGGCCCACTCCACAATCCACCACAAGGACCCCTACCAGGACCAACTGCTTCAAGTACGTCCCCCTGTAGTAGCTCAAATTACAGCCGCTCCTGTCGCTGTTGCCACTGTAACTATAGCTCAAGCTACATCTACTACTGTAATTGTAGCTGCAGTCGCTCGTTCCAGCAGCTTCGTTTGCACACGGTGTAAACGAAGTGCTTAAAGTCGTCGAACGATCTGTGCAAAAAGAGATCAAGAGGTTTGTACGGAAGCTGCGACACAACACAACCCTGGCGGTTCAGATTAGTGAGCTTGTAACAGTATATTCAGTATTGTTAACGCACACTCTAAGTTTATCATTTTGAACTTGCTTGCTTGCTTTTTACTTCAATTTAATGTCTTTCGATCAAGAACATGATCTTATTTCATACTTACGCCCTGCTTACGCCACGATAGAGTTATACAAGTAGCTTACTCAGAGATCCAATCTCCATCATCTGACCGTTGTTACCGACTGCAATGAATAGTACCTACTCACCAGGACAATTCAAATGCGCTCAAATACGATGGGTTTACTAGTAGTCATCTAAAAGATTCACTATTCACCTTTCTGGTCTCCTTCATCAGACCCTTGTTACTAAAATGAATAGTTCCCACTCGTATAATTCAAATAAGTCTAAAGAAGATGGGTTTACAAGACCCTGACTAAAAGATCCATTATTGACCTTTCTGATCCTCATTATTATTAGTCCCTTGTTACCATTTTTTTTAAACTGCCACTCTCTAGGTATTTCTCTTCCTGTATCGTGCGTTTACAGACTTTTTATGTGATACTTTTAATTAAAATGAAAAGTACCTACTCATCATGACGATTCATATGAGTTTACTTGTGGGAGTGTATAAAAAAAAACTTTTCTATTCTTCGCTTGTAGGAAATAGGTACTCAAGGCATATTTATGGCTTTTGTATGGGCTCTGACCATTCTTCTTTTACGACACATCGTGGATGGCCAAAACCTGAAACCTCGTGGCCGATATTGACTTAAATTAAATTTTAACCATAAGATTTTCTAAAACCCAGAAGCCTAATTGCGTAAGTGAATTCAACAAGGCAAAGGGTCTAGCCGCCATCAATCGACCAATCACATGCGAGATGAAAGACGCGATATGGATTTCCTTCTAGGTCGATTGATGCGGTCAAACCCTTTTCTTTGCCGAATTCACTTACACAATAAGGCTGCAGGTTTCCAGAAGAATCCAAAAGATTAGCAAGACTTGTAACTTTCAGGAAATCGATAGTTGCTTTGAGGAATTCGCGAGGGCGCATAAGAAGTATAACAGCAAGATGAAAGAGGAAAGGGCCTCCATAAAGTTGCTTGAGAAAACGTACAATGACCACATCTCATCGAAGTGGGACCCCCCGAAGTGCTGCTTCCACCCGCGCGCGCTACTGGATCTACACGAGGAGGCCCTGGAGGCCGCGCTCAAGGCCTGCCTCAACAAAGATTATGAATACAAGAAAGAAGTGACTGAGGCAAGTAAACCTAACGCTCATCTCGGCGTCTTTGTGTTAAAGTGGCTTTTTTTTTTTATTCTTTGCCCCACACTAGGCATTTCTTCCTGTATCTTGGGAACATATATAAACTCTGTGTATGTGAGTTTATATATGTTCCCACGATACAGGAAGAAATTCTTATGTGGGGCAAAGTTAAAAAAAAAAACACCCAGAGCCGGAACAACTATCTGTAGGGCATACAAATATTTGTTCCGTGCGGGCATCGAACCCGCGACACGCAGCGCAGCAGTCAATCGCTCAACCACTGCGCCAACCGTGCACCCAAAGAGTATTTTACGAGATAAAAGTAGATTTATAACACTGAGAGATAGTGTTGCTTCAGTGAGAGTAATTTTGAATTTGGATGATCAATTCCAAAAATTACCTGCCACATCTAAACTCCTCTCAAAAATGTCTTTATTATAATATTAGAGTAGGTACCTAAACAATGACCAACGCGAAATTATTTATATATCAAAGTTCCTTTCTTTTATTACAAGCTTTTTATTATTATTATTATTTTTTAACTTGCAATGTATGTATGTAAATGTGTTCGGGTCAAATCTTACAACTGAATTTTAAAGCAGTTGTCCTCCTTCGATTTAGATGAAATTTTGCATACACGATTAGTTTCGATGACAAAGCATGGTTAGCCAAGCCAAGGTTCAGCCAAGACAGAATGGAGCTCAAAGTAAAATTTGAAACCCAGCTTAGCCAGTCCATACTTCACACCATCATGGGGATTCTTGACATTCGCGAGCAAAGTCTCCACAATCGCAGCAAAGGCCAACAAAACGGACGTAACCTTGCGAAGTCGACCACACATTCGATCAAACAAAACCACACAAACAACAACCACAACTACACAAACAACAACAAGTACACCATTGACTGATACACAAATTACACACACACAATCTAACCAATGGCCATTACCAACGGTAGCAGCAGCGGTAGTAGCTACAGCCAGCCTTCAACCAGCCCCTAGCATGACTACCACACAATTCCTGGCATCAGACTGCGAGGCGTCGCTCTGTTCATGAACAGGGAACAGGAGAAGTTAGGCATAGGCTTCGGCATAGGCTCAAGTCGAGCTGCGGCCCGAATATACCTTTCACCGGGCCTTGCCGCCCTGATTAACGGATGCACCACCAAAACGAGCATAAAAGGCAGCAAGTATGCTGCACTACCTCAAGTGGAAGTGGCCACTCACCGATGCCGTCTAATGCGATTTAAAGGGAAAACAATCGCATTACTCGAGTGGGGAGAGGCTACTCCATTTGCCCAGGCAAGCTCATTGCTTCAGAAGATCAGGGAGGCAGGAGACTACACGTCAGCCGCGGCCCGAACCATAAGTGTGGACGCAATGGTGGTGGGAGGAGAGAGAGGAGACGTCGCAGACCGCTTTGGCTGTCTGAAGGCCTCAGAACATCAGGAGGTCGTTGTCTACGAGGACAGAGGCGAAACCCTGAGTTTCCTTCCTCAATGCCCCCAGACAACCATTAGCTAGCGCGATGAGCCCCACAACAAGCCCCACCAATCAAAGCGGATCGGAAAGGGCCCAGCAGAAGGAAGTCGCAAAGGAGCAGTGCAACACCAAAAACCCGGAGGACCGGGCCCGGTCGAGGAGTCACCCAAGCACCAGCCACGCATAACCATCTCACAAGAGACAGCACTGAAGAGGTTCTTCAGAAAAACACCAAAGGATACAACCCAGCAAAAGCCTAAGCCAACACGAGCCAACAAAGGGCTAGTCAGCCCGCCGACCCTCGCAGTAAAGTCGGGTACCACGAACCACGTAAAAAGCGCGTTCCTCGAGTACGTAGCAATCGTAAGAGCGCAATCTTACGACATGCAGGAAGATCCTGCAGATCTTCCAGAGAGACACAGAGGGTCTGTTAAGGGCACTGCTCGAGGAAGCAGGGGCAGCGGTGTACGACAACGTCACATCCCAAGTCATCAAAGGGGAAATGACGGGGTCGTATATGGCAGTCTACAGCGCGTGGAGTGGTTTTGTGGCCCTGGACAAGGAGGAGACGTAGCGCTCAGGCAAACTCCAGTTCAGTGTGCCAAATGACGACCCGATAGTGGTTACCGCCAAACGTACCAAAATCATGCCGGATGATAAGATCCTGGAAATGGCACACTCCATTTCGGGGACGCCAGGTATCCCGGCATTGCAGGAAAGTTGGGCGGTACCCAATATCAGGTGGATAAACGGAGTTCCGGGTTGCGGTAAGACAACCTGGCTGGTAAAGCACTTCGACGAGGACAGGGACGTGATAGCCACCAAGACAACATAAGCTGCCAAAGATCTTAGGGAAAAGCTTGCGCGCCGCTTAGGAGACCGAGCAAAGACCAAGGTGCGCACTATGGCCTCAATCCTAGCAAACGGTTTCAAGAGCCAAGACAAATGCTACCGTCTTACGGTAGACGAGGCTCTTTAGAACCACTCTGGGGCTATAGTCATGGCAGTAAAGTTGTCTGGAACAAGCGAGCTTGTCCTCGTCGGAGACGTTAACCAGCTTCCATTTTTGGACTTGGATAATCTTTTCGAGCTTAGGTATACCCGTCCAGACCTGGTGGCTGGTATCACCCAGGAGTTTCTCTGCACACACCGCAATCCAATGGACGTGGCGTTTGCACTGAGTGAGATATACTCCGGAATATACTCCTCCAAGTCGTCGCTTCTTCTTCTTAGCCTCCAAGTCGTCGCTGTCGCGGGTCCACTCCCTGAAGGTGAAAGGTTACACAGGGGCGCAAATACCGAATATTGCCCAAAACATCCTGTTCCTGGTTCATACGCAGGGGTAGAAATCCTCTCTTGCGAGTCAGGGATTTGGGTCCGGCGAGGGGTCGCGCCTGCTAACCATACACGAGGCTCAGGGGTCGACCTACGACAGCGTCATCATCATCAACATCAAGTCCAGGAGGCTTCAGGTCCACGACAGCATCTCCCACGCGGTAGTGGCGGTGTCCAGACATACAGTCAGTTGGGCCTATTACACCGACGACGCCGATGACGCCGCAGGCCGCCTTGCTAAGAGGGCGATGGATGCGCCTACTAAAACGGTCGTCAACTACAATCTTAAGACGGCCATGCAGTATCGAGACTTAGTCGTCATAGAGGCCTTGCTCACGCTAACGAAGTCCCTGGTCAGCAGACATCACCAAAACACCACCTAACAAGTCCCATCCAAAAACTCCAACCCAAACACATACCCAAACCATCTCTTTGTCTAAACGATGTAAAGGAAAAAAATATATATGTAAAGCTGCTTGGTGGAGCGATTCAGTAATACTCACCTTAACGTCCTAACGACGTGGTTCGATAACCGGAACCGTCGGCCGGGACTGGTCTGCTCGCACTGCCATGCATATTTCCCGAAAGTGTACTAATAGATATAGTAAATAACATAAGCAGTGTATCAATAGAAATAAGTAAACAAAATAGTTAATAACATAAAGATAAGTAGTAAATAGAAACATAAAAAAAAAGGAAAAGGTTGTCTGTAAGAGATTGCCCTGTGCGATAAGACCGCCCATTGTACACTTGTTTTTGTGAATGTTTTCCTGTACATATTTTGTGGTGTACAATAAAGTATATAATAAATAATAAAATAAATAAATAAAATTGTAATGCCAGTGTGTAATATATATTATACAGTATTTAGTGAGGGATGAACTCACGTAAGCTTAAGTTAGTTAAATAAGCCTAAAAATAATGTCCCGACGTAGGAGTTAAAGAATGGTAATTTTTATGAAAAAAAAATCAAACAATATATAAACACAATAAAAAAGAGCGCGGACTGCCACATGTCCGCGGTAGAATATTGAAAAAAAAATGCATTGTTAGCTAATTGACGTCATTCTAAATCCAATATGGTGGACGGCCCAAGATGGCGGTCTAGTTATTTTGTATACACTGTCATGATATGGGTATCAAATGAAAGAGTTTGCTGAGAAGAATATGAAAAAAGCTTGTTTTAAAAAAAAAAAATAACCCCCGACGGAAAAAGAGGGGTGTTATAAGTTTGAGGTGTGTTGCTGTGTATCATATGTATCTGTGTGTCTGTGTATCTGTGTATCGGTGTATCTGTGTATCTGTGTGTCTGTCTGTGGCATCATAGCGCCTCAACGGATGAACCGATTTTGATTTAGTTTGTTTTTGTTTGAAAGGTGATTGTATCGAGAGTGTTCTTAGCTAAGTTTGAATAAAATCGGTTCAGCCGTTCAAAAGTTATGCGCGTTTTACTGTTTAGATCGTGATGTTTTCTCAAGATAAATGTGTCGGGGGTTTTTTAAATTTTGAAATTTTACTTGCTAATCAATAATTGTATTTTATTACAAGCTCTTATTATTTACAAGGTTTTATTAACTTGCAATGTATGTTCGGGTCAAATCTTGCAACTGAATTTTAAAGCTGTTATACTCAAACGATTAAGATGAAATTTTGCCTATACGTTTGATATGGATGACAATGCACAGTAAGCTAAAAACTTGTTATAAAAAGTATTTTTTAATTGGCAAAATATATTTCAAAACATTTTAACATGAGAACGCAGTCCAGTCAGGTATTTTACTCCATGTAGGTACTTACTGTACAGTTAGAGAGATTTATTGTTCAGCGGTTTATCATTACGTCTAAGTATTTTCTGTGTTGTAGTCGTTTAACTACTATTATTCACCAATCAGAAGTTGTAATGTTACAATGGCATGCAAGCGTTTTGCATCCAGTTCTCAGCCACCTATGCGTCTATTATCTACAGAAAAACAACATTCAAAAATTGGAGATATGGTGTGTGCAAGATGACACATTAGGAAGAAACCACCAAATAAATAACTTGGCTTTTATTAACTACAGAAATCAAGTCGTAAATAAAATAATGCATGACAGACAATTAAAACATTTCAAGTGACGAGTGATGGTTGTCAATATCATAGATAAATATCGGTAGCACGAAGGAGATTATATGTCATTCTCCCCCTCTATGGTTTCTACATCAAGAAGATAGTCATTGAGATGTAAGGTTAATCTCTTTGGCCTTGTAGATCTTCTGACTTGTGGGGCCTCAGCATTTTGCAGTGGGGTTCTAAAAACTTCTTCATGTATTACCCCATCATCAGCCCTGTCTTCCAGTACGGGTCTTTCAAAGTCTTCGTTGTCGAATATCGGGTTTGCACCATCCGCTATTGCTGGAAGTGGGGCTAAGTGTCTGTTCGATACGGTTGTCTCTTGACCATTACGCCGTCGCACGTAAGAGTAGGTGGGGTTTGTTTGAAGCAACTCAACTTCCTCAACGTAAGGTTCAGTTTTCGAACGAACAAACTTTTTTAAAAGTATCCGACCGGGAACAAACCACGACGATTCTCCGACTGGCGTTCTCCGAGGAAAGTTGAAGAACTTCTCGTGGGGAGTGGCATTTATTGAAGTGCATAGTAGAGAACGCACACAGTGAAGGGAGGGCTTTAAAACTTGCTCTCAATGTTCTATTGGCAAATTCTTGGACTTGAGACTCAGCTGTATCGTCGGCCAGAGCGTTCCATTAAGCCTCTCCACCTGGCCGTTCACCTGCGGATTATAAGGTGTCGTGCGAAAAGTGGCAATATTACAGTTTTTGAGAAAGGTCTGTATTTCTTCCGACATGAAAGAGGATCCTCCGTCGCTATATATGTAAATGAAATAAAATAAAAATAGCCTTTAATTAACAATCTTACATACGAACTACATTTACTTTATAAGTTTAATTATCTGATATAGTTACGTGAAGATCGTCTTGCTTTCCAGCATAGGCCTCCCCAAGAGCTTGCCACACTGAGCGTCTCTGTGTTTTTCTTCCCCATGTAATACCCGCTATCCTTCTTATGTCGTCCTCCCATCTACGACACTGTCTTCCTTTCTTTTTCTATGTTGTCTTGGGCACCACTCTGTTACGTCCCTAGACCATTTGTCTTTTTTGTTCCTTATCATATGTCCTGCCCATCTCCATTTCAGCTTTTTAATACAGTAGCTAATATCAGTTATTCTAGTAAGCTTTCTTATATTATATAGTTTTATTTTATCTTTTAATTTGATGTTAAGTATGCTCCGTTCCATACTATGCTGGCAAGTTTCAAGCTTACGTACATTTTGGTTGGTCAGGCTCCATGTTTGGCAACCATAAGTCATAACAGGTAAGATGCAGGCATCGAATACCTTTGTCTTAGCTTTAAGTGGCACGTGAAGGTTTTTCATTACCTCCTTGAGAGACCAGTATCTCTACCATGCTAAGTTTATCCTGTTGTTAACTTCTTTCAGTGTAAGGTATTTAGGAGATATGTTTTGCCCGAGGTATGTACACTCTGCCACATAATCTATTGTGGTGCCATTAACGGTTATCGGGAATGTTGTGAGATTTGTCATCACTTTAGTTTTTGTAGTATTCATTAATAATCCCACTTTCCAACACAAGTTGTTCTAGCATATATTGTAAGCTACTTGGGTCTTCAGAGAAATAAGGATAATATCGTCGGCAAACCTACGGTGGTTTAATTTCACTCCATTAATATTTAGTTCGCTATTATCCCACTCTAAGCGTCTAAATACGTATTCCAGAACTGCTGAAAAAAGTTTCGGTAACATTGGATCACCTTGTCTCACTCCTCTATTTATCGGAAAGTATTCTCCTTCTCTTTCGGTTCGTATCTTTGCTGTCTTGTTTTTGTATATGTTGATAATTATGGGTTTATATTTTTTTATGAATCCCCTGTGTTTCTAGAGCTTTCCATATTTTTGTATGTTTTAATGAGTCAAATGCCTTTTTATAATCTACGAATGCTAAATAGTAGGATATACCATATGCCTTACATTTCTGAATCACTTGTTTTATAGTGTGGATATGATCTATAGTTGAAAAGTCACTGCGAAATCCTGCTTGTTCCTTGGGTTGGTTTTCATCTAAAATCCTTGTTAAACGGTTCAACAGTATTTTGTAGACATTGGACATCAAGCTGATGGGAGCAGAGCTTTAATAAACTATATCGTCTTTTTTCCTTTTTTATGTAGTAGTATGGTATGGTGAGGTATATACGCTGTACGCAAAATTTCATTGAAAAAATCTGTGATGATGTGTAGTGTTACTTCAGATTTTCCTATTTACAGTTCGTTAGATATACCGTCTCCTCCAGGCGCTTTTCTTCTCTTCTGTGATTTGATAGCCTTGTCTACTTCTTCTCTCAATTTACAAGGAATCTCTTCCTCGTTACTGTTATTGTAATCGTCCGGTTGACCGTGTGCTAATATTTCATTGTCAGAGTAAATTTCCCGGTAGTAGTATGTAAGCTACATACCAAATAGGCAAACCAAGACAAATATAATTGAGATACTGGATACAGCTGCATCCAGTATCTCAATTATATTTGTCTTGGTTTGCCTATTTCTATGATGTTTTATACAATCGATCCAGTCTAGTTTCTTCCTTAATTCAGTCCATGCTTTCTTGATGCCACCTGATTTTTCTATGTGAAAGTTTATTGTGTCGGTTCTTGTTTTTTGTCGCTTCTGGTCCTAAGTTATCTTTTGTAGTCTTATTTCCTTTAAATTTGCTTTCAAATCTTTAAATTCCTTTTCCAGGGCTTCGTATTTGTCTTGTATTTCCTTGAGATTATTTATCGTTTCTAAATTTGTGTTTAAAGATTCTAAAATGGTTTTTGGGAGTGGCAGAAGTAATAGTTGTTTGGTATGATGTATGTTTTTCTTGATGTTTTAAGTTCTCTTGTGTATAATTCTCCTCGAAACATTATGTGGTCGGTATTGTCTATATTCGTAAACAACCTTGGTCTGTTTGTTACAATGTAATCAATTTCGTTTCTTATCATCCCGTTAGGTGACATCCATGTCCATTTATTGGCATGATTATTTTTGTAGTAGCCGTTCATGATATGTAGGTTGTTTTCCAAAGTAAAATTTATTAACCGTTGTCCATTATCGTTCCTTTTTCCAGTTGTATTCTGTCTTCGTTAGTTCACCTTGTTCCTATTTGCTGATTATAATTACTGTTTTATTCAAATTCGGCATGATTTCATTGAGTTTATTATAAAAATCGTTATTCCTTTCTTCTTTGTCGATCTCAGTCGGAGCATATGTTTGAATGATTGAAATTGGATGTTTATTGCCAGGTAGTTAAATATTCAAAACTGCAATCCTGTCTGACACTCCTTGAAACTCCATTATTTAATTATTGAGATATTTTTAACCAGAAATCCTACACCATAAAGGCCAGCTGATATATTTCTGTAGTAAAATATGTAGTTTTCATATTCATCGGTTTTCTCATCCGCTCTTCTCACTTCGCTTATGCCTATGCCTATTATATGTCCCAGTTTACGGTTGTCAAAGCATTTTCTAGTTCTAATCGAGATTCCTGGGTTCTCAGAGATCTCGGATTACGTGTAGCTATGTTTAGTCTAGTCCTTTGTCTACTTTTGGTATTTTCAGGGTGTTGTTTTTGGGTTAAAGGCTGGTTTGTTAGGTTCCTGTACTTTAAGCTCTTGGGGGTTCGGTTTAAAGATAAGATATTTATTTTCTCAAAGAACAAATTACAGTTCACCTAAAGAGAAACTTAACTAAATTAACAGTAGGTAGTAGATAATATTACGACATTCATATATCGAAGGAACTTGGCATCATAGTAAATTTATTAAAACAAGGGCAGATTAACAATAACAAACGAATCAGTTTTAACAAAACTCACATATACCTTTATCTGTAATGTTGTCAATAGGAAAACAATAGTTAGATAAAACAATTACTCTTACTCTAATATTATAAAAAGGAAAGATTTCATTGTTTGTTTGTTTGTTTTGTTTGTGATAGACAAACTCAAAAAGCACTCATCTGATTTTGGAAATTCTTTTACCAGTAGAAAGCTACATTTTATATCACGGAAACGGGTCCTGTGGGAAAGACCAGGGGAGCGAAGCTGCGGTGAATTTGAAAGGGTTTTGGTCTATCTCCCCTCGGTGACCAACCGTATTGGGGCTATGTTTATTTTTTGCTAGTGCTGTTTTGTTATTAATTACTTCCTTCACGTTTCCGGTGTCTAATAATTCCTATGCCTTGTTTTCATGTTTCTTCTTGCTCACGGTCAGGAGCAAGATCTAGCTCTCATATGAGCAAATGCATCTGTTTTGTTCTCTTAGCCGGGGCCGTAATATTGATTTCCTCTGTGGGTTGAGAATGTTGAGATTGTATTAGTTTGTTTTTGACATAGAGATTTCTCTTTTTCTTTTTCCAGGTTCAGATTTCTCGCATGTGGTAAGTTTGTTGTTCTTTTTTTTCTGAGTTGTTTTTGTTGATTTTTGCGCAGTTGTTTCTTTTAAGACACAAGGTATGTTTTTGTGCCATTTTTGATATAATTTTCATCGCTGCCGCTTTTTTATGATACGACGCAAAATTGATCAGTATCGGTCAGGTTTTACCCCCCTCTTGTTTTTTACCCAGTCTATATTTATTTAATTAAATTTTTTCCACCTTGACATTCAAATTTTGTAAAATATCTTTTATTATGTCGAATAATTCCTCATAGTTGTTTTCTGTTTCCTGAATGCCATGTAGTATTATATTATTTTTCCTATTTGAGTTTTCCAAATATTTTAACTTTTTGTTCAATATTTCCACTTCAGATTTAAGGTATTTATTTTCTTCTATTATGGGTTGGATTTTAATCTCTATGGTATTCATTAAAGTTTCAGAGGCCTTAGTGCGAGTTTTTACTCACGCTCACTCGTGATACGTAAACATCATTTTGTATTGAAACTGGATAAGCGCCGTCTGGTGACGGTAAGGAGAAACCACTTTTTTTGTATACATTTTGACATACGAGATCGTTTACGTATCACGAGTAGTGGTGGCCAATATAACGTAAAGCAACTTAAAAAAGCGTGCTTATTATAAATAGCATAAAGCAAACGCTATCGTGGAACTCACTTGGCGCTATGCGCTATTTGCTTAATTCGTTATAACGCAGTATCGCGCGAATCGCGCGCAACGCAATAACGTAAATAAAGCAATAAGCTTGAAGGCGCCGGAAGGGCGCGACGGCCAGTCGTTGCATGCTAGCGATTGTTATCGGTCGCGCGCGTAATTGTAGATCCCGCGCGGCTCACGTAATATACCTACGCTATTTTGCTTCGTGCTTTTTATTGTAAACAGTGATAGGATACGTAATATTGACTAAGTATAATATTGTGTAAGTAAGGATAAGGACGATTGATTGAAAGATTGTGTTGTTGTTTAATCTTTTGTTTTTTTGTGTGTATAGCAGACGAAAATGTCTAAAACAAATAGTGATTTACCAATATGGAACTTAAATTAGTGAAGTAGAACTGAAAGTATGAAGGAAAGTTAATTGTTTATTTTTACTGCTCCATTTTAACGTAATAAATTCATAAAAGCAATGTAATATTTGAAGCATGCTGTCTGTCCAACGAGTCCAACGCTAGGGTAGGAGCTGCGAGTTAACAGTCACCGCACATGCTTTATTCGTGTCCGCCCCGCGCCCGTGCGTTATAAAAAAGCGCGTTATAATAAAGCGTGTAAAATAACGCGCTTAAAATATAAAGCATAAAGCATTAAGCAAGTTATTGTCATATAGCTACTTTGAACACTACTAATCACGAGTGAGCGTGAGTAAAAACTCGCACTAAGGCCTCAGTTACTTTCTGTGTAATTGTTATTGTTTGTTTTTCCAACTCAATTTTCATCATTTGAATCAATTTTAACATATCTTCTGACATACCGTTGGTATCAATGAAGCAGGCACTAAATGTAACGAAACAAAACGGTATGCGTAAAATGGAACGTAATTATTTCGTCCGCAGCGTGGGTACTTTTGCATTTGTGATAATATTGACTGTCAAATAATTGTTTTTTTTTACTTCACACTGTAGTGTTTATTTATTTATTAGTCTATCCTCGCACTGCAACGCCTTACAGCAATTACACCAATGGAGCACAATCTTATAATAAACTCACTATAAGTACAGTATTTCCTCACGATGTTTTCCTTCACCGTTGTCAACGATGTCCAAGATTAACTTAGAAAGTACATATGAATTGAAAAATACACATTGGTACTTGCCCGGATTCGAACCCACGACCTCAACCATGAGAGACGAGGTCTTAGTCACTGGGCCACCACGACTATAATATGTGTTGGGTGTTATTGGTAATATTTCAATGCAATCCGCTTCTTAAGAGTGTTTGTAGGCAAAATCAAGTTGATTCGATTTATGTATCGTGATTTTCATCCACTTTAGGTTGATAGTTCTTGTTTATAACTGGTATTTTTATTCAAATTCTGGTGCACTGTTATCGCACTGTTACTGTTTTGTCAGCCGGAAACGTTTCTCTTGTGTATACAGGGTGTCCCAGAAATCGACGTCAAGCCGTAAATGGGTGATAGACCAAGTTATAACAGTTCTCAGAAAAATACGAAAAAAAATCTATCTCATGTTTTTAAAAAATTATGTTCACTTTAAAAATTTACTAAAAAAATCAATCCCTGTAATGGAAGAACCATTACAGGAATTGATTTTTTTAGTAAATTTTTAATTTTTTTTTAACTCCAATTGCTACAAATCCCATAATTTATCAAATTTTTTTATTATTATGTAATCTTGAATAATGCTTGTGTAGATTTTTGCCTAAAATTTAAAGCCAACTCCTCCTACTTAGAAGAAAATTAAACTTTTTCAAAACCAAATTATTCAAATTTACTGTTTCGCCCAACTTTAACTGACTGTACTGAAAAAAAAATGTACTACGCTAGTTTGGCAAGTAACATGAAAAATTGGCGCATTTAATAAGGATTCAAAAATGGTGTAACACTTGCTAGATTACGTTTTCAATAATTGGTCATTTTTTTTTTGTAAATAGTATCGGTTTTACCCAAAATGTCCATACTTCCTTAAAATGACTTTAGCTTACCTAAAGCTTTGCTAAACTCCGTTTCTAATTCGATAGAGACGGAGAGAGTCATTTTACGAAGTGTGAGCGAGATAAGAAATCGAAATTTTACGTAATTTAAGAGCAATTAAAAAAAATTAAATTAAATTAATTAAATTCATTTTTTTAATTTTACGGACTGATTTGTAATTGTGTGTGCGTCTGCGCTTACAAAACAGAACAATAACTACTGCTGTCTCATTCGCACTCATCGGTAAATTGTATCTCCGTTTCATGATAAAGGTTGTGTCACTGATAAAGGTGGCGTCACTCTCTGTCCCGCTCACACTTCGTAAAATGACTCTCTTTAAATGAATGTTTTTTTGTATTCGAAGGCAGAGGACCTTTGAAGTCTATGTTTCATCTTTCGAACGGCGATACAGCATTAATTAGTGTCCGTTTTGATTTGGCAAAGCGAGGTTTGACTTCCGCACATAGGAAGCATAGAAGCGGTCATCTGTTTAATATCGAATAAGGAGTAAGGAAGGTCCTTTAATTTAATCCAGTGATACATTCTGGTTATTCCAGAATGAGAGAGTGCATCGTGCAATTTGTATAATTTAGAGTTACTCCTGAGTGCACACACCCTTGTCAGTGCATCCTAATCTGTAGATTATGTCGTATATGTAACATGACAGTTCTAGCCTCCATCTTTCATTTTATCGTTTTTTATTTTACTGGTATGGTTTTGATTGATTATAAAATAGCTGACGAATTTCTGATCCGTGATAAGGAGAAAGTGGCTGTTAATGAGGTAGTGGCGCCATAGTCTGAGACTCTCGACAATAGCGCAAGCCTCTTTCACAACGAAAGCATGTTTACGTTCGCTGTCCGACAACGTTCTAGAAAAGAAAGCGACAGGCCGTCCATTCTGGGCTAGCGTCGCGGCTATGGCAAACTCAGATGCGTCAGACTATACAGTTAAAGTTTCTTTGTCGTCTATGGTGAATAATGCAGCCTTCACAATATCCGATTTTAATAGATCAAAACTACGCCGTCCGCTTTCGCTTAATGGGAAGTTTACGTTGCTGACGAGAGGATGTACTTTTTTGGAGAATTTTGTACCCATTTTAGACCGATAGCGCTAGGTTTTGAGGTTTCAAAAATATTAAAGTTGTTTGTTTTTCGCATATAGTTGCCGGACCATTTGCCCAACCTAATACCTTAGTTTGTGTCATCCTAGATATTTGCATAGGTAGAAATTTAGCTGTTTGTCTTTTCGACCAGTATCGGACGAAAAGAAAATTAGAGATGAAAATTTTACTTTCATGATAATAACGAAGTAGTAACTGATGTACATAGGCATTTTGTGTCATCTCTGTCCACGAGAATGCTAATACTTAACCAGTACCTAACACGTAGCCAACTAGCTCTAAAAGAATATTACAGTTGGTTAAATAGGTATTACGCGTTTTAGAGTACTGATATCTGTTGTTTAAAATATTTTGTGTCGAATTCATCCACGACTTTTATAGATATTTTATTTTTTTACTACAACACCTTGTAAAATCCATAAAAGAAAATACAAGTTATTAGAGTTTATGTGTTTTTCATTATTATGGTGTGACAAAACACTATTCATAATTTGTGTCGTTTTTATCAACGAAATCGTATTATTTAAAAAAAAAAACTAGACTTCTTCGCACGAAGGGCGAGCGCGGGCATAAGCGCAGGCACAAGCGGCGCGGGTGCCGGCAAGCCATACGCGCGGCGCGTTTATTTGTTTACATTCGGTCTTTGCAAGTTGCAACAAAAAAGTGCGTGCGTTATTTATGACTAGAGGACGCCTCGCGGTTTCACCCGCGTAGTTCCCGTTCCCGTGGGAATAGAGGGATAAAAAGTAGCCTATGTCACCCGGGGATAGAGTAGCTTTCCAACGGTGAAAGAATTTTTGAAATCGGTCCAGTAGTTTTGGAGCCTATTCGGTACAAACAAACAAAAAAATCTTTCCTCTTTATAATATTGGTATAGATGTATTTGATTGATTTAGGCCCACTTGCACGAAAAACTTAACTCATAATTAGTTGCTAACACGAGTTGAAATTGACAAAGGTCAAAGACAAAGGTTAAATTGACAATATTGTATAACAAACTGTCAATTTAACCTAGTCTTAGCAACTGAGTTAAGTTTTTTGCGTAAGTGGGCCTTAAAAGTTAGTTATGTATGAAGCTGTGAAAGACTAAAATGGAGATTGAATTTAATAAATGTGTTATGTCGACACCCAATATGAATAACATAGTAACTCAACATTGCATAGTTTTCAACACAGCTATTTTCTTTTTTTGTAAAGTTTATTGTTTATTTGCTTTACTTTAGGTTTCATGTTAATAATTTTAATTGCTCTTTCAGTTTTGATATAACCACTGCAAGTATGATTTTCGCAATGTTACAATTTACAGATATTTAGCATTTTTAACATGAAAAACATTGTAACTACGGTTACAATAGAGTCTTGAAACCATTTAAATTTTTTTCTGTGAATATTATTGTACGATTACGAATTATACCGACAAAAAAAAAACTTTGTTATATATTATTGTAAGCAACAATTACAATGTGTGTCAATGTTACATTTAGATAAAAAGACATGTAAAGTACTATGGAAGAGCTAATAAAACTCGTTTTTTTTTATAATTCAATTAATATTCACAACGCTTTGAGCTCTGGTGGACACAGGTCTGGATAAAATGATCTATGCCCGTGTCTACCGTTCGCACAGCGGCGATCAGGAGACAAGCAGGCTCACAGTTTACCTCAGTTAAGCGGCTGATGCGGCACAGTAGTGGTACCCTTCCGCCCAATTAGTGATCCGGGGGGAATTTAATGCTCACCATCAGCAGTAACGTGGTTCTTCCCATACCAGTGCAGTAATTATGCAGGAGGGGAAATGCATGAGCTTTCGTTAGCGGTAATCCGCCAGCTGGTTCAAGGGACAACAGCAACGGGGGATGTTGATTCGCACACGGCCAATTGCTTGGACCTTCTGCTGACAATAGATCCAGGCCGATACTCTGTGTCGATAACTTCACCTTGGGAATGCGAGTGACGTATGTCAGAAAAAAGGCCTCAACAGTGCTGCCAAGTCCTGCAAGAAGGTGTTGCAAAGGGCTCGGTTCGACCACATTGGCCGAATAGAGACATAACTTGCTTCTTACCCAGAAGATAGTAAAGCGTTTTGATCCCAGGGTAAGTCGGTTCAGTCAAACTTCTGCCATCCCTCACTACCACCACTGCTGAAACCCGACAGGTCGCTGGCCCGCTTCGTTAAGGAGAAGGCAAACTTTTTTGCCTCCTTTTGAATAATCTTCGCGTCAGCATTCTGGTGATGCGCGGATGTATTCTTTCTCCTGGTGGATGTGAGACATATATGTCGGACATTCACATCCATCAAAAGGATGTTCGTAGCAACCTCGACTTGAACAAAGCTAGTGATCCCGGATACTTACTTGACGGGATACTTACACTTGTCCTTAAAACTTGTGCGCCCGAAATGTCTCCGATTTTGACACGTCTATTTCGCCTTTCGTGTGAAACTGTGAAAGAGTCGAATGCTTGGAAGTAAGCTAACGTACAGTCCGTGTCCAAGAAGGAAAGTTGAGCTGACCCTGCCAATTATAAACCCATCTCTTCGTGTGTTTAATATTAAGCTCCTGGTATACCTAGAAGCTAATGACATCCTGAAGTGATAGCCAATACGGTTCTACAGGGGATCTAGCTTATGCCGTTCACATCTGCAGTAAGGCCATCGAGAGGCAGGGGGAGGTGCTTGCCATCTCCTTCGATAACTCGAGTGGTTTCGATAGGGTCTGGCACGGAAGCCTTATTAGTAAGCTTCGGTCTGCCTGGTGATGGTATGTGTGATTGGATTGCAGATTTCTTGTGGGATCGGTCCATTCCAGTCGTTATTGCTGGGTTCTCGTCTGACCAATTGGATATTAATGCCGGGGTCCCTCAAGGGTTGGTACTCTCAGCAACATTATTTTTGCTGCACATAAAATATCTGCTTGAAACTTGGGTATGCACGACAGCACTGTTGCTGAGAGGTACTGTTCCATCCTTGTCCTTCGTGAGGCTGTGGTGGAGCGTTTGAGCTTATCCTTGAAGCCAGTCTCCAAATGGGGCGATGCCAATTTGGTCTGGTTCTTTGCTGCTAAAACTCAGGAGTGTTTTTCTCTGTTTAAATGCGCCAATTCTACTCGGCTCTTTCTTTCCGAGGTGTAAACGCGCCGATAATGGACCATCTTGTGCTTCTTGGCGTTACTTTTAACACGATCCTCAATTTTGATCCATACATTGAGGCAAAGGCTCAACTGGCTGCCATAAAATTGGGGATCTTCACAAAAGTGAGACGGTTCTTCACGCCAGAACAATTGCTCAAGTTGTGTCAAGCTCGTCAAGCGCTAGTTAGATGATGTATGGAGTACTGTTATCATTTCTGAAGCCGGATCTGCCAAAAACCAGCTTCATGCACTTAAGTTGATCAAAAAACGGACCAAGAAGATCGTCAATGAGACACTGGTCCAGAGCCTTGAACAACGTCTCCGAGTTGCGAGCTTGTCGGTTTTAATCGGTTAAATTTCGGGAAGTGTGCGTTGGAAATGTACGATCTAATTCCACCTAGCCCGTTCCATAATCGGACTATAAGACGAACGGCGATGTGCCATTGGTACATGGTGGACATCCGACCCATACACACTAAACATTTTGAAAGAAAGAAAGAAAAGAAAGAAAGAAAGAAAACACATTTATTTGACACAAGCCAGAGCACACAACACACACATAAAAAAATAAATAAAAAGATAACTTAGACTAAACAACAATAATATAAAAAACGAAAACAATATATTAGTAACATTGTGTGTCCCACGGCTGCGCCAAATAGGACCAGTTCAGCATAATGTCGGGCAACTAGTGCCCGACGCTGGTTTTCAACTGGACCTGTGACCGATGACGTGACGGACGTAACGCAGTTTTATTAACTAAATGTGTATGTGAAACAAATACTTACTTATATAAAAGATAAAAAATAGGTGTATAGTATGTGTATATTACAAATAATAAAAAATAAATACGTGTACACTACATAAGATAAATAAGGTGAGTCAGACAATAAACGAGGTGTGGGTAGGTAGGCTAGTGCGTTATATTATTGAGGCATTCAGTGCGACCATATCCAGCTTACGCTGCGCTTCCACCAGATACTGCCGTAATCGTCTCCTAAATGTGTCCATAGTGTTGGCTGTTCTGATCGGTGGTGGAATATTATTCCAAACTTTGGAAGACGCATAACGAAAGCTGCCTCTGAACGCTGCTGTATTATGCGATTGCGTCGAGAGTTGCTGCGAGCATAGCCTTCTCCCACATTCCCGTCCACTCGTTATCCATTCTAGTTTATTATATAAATAGTCCGGGGAATACGTAAATTGTATGTACAGCTAAAGAGTGGCATTCTCTGCTGGAGTTTGTGTTGCTCGATAGCTACAACTTAGGAGTGTTTAAGTCAAGAGTGAATAGGTAACTTTTAGGCAAGCGTGTTTAATCGTCGACCACGACATCGCTTACCATCAGGTGAGGAAGTTGTCTAGCGCAAGCCTACCAAATATAAATGAAATGGATTCCCCCTATTGCAAAGCTTACCACGCAGTGTATAGTAGATCCTAGAGCAGTGATGGCCCAGTGGTAACGGACACAATTTACAAGTATGGTCGTGGATTCAAACCCAGGCAAGTGCCTTAATTTGTGTAAATTATTTCATCACTATTGCTCTCAAAACACTGAAGTAAAAATGCATTGCATTGCAATGCAAATCTAAGACATGTAACATCCATCAAACCACATTGGACCCACGTGGTGGCTTTCGGCCCATTACCTCTTACAGAGAGGAGGCCTAAACGCACAATAGTGGTCTATTGAGGGGAGTGTAAGTTCAGAAAAGGGGGTCCATCTATCCTGTCCTATCCTAATTAAATTAAAAAATTAAATTAAAAATCATTTATTTCGGAACCAGTCCATATGCATACCATGTGAAATTAAAATTATTAGATACATTAAAAATTATTACAATTGGAACAACATTACAAAAATCATTAAAACACATTATAAATTACAATTAGAAATACATTACAAAGTCATTAAATACATTATAAAATTCACAAAAACAAAAAATATTAAATACACGATGTTCATCTTATTCTAAATTTAGGTTTGGATCCGGAGTGCTCAACATGCAGCCTGGTCCAGTACCGCATTATTGGGCAATCCAGATCCAGATCCATCCTCCATGCAAATAGCTGCAGGTAGCCGTTGGAACTGCCTCGTATGCGTCGCATCAGAGAAACAACTCTCTTGCGCATAATCGCCGCAAAACCATCTATATTAGCGTCCGCGAACATACCCGACGCGCTACAGTAGCGAGGCAGCTTCATCAGCGTCCTGAAGGCATTATTATATAGAACGCGCAGGGTGTCGTACGATTTTTTCGTATGCTTAACCCATAGGCTGCACGTGTAAAACGATTGGAAAAATGTCCTAAACAACGTCGCTTTTACTTCCGCAGTACAGCGCGCGAACGTTACGACGCCTATCGTTTGCAATTACTTCTACACTTTTTTTGTATTATTCTCCTTACCCACATATCTGTAATATTGAATGAGTCTAAAAACATGTTTATTACATTCCTACTCTTAGTTTTTCTCCAAGAACATTTATGCTGATACTACTATATTCAAATGATGTACTAAAAACCTATTCTCGATGTCAACATTGTATCTTTCTTTACAATGATAACATTTAAATTAACTGTTTAGATTTAAGAAGAAAAGCATTGTAACTTAAAATTACAATATAGTAAAATATAAATAGAGCAAAATTTAAAATGTATTACATTGTATGTCAATTTAAATTACTTTAAAACAAAGAAACCCTTGTTACAAAAACTTTTGTGTAGGTATTGGAACTTGATCGACAAGTATACTTCAGTAGAAACATTGTTCATTTTTAATTACAATGAAATTATTCCATTTTACAAAAGTAGTTCTTATCCTTTATTTCTGCCTCTTAAATACGGTTAAGAGGCAGAAATAAAGGTCTGTCCTTGCTGATTTCATATGACATAAAGTTGTACCAATGTGTAACTAAAGTTATAATGTTATTCAAATTGGGTGTTGATATGTGGATACTGGACGTTACATACAGTGATTGTCCTTTGTGAAAGGGGATTATTAAAGTTCATAGAATCAAGCATTGTAAGGAATGACGGAAAAGCAGACTGTTTTAAGGACCGTGCTGAAATAAAACAACAAAAATATCTAGTATTTTTTTTACTTCGTGTATTATATGTCTTACTGACTGTAGGTACAATTGGCCAAAGCTATATCTGATCACCGTAAGGACTATTTTAGCTTGCAGGGCTCGCCCGCTAATTTAACGCCGACATACTCATCAACCAATATAAAAAAAAAACAAACAAGTCATTTGGCTATGGTCGACGCAAAAAGGGCGGTACCTAGTACACTACCTAACCGAAGCGGGGCGCGGGATATCGAGATGCGGATATAACGAAAAAGCGGTAGGTAGGTAGGTTACCTACCTACCTAGGCATACCTACCAACCTACCGCTTTCAGGTTTAAATTCGAAGCGAATCGAAGCGTCAATCTAAAATAATATTGACCACATTGCCGTTTTCTAAGCATTGACCATTGACATTCGTAGGTAATGAGATTGCAGACGCGCTGTGTACAAAATTAGCACTTCATTATTTTTATCTCTATAGGTTACACATTTGTTCATTACGTAGCGAAGCTAAGAGTCAACCAATACTCAATATTGTTATTTATTTATGAACGCTTCGCATCTAAGAAGAAATTGTACCGAACGAACGAGTTTGCGTGCGTTTGCCGCCGCCGCGTCCGCCCGCTTCGACCGCAACCATTGTTTTTGTGTTTTATTCATTTTAATACTTATCGTGAATGAAAATGACACAAATTTACAATGTCGATTTTTCATGCATTTATGATATTAAATAAGTGAACTCTAATGATTGTAATATTTTTTTGAAGCGTTTGTAGCTTAGAAAAACAAAATAATTAAAAATCTTAAAATTGCGTGCCCTAATTTGGCACAAATTTATTTAATAGGCATATGTAAGTGATCTGATAAAGGAAATAGTTATTTCATAAACTGTAAATTTTTTTTGCACTATATTTTACATATTGACCCTATGTCAGTTTGCATTGGACGATTATGACACAAATTGGGTTTGCACACTCGGCAAACGATCCTAGATATGA
Source organism: Orthosia cruda (assembly GCA_964057195.1). Lineage (NCBI taxonomy): Eukaryota > Metazoa > Arthropoda > Insecta > Lepidoptera > Noctuidae > Orthosia > Orthosia cruda. The sequence goes on from OZ059832.1 coordinate 31,814,308, forward strand.
TACCAAAATTATTTTAAACTTTAAATATTTTTTGCCCGTTTTGATTTGAATAAAAATTATCAACCACAAATCAGCGAATTACTGAAAATGCAAGTATCAGATGTGACACAAAACGCAATAATAACCTTCATAGGTACGACTGTATCCACAGGCAAGAAATAAGCAACTTTAGAAATTTTTAAACTTATGACATCAAAATAGCCTAGCGCTATCGGACATTGGCGTAGTGAGCAAAGAGACCAAGAGCTCGTTTGAGTTCAGTGGCGTTATCTGGTGGTGGCAGTTTTAACAGTGGATCAAGTATGTGTGTGTGTATGTATCAGGCTTTATTATATTGTTTTGAATAGTATAGCCCAAGAGGCTAATAGACGTTTTCCAAAATTAAATTTTTGTTCGTTTAGTGTTAGTTTGTACTTCTCTGCTGCAGCCATGAACTGTCGTAAGTTTTTGTCATGTTCCTCCTTATCTTTACCACAAACCGTGACATCATCAAGATACACAAATGTTCCTTGTAAAATTTGTTCCGATAATGTGATCCGATTAGTTCAAGTGTTAGCTTTATATTATAACTAGCTGTCCCACGCGGCTTCGCTCCCGTCAACTGGCTACCTACCTACCCATCAACCCTACCTACTCTACATACATGATTGTTGTGTAATTAAACCGTTTACGCAGCGCACGCAACGGAAGCTCTCAAAAAGGAATAATTTTGCCCGTTTTTGCAACATTTTTCATTTATGCTCTGCTCCTGTTGGTCGTAGCGTGATGTTATATAGCCTATAACCTTCCTCAATAAATGGACTATCCAACACAAAAAGAATTTTTCAATTCCAACCAGTAGTTTCTGAGATTAGCGCGTTCAAACAAACAAACAAACAAACTCTTCAGCTTTATAATATTATAGTATAGATGTTACTAAATATTGTTACTTAATATAATTGATTAACTAGTGGTGTAATTTGTAGACGTTTTCTTAAAATATTTAATTGTATTGGCAATATTGGAAATTGAATCCGGTTCTGTAGACATGATTATTTTTGTTAAAACGGAAGTCGATTGCAATCTTGATATTTTTTAAAAGGGACTTCCGGAAAAAATGTTGGAAGAGATAGATTGTTTTGGCGGTTTAGCGAGTAGAGAAAATTTGTAAAAGCAAGTGTTGAACAATTCTAAAGTGATTTCCATGTAAAATAAAGAACAATAACAGCTCGTTTAATTTCTGATTTCTATTACAAGTGTACGTTGAAAGCAGCGACTCCGTTAGTTACGCCGAATGGAATTCTTTTGAATGGTATAATTTGCCACAGGCTTCCAACGCCGTATATTTTTTTTACTGTACTACAATATGCACTTGGTGGTAAGCGCTTTTTAAATCAATTGCTATATGCTAAAATAATTAAACTTAGCCACTTTCGATATTTGGAAGTGGGTAGGCGTCCAAGCACGTAAATTTAGTGATTGTTTTTGAATAGTCGATATCTTATCTCGGCTTGGATGAATTCTTCTTCATCTTTATTATGACGTCTAGATTTAATGGCAATAGGCGTGATGTCGGCAGATAAGTGCGTAAAGACAGATGCTGGTGGCACTGAAGCTTCCATAACGCACACTTGTAGAGGCTCCCTGGTACCTCTGAATTGAAATTCTAGCTTGGCGTGTTCTTTAAGAATGTCGTGTCCAATGATGAAATCTGCACATAAGTTGTTAATTACGAGAAGATGTCGCTGTTTGTATCTGTGTTTGTTAATTTCAAGCGTTACGAAACATAGTCCTTCGACATGTGATGTATGGTTTAGTGAAGTCAGATTTATTGTTTGTTTACAAGGTCGTTGCTTGAGGTTCATCATACGCGCTATGTTGCGATCAATAAAGCTGACGGAGCTCCCAGTATCTATCAACGCATCGGCACGAGTATGATTAACGGAGATGTAAATCGTAGCTTTTACCAAACTGGACGGAGACGCAGCTGAGTAAACGGTGCTTATCGTTTGAGAAGAACTTGGTGACCGCACATATTCGACGGGAACAGTGGGACTCGGACAAGAAATAGCATTGCTAGTTGAAGAGTTGTTGCGAGAACGGCAAACTGAAACGAAGTGTCCCTTCTTAGAATAAAGTTGACAATAGGCGTGGAATACTGGGCATTTAACCCCTTTGATGCATTTTTCCACCGCAAAAGAAGCAGCGTCTTGCAGTTGGAGGAGGTGAGGACGAAACCGCTGCATTGTTTGAACGCAGTATTAGGTGTTGAGGTTGTTCTTGTCGTGGGACATTCACTGGTAAAGCATTCAAAGCATTTGGTACACCAACGCCCATTATTGCGGAGTTCTTTTTCAGCTGTTTCAAGGACGACGGCTTGGTTGAAGGCTTCATCCATCGAAAGTGTTGAGTTTTCGAGTAACCGCTCTCTTATTTTCGCCGAAATAATTCCTGCGATGAAAGCGCTCCTTATTGCTTGGTTTCTATGTTCATCGGCGGAGACAGATTTGAAATTAAAATTTTGCGCTAGAAGTTGTAAAGCGCGACAATATTCAGTAATTGTTTCTACATATTTTTGTTTTCGCGCGCCGAGGATATATCGAGCTAAGATTTCGTTCTGGGCCTTGAGATACGATTTATTCAGAACCGAAATAGCTTCATCATAAGTTTGACAATCTTTAATATGTATGTAAATGTTTGCAGTTAAATGGTTTGCTAGTAATTTTAGTTTTATTGAATCCGTGACGTCAGCAGGTATTTCTTCAATCAAGAAGTTGGAAAAGGAGTGTTGCCAATGAGCCCACTGTTCTCCCGCTGCATTAGGTTCCACGTCAAATCGATCAGGTCGAAGATACCTGGCTAAAGAACACGTTTTCTCCTGTTCTATCTTCTTATCAGACATAGTTGTGGGTAGTTAATAAAATTGACACATTAGGAAGAAACCACCAAATAAATAACTTGGCTTTTATTAACTACAGAAATCAAGTATATGGTGTGCGAATCGACCACTCCAAAATTATGTAGTAGGCAATTCGCCCAAATTTAATTTTAAAGAACAAAAAAAAGTACAGTCGTGCTCACTTGTCTCGGCAATAAAATAAAGAATTAATCGAAGTTAATAGATATTTTACTAGAAACTAGGAAAGCAATTCATTCACTATGTAATTACCACTTAAAACGTGGCGATATGCCAGTTAGATAAGATAGAAAGGCGACAAAACAATAAGACGGACACAGCAATATTCGCTATAAAAAAAATAAAGAGAAAGCTCTATAAGCTATCAGGTAATTCCGGTACCGGTAAAGACTAACTTAAGTACCAGGAGATTCTAATCATGAGGAAGCTAGGCTGGAATCATGAGCGGTAAAAAGAGTACCGGGCGATTTTCGATTCTGAAGTCCTAGTACTCCGTTAGTCTCTACCGCTTATGATTCTAGCCCTGCAAATACTTCTTAATGATTCTGGCCTCCTGGTAGTTTGGGTGTAAATGCTTATAAAGTCAACATCTACCTCAAAAGCAAATAGGAAGTAATATTTTTATGATGTCATTAAACTCTCTACTGAATTTGATTTTGACGTCCTAAAAAAATAAACGTCCCAAGACTAGTAAGTACCTACTGATCCGTAGGTGCCATTTAATTTTGCGGAGTAAAATTGCGAAAAATATCGATAGGTGCCGTATGTGGCATACCTCAGGTGCCATTCAATCAGTTGCCGTTTAAGTGGGTGCCCAATGTGGAGTACGTGATCTATAGTAGTTATTTTAATAAATACATTTTTGATTAATTGGTGTCTTATTGCAGATCAATAACAATATTTTATACTTAATACTTCTGTACTTGAGTGTACTTCACCTTAACGGTATTGCATATAACACAATGTGTGTGCGAATCGCCTACTACATAATTTTGGAGTGGTCGATTCGCACACCGATACATTAACTTCGGGCGAATTGCCACAGAAAAATTAATATTCTTATAGGTCCATTCGCACTTTTCGGGCGAGTTAAATTCGAACGAATCATCCAATCGCTTGCTACGCATTAGCGTAGCCAAAATTGTATCCACCATCCTATAGGTTTATAAAGATAAAGATGTCTCTTATTTGTGTGCTTCTCTCTAAATTGCTTTATTTCAATAACCGTAATCCATTACCTGTAAAAAATTTAAATGATCATTACTTTTTATTTGTGTAAGCTACATGGTGGACATCTAAAGACGTGATCAGATCACAAACACTCAAGTAAAAATAATAGCACGAATTTGAATAGTTTACACAAACGGAGAGTTGGTATATATGCCTGATATCAGAATGGCTACTCAATTTGAAGTTCCTTTATTTTATTTCAGAGTTAGGTAGCTATTAATTGACTATAAGTATTATTTAGTATATATAATATAGTAAAATGTAGCGAATAGGTAGGAAGTTTTGGTCACCAGCCTGAACCGATACAGACAACCAGCCATTCAGACGCACGCTCTTATTTTACAGACCCTTGAAGAACGTTTCTCGGCACTAGTTTCTGTTAATGAGCTCTATAACGAACGCGCAGTGGAGGAAGCCGTCTGCTTGTACAAAACGAAGATGGCAGACACTAAACAGCCACAGAAGAGCTTTTTGTCAAATTTACTAAATCCCCAAGATAATTCGAAGGCCACCTTTCAGAGCCAAGTTAACTGTAAGCACGCCGCAATAAAACTGTTCATGAAGAGACGTCTCGGGGCCGTGCATCTGGATGACACATATTATGAAGATCTAATCCAGGTACGCATATTGCATCATCTTCAGTCTCTAAAAAACTCAGACCTACGTAGTTATTTATCATTAAATGAACCAGTTGTGTCCCACTGCATGGCCTACACCCTTCTGTCTTTCAATTGTTCTCTGTCTTTTGCTACATCTCATCAACATCTGGCCAATCCTTTAGTTAGGAGCAGCGATATCTTTAGGAGTCTACGCCATGACCTTCTGAGCCTACCGCGTTGCCGGTTCCCGTTTTTTTTTTAATGTTATTAATGGCTGCTTTCGCCCATTGAACTAGACTAACCCTCAGTTTCCCACCTTAAAATTATCGGAGAATTAATGTGACAAATTGTCAAACACGCGTTATCTTCTGTGATTGGCTGTTGAAAATTCATTCAACCAATCACAGCAGATAACGCGTGCTTGACAATTTGTCACATTAATTCGCCGATAATTTTAAGGTGGGAAACTGAGGGTAGGTCTTGTCTCCCGGTGGGTTGATGAAAATCTGGTCTTTTTTAACGCCACCAAAACACAGGCATGTCTTTTTACCGCAAAAAGGGCTCATTTCACCCAAACGCCTACTTTTCGGGGTGCATCTGTACCTGTAACTGATCGGCTCGAGCTCCTTGGCATGGAGTTGACATCCAGTCTCAACTTCGGCGCCTCCATTGAGTACAAAGCCCAAATTTCGGCAAAGAAACTGGGCGTCCTAAACACAGTGAAGCGATACTTTATGCCTTGACATCTATTAACTCTTTACAAGGCTCAAATCCGATCCTGCATGGATAATTGCAGCCACCTCTGGGATGGCTCAGCTAAATATCAGCTTGCCGCGCTTGACTCAGTGGAGCGCAGAGCTAAGAGACTAATTGGCGACGTCAAACTGGTGGATGCCAAGCTTCACAGCTTGGCTCATCGCCGTAAGGTTGCCTGCTTGTCGGCCTTCTACAGACTGTACTTTGGCGAGTGTGCTCATGAACTCCACGACCTCATCCCATCGGCCCCCATGGTAACTTGCAGTGCGTCTAGATGTCCGATGGTAATCGGACATCTAGACGCACTGCAAGTTACCATCCTCGCCTAGTTGCCATTCCACCAATTTGCACCAAGCGCTTCCAAACATCCTTTATAATGCGCACAGCAAAAGAGTGGAACTCACTGCCTGCGTCTGTGTTTCCGAACGCATACAACCCGAATCTCTTTAAAGTTAGAGTGAACAGGCATCTTCTGGGTAAGCTCACTCCATCGTCGACTTTGTCTCTGTCACCTCTGACCTAGACTAGAGTCCTGAGCAAACCCATCATAAATTTTAAAGATTGAATATTTTGATTACAGGCACTTGAGGCGGCTTCTAGTGAGTAACCAATGAAGACTTACACACTGAACTGGCTTATTGAGAAAGTCAAACCGAAGAAGGACCTGCAACCAACCCATTCCCCCCTATTTGTTGTTTTAATTTATCTGTTAGTGTTTGTAAATGTAATACTTTATATCTATATGTAAAGTTAATCTAATAGTAGTAAGTGTGGAGTTTCTTGTCCGTTCTTCTCCATAACTTTTATTTCCGAATGGACGGTAGAATCAATTATTATTACTTATAAATTTAATTTTTTGTCGTTCAAAGGTGCCGCATAATGGCCTTATTGAAATAAAGAAATTAGACTTTGACTTTGGCCCTGTCCAACAGTGACTGTTCTAATTCGAATATATTTAATGTCCTACCGTGTGCACTGAATATATTTGAATTCAGAATCTTAGATAATGATCAAGTTTTGGAATCATAAATATACACTCAATATTCTATAAGATAAAGTTTAACGGACTACATACCTAAAGATTAAATAAGTAGTCGAGTAGCGATGATGGATATTTTTATCTGAGATTATGAATTGACACACGAGAAGAAAGAGTGTGAAAAAAATTAAATCCATAATTTCATTACTTGTGTTCGAACCTAGTACCTACTTAAGTCTAAGTTCCAGTCCAGACTTAGAATTTTTTATCTAAGATTGCTAAACTGTTGGACATTTTTAATGCCGGTCTATAACGACCTCGAACATAATTATAAACGGTCCTATAAAATTTTGGTGCAATAATTATTACTTTATGTGAATTGTATCTTAAGTACCTGCGTCTACCTATACAAATTAAAGATTAAGCATTTTTTTTTTCGCAACTGTATACATTTAACACATTTTTAAATATTATATTATCTTTTGTATGTTATTTTTTTTTTTTTCATTACAATTGAATCATATCCAAGTACTATTTGCAGATCCGTTCAGCGTTCTGTATTGAGTAATAAACATCCATCAATCCAAAATTTTGCTTTTATAATAGTAGGATTAAGAGCCAAATGTATGGAAAACCAAGAAATAATAAGGTAAAAAGAAAATGACAAAAAATTTGAAAAAAAAACAAATTCTTATCGTAATAAAACGCATTTAATATTTAGAACATCATGATAATTTAAAGTTTTTTTTACAAAACAAAACTTCTTCTAAACTGCAATAAAGCATATTTTAATCCACATTGCGATATCAAGTCTATTAAAAGTACAAACTCTTGTTTCTGGTTAGCTTAAGCCGAAAATATCTACTTATGTAAATGTAAAATAGTGTTCATTGCTCCATTTATTACTTATAAATGTTGCTTTTTTCTAATTTGAGTAAATCAACCTTAAATAAATACATAAATTAGTTAAGGTAGTCACGAACCGAGAAAACCCTTTTACTTGCAAGTCGCTGCTAACACCATCTATAGCCGTGGAAAGGAACCGAACGCGATCGAAGAACTTATAAAAATAATCATCTGAATCAGATAACAAGCGCTAGTTACGTCGGCGCGGTTTCTTTGAATGGGATGAGGCATCTGTTTGCTAGTATTATATTATCTGTGATTTAGGTAAAGCTTGGCAAAACAAAGTAGTAGGAGATGAACTACATTTTATTGATAAGTGTTTGTCGTTCACTGTTTGTAGAAGTCAACGACAAACACGTGTGTGTGTTTTTTTGTGAGTTTACAAGTAGAATTTTATTTTATTCATTTATTTGATCGATTTATTGCTTTTATGCCAGACAGCGATAGTGGCGCCTTCAGTTTTCGAAACTTTTTGTTTGCATTTCTACCTGTATCCGTATATATGTATACCGAAATACTGACACAAGTCACATTGCACGTTGAACACTAAGTACAGAAAACTTTTGCGCATTTATGGCTTATTTTATCATTCATAAAAACATTAATATATTTATAAAAATGCATCACAAATAACTTATATCTAGCAACATTTATAAATACTAAACAATTAATGTCTTTCCGATACCTAAATGGAATAAAAATTGAGCTCTAATTTCGGTAAGTCGATATAAAATTAGTGGTAAGTATGACCTCCGCACCATCGCGTATTTTTTTCACAAATACATAAATATTGTATTTGTCAGACGGTCTCAGGCAAATGTGAACAAAATAGTCTTCTTGTACTTTAAAGCACTGCTAAAACTGAGGCGAATCACGCGTAGGATGCGGAATGTGGTTGCATGCATGCACCGAATTGCACGCTGTCTACTGAAACAACGCGTGCCTATATAATCACTGGTTTAAGAGAAAATGTGGGCAGAGAGCTCCGACTGAATATCCTAAGTAAAAATTCGTAATTCGAGGTTTGGCCCTCGTCTATTTCCTCCTCTAATATTGGAACAATTTAAAAGACATTCCATAAACTAAAAAATAAAGATATATACTATGTCCCTATGTTTTTCTTTTTGATGATATATTATTGTTAGAAGCACTAGAACCCTCAAAAACTGCTCAAAATTGCGCTGTCAACAGAGGTATATAGTTTTCACAATCTAAGAAACTCGTTGACGTTTCTCATTTTACATGCCGCGTTAACTTTCTACGTAAGAATTATTATTAAGTATTTTTATAGCTATTAAAACGGGCTTTTTATTTTTTGACAACATAAATGTACAAATTTGACAACTATAGGTAAATGAAATTAGAAAAACATAAGGGCATAGAATATATCTTTCTTTTTGAGTTTATGTAATATCTTTTAAATTGGTCCAAAATTGGAGGAGGAAATAGGCGAGAGCCAAACCTCGAATTATGAGTTTTTACTTAGGCAATTCAGGTGGAGCTCTCTGCCTATATTTTCTCCGCGATATTTGATTAAAGTTAGGATAACTTCACAAATAGTTACTTTCGGAGGGAGCGCATTTTGTCCCGGATCCCGCGCTGGATTCGTCTCAGTTTGAACAGTGCTTTAGTCTAACATTCAGCATTTGACATTTATGACTTTACACAGCTAATCACAGCAGTATTTCGACACATCATAATCCAGAGTTTTTATCAACACGCCAGTCACTTTACAATCGCTTTCCGGAAGCTTTAACAATTAACAGTCATTTGGTACTTTATGCGCGTGTACATTGTATATTTTACAGTTTTTTTTTAGAACATAAGACGTTTAACTCTAGGCGAAGCGTTTTTAATCTACACAGGTATATCACCAAACGATTGAAGTATTCAATTACACGTATCTCGTATCTGAAAAACTCGTAGAAAAGTATTAAAATGTAAATTATAATGCAACCACGTAAAACACTTCATTTGCCAAAACATAGACACTAAAAATACTGAAACGTTCACAAATTGTGCTTACACATAATAAAGGAGAGCGTTATTAGGTTTTATTAATATGAAATTCTTTACATCAAAATTATGAGTTTCTAACGTTTGAACCTCGTCTGCCGAACTGTAGAACGTAGGTTCGCCATCTCTTCCGCCGCATGTACAGTCAAAGAACTTCATTGTTGAGCAAGTTGTCAAACTACGTCGTCGTGTTATAGATATTCACAAAAAAAAAACAATTTGAATTTGCCGGACCATTTTATTTGCTTATCAATCAAGATCCATGACTTTACCTACATGCGGGTCATTTCACACCATCAGAAAATGCTCAAATTTTTTTAATGTCCTGGTTATAAAATAAATATTCCTTAAATAGTTTTGACGTATTGTATTGTATCGCACCAAAAATAAAAGAATATTCCATAATCAAATGCTGTAATTTTCAAGTCTTTTCAGTATTAAAAATATATGAAATATATCATCAGTAATCAATGAATTTCAAGTAGAAAATGGAAAGATATTTCCAAATTAAAAATACAAATTCTGCAAGTGCAGAAGACATTTACAGAAGCATTAAATAGTTTTTCTGTCTTTATTATTTTGCTTGCGTTAAGGATATTCTACAAGCGGGTTGTGTGGTACTGCTTAATACTCATTATCTTATAAGATAATATAATATCTGCTAAACACCTACATTCTTTGATGTCTAGATAATTCATAATTCTGGCAGTGAGTGTTATGCATTGTATCATGATTAGTACGTTAAATAATAATAAAACACGTTTAGATATTTAAATAAACTATCAACCAATCTGCGTTACCTTTTCCCAACAAAATAAATAAGTTTATTTAAATAAACTAAGTATATAGGTACAATACAAATAGAAATTTGGATTTGGTGCAATTTTCATGATTAACCCAAATGACGAAAACGAAAAAAAAATGTGGAAGAAAATGCCTAAGGCATTAAGTCCGCCTTTGTACTTGTGCATTAAACAAATGTCGTTATTGAAACTTTGATAAATACTTCATTTATAAATAAGCCACCTTTGCTAGAACAAAAAAAAAACCTTCAAACGATGACATTCGAACAAACTGGTTCACCTCTATCAGATAAACCTTTTCTAGTATTTTGTAATGTTATTTTCAAATGGTCTTATAAACTGGTTGGCTCTGTATGAGAAATGGTCTTATAATCGCATAAAAAATACATAAGTCCTAAAGGTGAATATAGACCAGAGCATTTGCTTGTTACAGAACATCGAGCATCCCCTGTTTATAAATTTACCCGAACCACACTTCGAACATGAAGCTCGATGTTTTGTTACAACCTGATTTCAAACACCAACGAGCGTTTTGGTGTAACATTTAATCGAGCAAAGGCACGAGCGCAGTAGACGTGAAGTGATGTCAATAATGAACGCAAAGTACAGAGAAATGTTACAGGAAAATGCTCACTCGCCGTGAGCGTCGAACACATCGTCAAACATTCGCAAGAACGTTACATTACATGGAAATGCTTTAGGAAACTGAGTATTTGTCTGTACTGTACCTACCATTCGTAAGAACGTTACATTACATTGTAATGCTCGCGAAAACAGCTCTAGTGTATACTTATCTTAAAACTTCAGGGCAGGACAAGAACGAAAATTGTATGAAACCCATCATTATATTATCTTTCATTATGCTTTACATAAAACTGACAGTACCTACGGTAGCTCGCGCATCAGTGGTAAAAAATCCAATATAGACTGGCCTTGCATTCTACTGAATCTCAATACTAAGCAAGGTCAGCTAAAGATCGAACCATTGACGTACGGTCGACTGTACGATAGTCCCCAATCCGAGCTAATATTATACTGTCAAAGAACATGACATTGTCGCTACCGGAGTTGTTCCAAATGAGCTCTAAAATTAAACTAACAGAGATTTGTAGACTACCTACACATGTTTAAATTTCATGATTATGGAACTTATCACTCCATTTGCGTATTTCTATAGATTTTGATTTAAGCAAACACAGCGACAATAATTTACAAAGATTACTAAAACAATAAAATTTGATGAAGCAACTTGGTAGACGCACAACATCAAAATCCAAGTTAATCACAACTTCAGCAAAACGAATAATAAACGATATATATTCCAGTCTTTCCTCTGCCGTTATATTAAATATTAATCTTTGAAAAGTCATAGGAACGTTTTGGAAAGAATTACCTAACCACAAAGATAGAATAAGAACCGCAACATGTATGTACTACATTCGAGGCGCTGCAGTTAAGTTCCAATCAGCGCGCTGATTGGAACTTAACTACTTTACTTGTAGATCAAGAAACTTATCTTTAAATTCGAATTGTGCCATAAATATTCTACTAATCTATTACAAAATACTTAAACTGCGCGCCTTAAGTCCGTAGTACGTAGATGTAGCAGATTAACATTAAAGTCACATGCCATTTCTAAACATTGCGCGTTCCTTAAAACAATTCTCTCATTCTTTTTTTAAATTTAAATAAAAAAATACATAGGTAAAAATATTTGGATAGATTGCATCGATAGTGTGTCGGTATCGATACGTGCATGAAGCGGTGCGGGGTGCGGGGCGCGCGGGGTTCAGCACACGCAGCCGCTCTCGTTGCCTTCCTGCTCCGAGCCCATGGGTGACTGCGTCTGGAGATCCACGGCTGTACCACGAGTCAAGGATATCATCACTACTCTGTTACCTCCCAGAAACTTTCAAACTACTCGCAACGTCACGTGTTGAAAGTTAGAACACTACATGGATATTTTGGCGCGAGGACATAACATTTTCACAAGATATCAGAATTGAAAAAAAAAATACCAGACCAGCGACACCCCTCTTTCAATGTCATTCAAACGCTTCACGCAACGCAAAGCGCAAATGTACTATTTTCATTATTTTCTATAGATCCTTGTATTAGGTACTCTAAGCCATATGTCACTTGGAACAAATGTACCGCGTTACCATGCTCAAAACATCACGTAACAAATTATATTTCGTAGTTATCAATATAGCAACAAATAACCAACCGATAAAAAAAATATGGAACATTTATGTTCGCAAAGTTAACTCGACTAAATGTAGAAAACAGCTTTGGTATCGGAATTGATCCCATAATGACTTTTGTTTATACCTATGTATTCATGAGTCCTACTTTGACCCCCTGAAGGCTGCCAAAGAAATGTAAGCCACCCTTGCAGGACCAGTCGCAAGAAGTCTGTGGGCTTTGAACTTTGTAATATGTTCATGGCTTTGAGTTACTTCAAGCTACGAACGAACAAAAAATGGTGAACACGAACATCGATCACGGAACATTTGGTTCGTACGTGTGGACGAAAATGAGCAAAGCGAACACGAACATCTTACAAACACAGTTAGTTCTACTTGTGTTCGCGCTCAACCCCTCATTCACCGTTGGAAGTGTTTTGTTATACGTTGTGATTCACGAAATATTGTTTCCAAGTGAGGACACTTTTATACTAACAGTTTTGTACAAAAGTGAAAACAAAATACATTAATTTTAGACTTAGTCACAAGAAATTAGTGGACATTTCTAAATCTTACCGAAGTTCTCACAGAACAACCAAATTTGAACACCAGGAACATTTTTGACGAACACAGTGTTTGATGCTCGTTAGTGGTACGCACTTGCGAACAAAGTGTTCGATCTTTGTGTTCACCATGTTTTTGTTCGTTCGTGCACGGCTTTGTTTCATATAAAGGATTAGGTACCTATCGCCAGAATACAAGGGGCCGGAAGCAACTATCTGATTTTATTTTTTTAAAGCATTAAATCTTTTACTTTACGTAAAAAACTTCAGGGCCGTTTTGTGAATAGTATTATGCATAGTATGTGTTCCAAACTTGTTTGTTTTTATAATATTAGGAGATATTAGAACCAGTCTCAAGGACAAATAAACACAAGATTAGTGTTTTAAATATTTTATTCAAAATAAACCAGCGTGATATGGATATTTACAATTTCAAGACAAATATAACAGCCGCGGGATGCACTCACTATTTCATTTATTATTATACATCCATAAAAACTCTTTTTAAGTAATTACTCGCAACGTTTTTATCCGACTGTACCAATAGGGATTATAATTTAAGATATTATTAAAGGTCGCATACTCTCCAAGTTAAATGAAATAAAACACTAGAGATATGTTGACAGATTCATACTGTTACATTTCCGATAATAGTTTGGTACTGGACATTAGTACCCATTTTTATTAAGGTCTGCAACTATTCGTATAATTCTGAAGTTACTTTGTAGTTATAAATAGTGAGTGCACCTACGACTTGACAGCGGTCGTTCCTACGTGTAACACTGAGTATGGTATAGGTCTAACAAGAATAATTCGACTGTATAACCTAATAATGCAAGAATAGAATTTTCACCAAGCGGACTCTTAAAATGTCAGAAGGTATCAAAATAACCTTTAAAAGTTATCCCAACAACTAAGCTCTATTACTATTCTCCTGGATTGATAATCAAAACATTATTTCACAATATACAGTCGAATTTTCATGTCCAACAAATAAGCTGCATCAGTAAACAGTACAAAAAAAATATTGCACCTAAAATAATAATTTATAAAAATAATTTATAATAATTATAAATAAACATTAAAGTTATTAAATATCCTTTACGAGGCCAAACGTTATTAAAATTATTGTATATTGCTAATATGTATTGATTATATCATAAACAAAGCACATTGGAATGATATATTTAAAAAATAGTGTTAAACTTTTCTATAGGTTCCTCGATCTCGACACATGAAAGCCAGCTGAAAATCTCACTAAAATCGTTTTAGATGTAAGAATCATAAGTTTATGCACTTAAGCACTAAGTAAATAAATAATACTAATGTACAGAGACGGCGGGACTCCCAATTCTTCTAGAAAAACTGATTATGTATCTTCACCGAAGATGTCTAACGATTTTCAATCGAATAGGGAAAAAAACAAAAACAAAATGTTTAGTCCGTCAGTTAAGATTTCCAAAAAACATTAGACACGTATTTTTTCTTTTGTCACGTTAACAAAAAATTATGACGATATAGTGCGTTAAAATATCGCATGACGTCATGCCTTGGTACTCTTTCTACATAGAAGTTACGTCACAAGCCCCCACTTCCGAACTTCTTGGTGAAAGCAAAAAATACGTGTCCAATATTTTTTGATAACTTAACCGGCGGACTGAATAGAATTTGCTGTTTCGTAACCCGTCATCATCCCTATTACATCTCGATGAAGTATTAAGTTACCGATCAAAATATTAGGAACTGTTATTTTAAAGACAAGAGTAAACAGGAGTCTCGCTGCCACATGCTATGTACAAAATACAGAGCAGCTCTTATATAATAAAATTTAATTGAGACGCGTAACCGTAACTTTATAAATACACCACCAAAGTGTTGCCCGGGCAAAAAATTAATTAGAAGAGACACTCAGCGTAGAAAATTATTCACCTGCGTACGAGTATCTATTAAGTAGTTTAATGACCAATCTGTGTTTGGAATTTCATATTCACACTACTGTGAACGTTATTCAGAGATGAGATTGAAATATAACGTTGCTTGTTTGATAAAATATTTGATGTGACTCTATCGACAGTTCTAGCGATAGATTGACCAAATTAGTAAAATCGTCGTTCACCTGCACCTTCCAGCATTTAAATGAAGTCAAAGCTTTCCATATGGATACTCACAGGTCGGAAAAAAAATAAGTAAAATTGTCACGACAAAAGAAGTTGAAATATATAATAGTAGTCTTCATCTTTGTAATACAATTGTACCTACTGGGCCTAAACTGTATAGGGGTTAAATAAATCACCATCGACTCGGAAGAATTAGAAGAATTGTAACAGCGCCATACCGGCAGCAATCGGAACTAAAACCATGCGAGTACAGATTATAAACTTTGTAGAAAGACTTCAGTGATGTCACATCACATAACGTTACGATTACAATCGCCTCTTTCAATCGCAATAAACACTTTAATTCTCTCAGTAACAATATTCTTGTCAGTACAGTATCGCATAAGAAGTTCTGCTTACTACCCAAACTAATTTAAGCTTTATGGTGACAATAGAGGGCGTGCATGCAGTCTCAGTCTCATACGAACTTAAATATTAAAATAAAACTTTCTTAGAATATTATATTTATATTATTAAACGGGGTGACATTGGGAATTTTTAACGAGGTGAAAATACTCATGAACAAGACGTGGAACCAGTTTATAAATAATCGGTTATTAAATGTTATAATCGGTTTTATCGTTTATTTTGAGAGCGTTATTGAAAACTCTAATTGACTGGTTTAGGCGGGGCGTGCGGCTAAAACTAAATCGTTTTTGTACTTAAGCACGGTTGCTCATTGAAGATAGACGACAAAAACCGTTCATAACCGGTTAATTACACAAAACCTATTTACGAACTTTTGCTTGTGTAAAACCGTTAAATTATGGTTAAAGATAGAACAAAACCGAAAGAAAAAGTACCCTATGTATTAAGGCGTTAGCCGGTTCGACATCTTTCCTGTCTCCAAGCCTTGCTCTTGAATATGAACAACTTTAAATATGGAACTAACCCTGTAAACGCGAAACAAATCAGCTGTTCCCTACATTTTGTCGAGATAAGCGAGCATAATTGTACTGAACAGCATTTTTTTCATATTCCAGATTCGACCCATTAATAAAAGTTATAAGTTTGAATTCATGAGTACTTTCACCGCCTGAAAGATAAACCGTGATAAGACTCAGTCACCCTGTATATTATCAAAGGGATAAAATAATGGGGGAATTTAATCTCCACATTCTGAGCCACGAATACCAGAGAATATTGATAAAATTTCGCAGATGAATTTATAAAGCTCTATTAGAAAGATTGGACCTGCAATGCTATCGAACGTCACCAGCTAATTTCAGCATTCCACATACTTTTTTATCTTAGAACGAAGCGCAGAGCGTGAGTTTATAAATTCCCACATAAGTACTCATTTTCCTAGTGCGGCTAATACATAGTGCTTTTGTGTAAATGCGTGGTCAAAGTAGCACGTCGCTGTCTTAAATAACCCTTTGATTCATAAATATATCAACATTGACCAGTCGTCCTGTGTTGCTGCAGCTACGCGAAAGAAACGCCATGTTATTAATGAATTTAAAACATAATTGGTATTTTCTATGACAGGATACTCATTTGATATTTTCGCTTTGTACTGTGAGGACTCTTCACCCATTTAGAGGCAACCTCCTTGCCTATTATAAGACTGGCAACAGATAACTATTTAATTTTGGAAGGTGATTGAAATCGGAAAGTAAGGAAATAATTGAAGATGTTTTTTGTTTAGCTTGGTTTGTCACTTCTGTTCAAGCTGCCTTAAGGCATGCACGTTGTTGTTTCAATATAACACTTCAAAGTATTTTCTGCATATTATTTAGTGCTCTCTGAGCTACCCCCTCACAGTACTCACATAGGACGATAGGTCAGCATTTCCAACTGATAACTAAATCGTAGCATTTCAAGGCGGGTCGCACCATCCAAATTCACAGGAACGTATACGTTAAATATGGCACTAACGAGCGTCAATGCACAAGAAGCTTTGCTACAACTGCTATCCTTCATTACTTAAACTGTTACAAAAACCGATGCTGGTGCAACCAGCCCTTCTCACATAATTATGGCATTGTCTGATTTAGTTACAATTTATGAACGAAGGACTAAACAAGACAGATGGGAGTCAAGTATAAATATTATGCCTTAATTCGTTATAATTTCAAAACTAGTTGAATGTACATTAAATCTAATATCACTGGAGACAAACACACAAAAGCACGCTAGCACGTATCAGATCGGTTCCAACACTCCGTCGCTTGCCCGGCGCACTTCTACTGGCTGCGGCGTATAGCATCCGACCTTACATTATTATATAGAACTTTGATGATTTTATCCATTACATTAATTTATTGTTCATTTGATTTTGATATACTAAATTTATTTTATTTTTTATTTTATCCCTCAAGATACACAATTTAAAAATCGAATGATTGTTTGTCTGTGGTCGAATGCCGCGCTTGAAGATCAGTAAGACATCGGAGAATATACGCCGCAGAGCGTCGGTCGGTGCGGGAGTTGGGCCGGTGGGGCGACAGTGTCAGGCAGGCTGTCCGACCGGGCGGGCGCGTCGGGCCACTAGCACGCACACCCGCTGTCCGGCTCCTTGTTGTCTCCGGGCGCTTGCCTCAGAATCACCTCGTGCACTGTACACACATTAAGGAAAATAAAATGGTACTAAGATACAGTTCGAAGGAAAAGATGTCGGTAAACTGGAGAAACTATACAAGTGAAATGTTTTCGATTTATTTAGTGATAACTAGCAACCCGCCCCTGCTTCGCACAGTTTACGAATTGAGAAAACTATAGAGGTTTCTTTATTGTATGCTATAGCCTATTTTTTTTTCTAATACTTACTATGATATTTTTTTATCTTTCGGGAAAAAACTCTAAATGATAGTGAAAACTGCATCAAAACCCGTTGGGTATTATAGAAGACCACATAGACCGAAAACTGCATTCGTTTTCATACTAATAATTATGTAAAAGAAGTTACAATTTTTAAACTTATCCCAAATACCCTGATGTTCATTCAACACCTAAAGTCCAAAATCCTTCAAGTTTTTTTCTCGTTTCATCAATGCTAGGCTAAACTTATTCGATTTATTTTACTATATCGACTAATGCGTCATGTTACAAAATTTCGACGGGCACTTGCAGTTAAACACAATCGCTTCGCAATCATATAATGATATCGCACCTCATAAATCACATATATAAGTACCTAACCGATTATTAGTTATCGATACATCACATCAAAATTTGATTTTGACTTCCTTATCAACATATCTAGGAAAATGTACTTTGAAAAATATACTATTTATAACATCCGATAAAATTAACAAACGTTTGGCCTTCCTAGAATGAACGACGTTTTGGTTCATTCAGAGTGGGTGAAAGTATGAATTTTCTAGAGATGATGTCTATGGCTTCGGACATACTCTAAAACTTGATCAAGGCAAATCTTTTAACAACTCATTACGGTTTACTTTAACTTTTTTACTTACATGTAAATGACATTGTGGTAAAGCCCACAGGAGCGAAGCCACGGGCAAATCCTAGCTATAACAGTTTATTTGTAAGTTTCCCCATGAAATTTACCGACACCTGTACGCCTATTGTATTCCATGAAACCCTTGCTTCGTTTTGAAACTCAAAAGTAGAATCAGTTTACAAAACTTCAATGGCTAGCGTCATCGAAATACTCAAAACCGAAACTATGGCTGAGCTTGAAAACCAAAACAAGAGAATCTTAGGTCCGCTTACACCACTATTCACTAAATACATTTAACCCTACGGCCGACTTGCACGAAAAATTTAACTCAAGAGTCAGTTGCTACTCAAGGTTAAATTGTCAATATTGTATGACAAACCGTCAATTTAACCTCGTTTGTATCTTAAGTTTTTCGTGCAACTGGGTATAAACGAATTTAAAAAATCATTCCATTTCTGTCAATCGTTTAAAGTAGACAGAGCCAGAATGATGTATCTGTAAACGTTAACCTCTAAACGCACATAGTGATTTATGGTGCAAGCCGGCCTCAGAACGAAAATAGACTTCAACAGAAGATTACAACAGTAAGGCCGGGACTCCACCAAAGCGGAGATGTGCGGAGAAGTCCAAAGCGGGGAGGAGATGTTTTTTACACAACCAATAGAATTTCGTTATTCCTACATCTTTCGTCTCCGCTTTAGACTTCTCCGCACATCTCCGCTTTGGTGGAGTCCCGGCCTAAGTTGTTTACGTAGAAACAATGCGAAGTGAAGTCAGTTTACATAGAGAAAGTAAGGGACCATCCTGATGCCGCAACGCGCGATATCGCGCACGTTTTTTTAAAGAAGTTTTCAATTTAATATAGTCTAACGGGGGTTACCGTTTTATTGCTCACCAGTTGTCGCCACTGTTGAGTAAGGTTCAGAAGTCGTTGTTAAACGTTGATATTACGCGCACGGAAGCAAACTTTGAATTTAAATCATTTCTAATGCCGTAGAAGTGCGATTAAATATAAAATCGAGTATGCTGCAATTTCGCGCAGCCCCTTTAATCTGATAAAAAAGAAAGATAAAAATTTCCGGAATTTAAAACACTATTAAAGCAGTGGTTGTTAAAACCCGTACCTATCTTAATCTGCCATAATCATCACCATCATTTTATCCAATAGACGTCCATTGCTGGACTTAGACCTCTGTCATATTTAGAAAATATTAAGAATAATAAAAAAAAAAATGCAAATAAACTCGCGCCTAAAGCAAATAAACTATGAAATTTGACATTTTGAAGACCTCACTCTACACCAGCGCCCCTAGCGGAAAATTCAAACATGGTAACCCCCATTGCATCGCATTGCGTCCATGTGAACGCACTTGCATCATCGCTACGTAAAAATCGCTTATCGGTGTGAAATAAATCAAATCGCATCGAGACATCAGAAAGGTCGCTAATAAGTTAGACACCGATATGCCCGGACCATGCATTCAACATGCGGTTTCAAAAAAAACTAATGTTTTTCATTGAGGTAACCCTAAGAAGCGCAAATAATCAAAACATAGCAACAACTCATAAATATGAAGCAGGACATCGTTGCTGTCATAAATATAAAGCTGTACAGTCGGCAACATTATTTTTTATTTTTTTTGTTGGTAGTCTCGCTCTTGACCACTATCTCACCTGATGGTAAGCGATGATGTGGTCTACGATGAGGAACGCTTGCCTAGAAATAACTTACTAATGATCTTATTCAAAAATATTATCAAAATACAGTTATATGTAAGGGTAGTAATAGGAGGCGTTATGTAGTTTCTGCCTACCTCCATTGGAAAATGGCTTGAATTTATGTATGTATACACAAGCGAAAATCAAAACCATTAAAATGAAGTTTGTGATTTTTTTATTTTGGCATTTATATCCCACTATTGAAATTTAAATACGATTTTTATGATTGTTTATTTTATTAATGTATTGTAAATGACTGATATATTAGCGTCGTGAAAGCTTGCTTTCTGCACTTTTATTGATACCAAAACCCCAATACAAAGTTTTGCATGCTTCAGTATATTTTTTTTATAATCCTGAATAAACACTAACGTTGCCGACTACACATAGTTAGGTCTTAATAAGCATGGTTATAAAGCGATGTTAATTTAAATAAATAAAAATATAATAATTATAAAATGGCCTATTCACAATATGCACTGCTTCTTATGATTCTAATATCATTTTCACAGAAACGTATACATGTGAATAGACCTGGCCACAGAATACAGAATTTACAGATACTCAATATCACCAGTATCGTTCGCAGCAAGCGCGGTCATAAAACGAGGGAGCGAGACAGCACGATACTAAAAACTCATTCATGTCAACGCCATCATGATTCTGTTTAGCCAAAGGAACAGTGCTATTCGTCATATATAGCTCCCGTCTCTCTCATAGCGGATTCATGAAAGTTTTGATACGTCAGAGTAAGGGCCCTGTACGCACGTTTTGTGACCATTGCATGCCTTTGATTATGAAACAAGATTTTCAAAGTTTTTTATTGTAGTAAAGTATTTGTAAATTTAATAAAATGCAGCGTGACCGAGCGATGGAATAGACAAATAGATGGATACAGGTACAGGTATAGACATATAATATTAGTAACGTTAAGTTTACTTACAACACAGACGTTAGACTGTTATAAACCACCACCGTAACACAGACTCGTCCGGAACACGTCACTTGTTTATGGAACGTCTATAAACGATGTGCGAGATCAGCTGAGCGTATTTTATATGGACACACCTACATAGTTCAAATTATGTATATGTCTTTTGTTTTTACTGAAATAGTAAACCCGAGTTTCCCTTCGGGCTGAAAATTCGTTCAACCAATCACAGCAGATAACGCGTGCTTGACAATTTGTCACATTAATTCTGCGATAACTTAAAGGTGGAAAACTCGGCCTAAGTCCATTACGATCCATTAGGTACTCATTAAACTGAATCGATCGGTTAAATATAGAAGAAATTATCTTTTATTAAAACAATGCGATCTTGGTTTTTCATATTATGAAAATACTGTATGTAGCCGGCTGTATGTACTGTTAGTTCTTCATGGGTAAGGCTAAATTTTTACATAGTCTAAATAAATGAAGACACAGAATTGTCTGCAAATATCTTAGTACCTATTTTTTTACATAAACATCATACGGCAAAGTGTCGTAAATAAAAATTACTGAACCCAATATTTTAAGTCTTTTAACGTATTTAGAAACGCAGCTGATTCCACACAAAAAAAAATAAACAATGAATTCCATTTTTAAATAATCCGCCAATGTATTGCCGTATCGGAACAAAAACATATTCTAGCAATTATGGTCCGTGTACACACTAAATAGATTACTTAAATACGTCATATATATGTGCGTGTATGAACGAGCGTGGAGAACTGAGTGAGTAAAAAACATTAGTTCTTCGTTGTTGGCCCAATGTTGGCCCATTGCTGGAGGTTGGGTTAACTTGGCAGCTCGACAGGGTTTTTTTTTCACTTGACTCTAAGAACGTTTACGGAGTACAGAATTTTATGCAATCTTAAAAGTCCGAAATTTTGGCATTTAATTAATCATTTTCTATTGAAAACTTGAATAGCTCTGTCTTTTTCTCTACCTTTTTTAATTTTCATTAAAACGGGATTATTAATTTAAGATTTTGGACCTAAAAAAAAATTATGAAATACCATGCAGAATAAGTACATAATTCTGCGTCCACATCTTTTTCATCGATGGACTTCACCAGTAAAGCCTCTTAAGTATAAAATTTATGGTGACGCTATTAAACGTGACTGAATTATGTATTTTTTTAATCATCATCAAGCTACCAAGTTAACTCACCAAGTATAAAAAGGACGGACCACACACTTAATAAACCCCTTATCACCCCGATGCAAAAGTCCCAGATTTACCGCCCATGCAACAAATCACCAATGCATGCCGTATGGTATGTTCGCTTTTAGTTTTAACACACGGTCCGGCCCGTGTGAACAGCCAGTGACAAAAATCGGTGAGCAGAACAGACCAGAGTTCTATTTTCAAAATATTTTTTTTATTCAGTTACTGTAACTGTTAACCAGCTGTTGTCGCCGACTGTACTCGGGTCATGTTCGTTCGTTTTTGAAAAAGGATACTGTCTTCTGGTGGCTTGTTCTCAGCAGAGTCCATCCCGGGCAGCGCGGCTGCAACCCGCCGGAACAACTGGAATGTTGAAAGATTACGTCAGAGATATACATAAGATCAAAGACAAATTATTGCACACACTTAACAGTCTAGCTACTGATTATTGTTCTCTGCTTGTAGTCAACCCAAATGCGAAGTATTTTTCAGGGTTACATAGTCATCATTTCAGCCGAAATTATTTCATCACTGCTAGACATAGGCCAAGAATCGCCTTAAAAAAAAATGATAACTTTTCTGTTAGTCATATTGCTTTTCAAGCTAATTTTGGTAATATTTAAGATTTTGAAAGAATTTTCATTAATTTGAATTTGACTGAAATCCAATTTTTAAATCACAACATTTCTTAAACGAACATAAAATCTGCAACTACTCTAGAACCCTACAAAAAAAACCCCGCCCATTATTCAAATAAAGAACCTAACTCTAGTCTCCTTGGAGCATCTATTATCCTCCACAGCCAAGGTAAAGGTCGAGTTATACGACCTCCATCGATCCGTGACGTCACCACTAGACAGACGTGATACACACTCGTTAACGGATAACTATCCATTACTAACGCATTGATTACATTGATTATGGCGATGGGGTTTGACGTTTGTGTGTAACTGTTTTTTTTGCTTTAAAAATAAATAATCGCAAGGGTTACAAGATGAAGCACATGATATTATTGCCTCTGGGTTGAATTAGACCTTTCCGCCCGGATTCGGTCACGGAATAAGGTCTAAGCACAAATTGGCGCTGGCAAGCAAACCATTCCTATATTAGTGACATTTGTTTCTGAGTGACAGATTTACGGGATACTGCTAATCCAATGAACGCTTGTAAATTTCTGTACAAGGGGGTAAGCCTATTTCCATGAACCAGGCAATCAACACTTCGGACTGCGAACTGTTAATAGCAACTCGAAGTTTGGAAGTTAGTGGTGAGACAGCCCCGTACCAGATTGCCTAATATTGCCCGTACCTCAGAAAGTACGTGGAGGTTCTGCACCTCATCTCTCCCCGGTCGTATCGGATTGACGTACCATTGGACTATGAGAGTGAAGCAACAGAGATAGGGTACCTGGGTTTGCACATACACTTGTGCACTATAATATCTCCTGCGATATTGGCTAATCTCCGTTATAATAATAATAATAAGGGCGATAGTTTGAGTCCACTTTGGTTTTGCCTAGCCTTGAATCCTCTAAGCATGATGCTGGAGAATTCAGGGCTAGGCTATCGGTTGAAGAGAGGTGGTCAGGTTATATCTCACCTCCTTTACATGGATGACTTGAAGCTTTTTGCCCCCAGCAATCTTCAGCTGATGGAGCTACTAAAGGTAACTGAAACTTTTAGTAGCGCCATCAGGATGGAGTTTGGTGTGGACAAATGTGCGGTCATGCATGTAAAGCGAGGGGAGATTGTGGAATCCGTAGGAATTCAACTTGCGGATTCCATAAACCTGAGATCCCTCTCTCCAAACGAAACCTATAAGTATTTGGGTATGTCGGAAGCGTTAGGTATCAGTACTATAGACATGAAGCAATCGTTGAGGGAACGCTTCTTTGGCCGCCTGAAGAAGGTATTCAATAGCCTTCTTTCGGGCGGAAACAAGGTGCGCGCCTTCAACGGTTGGGTCATGCCGGTGCTGATGTACTCTTTCGGCATACTCAAATGGACTCAAACGGAACTTGACGCCCTGGATAGGCGGGTCCGTACACTGCTGACTGCATATCGAATGCATCACCCACGATCGTCAGTCATGAGATTGTATATCCCGCGGAAGTGTGGAGGCCGAGGCTTTTTAAATGCCAAAAATCTCCACAACCGCGAGATATGCAATCTCAGAGAATATTTTCTAAACACCGGCGACGTGGGTATTCATCGAGATGTAGTAGCAGTGGACAAGGGACTCACCCCGATCTCCTTGGCGAATGAGAACTGGCGCAAGCCTGTAGTGCTTGACACTAACGACCGCAAGGAGGTATGGCAGAGTAAGGAGCTTCACGGACGCTTTTTCCGGGCCCTACATGGGTCCGAAGTAGATCAATCAGCGTCCGTAGCCTGGCTGCGATTCGGTGACCTCTTTGGGGAAACCGAAGGTTTCGTCTGTGCAATTATGGACGAAGTTATCATGACGAATAACTACCGGAGATTTATTGTAAAGGATGGCACGGTTGACATCTGTCGGGCATGTCACCGTCCGGGTGAATCGATCCGCCACATTATCTCTGGTTGTTCTCGTCTAGCTAACGAAGAGTACTTGCATAGGCACAACCTTGTAGCCAGGATTATCCATCAGCAACTTGCTCTGAAATACACTCTTGTGGCGTCGGAGGTGCCGTACTACAGGTATGTGCCCGACCCAGTTCTCGAGAATGGCAATATCACATTGTACTGGGATCGGTCCATCATCACTGACAGAACTATTATCGCTAATAAGCCTGATATAGTGGTGGTGGACCGAATCGAGAGGCGTGCAATGATTGTTGACATAACTGTCCCGCATGACGGGAACCTCGTGAAAGCCGAGAAAGATAAGCAAATCAAGTATCTTGACTTGGCTCGCGAGGTTGTCGACATGTGGGATGTGGACTCAGCGATCATTGTACCGATAGTCGTGTCAGCCCATGGCTTAATAGCCACGAGCCTCGACCAACACCTTAGGAGGCTCTCGTTAGGCGGCTGGGTCAAGGGCCTGATCCAGAAAGCAGTACTGCTGGACACGGCTCGTATTGTTAGGAGGTTCCTCTCTCTGGAGCCCTGACCGCCGGTAGCTTGGACCCTGTTCCCGATACCGGTGGGCCTCTATTTTTTATATTTTTAAATGTTTTTCTTTTTTGTGTGTTTTGTAAAAATATTTAAAAATGTAATAAATAAGAAAAAAGTTAAATAAAAGACATAATAATAAGTATAGTATTAGATACTAATGACCGCAGGGAGGTATGGCAGAGCAAGGAGCTTCACGGACGCTTCTACCGGGTCCTACATGGCCCCGATGTAGATCTTTTAGCGTCCGTGGCCTGGCTGCGATTTGGTGACCTTTTCGGGGAAACCGAAGGTTTTGTCTTTGCGATAATGGACGAAGTTATGATGACAAACAACTACCGGAAATACATTGTGAAAGACGGTACGGTTGACATCTGTCGGGCATGTCACCGACCGGGGGAATCCATCCGTCACATTATCTCCGGTTGTTCTAGTCTAGCTAACGGAGACTATTTGCATAGACACAACCTTGTAGGTTGGGGTAGGGTATACAATCTTGTGGAATCGGAAGTGCCTTACTATAAGTATGTGCCCGACCCAGTTCTCGAAAATAGCAATGTCTCGTTGTATTGGGATCGGTCTATCATCACTGACAGGACTATTGTTGCCAATAAGCCTGACATAGTG
Source organism: Orthosia cruda (assembly GCA_964057195.1). Taxonomy (NCBI): domain Eukaryota; kingdom Metazoa; phylum Arthropoda; class Insecta; order Lepidoptera; family Noctuidae; genus Orthosia; species Orthosia cruda. The sequence goes on from OZ059832.1 coordinate 31,840,400, forward strand.
GTGATAGACCGACTAGAGCGTCGCGCAATGATTGTTGATATAGCGGTCCCCCATGACGAGAACCTCGTGAAGGCTGAGAGAGATAAGAAAAGCAAGTATCTTGATCTGGCTCGCGAGGTTGTCGACATGTGGGACGTGAATACAGCGATCATTGTGCCGATAGTCGTTACGGCCAATGGCATAATAGCCAAGAGCCTCGACGAACATCTGAGGAGGCTCTCGTTGGGCAGCTGGATCAAGGGCTTGATCCAGAAAGCGGTACTCCTGGACACGGCGCGTATAGTTAGGAGGTTCCTCTCTCAGGAGCTCTGACCACCGGTAGCTTGGACCCTGTTCCCGATACCGGTGGGCTACTATTTTTGTATTTTTAAATGTTTTTTATTTTATTTTTTTATAGAATAATATTTAAAAATGTAAAAATATGTACATAAAATGAATAAATGGAATAATAATAAAATATTTATTTGCGTAAAACATGGTATACAATGGTGGTACAATGACTGATCATCGTGGCATTCGGTCGGTAGCTTTTTTTCTTTTGTAAGAATTACTCGTAACTCATAGAGAAGAGGCTTGTGTCCTAGCAGTAGGAACATTATAGACTGATTATGTCATAATAAGCGCGCGGAAGGTCGCCCATGCGATGGACCGACCAGATCAAGTCTGCAATAGGCGGTCCATTGCATGAGTGCACACGAGTAACAGCCGGCAGAAAGGCGAAGCATCGTGAGGCGCATCATGTCAGCCCAAAGTCTTACTGCAACTTAATGACCACGACCGCTCTGCGAAGAGTGTACCGACGAAGGCCATTTTTTTATTGTGGTTAGGCTCGCGTTTGACCACTACCCACCTGCTGGTAAGCATGGATGTGGTTGAGGGTGAAGCACGCTTGCCTGGAAGTAACCTATTCACTCTTGACTTAAAGACCCCTAGGTTGTAGTTATCAGGCAACAAAGACAGGGAACGCCACTCCTTAGATGTACACACAATGAAAGTATTTCCAAAACGCTTTGTGCGTTTGAGTGGGATCATGTACCGATGGCGCATTGCCGTACGGCTTGTAGCCCGATGATGGAAAGGGCTAAGCGTAATCAAATTGTGCAGTTTCATCGCAAACTTCCCGAAATGTAACCGATAAAAAAGCCGACAGGCAAACTCGTCGTCGATATTCAGGGCTCTGGAGCTTTGACTCGATCAGTGCATCATTGCCGATAAGCCTCTTAGCCCGTCTGTCAATCGACTCAAGTGCATCAAGCTGGCATTTGGAAAATCTAGATGGATTGATATTTGATACGATAGTTACCTGTTTAACATTGTATCCTGCTTTAGCGCTAGTCTCTATGAACATAACGTTCAGCTCCTTGGCCTTGCGGTCCCCGTCCTCGGTAGACACCTGGCGCTTGTCCGACAAGTCGGTCTTGTTGCCCACCAACATGATGATAACGTCTGACCCACGCTCCGTGCGGACGTCGTCGATCCATTTCGATGTCTGGTGGAATGAGTTTGCATCTGTCGAAGTAATTATTGTAAGGATTAAAAAAGGGGAGGGGAAGTACTTATTAGGCATCGCTGTCATCGGGGCAAATACCCAAAACGCTAGCAGTATTATCACGTTGAACGGCAATGGATTATTTGGCCGAAAAAGCCAGCCCTCTGGTCACGTCAAGAGCCAACTAACTGAGCTAACTATTCTAAGTGAAACCTAATTTTTAAACATTTGTACCGCGAATGCAGGTGCATTCGTCCATTTAAAACTTTTTAATTGTTATAATAAAATAATATAGTGACGTAGAATCAATCAAATCAAAGAATCATTTTTTATGTGTGTTACCTCAGAACTTGTTACTGGGTGAACCGATTTTAATGATTCTTTTTTTAATTGAAAGCTGGTGCTTGTCATGTGGTCCCATTTAAATTTGGTCAAGATCTTATGAAGAACTTCGGAGATATACATCAGAACTCTTCAATAAATGACAGCAGATAACTCGGCATAGCTGCAATGGGATGTCTGTTTATTGATTACATCATTTCATAACATAACATTACACTAGCACGCTTTAAAGGGGTACGCAGGTGTGAACAGTTCACCCTGGTATACTCTAAATCCACCGTTTTGGTTTAAGTTTCATGTTTCTGGGTTAATCTATTCTGGCTTCACTTTGGAGAATTGGTACGTTATGTACCCACAACTAAAAAGTGAAAAATAAAAAACTTTTTAACAAAAAATACAACCGACTTCCAAATAAAAACACTACAAAGTGAAAAATAACTTCAATTTCGGAAGTCGAATTGAGAACCTCCTCCTTTTTTGCGAAGTCGGTTAAAAATAATATAGTGACGTAGAATCAACGAAACAGAAAAGATTATAAAAGAGGCAAAGATCATTGTTAATACAATAGATACCTATGTATGCAAGAGCCAAGAAGACATAATGCGCCGACCCTAAATGAATTGAGCTGTGGGCAGCACAATCACCACTTACAAGAGCTTTTAGTGATCGTAGTATGTTCATAATGAAAATACACGATGAAGAGGAAAGCTGTTACTTTATCTCTTAAACACTATTCTTTCCTCGCCATTTAATACATCAACGGTTGTAAAAGAATAACCCCTTTCCAGAGAACAACACGCTCAACAGTCGTAAAAGATCAGCGTAATAAATTCTCATAATACTTAAGTGTTATAACTTATAATATACCTTCACTATAGGCACTCCATTCATTTGTTACGAATCCATAAAAGGATTTTCGTTCAAGACCAACGGCTGTGGATTACTATATTTGCGCATAGCGACCATTTTTGTGTAGGTGTGCGAGTTTGTAAGGCTTTGGAACTGACTTACCACATAATATTCAATCTGCCTACGCTACTACTGCCTGCCATTCAAAAGTGCCTTATAATGGTATAATTAAAATAGCTGACTTTGCCTATTTTTTCCCAACTATTGGAGTCGGCTTCCAGTCTAAGCGAATGCAGCTGGATACCAGTTCCTTACATGAAGCTACTTTCAAAGGGTCTGTCTGACCAAAGGCTCCAGACAAGTGTCATTCAATGTCAGCGAAGGTGACAATCGAAATGTCAAAATGTTAGGGATTGATCACGTGATTTTTCGATATCGCTTGTCAATCCCATACAATTTTGTTTTTGACAATATCTATCGCCACTCTTTCGATGACAGAATTCCACTTGTCTAGGGCAATAGCGCACTAGCGGCCAGATCGCAGCGGCCAGCGAGATAGATACATTAGTATAAAATCACCATGGAGCAAGCGCCCACCGAGCCGTGGCAGCCAACGAGATCGAACATCGAAGCGACGCATCTACGGCCCGTGACCGGTCGCAGCCTCTACCACTGAGATCAAATTTAATTGTAGATTAACACCCGTGTAACTAGCCAAAGATACACAAGCACTGCTATTTCCTCAACATTCATTTTGAAGCGAGCTGTATCAACAACTGACAATTGTAGCCGCGATTTCAGCCAGGGACTGAAAGCGGTTACGGTTAAAGGTTAAGATACCTCAAAAAAATATCGGTACCGCTTTAAAATAAAGGTAGAGCTATACCGATACCTTTATAAATAAAGGTTGAGCTAAATAACGGTTTAACCTTAAAACGATTTCGGTACCGAAAAATATGCGAGGGGCGCGGCGCGGGTGCGCGGGGATGTCGAACACGTTAGAACTGTGTACAATTTGTTTGCTGAACCTACTCTTTTACTCAACTCTATGTTCGTTGCCGGCTGTGTGCCGCGCAATACGTTTTTATTTTGTCGATCTGGTACAACCCTTATTACAAGGCAATAAAGCCGACTTTTGCATTCTCTAGTAAAGTCTCAGTTTTCATTGCAAAGCCAATGCTGAATTGCAGTTATCGCACATTAGCGGAATTTTAATATTAATTTAGTTAGTTAGATTCTGGAAGCCGTCGCGTAAACCCAAATTCGTTAGACTTATCTCGAGAGATACAAGAGATTATAGAAAGTCGTTATTTCGGTTGGTGTATTTTCGTGTACTATTAAATAGAACTTTAATCAAAAGTGTAATTGTGGGTTTTTGTGAATAAATAAGTGGCTTGGTAGAAAATAGTTTTTTTTTTAAAAGATCTACTGGGTCGCTGATACTCTGATAGTTCATCAACATAAATCAGCGTCGGACTAGGAACCAAAAAACTACCAGGACTTTATTTAAACTGCGCTCTCTGCGAGTGTGGTCCGCCACACTAGGCAAAGGCAAAAAATAGGATTAATAATTATCGGAGGCTATGTTTGAGTTAAATTAAATTATTATTTAATTATGTTTACTGACATGAAATCAATCAATCTGTCTAGCCTAGAGTATGAAACATGTGCTAAATAATAAGCTCCTGGCATACCTAGAAGACAACGAAATCCTCAGTGACAACCAATACGGCTTCCGCCGAAATCGGTCAACTGGGGATCTTCTAGCGTATGCTATTCACGGCTGGAGTGAGGCCACCGAGAGGCACGGGGATGCGCTTGCTGTCTTTCTTGACATCTCGAAGGCTTTCGACCGGGTCTGAAATGAGAGCCTTATTGGTAAACTTCCTTCCTTCGGTCTGCCTAGTGGTCTGTGTGACTGGAATGCTGACTTCCTGAGGAATCGGTCCATCCGAGTGGTTATCGATGGCTACTCGTCCGATCAGTTAGGTATTAACGCAGGAGTCCCTCAGGAGTTGCTGAGAGATACGTGTCTGGCGCACGGGCTACTGGGAAGGCCATGGTTGAGCGCTTAAACCTGTCTTTGGAGGCAGTCTCCGAATGGGGCGATGCCAAACCAGACAGTTTCAATGCTGATTGGACTCAGGCGTGTCTTTTTGCCGCAAAAAAAAGCCTATTCCACCCGAATCCATCTTTCAGTGGTGTAACCATGCCGATAACGGACCATCTCGACTTTCTTGGTGTTACGTTGACATCAACCCTCAATTTTGGTCCATTCATTGAGGCTCAGTTGGCTCCCAAAAAAGTTAAGGATCCTTGTATAGGTGAGACGGTACTTCACGCCTGAACAGCTGCTAAACTTTTATAAAGCGCAAGTTCGGTCATGCATGGAGTACTGCTCTCACCTCTGGGACGGATCTGCCAAATATCAACTTGATGAACTTGAGTCGATTGACAAACGGGCTAAGAGGCTTATCGGCAACGATGCACTGGTCGCCTCAAAGCTCCAGAGGATTGAACATCGACGCCGAGTGGCCAGTCTGTCGGTTTTATAGCTGTTACATTTCGGGGAATGTGCGATGGAACTATACAATTTGATTCCGCCTGGCCCTTTCCATCATCGGACAACAAGACGTACGGCAATGCGCCACCGGTACATGGTGACATCCCACCATTCCCACCCATATGTACAAAGCGTTTTGCGAATACTTTCATTATGCGCACAGCTAAGAAGTGGAATTCCCTGCCGGAGTCTTTGTTTCCTGACAGCTACAACCTTGGGGTCTTTAAGTTAATTTTGGCAAGCGTTTTTCACCGTCGAACACATCATAGCTTGCCATCAGGCGAGATGAAAAAAGCCTTGTTCCCAACTAAATGGAAAGAAGAGGTTGGGCTCTTCTTTCAGTGTAACTGGATACAGCTGAGTACCAGTATTTTACATGAAAGGACTGCCTATCTGACATCCATAACCCAGTAACTGGGTAATACGATACTCCTATATCAAGACTGGTCACCATCTGACCACCGATCATCAGGTCGGTGGTCAGATGGTGACCAGTCTGTCCGCTGAATGCGAGACGCACGGAACCGGTCAATGTGGCTGAAACGCTTGGGGGAATCCTATGTCCGGCAGTGGACGTCTTGCGGCTGAAATGATGATGATGACGATGACTATCTTGCATACGATTTGATCCTTAGTGTGGACCCACCCGCCGGCGTAAATATCGTTATTTACGCAGACAACACCCTGGTGTTAGCCGGCGGGGACACCTTCGACGAGACCATCCAGTTTTCCGAGCTCGGGGTGGCAAGAGTCGTGGCGTCGATCTGCGAGCTGGGTTTGTAGATAGCGCCTCATAAAACTGAGGCTATGTTTCCATAAACTGGAGAGGGGCAGATAGCCGCCCAGCTTGTCAGTGACAGTTGGAGATGCGCAAGTCCAGGTGGGTTAATACATTAACTGTCTTGGCCTAACCCTGGATGGTGTGGCTTCGAAGAGCATTTCGAGCGCCTGCAAGTCCCTCGCGTTGAAAAGGCAGTGGGTGCTTTGCATACGCGACACTACTATTCAACTTCGCGGGACCATGAGAAGAAGTTCGCCGCCTCTACGCAGTGTCGTGCGATCGATGGCCCTTAATGGGACGCCTGTTTGGTCAAGCAGACTATCAGGTGTCCGACGCTGCAGGACTAAATAGTCTGCAGCGGAAAATGGTCATTCGTATCGCATGAGTTTACGGAACGATATCCTTTGAGGCGGCAACACTCCTGGCACGCTTTCCTCTGCTAGATATTCTGGCGAAAATGGAAGCGAGGGTTTACAACCGAATTTGATAGCGCGCCAGAAATCGCTGTATTTAGGCAGAGACGGCAGGAACGGCGACACGCGCTGCTCAAGCGGTGGCGCAAGCGGCTACAGCTGCCGCAATTTTTACACAAGCACGTTGTCGAAGCCGTCCTGCCGAACTTTGAAGCATGGCTGAAAAGAGAGGGACGCATCTCCTACAGGCTCAACCAGGTACTGCCCGGGCACGGTTGCTTCGGTGAGTATCTGAATAGAATTCAGCGAGACACCACGGCAAATTGCCACCACTGTAGAGGCGACCTTGACTCTGCACAGCACACGCTCGAGGAGTGCCCAGTGGGCCACTGAGCGGCAGTTCTTAGTCGCCAGGATTAGGCGAGACCTGTCTTTTCTAGCAGTGGTGAGGGTCATGCTGGCAGAGATAGAGAACTGAAGGAAAATGGCCTCCTTCGATGAGACCGTGATGGTCCAGAAGAAGGACGCCAAGCGGGGTCGTGATAGGGCGGATCCCACTCGGAAAACCATTCGCCCCGATGCCTAAAACGTCGAAACCCTCCCTGCATTTTAAGCAGGCGGGATTCCGGGGTCATGGGCGCTCAGACTGGAGACTCTGTCCACCCACCAAGTGAATCCAGGAAAGACGGTGGCACAGTGATCACGTGCTGCCGTGCACAGCGAGGCTTAGGGGAGATGCTCTTTTAGTCTCCCCACGGATGTGTGCCGGGGTGGTTTTAGTGAGTTAAAAAGACCACACTCCCTAGTCTTTTCCTCAAAAGTCCTGGCGCCTTTTGAAGGTTACCAAAAAAGGGCAGAGGGCGTCCACAAATATCCACCATCGCGATTGGTCTTGAGCTTCACGCTTCTTCATTATTTATTGTACACTAAAAACAACATTACATACATGTGATAATAAAGTACATGTACAAAGGCTACCTCCCCGCGCTTCAGCTCGCTCCACGTCATTCCGATGCTCGTCGCTTCTGCCAACATGGTGCGACGCCAGGTTTGATGGGGACGACCAAGCTTTATTTTCCCTTGGGGATTCCAGTCCAAAGTTTGTTTGGGTATGTGATCGAGACCCCTTTGGAGCTTGTAGCCAATCTATCTCCACTTGCGACGCTTTATCTAGTGGTCGATCGGGCTCTCGTGGCATTTCTCCAAAATCTCTACGTTGGAGATAGTCGCGGGCCAGTAAATGCCGAGAATGCGACCATGCGACGAAGACAGTGGTTGAAAAACGAAAACTTTGAATTGGCGTTAGATGTTTTGTTTTGTATCCTTTGTGACCTTCTACGTTTCGCACCCATAGAGCAGCACTCAACCTGTTGCGCACCTAGCTAGGCCTAACTTGGCGTGTCCACCTACTGGGCCCAAAATATTTAAAGATGTAAAAATTAAGGGAAATGAAGCTGGAGTCCGGCTCCGGGGCGCTCTGCGGGCCTGTCATGCATGTTGTGACCTTCGTAAGATAAATGTACCTACCTACATTATATACCTACCTACTAAACCACATGCCACGCCAACGTTCGCAAATTGCCAATAGGTAAGCTTGCTTATGGGTCCTCTTAGTTAGGTACCTAGTCGAAATCAACTACCTACCGACGTAATTCATAATTATAATAATTCATAATTCATTTATTCACATATAAATAGAGTAATTACATACGTTGGTTTGTTATGTTACATCATTGAATCTTATATTCTATTTAGCCTATGTATGGCATGTGAAATTATTTATTCATGCAAAGATATATAAAAATCGTGGGTAATTAACAATAATAATTCAGTCCTATTGTCTCTGAAATTCGGCGTGCATAATGTCAATTAAATATTACTTGGTTAAATACAGTGCGATATAGATTATTAGTCAGTTATATTATAACGTTAAATAGTGTCATTTATATAATATATTATTTAACAGTCAAATAAAAATATTAGGTTCGATGACACACTTTTACACACAAACTCATCATTGCATGTGCATATATTATTCTTGAAACCATTCATTTATAGAGTAAATCATTTTTTTTAGGAGTATCTCTTTAAGCACTTTTTTAAACTTTGGTAGAGGAAGATCTTGTATGATTGTTTGTAACCTATTATAAATTTTAACACACATAGCTGAACAATTTTTATTAAACACAGCAGTCTTTGGTACAAATTCTAACACCAGTCGCTGACCATGTCTTGAACTACGTGGGTATTTATTATCACGTGCATAAATGTCACAAGCTTTCACAAATAGGTTAGGATTAGATTTTACAAATACACAAATTTCAAAAATATACATGCTTGGTAAGGGTAATATTTTGAGTTTTTTAAAGTACGGTTTACAGGACTCATATGGAGGAATGCCAACAATGGCTCTTATGCAGCGTTTTTGAGATAAAAATGCCCGCTGGGAGTCTGCTGAGTTTCCCCATAATATCAACCCATATCGTAACACGGAAGCTACATAACCATGATATGCTAACAATACCGTATGTTGAGCTGACGTAGTTCTAAGTTTATTTAAAACATATACAAAAGAGTTAACTTTCTTGCAGACTTCATCAACATGTGCTTTCCAATCTAGGTACTTGTCCATGGTGAATCCTAGAAATCTTACATTGGTAGTTTCATTGATTTGTGTACCGTCATATGAGACATGCCTAGGAATGATCTTAGATCCACGGGTTTGAAATTGCATAAAAGTCGTCTTACTAATATTTACGTGTAAATTGTTCCTTACCAACCACCCTATAACCAAGTCTATAGTGTTATTAATTTCAATGTCAAAATCATTATTAATTAAATTGTCATTTGTCAATATGATAGATATGTCATCTGCGAATAATATACATTTATTGGTAATAATGTCAGGTAGGTCATTAATATAGATAATAAAAAGAGGCGGTCCGAGGATACTTCCTTGCGGAACGCCGTAACCATTAACAAGATACTTAGACCTCTCTTGTTTTACCATTGCATTTTGTTCACAAGATATTTCGACACATTGTTCACGATTGTCTAAGTATTGTTCTATCCATCCCAACGCTGGGCCTCTAATACCATAATTCTCCAATTTATCTAGAAGCAGGTCATGAGAAACGAAGTCAAATGCCTTTGACATGTCAAAAAATATCACCATTGTCTGCTTTTTCTTATCAACATTTACTAATATATTGTGCACTAGATCAAATGCGGCAAGTGTAGTTGATTTTCGTTTTTGAAAGCCATATTGTTCCTTTTTTATTATTTGAAACTTATCTATATACGATGATAATCTTCTATGCATGGCCTTTTCAAATATTTTAGAGATGATAGGAATTAGAGTTATGGGTCTATAGTTGCTCATTTCTGTTTTATCTCCTTTTTTATGCAATGGCTTTACTACTGATTTCTTTAATCGGCTAGGAAAACTCCCTTGCTCGAAGGATAAATTTATTAGGTATCCTAACACGGGAACAATACTAACGATGCTTTTTTTCAAAACGTTAGTTGTGATACTATCATAACCAACAGAACTGGTATTATTTAAGGACATAATTATATTTGCAACTTCAATGTCTTCTACTGGTGTGAGAAATATACTATTGTTTGTACGGTTTTTATTTGTGTTTTGCAAGTTACCATTATCGCTGTTTGATAGTTGTATTAAGTAGTTATTAAATTTGTTTGCTATTTCATACGGACTAGTTATCGTACCATTGTCAGTTTTTATATTCTCTACAAATTCTTGACGGGTATTACTTCCTGTATCATCGTTTATAACTTTCCAGGCCGCTTTGCAGACATTGTTTGATTTGGTTATATAATTGTCATTAGTAATTCTTTGTGACTTTAATATACAGCGCCGCAACAAATTCGAATAAGTGTGATACGTAGCTTTATGATCTTTTGTTCGTTTGTGGTAAAATTTAAATCTTAGATGTCTTTTGGTTTTACAGCTAAGTCGTAATCCTTTAGTAATCCACTTTATATCACGATACTTTGTGGTAATCATTTTTTTAATCAGTGGGAAACATAATTCAAAAAACAAACATAACTCATCATGAAAAATATTAAAGGCTAAATTCAGATTAGATTCTTTGTACACAGTATCAAATGTTAAGCTTTCCAAACTTTCCCGAAATTTCCGAATATTATCCTGACTAAAATCTCTCCTCATTATATAATATTTTGACGACTGAAATATTTTGGTTTTTATTGTCAAGTCCAACATCTGTGCTGTGTCGTGATCGGATAGTCCCAGTTTCAATATTTTACCAGATGCTTTCTTATCGTTACTAATTACATGATCTATGCAGGTATTTAGTCTTGTTGGCTCATTAATATGTAATGTCAGATCATAATTTTGTATAATGTCATAAAAACAATTTACAGTTTTGCATTTCTTAAGTGTGTTAATATTAAAATCGCCTGCGAGTACAATCTTGTGTCTGCTGTATTTACTGTTAAACAATAATTTATATAATAGCGTGTCAAAATACTTCAAAAATAACTCAACATTTGATTGAGGTGTACGATAAATACATATTATTACAATCTTTAAAGTTGGCACCTCAATCCCGCAGCATTCGAAGACCATTTCCCGAGCAAATTTTTGTATAATATTTAATTCGTTGTACTTTATCCCGTTCATAACGTATATACAAGTACCACCTCGCTTTTTACCTCTACAATATATGGATGCTAGGTAATAACCATTAATTTTTGCATTTTTTATATCACTTTTTATTAAGAATGTTTCACTAAAACACAGTACATGCGGGATGATTTTTGTTATCTGTAAATTAGTGAGAGTAATTTCAAGAATATCTCTTTTGCATAATAATCCTGCTATATTCTGGTGAAAAATATGGAAAAACGAAGTAATGTTTTTATTAGGAACGAAAAAAAGTATTAGTATTTGGTTCGCTTACTAGTGTGGTTTTAGTATTTTTTACAAAATAATAGGGGATTGTGCCCTTTTTTGGTTTATTTTCCAATGATGTTCTAGAAGCTTGTAAACTCGTGTGTTTATCCTGCTGAGATTTTAATTGAAAATAATAGGGTATTGTCCCCTTCTTTGGAATATTAATTTGATATTTCTTTTCATAGTTTATGGTGGATACCGGCACCATAGTATGTACATTTTTAGGATCTTTACTATTATATGTCAAATATTTTTGCTTGTAGTCACTATAGTCAATTGCTAAATTAATTTGTTTACATAGTTTATTGAGGTCCACCTTGCCATAATAATCATAATTTGTGGTAATATTATCTCTCTCATACCCATTTCCTATACTTAAGTCTATAAATTCACAGTTTTTGAATTCCTTACAAAGTAATTTTAACATGTTATTCATCATTTTTTCGTTTAAATATTTACTACATAATATACTTGTTACAAAAACATGTCGATCTTCGAGAAGTTTTAAAACAGCTGATGTTTCTGTCATCACCTGTGTGGGATTTACGTCGTGTTCTCCTATGGACAATATAACTCGGTCTTCTTCTTTAATTTGAGAATGGCTTTCTTGAATTTCTTTGAGTATGTCTTTGGTTCTAGCCCCAGGCTTTATTAATCCACTTATAAAGTATTTTTTTATTTCTCCACTTAGTCTTGAGTTTATTAGCTGACTTGATAGTCCTCGGCATTGTTCTCCTCCAAATATGTGAATTTTATTTAAATTATCAGCACCCTTCTGATCAGTACTTCCTTGCTCTAATGTGTTTGTTTGCTCAACTGAAGTCTCATCAAAATCAGGCACCGGGTTCTCGGCTTTGTTTAAAACTTTGACTTCGACTTCATCAATTTCAAGTTCCGCAAATTTAGAATTGTCGACCAGCATTCGTCTTGATTTTCTTCGTTTAGATTGCATCTGGTTCTTGACATTTTGTGTAGGGGGGGTAGTACATATGTTTTTTAGAGAGTTTATTTGTCGTGTTTGAAGATTAACAAGATTTTTCAGTTGATTCAATTCTAAGTGAAGATTTTCGATTTCGTTATTTGCTATCTGTAACTGCTCAGATAGTAATTGGTTTTCAGTCTTAATTTTTTCTAGTAAATCTATGTCTTGGCCAGTAGATAAATCTAAACTTCTTGTGAGTGGTTCCGTTGTTGATGAATTGAGTGATAAACATATAGATTCTATTGATTTCGCTTTATGTAATCGCTTTGGTCGTATTGTGACATTCATTTTTGATTTATATGGTGTTTGGTCCATTATCGATATTTTGTTAAAATTCAATATTTATTTCTAATAATAATAATTAATTTGAAAAAATTTGTTAAAAAAAAGTCAGTGCAAACAAAATAAAAAAAGTCAAAAAGTGAAATTTGCGCAACTTGTTGATACTGGGACGCGAACTCGATGCTCCGCGATTCCAAACATATAAGTCAAGCTCATCGGCCGTTACGCCATACGGACATTACTAATATAAGGCGAAAAAGTCCATCACATCACACATGCGACTTCTATTTGTTTTGAAGCAAAGATGTTCGTTAAAGTGACTCATGCAGAAAATATTTTTGCACAAAATCACAAGTCACTGTTGTTAATTTTTTGTCATTTAATGTTTATTTTAATCACTTTCACATCACTTGTGTTATGATTTTGTTCATGTCTGCACTTAGTTTTATCACGTCTCAAACTTTTTCACTTAGTTTAGTAACATAATGTTCCCATTGGTCTTGTGTTAAAGTTTGCTTTAGTATTTAATAGATAACAATGTCACTTAAACTTCAGAGGTATTAGAACGTTTTTATAAGTAGCAATGTTTTGAAAACAAACAATATCTATTTTTAAACAATAAAATAACACGGACTTAAAGTTGACGTTTCGCACGGTCTACCCGCAGACGTGGTTAATAGAGTATGGATAAAAATACACATGCGTGTATCTGGCATAAATATGTGCAAGTAGCTTGCATATATGCCAATATGACTTTAACCAATCAGAAGTTATTATAGCACATTGGCATGCAAGCTACTAGCACACTTTTATACAAATTACAGGCATGTAACTGTCATGTATGCCAATATTGTAATGTTACTAAATTAACCTATTAGTGGGACGTAAGAAGTGTAGGTACCTAACTAATATGCATTTTAGAAAATAGCATAGAAACGAATCGAAAGAAAGCAGAGAAACGTAAGAAATCCTTAGGTAGGCGTCCGGCCACAGTCGTGTCCTTCCGATCGGAAATAAAAACCAATACCGACTGAGTTATAATAACACGACAGGTCGACAGACAGAGTGGCGAGGCGGTGCGTCAAAGAAAACCCCTATCTATTAAGGTTTAGGTACCGCTACCAAAATATTTATAAAAGGTTATAGTACCTCTACCGAAATATACCGGAATGCATTTCAAACCTCAAAATTCAGCTACTGAAAAAAATAACGATATCAAAATATTTCGGTAACCCTTATTTAACGGTATGACGTCATACCGAAATTTTAAGGTACCTTAATTTTTGGGTAATTCAGTCCCTGATTTCAGCGTTTATTCTGTGGTTTCGGCGGCGTTGCTTGGTGGCGACCCTTCAGCGTGATCGAATCAGGTTACCGACATAGCTCGAAGAATAGCCAAACTTAAGTGGCACTGGACAGGACACATTGCTCGCAGAACGGATGGCCGATGGGACCGAAAAGTTCTGGAGTGGCGACCGTAGGTACTGGTAGATGTTGCGTTGGAATGTCTTTCACAAAGTGGACCGATAACCTGCAGCCTAATTGCGTAATTGAATTCGTCAAGGCAAAGGGTTAGGCTTAACACGGATTGCGATTTTTGGTAGGATTATTCCCGCGCGATTTTTTTACCTCAATGCGTGCAGCTTCATACCCGCATAGGTCGCAGAATAGGCAGAAAAAAATCGCGCGAATAAAAATCACAGTGCGTGCTAAGCCTTAGACTACCATCAATCGACCAATCACATGCGAGATGAAACACGCGATGTGGATTTTCGTCTATGTAATTGCTCGATTAATGGCTGCGAAAGCCTGATCCCCACAATCTGGTGAAGATTGTGGGGATCCGCTGGATGCGAGACGCACGGGACCGGTCGGAGGGGTCTCCTGGGGAGAGGTATATGTCCAGCGGTGGACGTATTTTGGCTGAAATGATGATGATGATAGTTATTACAACAATGACAACAAAATAGGCAAAGGTGATTCACGATGTTCATTGATACGGCCCATAAGTATATATATCACAGAAGCACTTATACATAGGCTTTTTAATCGTAAGCCGGACATCATTATTCACATCTAATTTGTATGACTCATGAACACATGTATGATGTCATCGACCTATCTTTGCACTGTCACCTTTACAATCACCTACCTATAAGATAATCAAGCTATTTAACAACAATTATCGCTATTTCGTTTCTCGCGTGCTAACACTGTTTGCCTATTTGAATCGATATGCGATTTTGAATTGAGAAATGAATCCGTCACGCTTTTGTACACACATAGACACTGTGTCGGTACGATCGAGCACACATCGACACACACACACATGCATGTGTCATGTATGCTCAAAACAACAGTACAGCTACTGTCATGCCACTGAACTCTGTTTTGTCCCACGCTGTGGCATCGTGGCTCACTTGTTTATAAGAAAGAGTTCGCTAAACATTATTTATTTTTCTTTATCGTTTCCAGCCAGTAGCTTTACGAGCAATTAGCTGGGTTTATCGCCTTATCTACAGAATCCTAGCGCTCGTAAAATCTGTGAAATAATCTGCATAACACGCTTTGTTTGTACTATGCAAATAGTTGAACTAAATACTATTTTTGTACTAGTGTTTGATGAATTGATATAAATACAAACAAATGTCACATGTATGGCATATCATCGCTAGAAGGGCTCGACCGATTTGGCAGTTTTAGGGCTTAGCCCTATTGCTCACGTGTCCGTCTGTCTGTCGTCTGTCCCACATATTGTTCCAAAGGTTTTTTTAACTTCCGTTTGACCTATGAACTTGATAATGTTTATTATTACATATATTTTACTAACAGACGAATTAATACGGAACCCTAAATGTGCGAAGTCCGATACGAACTTGGCCGGTGTTTTTTATAAGGTATGAACGAGTATCAAAGTTTTTTTTTGGAAAATCTACCCAAAATGGCGGCAGTTTTACCCGTACGAAGAGGTCGCTATACTCGCTAGTAGTTTATAACAATAACAAGAACATGCAACGTTTACTCGTGTTAGATATTAAAAGATAATTCCGCAATAAATATTTTTTCGCGACCTTGTACAATAAATAAGACAATAAAACGGAATTTATCATTAATATTTATAGGCCGCGCTGCGTCCGGAAGTCGGCCGGTAATTATAATAGCCTTGTGTTTTGTATTACTATTAAAAAGTTGGTGTCATCATATAACACGTCACGTATTCTACATGAAAGTTGGAAGTCTTGAAGGAGACGTGTAAGCTGTAACTTAAGACGACGACTAACGCCAACGACCTTGAGGGATAAAACGCGCACTCGTTTCACACCCGCGCGACCCAAAATATTGTAGTTTTTTGTATTTTCCTTATTATTCAATGACTTTAAAAAAAAAGCCTCAGATCAAAATGTAGTTAATTAAACTGTCGTTGAGATGGTGTCGATTTCATTAAAATACGCCCAACGGTTTTGGTGCGATTGTCGTGTTTTTGCCCGTTTTAGACATAAATTTACAAATTAATTACACTATGTTATATGAACAAAACTCAAAATTTTCTTTGATCAAAATATTAAGAAAATGGTCTAATGTATCACATATTTTTTCCAAAAAATTACGACTAGCCGTTTAGACGTGATTCTCATTTTAAAATCAGTTACTCAGGGGTATCTGCGCCTTAACCGAGGTAGGGTTGACAAGAGTCGGTATAAAGCCGGACGTAGACTTTCTGGTACATGTCCGAGCAAATTAGACGGAATCCGGTCTGTCCTTTTGTTAGGCTTACATTTTACTAGTCAATACTATTCGCTGAGAATTGTATAATATAGAACAGTGATTCTTCAGTGTTGTTATTTCATTAGAAAATGATACGATTTTATGATCAATGCCCTGGATTAAGTAAATTAAAGTCGTTACATATATGGTTATATTTTTTTTACTTAGCTTATGATGTTCTACTGCAGCCCAAAGGCCTCCTCCATATGTATACATACTTCCTGACAATCTTTTGTTGCACCACCTCGAACCAGCCTTTGTGATGCGCGTAGCTTTTTTTAATTTAATTCTTTACTAACTTATAGCCGTGCGTAAACTGTATGGCCTTTTTAACACAATTTTATTCAAAAACTCTGGCCTACATGCTGATAGGCTTTCCGTTTTTAGTACCTGACAACCCTAAACCGAAGAGCTGTGGCGGTATCGACCAAGACGTTTTATTTCACACACACGGTTGTAAATTTTTAACCGAGGTACCTACAATAATTCGACCTATTGCCGAGCTGTAGTCATACACCTGGAAAAACTAGCCGATCAATACTCCTAGAGAGTAAGTTATCAGCATTTTACATGTCTCTCAAGATACATGTTGCCCTAGTTTGAGACGCAGGGTTCAATATCAATGGTTACAATTTAATTCTTTCAATATAGCTGGTTATACCACAATTATGTAAACACTAATTTAACCTTTTCTGTAACCTTTATCTTGAATAAACATTTATTATTATTCTGTTACTGTTTTTGATAACTAACTTATCTTTATTCGACAATTTGCTTTCAAAAGGTGATCCTTACGAACTCGCCGCGTCGGCGTCGATTGAAACAACCTTCTTAATATTTTTTGTTTTCGTGGGGAAGGAGGTTTAGGTGGGAAAAGGTGCCTGGACCTTTGGGGCAATGACCAGGGAGTGCTTTTACCCCACTAAAACCACCCCGATGATCACCATCAGCACTTTGAAGAGGCCCCGAAGACCAAACCGGAATCCCCTCTGTGCAACGCCTGTTAGGGCACATCTCTGGGGAAACAACCTACCATTACTAAAATTTTCTTCTCTTACAAGACATAGCATGATAAATAAAGATTTACTTGTACTCATTACTAGTAAATCTTTATTTTGATACGTGATTAGTGATTCATGAACTAAAAGGCTAATTAGGATTAGGATTTAGGATTAAAGAATAGAAAACCTTAAGACTTGTATTCAGAAGCCTGAAATTGTGACAACCTGTCTTAAGGTTCCCCTAGTCAACCGCACGAACTATTTTATGCGCGGGGTTAAAATGGATGCTGTGTCATCCGACAACACGTGCGAAAGAGATTGTTGCTGTGATGAGCAGTAACAATCTAGTTTTCGTACGAATTAGCACTTTTGCAAATTTGTAGCGAAATGGATAATGATTTAGGACGAAAACGAGCGCGCGAAATTTTATGAACAGACCTTTGGGAGTCTAGATACCATGAAAAAACTACTAAATGTATATTTTCAAAATAAAATTATTTGCATTGTTGAATTACTAATCTATTCCTGTATGGAGGCCGTTTTGCAACTTTTCTTCTTCTTATGGTATTTATTTCCGCCCAAAGAAGCGTAAAATGAGTGTTGTTCATCTCGATTTGAAACTAGCGCCTTACGCAGCTAATGAGTACGAGTTAGAACCGAGGTGTTAGAATGATGCTAGGACTCTCCCCACTACAGTGTTCAGGTGCTGCCAGCACAGAGGCTTACAGGAGGAGCTTGCCAGTCTCCTCAGTGATGTGCCCTAAGAGGCGTTGCGAAGCGGGTGTTTCAGAGTGGTATTTTGAGAGATCCCCTTCTAGGTGATGGTGATCACCAGAGTGGTTGTAGTGAGATAAAAATCCCACCCTCCCTGGTCTTTTCCCCAAAAGTCCAGGCTCCATTTGGGGTTTCCCTCCGTTAACAAAAAAAAGGACACTCCCCACTAAGTCCCCTTAGCAGTAGGTACCCAAATCTAGGTTAGTCAAATACATCCTTTAACTCCTCAAACAAAACATTATCAACCTGATTCACTCTCTTAAAATTCAAGTACCGACGATATTAAATCTATCGACAATAACCTTAATTACGGCAATACATACAATTATGAGTAGGTATTCTGAAGCAAACCTTGAACAATATGAAACTAAATTTGTGCCAATTGGTAGCTGTAATTTTCAATATCGAAGCGACTGAACATGCTTTGAACAGTAACATTATAACATTCGAATGATATAAGCCTTACTATTATACACTTGAAAGTATGTGAGGGGCATGGATGGCATGTTTGTTGCCCTTTCACGTAAACTACTGAACGGATTTTGACAAAACTCTACAAAAATGTAGCTTATACATAAGAAAAACACAGGCTATAATTTATAAAGATATTGGGCGAAGTAGTAATACGCCGCGGGCGGCAGCTAGTACAAACATGCATACATAAACTCACGCCTTTTTCCCATGGGAGTAGGCAGAAACTACAGAAGTACAGAACGCCGCCTACTACGATCCTTACATACTTCTTTTGCTTCACTCACGTTTATACATCTAGTCATACACACACGCCGGTTGTGAGTACTGGCCTTAGTAGTATAGCTAGTATATTATAAACATTATAGGAATCTAGTGAAACTATTACTGAAGATATCGACGCAGATTGTGTATGTGAGGTCAATGTGGAGTGATACGACAAATAATGTCTCGTTAACGACCCATCTAAATTCAGGTCTGAGGGAAGAACTGATACTGAAATGGGTCACTACTCGTCATGATATTATTCCACAAATGAGACAGGGACGCTGATGCAAAACAGTCTCCAATTACTGCAAGCGAGGGCCATGATTGCGGGGAATTAGAATTAAATAGGTACCTAGGCACATTTAATTGGTCTAGAACCAGAAAACAAAAGAGCTTCAGACTAGGCTCACAGACATCATGTACCTAGACATAAACAGCCAGGCCCAAGGCTCGTCGTGGGGTGGAGCAAGCAAATATTTGTTACAGACGACAGACAACCCCCAAACCAAATATTAACCTTGAGCCAACAGAATAAAGTCTATATTTGCTCGCCAACCACCCGCGAACAATTGACTTAATTAAAGATTTCAAATTGTTTTGTGACCGCTATGAAATTGAAATGATTGCGTTCCTTACATCATTTGGCTAATATGTTCAGCGCAAATAGGAGTGCAAACAGCTTATTACATTTTCAAAGTAGGTGCTTACTCGTAACGTAACTTGTATAGCGGGTAAAGTTTACGGCCGGAGACAGCCATAAAAAAGATTAATAATAAAGTCGAATACTCGAATTACTTGATAGCGTTTTTCGAATGTCTTATAGGTATTTCTGTACAAATAAAATGATGAGCACCTAGGTAAGCCCGCGACAGTAAACCCGATATACGATCGCACGTAAATCGTAACCTAAGGCGCTGGCCGTCGGGCCATTGGCCCACTTTCGGCCTTTCAGAACCACGCTACGTGCAACACAGCTGTAATCACGTCTTTTCATTTCCCGGTTGCTCAAAATTTATGAAACACGCTGAAAAAACTCTATTTGTATAGAGTTTTTTTTCCAAAGGACGCAATACGTACTTACCTACTGGAAATCAAGGTGTTGTGGTTTGAAATGTACGCCAAATGTCAATGTCAGATTGTCTTATAGTAGGCTATCGTTTTCAGTCGCTCACTTGTTTCACACGCTGCCATATTAAGATCACACATAATTTGTGGTTCTTTAAAAATGGCACTTAGTACCGAAACCGTTTGTAACTTTCGTAAAATCTATATCAACGAAGTATTTGCAACGGCATCCAGCATATTGATAAGAGGTCTCAAGTCTTAGTTCGAATCACGGGCATCAAGACCCAGAAACTTGAAACATTATGGTTGAAATTGAAATACCGTATCGCTGAATCATCGGATCGCAAGTCCAGTTCCTCAACCAAAGTGGACGAGGCAAATGGCCAGAGAACCGTTATGATGGCGAGGACACACCCTTGCCCACCGCATGACAACATATCTGTTACTCTGTGTGCCGTCCGTAAATATAATAGAGTTATTTTTTAGCCAGATGCGAGCGAGGCCCGAGGGTTTAAGATATCGTTACCTCGGGATTTAATTCGCGCAACACAGTTGGACTCGAGCAATATTTTATGTACTTGAACTTCTTCAAGAACAAACTTGTGTACCGAATTTCTTTTCGTATCTCCGAGTTTTTGTGAGATTAAATTAGGAAACCGGTTCTTCAATATCTCGTTTAGATAATTGCATAGTCTGGTTGGTCTGAGAGTTATGTGATGATAACGGAACCAATTGACTGTATTTAGGTCATCGATTTGGCAAAGATATTCACCAAGTACAACTCAAAGTTTTACTTATAAGGTATGGCAAATTAATGGCGCACATACACATTGCTTATCAACTTAAGAACTTATTGGAATTGATAATGTTCTCCGAACATAATGCTTACACGAATTCTTGTAATGGTTCAGTTCTACTATGTAGTACATCCACGGATCGCTTACGAAGGCCAGCGAAGGTCCTTCGCTGTCTTGCCTTCAAGATGTCTCATGAAATATCAAATAATATTTCTGTTTCTAGTTGCATTATTGATCGGCCCCGTCCTTGTCAAAATAGGTCGATCATATTAAAACATTTTTATTTTGAAGTATTGCCATATTTCATTGTTTCTATAGTATTCTTGCATACTACTCTACGACTATAAGTCACCATCTTAGCAGAAAGCGGTTGACCCTTTGTAGCCATAATTTCCATCCTTTAAATAGTCCATACATACATCGGTTTTACCGTACCCAAAGGGTAAAAACGGAACCCTATTACTAAGACTCCGAGATCCGTCTGTCTTTCTGTCTGTCTGCCTGTTTGTCTGTATGTATGTCTGTCACCAGGTCTTTCACAGATGATGTATTTCTGTTGCCGCTATAACAACAAATACTAAAAACATAATAAAATAAATATTTAAGTGGGGCTCCCATACAACAAACGGGACTATTTTGCCGTTTTTTGCGATAATGGTACGGAACCCATCGTGCGCAAGTCCGACTCGCACTTGGCCGGTTTTTTGGTATTTCTCGACACTTATCGCCAAATAATACTCAACCCCGACCTCACATTTTTTTCTCATTCTTACGCACATGTCCATTCCTTTACAAACGATTTTCATACTCATTCTAAAAAGAAAAGCTAGTCAGTAGCAGTATTCAGAAACCACTTCTTCATGTTGCTGACACGACAGTAACTAGACGTAGGTACTTTAGTATCGTCACATTTGTCACTGATGGTGGATTCATTTATCGCCACCTCTAATTTTGCTGTTAAAATAAAAACGGAAAAGCATACTTACTGGTTATATCGTAAACCACAACAGCGACCGTGGAGTCCCTGATGTAAGAGGGGATAAGGGAGCGGAACCTCTCCTGACCAGCGGTGTCCCAGAGTTGCAGCCTCACCGTGCGGTCTTCCAGGTACATCGTCTTCGACAAAAAGTCGATACCGATCGTTGCCTGCGAATAACACATGTTTTAAGATTTCCGTCTCACATTAAGGATATAGCAGGGAAGAAAGAATGTTCTGAAATTACTGCTAGAGAAAAGTAGGTGGTAGAGAAAAACTACCACAAATAATAAATTGATATTATGGCAGAAGGATGATGTTAACTCAGAAGTCTGTCTCTAGTGTCCAGTTAATAAATTGTAGTCCTAAAAACTAAAAAACACGTTTTAATGGTAAATTGAACTACAAAGTCGCTAATCCTGAAGATCCTGGTAAGGATAATGGGACAAATTATTTTAATTATTGCATTGTCATCGGTCCTTGATAAGTGTGCAAAGTTTCAAATCAATCCGACGTTTTGAAGGGGGTGAAAATCACGTTCAAACATTCCGTTACATTGATACATACATACTAAGCTAATAAAATCGTGTTAAAAATTGTAAGTATTCTTCTACCTAAGAAGTACCTACTACATGTATAGTTCTTATCTACTTTATCGAGCTAAAGAGGTGTTTCGATTTGTTGTAGAATTTTGGAAGGCACCTGAATATCCAGTTGAGCTAGCCAGCTTGGGTTAGTAGGTAAACCAAATTTTAAGCGTTACATTTTAACAATGCTTTACAGATGATAGTCAGTCTCTAATACTACGGAAAATAGGACCCTACTACATACCCTCATTACATGGTCCTTCGATATTAATATCATTCATTTATCATCATAATATAGAAAGGAAAATAAAGTCTATGATTAAAAACTTCCTTTATCAGGAAGACCGTCAAAAATAATATAGTTGGAAATAATATTTTAAATTTACAATACAATTTCAAGGTCAAGTCTCTAATACTACGAAAAATAGGCCCCTAACCTCATTACATGGTCCTTCGATATTAATAGCATTCATTTATCATCATTATATAGGAAGGAAAATAAAGTCTATCATTAAAAACTTCCTTTATCAGGAAGACGTCAAAAATAATATAGTTGGAAATAATATTTTAAATTTACAATACAATTTCAAGGTCAAGTCTCTAATACTACGAAAAATAGGCCCCTAACCTCATTACATGGTCCTTCGATATTAATAGCATTAATTTATCATCATAATATAGGAAGGAAAATAAAGTCTATGATTAAAAACTTCCTTTATCAGGAAGACCGTCAAAAATAATATAGTTGGAAAAATATTTTAAATTTACAATACAATTTCAAGGTCAGCTGACTGGCATATTTGGCGTGAAACTTCAGCAAATAAAATCGATTGTAGGTAGCTGTTTGCTTTGGTAGAACCGAGATTTAATCAATATTTACTCTTTTTTCATGAATTACGGTTTGAGAAAGTTGTGTATTTAATCTGTTGTCAACACAATCGATCAACCAATCACAACTGTCTACCGTTAACATATTTGTTTTTATTTATTGGGACAATCCCACCGAACTATTCCCAAACCACTGCAACTCCTGAAAGTCAGAGTCAACAGTTGCGAGGCAATGAAGCTCGAAGAAGTCCCGGAGAACAAAAGTTTTGTCAACTAATGCTTCAGTTTATAGTTTTGTCGGTATTTTGCTTATTTATGGTGTTACAAGCTGCAAGCACATTATAAATATACAAACAGTATGGAAACTACCTACAAACGCTCGAAACGGCACACTCACACAAACATGCGCACTGACGAGACCCATAAGTAGCACTTGCAGTGCTGTCAGTAGTGCGAACCGCTTAGGGGTTTGTAGGTAGTTTCCGTACTGTTCGTACATATTTATACTGTGCTGCAAGGCAAGGAGATTAGCGATCCCTGAGTCGACTTACAACACTCTAGGCAAAATCACCTCATCAAATTTAATGCCCCGTCAACCATTGCTTTAAAATCATCGACGAGTAAGTTAGTTTTAACCAAAACAATCGGTTGAACCTTTTTGTGATCAGGTTTCTACGAACCAGGTTAGACAACCTGCCTGACTTCGATTTTAACATACCGTAAAACATTTATTAGCTCATATATCCCCAAGATCTAGGGCACTCTCGTTCCTCGATGCCTAATTGGTCAGAGACCTATTAAACTTGGTCTAAATTGTAAGTATCCCGGTTTTTAGAGAAGATAAAGTTTTTCTTTAATTCTAGACCAGGTAAGATACCAATACAGTTTCATGATACTTAATGCTTATTTTCATTTAAATAATACGTGGATCCTCGCACGCTGGAGTGCAATATGTTAATTAACTTTAATTAAATTTTATTTACTTTGATTAAGAGGAAGTATGGGCAGAGAGCGCAGACTGAATTGCCTTAGTAAAAAGTCATCGAATTATGACTTTTTACTAAGGCAATTCATTCAATTACGTTTGGCTCTCGTCTATTGCCTCCTCCACTATTGGACCAATTTAAAAGATATCCCATAAACTGGCAAAGTAAGATATATTCTACGCCCCTATGTTTTCCTTTTTTCATTAATATTTTTCAAATATGTACACTAAGCCTCTGTTGACAGCGAAATTTTAAGCATTTTTTTTATTTATTCGTTCTAATGAAAGAAAAATAACATGAAAAAATCAAAAAGGAAAACATAGGGGAATAGTATTTAATTATCTTTAATTTTAAGTTTATGGATTTTTTTTTAGGGTTCCGTACCCAAAGGGTAAAAAACGGGACCCTATTACTAAGACTTCGCTGTCCGTCTGTCTGTCAACAGGCTGTATCTCATGAACCGTGATAGCTAAGACAGTTGAAATTTTCACAGATGTTCTATTTCTGTTGCCGCTATAACAGCAAATAAACAATACAATAACAAACGCGAGCCTATAGATAAAAAAAAAAAAATAGAATAAAATAAAAAAAAAATTGCGATAACGCTCAGACCAACAAAAAAAGATAGACGTAACGTCGCGAACATCATAAGTGAAGCCACAAAACTATGCTCATCCAAGTAAATATACACTCTCACGCACACACCTGCACTAAAACTATGCTCATCGCTCTTAGTACGTTACGAGTCGTCGTCTAGTTAACATATATTAAAAAAAATAGAATTATGCCTTCCTGTGTAGTGAAAACTTGTAAAAACAATAGCAAAGCACATAAAAAGTCTCACTGAATCACATTTAACATGTCAGTACTTGAAATAACATCGTTTATTTATTAAATATACTATGAATTTTAGGTTCCTTGGAACAAAAAACCTCAACGAACGAAATCAGTGACATAAAGTGCGTGGGTTGCCATAATATGATTTCAAAATACCCCATTCGATTAAACAAATTTAATATGATTTCTTACTTCGAGTTATATTCCTGTTTTCTTTTTTATGTTATTTTAATATTTTAGATTTCCAAATAATAATGAAACAAAAAGAAAATGGATAGTAGCTATAAGACATAGTACATTTATCTTTATCTAATAGTACCATTTATCTTTGTATTATTTTTTGGAGTCAGTGATTTTGTTATGGTGATATTTTTGAATTTAATAAAGTTGATTGAAAATATAATTATCTATATTATTTTAAAATAATTTACATAATGACTCATACACTTCACGATGTTATGATTTACGCTTCAGCAACTTATAACCTTTAATATAATTTCTATGAGCTTGGTTATAGGAAGTAGCTGTATTTTACTTCTTCCGATCCCAAGACACTGTCACAGGCTAAGCTAACTTACACCTAAACATATACCCCAGAGTAGAACTAAATATACTAATTTAAACTCATACAAGCTATATACCCTCACACAATAGCGCACTCCTCTATACTCCCACACATCACACAAATACGCGCATTTTTTTCTCTGTATAGCTCGTTCACATAAAGTTTGCTTTTTCTATTATTTAAAACTTATCTATTTATATTTTTTTTGCATTAAATTGCAAATTAATGGATATTGCTAAGCGGAAGAGTGAAGTCTCCTAACACAAGCAAGGATTGCATAAAAGGTGATCTCCAAATCATAAGCATGTAAAGCCACTTTCTAATTGTTTATTTTTAAATAGATTTTGCGATGTAACAAAAAAAAAATTCTTTTTGTGAGTTATAATTAATAATGTATCTTAATCGTTTACTTTTGAGGTTCAATACCATACTCAACAATATCTTACTCGAACAATATTATCCTACCCACACAATAATATTATTACCCATTTTATAGGGAAAAAAATCAACAAATGGCAACCCTTCCAAACACACATAGATAAAAATGTGGCTTCACTTTTGATGTTCGCGACGCTACGTCTATCTTTTTTTGTTGGTCTGAGCGATAACGGTACGGGAACCCTACGTGCGCGAGTCCGACTCGCACGTGGACGGTTTTTTTTTTAAATTGGTCCAATATTGAAGAAGGAAAATAGGCGAGTGCCAAACCTGACTTTTTAACCGACTTCGCAAAAAGGAGGAGGTTTTCAATTCGACTGCATATATATTTTTTTTTTGTGTGTTACCTCAGAACTTTTTATTGGGTGAACCGATTTTGATGATTCTTTTTTTATTTGAACGCTGGTGCTTGTCATGTGGTCCCATTTAATTTTCATCAAGATGTGATGAAGAACATCGGAGATATACATCAGAACTCTTCAATAAATGACGGCAAACCACTCGGGATAGCTGCAATCGCATGTCTGTTTATTGTTTACACCGTTTCATAACACAACATCACACTGGTACGCTCTAAAGGGGTACGCAGGTGTGAACGGTTCACCCTGGTATACTCTCATTCCACCGGTTTTGTTTAAGTTTCATGTTATTGGGGTAATCTATACTGGCTTCACTTTGGACGTTATAGGTAGCTAGTCTATAGAACTGGTCCATTATGTACCACAACTAAAAAGTGAAAAATAAAAACACTTTTTAACAAAAATTACAACCGACTTCCAAACAAAAACACTACAAAGTGAAAAATAACTTCAATATCGGAAGTCGGCGTCAAAAAACGAAGAAACGAAAACAGGAACACCGACTTCCGAAATTGAAGTTATTTTTCACTTTGTAGTGTTTTTTTAACCGACTTCAAAAAAAGGAGGAGGTTCTCAATTCGTCGGAATCTTTTTTTTTTTTTTTTATGTATGTTCCCCGATTACTCAAAGACGCCTGGACCGATTTCAAAAATTCTTCTTTGTTTGAAAGGGTATACTTCCTAGTTGGTCCCATAATCATCAAGTCAGGATCTGATGATGGAATCCTAGAGAAATCGAGGGAACTCCTCAAATATTATAGGCAAACATATAGTGATTTTGGTATTTTCATCAACAATGCAATCATTTGCACTCAAAAAGTATCATTTGGTGAAGTGGAACTGATGAAGAAGACCACAGATGGCCACTGAATCTCCTAAATGCTAAATATGTCACGGGCATAAGATATCTCGAATAGTTAACCGACTATAATGAAGCAAATACTTATAAATAAATGGTACTGGTGAAAATGACACCAAAAGACACCGACTTCTGAAAAGAAATTTATTTTTTGCTTTGTAGTTTTTTGTTCTGGAAGTCGGTTTGATTTTTTGTTAAAAAGTTTTACTAAGTATATTCCAGTCGGCGCTCTTTGGCTATATTTCCTCTTAATATGTATGAGTACTTAGAGTCAAATTTCACTTACGCTAAAATGGTAAAATGCGCTGTGTTCGCCTTTTAGTCTCAGAATCCCTCTGGACTTGGGACTATTTCACTGATGATATCTAAGACCCATTGACTGGCATAACATGACTCATTAGCAACAACATAAACAAAATAACCTCCTCGTATTTGAAGTCGGCTAATAAAAGCATAGATTAAATTCTGTTTCGTATTTTTAATTTGGTGTCTACGCCAGCCTTAAGTGTAATATTAAACGCTTGGTTGAGTCGAGACAACTTTTACTGATACTCATAAAAAACTGTCCGAACAACTGTAATATAGGAATATTTGATGAACGAACTGCTGTTATAAAACTGAAATACAAATAAGTTAAAACATTTCTAGTTATTGCAGAATTTAACAGATAAATTGACAGAACTATGTTTTCTACGCTTGGCGTAAATATAATTTTGCAAGCATCCAGTGAAATCTTTTAAAAAACGCTACAACAATAGATCACTTGCAATTTCATGACTGCAGATAGAAATTAAAAAAGATCTTTTCGGACATAGTTACGAGTATTAACGATTTTTACACTGTAAGGCTACATTCACACTTTACTGGTCTTTTTTGCAGTTTACTAATTGGATCACACGGCAACATTCTGCTGATACGATAAATTGAAAACTGTGTGGTATTTAGACGTTGATCCCGGCCATGTCCCAGCTGTCATTTGAAAGTTGACAGTTGTTTAGTCAGAAGCCCGATAATCTTGGTAAGGTAAAGGGTAGACCACCGGGCAGGCTGAATGAAGGAAGCTTACTAATAAGACTCTGGTGCTAGACCCTATCAAAAAAAACAAAAGCAACAGTAACATATTTGAACTGTCCGACAACAACCGTTGGACAGTTGCCCGGACCAGAATGGATTAACAACATGCTAAAAAACCGTGCTATTCAATTTATTGTGAATACTAACAAACGAGGAATCGTGAGTAGGGACTGCCCACAGGGTGGGGTGCTGTTATCACATCTGTGGAATTTAGTCGTAAATGAGCTCATTGCAGAGATCAATGTCAGCAGTCTGTAACTCTGTACTCGGTAGGATACGCAGATGATATAGCAATTCTAACCTCTGGGAAATTTGAGGGCATCTTATGTAATCTCATGAGAAAGGCCGTCAAAATAATCGAGAGCTGGTGCTCAAAGAACGAACTCTCCGTTAACCCCTTAAAAACGGAACTAATAATGTTCACTAACAAACTATGTCTTGGACCGCATAGGTTTCCAAAACTACATAGAAATAACACTTGAAGAAGAGGTCAAATACTTGGGGCTAATCCTGGATTAAAAATTGCTCTAGAACTAGCTAGCATCTTGACTACAAACTCAACAAATGCACAATCGCACTCAATCAATGTAAAAAAATGTTAGGAAAAACATGGGTAATCTCTCCAAAGATTACTCTGTGGCTATACACAGCGGTGATCAGGCCAATGTTGGCTTATGGCGCTCTGGTTTAGAGGACAAGGATAGAACTCTCGACCACCATCACCAGACGCCAACGGTTCCAGCGACAGGCCTGTTCAGCTATCCCTGGCTGCATGAAAACCACCCCAACAGCAGCTATGGATTTTGCCCTACTAATTATTCCCCTTAACCTGTACATACAGCAAGAGGCGGTGCTAGCTGCCATCAGGCTGATGCATCTTTATTTATTAATCACAAAATGCACAGCTCTTAAAAATACCTTAACACACCTGAGGTCTATCCACACATATCAGGGGGGACGTGAAAGGGCCGGGCCCAGGTATTGAAGCTCCGTCACTGGCCCGTGCACGGCCCATGCACGGACGTGTGTGAACGAGTTCATATAAAATGTACACAACAATATTTTTAGAGCCCCTGACGGGGCACGGTCCGTGTATGTGTGAATAGACATTTATTGTACTACTATCACAGTCAATTACGGATTTACAATTGCGCTTAAAACCGGGACTGGGGGGTTGAGAATCAACCTCTCATCGCTGCCCCGTGTGGCAGAACACAAAAACAACATAATTTCAACAAAAACTATAACATACAAACGATTGAGGATGAAAGGGATCAGTCATGAGCCAATAAAGTACAAATCTACACGGATGGCTCAAAAACACAAAACGGTTCAGGTGCTTGCGTACACTCCCTTGACCTCAACATTAACTTTCACATACCGCTAGGCACACGCAGTTCGATCTTTCAATGTGAATGTGTCGCCTTAACACAAGCCGCAACAACCGCAAAGCGTTTGGGCATCCAGAACTACGGTATCAGATTCTCATCTGATAGTCTGGCCGTGCTCCAAGGTTAATGTAACAAACTAATCTTTGAGTGACACCTCACCCTGGAGAGCATATCGAAATCCAATCGAATACTGCCCAGTGGATCCTTAGGCAATGATTCCGCAGATGAACTTGCGAAGAGGGGCTCCCAGATGTTAGTGCTAGGCCCGTACACACTTCTCCCCCTGCCATTTCGTGCGTGGATTCGCCAGACATCAACAGAACTCCATAATAACAGATGGTCACGTCAGTCAAAAATGGCTTTGCCAAATGTATACCCGCGTCTAACTAAAAAACTCTCTGCCTAAGTATAAATGACCTAAAAATAATCATAGGGCCAATAACGGGCCACACCCTCCTTAACAAACATAGGCGCCACAGACAGCCCACTTTGCAGGGGCTGTTTTAACGCCGAAGATTCAGCCACCCACGTAATCCTGGAATGCGAGGCTGTGGCATCTCAACGTGAATAAATTCTCGGAACAGTGAGGTCGCTCCATGAAGCCTGTGAAACCCCCAGGAAGCTTTTGTGCTTATGGACGGAGCTAGGCTGTCTATGCGTAGGGGATGCACAACGGACCGAATGGGTCTCTAAGTGCGGAAACGGGAGTTCCTACTACTACTACTTGCCCGGACCAGTCACAACAACCTTCTGGTTGGAGGATTTTCAATGGATTTAGTGGGACATTACACCCTGTTTCGCATACCTCCATAAGACGACCCCAACGTGGTTGAGAAAAGGTTAAGTAGTGACTAGCGTTTTGCCTAAAAATAAGTAACTTTGAAAGAGTCGTTAGATGCGCACAACACGTAGTTATTTAGGATTCTTTGGTTACCAAGCGGGACGCGGGGAAAGTTTAGCACCGTTCCGAGCGAGCGCGCGATTTGTTGACCAGTTGACACAAGGATCAACTGAGCAATCGCGTCGCGCTCACGTTCCGTTCGCTCTATGGTGGTGAACTTACCCCCACTACGCCAAAATCTTGCCAAGAAACATGCCATGGCATTAAGATAGGATAGATGGACCCCCTTTTTCGCATTTAGTCCGTTAGACCTACAGGCCTCCACACTTTTTTAGAGGGAATGGGTCGTAATCTACCACGCGGCCCAGTACGAGTTGGTGGATGTCACATGTATTCGATTTTTTGTTTCTAACACATGGCGGTTTCCTCACGATGTTTTCCTACACCGTTTTGAGATCAGTGGTGATGCAATAATTTACACAAAATAAAGCGCCTGCATGAGTTCGAACCCACGACCTACAACTTGCAAACCCCGGCCGTTACCACTGTGCCAACACTGCTCCAGCATGCCGGGGATTATACAATAAATGATAATGATAAATGATTTATTTCTGTAAGTTGGTTTGTACAAACACTTTTACATGTCGATCATATTTTTTTAAATTAGATGAGGTCGGCGTTTCCTATCTGACTACTCTGAGAAGAAAGGTCGAAACAAACTCAGAGGTCACAGTCTTTTTTAAAGTCCACACAAAATCTTGGTTAGATCATGTCAAGACCATGTAGACTGAGTTCTGAAATGGTCTTTTGAGGAAAGAACCAGCCAGATTGAGTGGACCTTTCCAGTCAGTGCACGCATTTGTCAATAACCGGGCAGCTCATCTCAGAATTTAAGGAGCTCAACGATTCGACGACCAATACCAAAAAAAAGGACAATCGGGTAGGCAAATGCCGTGTGAACGTGTCCTAAGTATTTTTATTCGTGTTCAATAAATATGTGGAAGTTTTACTTTCACATATTATTATATCTAGGTCCGACAAGACGAGTTGTTTATAAACAGCGTAAGCAGCTTTATTGACTTTATCAGGCCGAACATTGATGCCCAGTTCAGTCAGTCACGAATGCTGGCATTTTCAGACTAAGAGTCAGTTTCTGAGTTGAGTATCCGGAGTTAAGCACGTGTCAAATCCTACTTTATGCCAAATTTTGAAAGTTCTTCAGGCTAAAGTAGAGTTTGACTAAACTACAAATTTATCATTCAGAAATCGGGGGTAAGTTTTTCAGCGCGTTTCTTTACCACAGCTGAATACTGTCCTATTAAATGGGTATTGCTAGATCTACAAAAGTAGCCTTTGTTTTGAAGATTTCTGGTAGGTATTTAACAATTTCTATAGACATCGTATTTTCTTTTAACATTTTTATTTTTTTTAGTATCGGAAGAACGAAAGTGTGGTTTCTTTCTAAGCAAAAATCAACATAAGAAACTATTTAATAAACTTTACCTACTTAATAAACGAACCTACTTTGCCAGTTACTTCATCATGCATAGGCTTAACATAATAATACAGCTGTTTCAAAAATAAATACAAAGCCATTGTTTTACGTTATTGTAATGTATATCGTGTTACCTTTGTATAGTTCTCGCCAAACTTCTTGGCCGCCCTGAAGTTGGCTACAATGGCTGCGCAGTAGTAAATCTTATATAAAAACAGCACCGTTTCGTGCTTCGCGCATCCGGTAAACCAACTTCAGGGCGGCCCAGAAGTTTGGCGAGGGCCATAATTGTCGGGATTGGCAACATTGTATCACTACATCCGTGTTCAACAGGAACTGCGGAATTTTTGTCATGGACACTTGTTACGTATTTGTTTTTACTCATTTATTTGATTTTTAAATGGAACATGTTCGCTCCGTCACTTGCCCTTAAGGTTTCATTATTTCGACGTCACCCAATCGACCCCGGCTATCGCTGAAAATCAGCGCTGTGGCTCTGTCTTGTGCAGAGTCTGATTGTGACGTTTTGCGTGGTTGTGACGCATACTTTGTATTTGTATTTAAGCTTTCCTTTTTTTATGGTATGCGTCGTGCCTGGCACAAATAAACGTTTTTCATTCTTTCTTTCTTTCTGTCAGTGTGATATTCCAAATACAAGCAGCAATGGAAGAAACTTGCGTTTTCCTTGTTCCATAACCCCTTGTCAATACATCTGAGTTATCTCATTGTATTGTTGTTGATGGGTCTCTATTGCTTAAGGTATAAAAAAGATGTCATCGATCTAATATCTTTACAGATATCCGACTTTTCTTTTAATAGTAACGTGTATATTTTGTACTTGGCATTGTTTCCTAATGGTTTATTGCTCGCGATTTGTACCTACCCACAATTTAATTACACTTATATGTTAAAGATAAAAAATAATATAGATAAAATGTATTATCGTAGTTTTCGATCGGACTTGTTTTGCCGGTAATGATAAATGATAACAGTAATAATGTTTTTATTTAACAAACATATTATTGGGCTTTTTGAATTACTAGTTTCCGGTAAAATTAATAAAACTGTAAGTAGGTACAATAGTACTGGAGCTGTACAAAGTCAGTCAAGGTTATTTTACTTTTAATAAAAACTTACTTCCTAATAATCTTTTCGTTCCTGAGTTTTGGATACAAAGTTTGGCAATAAATGATGTTTAGTTTATTACTCTGAATTGGTTTTAAAAGCCACAAAACCGGCGTGCATCCACAACTAGAAGTATGAACGTTAAGAGGAAATGCGGGCAGATAGCACCGATTGAATTTCCTTAGAGTCATAATTCGAGGTTTGCTTCTCGCCGATTTCTTCCTCCAGTATTGGATACATTTAAAAGATATTCCATAAATTAAATAAAAAAGATATAAGTATTTTGTGCTTCTATGTTTTTCTTTTTAGGTTTCCGTACCCAAAGAGTATAAACGGGACTCTATTACTAATATCGGAATCTTAGTAATAGAGTCCCGTCCCGGTCCGTCTGTCTGTCACCAGGCTGTATCTCAGGAACCGTGATTGCTAGACAGTTAAAATTTTCACAGATGATGTATTGCCGCTATAACAACAAATACTAAAAACAGAATAAAATAAATATTTAAGCGGGGCTCCCATACAATAAACCTGATATTTATGTCGTTTTTTTGCGATAATGGTACGGAACCCTTCGAGCGCGAGTCCGACTCGCACTTGGTCGTTTTTTTCATTTATAGTTGTCAAAATTTGTACACTAGGCCTCTGTTGACAGCGCAATTTTAGGAGCATCTTTTAAGGGTTTTAGTGCTTCTAAAGATAATGTAACATAAAAAAAGAAAACATAGGGACACAGTAATCATTATTTTTCAGTTTATGGAGTATCTTCTAAATTGGTCCAATATTGGAGAAACAAATAGGCGAGAGCCAAATCTCGAATTATGACTTTTTAGATATTCAATCGGATGCCTGCGACCGCATTTCCTCGCAAGGGTTTTTTTTAATTGAAATCTCGCAGTTCAATCAGAGTGATTTTGGCCACTCACTGTAAAATCGGCGTGACGGGTTATAGAACTTAATTTTAGGAAACGCTACATGACTCACATTCTTCACTTCTAAACTGAATTTATGACTTTCGATTATATTATCTGTATTATATTAAAACATATACTTAAGAACAATACAAATAGATTGGAAATATTATTCCAGTGAGGGTAAAAGAAAAACAACCATTTGTTTTCTTTTATTTTCTAGGCCCACTACATTCACATCGTCATCGGTGCCATCTATTAAATCTGCAAAGCCTACTCACTGGCACAGTACTTTGGCGAAACTGTAAAGTTTAGGCATCAAGAGTGCAACCGAACACCAGACAACGCCTTGCTTGCAAAATATAACATGTCAGAACTTAACTTAGCTCATTGAAGGACTAGGTTAAGGGAGTTTTATGAACGCAGACATATTGCTCGATAAAGTTCGCCTTTGTATTTAGATTTGAAATAAAAGAAGCATGTAAAACTTTGAATGATGATGAAAAGTTAGTAATGTAACAGATGAAAAGAAATATAGCAGCAACGCTAGACCATAGAATCCCAATTACCAACATTGTTGTAGCAGCTGCTTTGCTAGATTGCCGATAAACCAAATTACTTAAAATAGACCATTATATGGAAAGTAACCTTACGACAAGAGTGGATTTTTTTGTTAGCTAGAGCTAGATGTGTGACGAGTATGTCGGACATTCGCATCCATCAAAAGGACATTTGTAGGGTGCTGCATAGCCTTGATGTGAACAAAGCGAGTGGCCCCGACGGGATACCAGCAATTGTACTTAAAACCTGTGCGCCTGAATTGTCTTTTATCTTGACTCAGCGTTCGATAAAGAATGGCAAAGTGCGCAAACCTGGGAAAGCAAGCCAACGTACAGCCCGTACCCAAAAAGGGCAATCGAGCTGATCCGACCAACTACAGACCCATCTCTGTAACGTCCATCCTCTGTAAAAGTATAGAACGTGTGCTCAACAGTAAGCTCCTGGCATACCTAGAAGCGAACGACATCCTCAGTGTACGCCAATACGCTTTCGCCGGATTCAGTTCGGTCATGCATGGAGTACTGCTCTCACCTCTGGGACGGATCTGCCAAATAACATCTTGATGCACTTCGATTGACAGACGGGTCAAGAGGCTTATTAGCAACGATGCATTGATCGCGTCAAAGGCTCTGGGGCCTCGAACATCAACGCCGAGTTGCCAGCCTGTCTGGCTTGCAATTTGCTGCACAATTTGATTTCGCCAAGCCCTTTCCATAATCGGACTACAAGACATACGGCCATGCGCCATCGGTAGGTACATGGTGGATATCCCACGCACAAAGTGTTTTGCTAATACTTTCATTGTGCGAAGGAGTGGAATTCCCTGCTGGAGTCTTTGTTTCGTGATAGCTACATCCTTGGGATTTTTTGAAGTCAAAAGTGAATAGGTTACTTCCCGGCAACCATGCTTCACCGTAGACCACATCATCGCTTACCATCAGGCGATATAGTGATCAAACGCGAGCCAATCGATTAATAAAAATAAAAAAAATCACGACAATTACAGCCGTTGCAAGACAGCCCTGAATTGAAAATATTTTTATTTTGCTGTTATTGTCTTTTGTTGGTTAATATGACAGATTCATAATATGTGATTTTTCAAATTGTTCTTGATTTTTTTGACTGTACCAGATTATTTTATAAAAATTCTCCGCGCCGAAATCACGCCGCCGCTGCCGACTTTTTGACCGGCGCCCGCCGCCGATGATTTTTTCATCGGCGCACACGTCTACTTCAGAGACACAAAGAGCCGCTGTGACATAGTAGTCACACACCAAATTGATATCGGCAAATCTGTAAGGTCCCTAAGCTCTCTCCCTTCTTACTATTTACTTAAAATATCTATTTTCTTGTGTTTATTAAATTATTTCCATTCATTCCATTTCTTTATCACATTCGTTTTATACGGGTTTATAAATGAATGGGCACTAAATCATGAGATTATAGATCTAAAGTAAGCTGTTGTCAGCCATAAATTTAATTATCTTTTAAAGATAATATTTCTTTTCTTTTGAGCCCCAGATTGTGGTCTGATGATTATTAATTCTCCATGGAGATATTAATTTACAATACTTTTGTTTTGGCCTCCGTTAACTTACTATGTATACTGACAATCTGCTTCAGCTTTACACAGGTGTTTTATTAACAAAACCCTCAACTATGGAAATTCTTTATATGAAAATTATCAGCAAAATCCATCAAGAAGTATAGATGTGCTAGCCAAAGTAATAGAGGAACATCATTGCTCTATTTGTAGAGAAGAAAAGATCAGAGATATTTTACTTTACTATCAAACTTGATGATAATATAATATGATTTAATAGATTTAAATTGTCAAAGTTAAAAGTCAAAACACTTATTGCGAACTAAGTGTATAATGTTGGTGTTATATTATGTTAGTACTTATGACTTAGCTGCCTTTTACAAGCATTTCAATTATCATTCTCCTGTCCTTATCGTCCTAAATAAGCATGCATTAAACATGTCTCTCTGGCTTAGTGCTAAAAGAGCCATGACCGAAAATCGTTACTAACATACATTGGCCCTTTAAGCGGGCGGCCAGCCTGGTGCTAAAAGGGCTAATATTTACAATCATTATTAACCTACATCTCTCCATTTAGCACCAGGCCACGGAACTGTATTGCTAGTTGCAGACAAGAAGCTAAGTTAAGGTAATTTAGCTAAGCTTACATAGCTTATTAAAAGAGATCAACCAAATTGGTACCGTGTTGTAAATTCTTTTTCATAACATTCCCCTTGCAGAATCTACTAATTAATTCATCTCTGTCGACAAAAAATAGGTTCTGCAGAAGTTGTTCCCTTCCATTTTTATTCCATAAGTAATGCAATGCAAATTGTCTTGATATTAGTTATACAGAAAAGAGCTGTTTAATATCAATATTTGAATTATAACACGACTTAAAAGTTATAGGGCGTGGGTTCGAAACTAGGCAGGCATTTTTGTTTGTGTAAATTATTCCATGACCACAGCTCTCAAAACGGTGAAGGAAAACATCGTGAGGAAACCGGCATGTCTTAGTACCAGAAATTCGACGTCGTGTGACATCCACCAACATGCACTGCAACCGCGTGGTGGATTACGACCCATTCCCTCTCACTGAGCGGAGGCCTTCATGCACAACCGAATTGCGAGTCTAAGTGTGGCAAAGGGGTCCATCTATCCTATCCTACAGTTTATGGTATGCACACAAGTTTGGAAAATTACATCAGTTGAACTAAATTAGCTTAGGTCTTAGTTTGCAACTACTGTAATAGGTAGCTGCTTCAATACAAAAAGGTTTTGAATCACACAAATAGTTTTCCTTTTTGATACCTATATTTTTTGGTATCCATTGCACAGTGTATCATATTTTTATCTATGACTTATAGTTATTTACAGCTTTAATTACAATGAATGGTTTATTTTATTACTCATTAGTCTAATAAGAAATTAGTACTCCACTCATTACTGTCAAGTGTTCTAAATTAAGATTAAAATGAAGATAATTATAACATCCTATTATGGATCCGTCGTAGTTAGGTATGAAGAAAAATCTTTTTAAAGTAAGATTTTTTACACTAACTAGACTATGATGACAAATACTTTTATCTATCTAGAATAAGATGGACCAACGCATAAATGAATGGATGGATGTCTAGTTAGAAAAATGGTTGAATAGCCATCTTAAAGGTCTTGTAGTGTTATGGAAATCCAAAAAATATCCTAAAAGATGTATAAAATGTCTTAAAGGTCATCATTGACTGATTCTCTATCACTAATGGATATTGTATTGCTTTTACAAAAAAAAATAAGGTTGTTATTTTATGGTGTTAGTGTGTGTTTCTGTACCTAATGTGGAGGTTGTTCAACTGCTGATAGGTCATGAAAGGTCAAGGAAGACATCATTTAAGTCAGGTATCACCTTTAGTAGACAAAGCCATTAAGAATTAAGTGTGTAGGTATGAAGGATGGTAATTACTGTAATTACAAATTTCAATAACAAACTCCTGACCTAGTATTTCAAAACCCACTATTGCATCAACACTTTTTGACTGTCAGAATAAATTGTTGGTGTTATCAGGAAAAAAATACTTTCAGTTTTGAGCTCAGTCACTTTCATTGCACTTCTCATTTAGAGCAAAAGTTATGAGCATTACCTTACTGAGATGTTATGCAGATACAACATTGTTCTTTACATACATATTCATTAGTTTCAATGACTAACCAGTGATGTAATTTATAACTGGACACACAGACAGAACTCCTATTAGATTTCTATTAGAATAGTGACAGTCTAGCTGTCTACCTGTTATGGGAACTTGATGACTCACCTGATAAGTGTTGTCAAAGCTATCATACATAAATCTAGTGATGAGCGACGTCTTCCCCACTGAAAAAAATACAAATCTGCGTGTCAGTACATCATCTTATTACCGCGGAAGATTTCTAATCAAATAGTGATTGATAACGGCAGATACGCGTGAGAACATACTATAGAAGCGGTTCAACGCTCACAATGTACTCGGAGAGTGTAACCTACATCTCAGTATAACGTAATTCGGCACACAGACGCGGCAGATATTACGGCTACGAAGTAATCCGTGAGCGAAACCCGCAACTTGCGCCTCCCCGGGCCTATGTAGGTCAGTAATTCGATAAAGTCTAGACGAATCTATACTTACATATCGTAAATTCAAAACTATATATTAAAAATGTACGACGGAGGGGCGATAATTTGCCCTGTACTCACCGCTCTGTTCCCCTAGGAAAACCAGCTTGAACTTGCGTAAAGGATTACCGAATTCACCCGAGGCGGACATCGTGATTGTGTAAATTAGTTCGCTAAACTATAATTTCACAGTAATTCTTATCACAGAAAACTACATGAACAATGACAGTTCGAGCCACTGAGCCACTCCTGCAGCACACACACACG
Source organism: Orthosia cruda (assembly GCA_964057195.1). Taxonomy (NCBI): domain Eukaryota; kingdom Metazoa; phylum Arthropoda; class Insecta; order Lepidoptera; family Noctuidae; genus Orthosia; species Orthosia cruda. The sequence goes on from OZ059832.1 coordinate 31,879,448, forward strand.
AGCGCAGCGCCGCCACGTTACGGCAGACTGACGGCGCGACGCGCAAGCCAACTCAGCAAAATTACTTTCATGTAAAAAAATAAAATTATTTTCAATTAAGTTTTTGTTATTTTCTCATAGGAACTTAAAGCAAATCCGATTAGTTTTATATTTTTAACAGTATCTATAATTGCCTAAAAAGTAATATTTTAATGTTGTCAATAATGACAATACCGTTTCTGAACGAACCCTGTAGTGATGTGCATGCGTACTTCAGCAAATTAAGGAGGTGGTCAAATAAAATCGACTATTCGCTTGCTGTTTTTGTTTACCCTTTTTATTTTCTTTTAATAAACTAATATCTAGGTAGGTACTTTCCTATAACAGACCTACTATTAAAGGGTAGGTTTTCTTAATCTCTAAAAATAGCAGATAAAACTATTAGATAAAGAGTAATAATAGCTGTCATAGAAACTCCAAGCCACTTGGAGAGACTGATGTAAAAAAATAGGGTCACGGGTCACCTTTCACAACCAAATAAAAATAAGTACCGTATATGTACTTATGTTAAGACTTAGACTTATGTTAATTAACCCATAAACTAATTTATTAAGTATGTACAAGAGCAAATTACAATTTAAGTGACCCGTTGATTTAGTAAATCACTCTTGGCTTATATCCTATTGTTTATTTCTTTCTAGGAGTCAATATTTGGGCATGAAACTCACGCCCTCTGCCAGAGGTAGAAATAAATCTCTGGAACTAGGTTCTGATACTGAACCGATTTTGAAAAATCGTTCACTTGTAGAAAGCTACTTTATTCCTGAGTGGCATCGGCTATGTTTGATTGTTAGTATATCATACGTAGTATCTCTAAGTAGTCTGTGGTCGAACCAGATCTAATTTAAAAAGAAATGGAATCTTCGATACGATGATATCATAGAAGTTATTCTACACTAATATTATAAAGAGGTAAAGTTTGTGAGGTTGTAGGGGGTAATCTGTGGATCTACTAAAACGATTTTGAAAATTCTTTCAGCAGTAGAAAGCTACATTATTCTTGAGTGTCATTGGTCTAGGCTATAATATATTTTCAAATAAAAAAACTTTTCCGTAAAACAACTAAAAAGTGAAAATAAAAAAACTTTTTGCACAAATATACTACCGACTTCCAAATACAAAACTACAGTGAAAAAAAAACTTTTTTGCAAAAAAATACTACCGACTTCCAAATACAAAACTATAAAGTGAAAAATAACTTTACTTTTTGAAGTCGGTGTCTTTCGCAGGTACCAATTATTTGCGTTATGGACACCGACTTCAAAAAGTAAAGTTATTTTCACTTTATAGTTTTGTATTTGGAAGTCGGTAGTATTTTTTTGCAAAAAAGTTTTTTTATTTTTCACTTTTTAGTTGTACCTTCCTAATAGGCAAGTTAGTAAGGTAACTATAACGCCAAAATAGATTTCTTGAAACTGGACTAGACTTCTTAAGAGCGTACTGGCGTGATGTTATGTTATGAAATGGTATAAACAATAAACAGACATCCAATTGCAGCAATCCCGAGAGATTTGCCGTTATTTATTGAAGAGTTCTGTTGTATATCTCCAAAGTTCTTCATCAGATCTCCACCAAAAAAAAATGGGACCAATTTCGGAACATACGTTTTCAAACAAAAAAAGAATTTTCGAAATCGGTCCACAATTGACGGAGATATCGGTGAACATACACAAAAAAAAAACATTATGTCGAACATAGAACCTCCCCCTTTTTGGGAAATCGGTTAAAAAAATAGAGATCCTTATGAAAATTGCAATAATATAATCCTAAGTAGCAAAATTATGCCTTTAAAAAATATTATTTGGCGTGTGTTGAGAAAACTATTGATGATACATAAAAATTATCTACCGAATACATGAATAAAGTACTCAGTATTACACACAAAAAACCTGCTTGAGAAAGAATATATCTAACTATCATAGGCAGCTTTTATGTTCTAAATTTTAAATAGATCGCCCGCGCCGGTAGAAACAAGTTGGTTACATTCGTATTGTCGTATTAATTCTTATTCAAATAAATAGTTTAATAAATTTTTAGGTAGGGTAGGTGGGTAGGAAAGGTGGGTAAGGTAGGTAGGTAGGTACCCAGTTGACGGGCGCGAAGACGCCGGGGTCAGGTAGTGTATTATAAAATTAGTGAAAAACGCGGGTATTTTCCAAAGAAGTAGTATATGTTTGGGTGTATTTCTCTATTTAAAATTAAAACAAATTCCTGATTTTACACTTTAATTCAATATTTACAGTATAATACACAAAAATAAATATCACAATTTTGTAACTCAGGCTTTTAAATCGGTATTAGGTACTTATTTTATTTATTTCAAACAAAGTTGATTACATAAGAATATTAGAAAAAAATAGAGCTCTCTTTATAGTTTTACAAAAAACACCAGCACTCTTAAAACCGGAATAACACTAACAAGTTTGAAAGTAAGTATCGAAAAGTATTTGCCATAAAATACATCACTGGGCAGATATTAATTTTGTGCAAACTACACAGAAAACACTGATTAATTATTATTAATAGCAGGCGTTCCATATAAAAAACGCTTTCAAGGAATAATACAAATAAGAATAACTTATGAACTTAAAATAACAAACTGTACATTTAAATTATAAATGTAGATTCTAAACATAATAGGAATAACATTTTATCCGAACACGTAAAAATAAATCCTAAGACCCAATTTTAAATTTGTAAAAATAAATATACTATTTTTGATTGCTAAACTCCATTTGCGATAACATTAGACGTTTAAATTAGCACATTTTACAGCCCGTTCAACCGATTTTGACTTTTATTGCGTAGATATACGACAAATGGTAGCTGTAGTAAACAGTTGGTTTTGGTAAGAGGTGTATGCTTTTTATGTCATCCTTATGTTCACGGGATAGAACTCAAAATCGGTTGAACGGACTGTAAAAAGATTTGGAAACATCTCTAATGTTATTTCAAATGGAGTATAGTTGTCCATTTCAAGGGTTTTTTTGCTTAGCCCATTAAAACAATGACACGTTTTACTCCCATACACGGCGCGTAAGTTTTGTAAACGCCAAGCCAGAGTAATAAAGACAACAGAACCTTGGCGTACTTTTTTGCGCTGTAACACTTCTTAGTAAAAAAAAGAATCACTGAAGTTGCTTTTGCAACGCGTTCTTGTTGCATTGCGTTGCATGCACGTTAACGACGCGTAAAAAACGTCGTCGTCAACCGCGCTTAGTTTCGTTTTAATTCTTTGGAGCCAAAGTACTGGAATGAAGCTACGAGCGGTTGACGATTGAATAACGTTAACATCTTATTTTTCTTTTTATATTCAACAGTTCAAGCAATTTAAATATATATTTATTTTTAAAATAGGTATAGTTCTCGCCAAACTTATTGGCCGCCTTGAAGTTGGCTACAATGGCTGCGCAGTAGAAAATCTCATACAAGAACAGCACCGTTTCGTGCCTCGCGCATCCAGTAAACCAACTTCCGGGCGGCCAATAAGTTTAGCGAGGGCTATAAAGTGTCGCTCTTCTTCACAATGGTTGAACAGGGTATTTTTATAGGACAACATTTAATTTGAATTATTTATTTATAAGACCTTAAAATGCCCGCTAAATTAATCATGGGTTCATTTGGAACCACAAATTAATCCATTATTATCTCATTATTATTATTGTATGACCAGTTACAAATATACAGAGTGACTGGTAATTCGAAACATTCCTTGAAATGGGTTGTTTAGTTGTCAAATGGAAATTGAAAGATTCTTCGGTATTATAAGACACTTCCTTGTATCAGATATATTAGCGCCGCCTTACTTGTTCCGGATTTTCGAGTCGGCTTTTGATTGATCTGATCAGGCAACGCTTGTCATTGCCAGGGTTATTATTACTGTTATCAGACATTGAAAGTAGTAACAGTCACCCTGTATTACAACATTACACGCTTTGTCTTTCGTAGAAGCAAACACAAGCATACCCTCAATTAGAGTAAAATTATTTTATTGGCATTACATTTTTTATCGGTAGTTAGGCTACCTACACAGGGTGATCAAATTAGGTGATTGCCAATTTCAGGGGATGTACTTATTATAACTTTTACTATGTGATCAAACAATCCTGATATCGCGAAAACAAAACAATTGTTCAGTTTATTAAGAATCTTCAAAAAAGGAGGAGGTTCTCAATTCGATTGTATTTTTTATATTTTTATGTTTGTCAACTCAGAACTCGGTTATTACATGAACGGACTCGTATTTTTTTATGATTTCGCTTAATTCTACAAAATGAAGGGAACAACTGATTTTTATCGCGCAGTATTTGTATGTAAATATAAATTGTCAGCTTTTATTTAGAATTACTTGGATGCTCCACGATTGTCGGTGGAATGTTGGGTTTAGTTTGGTATAAATTCACGCCTGTATTCCAGGGAGGGTTGGCAGATATATTGGCAGATGAGTACAATTTATTTTTTGTTTCTCCAGTAGAAATAATTTGAGAGCACTGAGCATTTCCATATTATGCTAAGTTAGGCGCGGGCTCGGGAAATATGCAGGCAGTCATTTTCCGAGGAGTGAGCCAGAACAGACTAGCAAAAAAATGTTTGACTCACCGACAAAATCAAATCACGTCATTCGACTCAACAGCAGTACCCACAAAACATTCTGAATACAACATTAACTTACAATTCACGGAGCGTGTCTTCTCGGGGGGAACATATTTTCTTCAACAACAATCACTCCGCAAAGTAAATCGTACCCGGTGCGGTTGTGCCGGAAAACGAAGAGGACCACGCATAGAGGAAAGAGTAAGGATATAAGGAAGTTCTTCATCAGAGACCTAACTAATGCTGTTGTGAATGAGAGTGTCCGACCTGGGTATAGAAGGACGGTTTCTTTTGGCCGTCCGTCGACTGGTATGACGGCTGAAGCTGTCACGACGCGGATTCCAAGTAAAGCTTTACCGGGAGTCGCACCTCCTGTCCTTCCAACGCTGGTGGATAAGCAAAAAGCCTGAAACAATATAAAATGTCAGTTAGTATTGTCACAGATAATAATTAGCATACAGATGCCACATCTCATATAAAGAAACCGTGCCGACGTATCTAGCGTTTTTATTCTGATTAAACTGATTATTTGTATAAGTCCATCGATCAAGTTCGGTTTCGATCCACGGCGATAGATGGTGTTAGTAGCGACTTGCATGTACGATTTGTTTTATAGTATTTTTTGGCACGATTTTACAGTTTCATTATACCAAAATGTGTAACAATACAAATTTAATAAATCGAGTGGAATGCTTCGGTTTGAAACCGCGCCATCTATTGAAATAAATTTTAAATGATGCGTTCAAATAATCTTTGTAACGTGAATTAAGAGATCAATATTCCTTGTGCTTGTGCTTAGAAGACTTCATTAAACAAGAACATATAATTTTGACTTATTTAAAACACCTTGGCGGTCAACATATCTAACGATGTCTTAATTATATAAATCCAACGAGTGATTTGAAAGATATGAGGTAATTAGCAATAATGGTTGTTAACGAACTTTTAAGGTCTATCCACAGATATCAGGGCCGTGCCCGGGATGTGACAGGGCCGGGCCCAGACATTAGAGCTCACTCACTGGCCCGTGCACGGAAGTGTGTGAACGAGTCCATATAAAATGTACACAACGATATTTTTTTGAGCCCCTGACGGGGCACGGTCCGTCCACGTCCCGGGCACGGCCCTGATATGTGTGGATAGACCTTAAATCTTTATATATCCGAAACCGTTATTTAAAATGGTGAAAGGAACCTAAAATGATTTTAAATACCTATAAAACGATACCCCGCTTGACATAGTGAGCCGTTTTTTTGTGTCTGGTGGTCGCTGTGGTGAACTTTGATTACAGTCATGTCTTTAGTGAGACTTGCAAGGTAAGGAGGAATCGATTGACGTAAGAATCATCAAAATCGGCACACGCGTTTGGTCTCTAGAACGCCACATAGGAAGAAACATACATAAATACAAACAAACGTAAGAACATAGACTGATAAACACATTATCCTCCTTTGGCAATCGGGTAAAAAAAAAACACAGTTTTCGGATAAAACGAAAGAAGTAAAGAATGAAATATACCTTGCAATACATAGATTAAATAATGGCCTTGAGTGTGTTACATAAGGCCTCGGTCTCGAATTTTGCGGGCGGCGGAGCAGCAGCGGCGGCGGCGCGGGAGAGCTCCCGCCGCGCCGCTCCCGCGCCGCTGTTTTCGAGACACGGTCCATTTGACGATACGCATAAGATCCTGCCGCTCCCGCTCCGCTGCCGCCGCTGCCCGCGGAATTCGAGACCGAGGCCTAAGAGTGCATTTCTTACACCACTAACAGTAATAGAGTACCTATGGTAGTACATGCAAATATTACTAAGAATCTAATATATAGGCAAAATATATTTCAAGTAGTTTTGTTGGCTATTCAATTTAGAACTATAGTCCCCTATTAATAGGTTTTGCTGTCGGCCAAATGTGCTAAACTATGTTGTGTGACTTATAGCAGTAAGCTGGGATCGGCTATCTGTCTAGCTAGCCAGAAAAAAGAACATGGACTACTTAACAAAATTGAAGAGGGACTCCTTGATAATTCTTTGAAACCCATGCTTGATAATTCTTTGTAATGCATGCTTTCATTTTATGTTTTACGCTGTCGAGTAGACAGATTTTTATACATAACTAGCTGACCCGACAAACTTTGTTTTGCCATAAAAACACCAAACATTCATCTAACCTACCCTACCTACCTACCCTAACTATCCTACCCTACCCTATTGTGAATGTAAACCATCTGGGGCGCCACCCAAACGCATACAAAAAATTTCATTAAAATTGGTCCAGCTGTTTAGGAGGACTTCAGTGACATAACACCATACATAACATGTACAGTAGAATTTTATATATAAAGATATTAAGAAGCAATAAATTAGATACTTATTTCAGTAGTGTTAGAAACTGTAACTTAGTTTAATTATTACATTATTAAAATTATCCTATGAGATTGTTTGAAAAACTTTCGACTGATGATTTTGCTATGTTTAATTGTGGTTTTGTGACCTTAATTTGTTTATTTCTGTTATCATTGAGATGATTGTGGAGAAGAAAATTATCCATACTAATATTATAAATGTGTCTGTCTGTCTCTTTGTTATCTTTTCACCATTAAACAGCTAAATTTAGATGATATTTGGTATGGAGTTAGTTGGAGGCCCTGGGAAGGACATAAGTTTTTATCCTCATAGTGTGTTCCCTTGGGCAATATATTTTTTTTTATGAAATTAAAAAAATCTTTTTTAAAAACAAGCTTTTTTCACATCTCAGCAAACCCTATCATTTAATACCCATATCATGGCAATGCACAAAAAATAACTATTCCGCCATCTTCGGGCGGTCACAATTTTGGATTTAGAAAGACTTCTCTTAGCTAACCATGTATTGTCATCCAAACCAAACGTGTATGTAAAATTTGATCTTAATTGGATGAGTATAACTGCTTTTAAATTCAGTTGCAAGAATTAACCCGAACACACTTACATACATACATACCTACAATTTGCTGGTATTTAGTGGTAGTAGTGACCATGAAACATTAGATGGACCACCTGTGTGTTTGCCAATCTTTGTCATAAACAAAACAAACGGAGATAAATGCCTTACTTTACATTAAAAAGGTATTCTTACCTCAAATATGCACACAAGTATTCTGTAAATAACTTCAAGGAACAGGATCTCGGATGTCAGCTCCATTGCATACTTGTAGTCATCATAATGTTCACTGAACTTGTAGAAATCGAACTTGTCTAAGTCACTGTAATTAAACAATAGATCACCCTTGAAAAACGTGGAATTATCAGAGGGCAATTTTTCATATTGAAAAAAGTTTAAATTCAATTTGCATCAAACCACTGCAATACTCAATGTCAAAATCTTGTTCAAAAATGTTAATTAGGGTAATTTTAACAGACTGAAACACATTAAAATATGAGTGTTAAATATTGTTGTAGGTATTGCCCCTTAAATATATTTTTTTATGCTTAACATCATTAATTTTGATATGAAAACTGATTATTCAGCAATTAAGTCAAGTTTTTAACCAAATTTAAAAAAGAGGAGGTTCTGTTTGACTGTATATATTTTTATTTTTGTATATGATCACTGATTTCTCCATCAATTGTGGACCATTACAAAGTCAAAAAAACTTTAATTTCAGAAGATGCTGTCAAAAAATGAAGAAACAAAGCCAGAAACAAGAGGAAGTTGATTATATTTTTTCGTAAAAAAAAATATTTCCTAATAACTGAGGCCATATATTACAAATAAAAATAAATTGTTTATTTTGGATCAAACACTTTTACACATTGAATTATACCCACCAATCTGCGTAACAGTTTGTCGGTGGGTATATTCCTTCACAGGATGAAATATGGTTAATGATAATACACAGAAGTGAAAAGACTACCATATTTTAGTTTTAGGAAGTGTGGGACTACTTACATCAATTCAAATATATCCACTGCCATAAAAGTTACTATTAGTTTGACAATGAACAGAAGCATGAAGTCAATAAACTCAGCAACAAGGCGCTTGTGTAGCGGTGGTATGACATACTCATAACCACCGTGACGAGCTATCACTGAAAAGTTAAAGTTATTATATAAATAAATAACTTAATATTATAATTTAAGAATCATATTATTAATATTTATAATTTATCAATTAGTATGATATTTTACAAATTATGGTTATATATTAGGCTATTTATAACATTTAGCAAGTAATGCTTTCTGATAAGAATCTTGTATGTACCACACAATGAAGCTCTGCATCAATTTAATAATTAGACCAACATAGCTTGATTATGATTTCATAACGTAATAAAATTGTTGAATACCTTCAGCTGGAGTAAGTGTTTCCGCCTGGGGCTGAGCATCAGCAGGGTTTCGAGGCGCGTTAGGAACCTGAAAGGGCACTTGGAACTGATAGTTGTTATTCAACAATGGCACATTCGTTGCAGAATTCTGTAAGCCCTGAAATGTCATCATATAATAAGGAAAACATGTCGATAGGTTCTGATACAACTGCGCTTGCTGGATCCATAATCGGAGAGCTTGAAAATATGCTTCCCGTTCTGACACAGGCACATTTGGCGGCGCGTCTCCGTCACCTCTTATTTCTGCGCCCTCAACAGGCCCTGCCCCATCTTGCACAAGTCTCTCCGATTCCGACATTTTCAATGTTAACAAACACTAGATTGATTTTCTCATTTGTATCCAAATAATGGTAAAGTACACGTCAGTTTGTTGATTTTTTTTTTTTTTTTTTTCGCCCTTCGGGCAGGCTATAGTCTTTCAACCATACTGCCTAGTCTTTCGTAGGTATTTTTTCTTTCGTAATATGTTTAGAAATCATGTCTTTCGTTTTTCTAATCCATGTTGTAGTCATTATAAGTTTGTCTTTGATTATTAGTTAAAATCTTGTTTTCACACAATTCCGTTTTTTTTTTTTTTTCCAATTCCAACTCCAGGGTAAACGTCATTTCCATTATATGTCAATGTCAATCAATTCCAGGGTAAGTGTCATTTCCATTTCATGTCATCTTTTGTTTATTTTCTTCTGGTTTTTTTTTATCACACATCTTATGCTACAGTTTTAAATATACAAACTTTATAAATAATAATAAAACGATAATATTTATATATACATAGGTGCATAGGAACAAGAAATAGAACCATTTAAATCTCATTTACAGTCTCCAATATGTATCTATACAAATATAAATAAGTTGAAGCGTTCTTAAGCAACTCCTGTATGCACAGCGGGACCCTATCAGGTGTTTTATAAATTTTTAGAAGCTCATCCGACAACACAAGGCGCTGAATGTTGAAAGATGAACACTCAAAGAAGATATGATGTAGTGATTGAACTTTTTCTGATTGACAGTAATTGCAATAAGATAAGCTGACCATTTTAAGACGACGAAGATGATAATTTAATCTACAATGACCAAAGCGCATACGACAAATAATTGAATAAAACTTTCTACTTACAAATAAATTATTTTTGCAAAACCAAGGAACAGAGTTGATTTGAACATCAAGACTGTTGAACCAAGAACCTTTATTTTCAATATGTGTGCAGTGGTATGAATATTTCCCCCATGCCTCAAACATGCGCCGTCTTAAGAGACTAACTGCGTCTGTGCATGGTATGGGAACACTCATATCAGTGCTAGGTATTAATTCTTCCAACTCAACAATTTTTTTGGCAAGAAAATCTGCTTTTTCATTTCCTCTAACACCAATATGTGAAGGTACCCAAACAAAACAAATTTCAATATTTGACTGGGCTAATTCAACCCAGAGTTGTTTTATCAAATGAATAATGTAATTAGTGTTGGCATGTAGTTTATTATTTGCCAAATTTTTTAGAACACTCATACTGTCACTTACTACAACCCATTTGTTATGTTCAGAATTGCTATTTTTAATATGTTTCAAAGCACTCAGAATTGCAACAGCTTCAGCTGTAAAAATACTAGCATTTCTGTCAATTCTCCTACCAATACCTACGTTTGAAGACGGCTCATAGATGGCAAAAGAAACAGCTCTATCATTCTTGGAACCATCAGTATACACAAATTTATGATCTGACCACTCTGACAACATTACATATACTTCCTCTTTTGAAGGCAAATCCTTTTTCTTATTTATAATAACACTAATAGCTGGAAATTTACTGCTGAAAGTTCCCTCATAGCAAGGCAAGATAAGCTTAGATCGGTAAATGTTAATATTTTCAATAAAGTTTTTGAATTTTCTAAGTTGCTGTAGTATATAAAAAGATTTTGTAGCAGTTTGCATAGCCAAATGCAACATATTGACTAAAAGACTATTACCCAAAACACTATAAAGCTTCAAAAAGAACCTTTCTAACAAGTAATCAAAACGAATGGCTAATGGTGGAACATTACATTCAATCTGCATTGCATTTACAGGAGTGCTTCTGAACGCCCCAGTTATAACGCGCAAACACTTGTTTTGCAAAATATTTAAACTATTTACATGTTTAGAGTCTGCAGCAAAGCAATAGAAACCATATTCAAAGTGACTACGAACTAAAGATTTGTACAATAATAACAAAATTTTAGGGTCTGCACCCCAATATGTACCACTCAAGGATCTCAAAATATTATAAGCTTTATTTGCTTTGCTAATAATATGTTTCATATAATTATTCCAGGACAAATTATGTGAAAAAATAACACCCAAAAATTTGACATCTAAAGAACTGGGTAATGCACAATTATTGTACAGCACAGCAGGCATATTATGATTATGTTTACCAAATAAAACAACTTTGGACTTCAATGGGTTGACACTAAGATCAAGGTAAGAGAAATATTTACATAGATACATTAATGCAACATTCACTATTTCAACTACTTGTGATACATTTTTCCCAGATGCATAAACCACTAAATCATCTGCAAACTGTAAGTTTTTAACCTGAGACCCTAAAATTAAATTTAATCTTCGTATATACAATATAAATATTAAAGGTGATAAAATGCCCCCTTGACAAACTCCTTTAGAAGATAGCCTAGGACCATAAAGGTGTCTGTTAAATTTTACATAGACTTTCCTATTGCTAAGAAATTGTTTTAACCAATTTATTATTTTTCCAGGGATTCCTATCTGTGATAACTCACTACATAAAATATCTATATTCACACTATTAAATGCACCTGCAATATCAAAAAACACTCCAACCAAATTTTCATTTGACGATAACGACTTGTGAATATCGAGCTGTAATTGACAAACACTTTCCCTAGCAGAACGATTCCTACGAAAACCAAATTGGTTTGATGGTAAGATATTATTTTTTTCAATATAAAACTCTAAACGCTGTTTTAAAAGTTGTTCAAATAATTTTCCAACGCAAGAAGTAAGAGCTATAGGGCGGTAAGAATCAGGACACATTTTAGGCTTATCTGGTTTTAAAACAGGTACAAGGCAATCCACCTTCCAGTTAAGAGGTATAATATCATTTTGCCATAATAAGTTCAAAAGCTGTAAAAATATTTTTAAACTACTAATGCTAAGTTTTTTAAAAAGTATGTATGGCATTCCATCAAGACCATAAGTAGTATCTCTTCTGGAAGATATGGCTGATATTAATTCCTGCAATGAAAAAGGACTAAGAAGAAAATTATTGCTGGGATTAGTACTGGTTGTGAATGAAGATTTTGAGTCTTGTGATGCGAAATCTGGTGTGTATTTTTTAAGAAAATCTAAAACCCATCCATCATCTTCGAGAGCATTAAAATTGAATGTTTTATTATACTTCCGCATAAATTTCCATATGACAGATAATGGCGTAGTCCTATTGAATGTTTCACAAAGAGCAAACCAACTTTTTTGTCTTTCCAATTTTAGAACAAGTTTTTTAACTGCTCGAAGCCTTTTGAATTGTAGATAGCTTTCTTCTGATGGATTATTTTTAAAATATATGTATGCATTTTTAAAATTTAATACGGCTTCTGTGCATTTTTGATTCCACCAAGGAAGATAAGGTCTTTTAAAATTATTTACAAGACATGAATGATTGACAAAATTTGTCCTACCAGTCAAATGATTATTATTTTCAATAGAATTTACAGCTGCTGTATGTAAAATGCTACAAAATTTAAGATATGTACCAGAAAGATTTATATTATCGACTTTAAAATCAACCAACAATTCATCAACAAGACTACTATATCTTTGCCAATCCACCAATTTATAATTTGGATAAACGGGCAAATGTTCAGCATTAGAACAATTGCTGTATGTATTACTTTTGTTAATATTACTAATCACTACTTTAATGATTATAGGAATGTGATAACTACTACCAAGAGGACAATCATGGACGTTCCATTCACAATTGAGAGCTAAAGACGAAGAGACCAGCGTCAAATCCAGCGCATTAGGACGCCAAGTTAAAGAGCCAACTGTTGTTGCATGACCATTATTGAGCAGAACCAAATCATTATCATCTATTACTTCCAAAATGTTTCGACCTCGTACAGAATCCGAGCCACAACCCCAAGACGAGTGGTGAGCGTTAAAATCACCAGCAAATATAAATGGCCCAGGAATAGATTTTATTAATAAATCAAGGTTTTCTTTTCTGAATGCTGGATTACAATTCAAAGGACTATAAAAACTGACTATGCTTATCTCCTTGTTATTTACTTTTACTTGAATACAGATGTTTTGCAATGAGTTATCAAAGAAGGTATCAATTTTAGAGTAGGTAATGGTATTGTGAATAATTATTGCAACTCCGTTATGTTTGTTACCAGTATCATTTCTCTCAATATTATAATTTTTTATTTTAAAATTTTGGTGAGGTTTAAGCCATGTTTCACTGATAATTGCTATATGTATATTGTGACTATAAAGAAAATCGATAAATAAATGTTTATTACTATTTAAACTTTGAGCATTCCACTGTACAATATTTAATTCTGAAAAATCCATCAACTGGTTGAAGAAAATTTATTACTGAACGTTGTTTTCAAGGCTTCTTTAATAGAAAGTGAATTAATAGGTTCATCTTTATTGCTTATTATTTTTGTGAGTGTTTCGACTAAAGTATTTATAAATTTATCTGATTTCATGAGATTACTAATCTGAGTGTCCAGATTGCGTGATGTTAAAGCTGGAAAAGAGTTTACATTAAAAAGATCTGAATATGTAGCATTTTTAGTTTTAATTTTATTTTCTTCTACCTTTTGCTTTTTTATTGGACATGCTGAAGAGATTGCAATATGATTGCCGTTACAATTTGCACACTTAGCATCCTTCGGGGCAACAACACACATTTTGAAATTGTGATGTTCAGTACATATTGAACAAACTTCAGTATTTCGACAAAATTTAGCTATATGCCCATAACGCAGGCATTTAAGGCATTGTTTCACTGGTGGGATATATTTGTTCACCTCATGACGCCATGAGTCCAAATAAATATAAGTTGGCAAAATAGTGGATGCAAATGTCACAGCAACAGTCTGGGTAGGGGCAAAAGATATTCTACCTTCATCACCTCTGACCCTGCGCATGAAACGCCTCACCTGTATTACATTCTTTGAACTGCCGATTAATGAAAATATCTCTTTATTAGACATATCTACTGGGACTGAAGTAAGGACTCCAGTAACCTCTGTGTCACCAGCAGGGATAGATGCTTTCAGAGAAAGTTGATCAAATAATTTTTTGTTTTTTAGAAACATATTGGCGTTATTTGGTAAATCAAATGTGACACCGACCTTATATTTGTTTATTGTGCGCAAGTGCATCACACCAGACACTCCATGTTCTCGTATGCCCTTGGAAAGGGCCATACGATCTTTGTCGTTGAAAAACTTATTCTCGTCCATATGACTAAGAAAAACGATTAACTCTGCCTGCTTCGTATCTTCACTATACTTACGCGTATACCCCTTTACCTTATATATGGCATATTTATTGTCCTTAGGTTCCTTATCAGTGGCATCTTTAAATTTATTAACAGAGTATGCCGTCGACACCGTGGACTCCGCCGTGTCAGAGTCCGAAGATTCCTGCGAATGCTGCTTCAGATCCGGAGGAATTTCCAGCTCATCCTTCCTCCGCCTCTTTTTCCCCATTTTTATGTCACATAAATATATATATACACCAAATTAGACCTAATAGTACGAATATTTACAGAATTCAATTACAATAAACACGAGAAGTTGAATTTCAAAGTAATAAATTAAAAAACGCGCCTTTCCACTTCAACCGTTTCCCGCCCTTTTTCTCAGTTTGTTGACTTAATTTGTTTTGACATTTTTGACTTTAGTCATTTTTTTTTTTTTTTTATGTTTGTTCCTAACGGAACAGGCTAAGGTCTGAGACCATGCTGCCTAGTCATCAGTATTTGTATTCTTTAGTATGCATTAGAACGCGGATGCAACACATTCTAATGTTTCTTGGAGCATTTGGCAGCAAATTGCATCGAGTCAGCCTTCCCAGTAAGCTTTGCAGAGGTAGTCAATACTACAATAAAATACTCCGCTCCACTATCCCGAGATCGCTTCTGTTAACGTTTTTACATATTGTCCAATTGCGTAGACAGTTGAGACACAAAACTACACCAATTTTATATCACAATATCCACTATAAATCAATTTGCAAATAATATTAACAGCCGCTGAACTGCACTCGAGAAAATCCCGCCAAAAACTCTCTTGACTTTAGTCATTGATCGTTTCCTGTATTTTTAATTTTGGATTGTTCGGATACACGATAATTAGAGTTACTACGGAATTGAAATTGAATGCTTTATTTATTTTTAGGCGATTTTAAATTGATTCAATTCAAATCGTATTGACCAGGAATTGACAAATAAAATGTACTCTGTGGCACTAATACAGTCGAACCACCCGGTGTGGTCCACAGGTCCACACCCGTAATTTTGACAGATATCAAAATGTTGACACTGAAAAGAGACCATTCTTTTATTTTTTACTCTTGGTATCAATAAAATTACGTATGTAGTTATTATTATTAATTTAATGTTTTGTGGTATTAAAATAACGGTGTTTAAAATTCATATAAAGATGTTTTACGAAAAATTAAGTTGTGTCACTCTTGCAAAAATGTAATACAGAAAATGTAAACTTAAAATGTAGATATTATAATTGTTTCCAAATAAAAATTATCCTTCCTTTCCTTGCAGTCGGGTAATAACTTTTTATTTTGAATACTTTGACATTTTCATGCATGTTCCGACGTAAAATATTTTCCTTAATCTGGTAACATTCCTTATGTCAGCCCCAGCCGTCCGTCGTTAGCCGAATGGCCGATGTGAACGTCGAATGACTTGGTACTGCGTGCGCAAATACTGGTGATGTGAATTTGGGTGGTATAAGATTGTAGAGTGAACGTTCATGTTTCAAAGTTGATTTTTATATGACAGTATATATTCCTGTGACGCTGTGCTATATTATTTTTCAGTGTTGTGTAGTATTTATCTCTGAATAAACGTTGTCAGAACGACAAAGTCAGCTGTGGACAAATCAGTAATTTACAGAATTTTACTGGATACAATACGATGTGTTCCATGTCGAACTAGTGGTAAATAAAGAGAAGCCTACGCACAACTCTTCTTGACCAGTTGTAGAGTAAGTATTGGTAGTGAATTCATTGAAGCTTACATTGTTTCCTGAATCGTGTTCTCCGGTTTATTTGTTTGATAATGTTTTTTTTATGTGGTTATAATTATTTCCTGCCGGACTTCAGAGGGAAATCGTAATGATATCTCTGAGATTAAGAATGTTGGTTTTGGTAAAATGCCATAATAAAGTGCGTCACGCCTTAATATCAATGGTAGCAGAAGTTCATAATACATGTAAGATTATCTCAACAATTTTGGCAGGCAATTCATACAGTAGGTTCAGAACACAAGTAGTTTGATACATTATTCAAGTGTTTCTTTGCACCACAACATAGTTTGTTCTTTGCATCTCAGATATTATTATAATTTTGAACATTCTCTGTTGCATACAATTTTGGTGTAGTAGGTACCTTGTATAAATAATTAATAAGTTCATGGTACTTGTATAAACATTTAGTATTTAGAAATTGTCTGTATTTTTTGTATAGTTAAAATTTAAGCACTAAACACAATATTTAAATAATATTATTGAAAGCAACAAGTTATAAAATATATCCAACTGATATGTAACAGTGTAATAAGCTGCACTAGAACTTATCTAATTGAGAATAGTAAATAATTATTGCAATGATTTTCTGGCGAAGCATAATGATTGTCACCAAAATATTAATATTCATATTAAAATCAACCAATAATGTTGTTGATCAGTTGATTTTAGCATACTTTTGATACTTTGATATTTTATAAATTCAAATATGAACTTCCTCAAACTTTTTGTATTAACAAAAACCTGATTTGTATTGATTTATTTTTCAAGTTGACTTAAGCCAAGTAAGATTATCAACATAAAATTGTTTGACATCTTTGATGGATTTCTACTATCAGCACTTAATTGGAAAAGTCTGATAAGAATATGATGATAACAGCAGCTTAATCTATACTAATATTATAAAGCTGAAGAGTTTGTTTGTTTGTTTGTTTGAACGCGCTAATCTCGGGAACTACTGGTTGGAATTGAAAAATTCTTTTTGTATTAGATAGTCCATTTATCGAGGAAGGTTATAGGCTATATAACATCACGCTACGACCAATAGGAGCGGCGCATAAACGAAAAATGTTGCAAAAACGGGCAAAATTATTCCTTTTTGAGAGCATCCGTTGCGTGCGCTGCGTAAACGGTTTAAGTTACGCAACAATCATGTATGTAGGGTAGATGGGTAGGTACCCAGTTGACGGGAGGGAAGCCGCGTGGGACAGCTAGTACTGAATATAATTCTGGTATCTTTATCAGTAAGAATATTTATAATATAAAAATAATACTTATCTAACAAGGTCAGAAGGTCATCAATTATTAACAAAGTATGAATGAAACTAACATTTCTTTTTAATCATCTCCAAAAAATACCGGCCAAGTGAGTGTCGCACTTCGCAAATTTAGGTTTCCATACCAAAGAAAAATCTGATTCTTCAATATATTGGTATCTGTTAGTAAAGTATATTATCACCAAATTTCAAGTTCATAGGTCAATGGGAAGTTAAAAAATTATTTGGAACAAAATTGTGTGACTGACAGACGGATGGACACGTGAGCAACAGCAATAGGCCTCCGTTTGGTTCCTTCTGGTATGGAACCCTAAAAAGGAGATTCTCAATTTGTCTGAATGTCTTTTTTGCGTTTGTGTTAATGTGTGTAACAAAAACAAAAATTTATCATTGACTTTGGACCTTTTGTCCACCTGACTGGTTTGTCCGCAACATACCTCTACTAGCTACAAATATCTTATCCAAACCTGTTCACCTTCTATCTTAAAAAACATTGCCATAAATCAGTCTGAAGAATAGTAAAATCCATCACAGATTAGCTATTGTATGTAAAATTCTGAATATTCCAGACCAAAAATGTATCAAGCAAACACATGGCCAATATGACCATGGCGTAATAATATCCAGTTACTAGATGTGTGCTAATCTGGTAATAAATACTCTCGTATTTGCGTAAATGTGGAAAAGCCGCGCACGATAAAAAAAATGTAAACTCAATTATCATATCGTGCGACGTACAGTCGTGGTCAGCGTTTATTTAAGTACATGTGGTGATGTTTTATTTTGCACCCGTATATAGAACCGGCGGCGCCGACTGGCGAGTACTGGCGACTATTATAATTAATTAAAATTTACATCGCATAGAACACGACTGCAATACGCTCCGACGGCGACGCTCGTCATCGCTCGACGCCTTTCGTCATTTCGTGCCTCGGCTCGTATAGTCTGTGTACACCTACTTATGCCACTTACACCAGCCCGTCACCGCGACTATATGGGTTAAGTACGACACTAGAATAGGTACTTGTTTCAGTTTATGCGTGTCAGTTTCATTGTCTAAGTCTCTAGTGATGAAGATTAAAATTTAATGATATGTTGACCTAACTATTCATAAAACGTATGGACGACTCGACATCAGACGCATTTCTGACGTTCTTTCCTTTATCTATTTCTGTCCAACCAAATCATGTTAATTTAGTCTACCGTAATGCTTAAACCACGTTTTAAGCCCTTCGGTAACCAGTCGTGATTTCCCCGGAACGTAAAGGCTTTCATTCTGTTTGGGACCTCACGAACGTAATCCCATGAAAGAGGTGCTAAAATCCCTATCACGCCATGAAAAAATGTTTACTCTATATCGGCCAACAAATTGTACAGATACTTTTAGACGGCAGTCGTTTTTAAAAACGATAAGCGCTCGAATTCGGTACGAAATGCCTTGGCAATTGAAATATTGTACTATCAAAGTATCAATAAAAGTTTTCGAGCAAGGTTATAGGTTCCGCAATAGTGTTTTAGACATGTTTTTTTAACAATACTATGTTATTACGAAGTGCACTTTCCGTGCAAATCTACACATTGAAAACACGCAACATTGATATAAACTACATCACAAAATATAGAGCTAACGGGTACGGATTATTTCGTTATGCAATGGATGGGTAACAAGTGGGATAGTTAACATCCTCGCCCGTGTAATTGGATCAGGCTTGGCAGACGTGTGTAATCGTCCCTTCTGCTTTGATCTTATAACCCATCTTTTGAGCACAGAGAACACAAGCGAAAGATTAGTTCTTTATTCCTTTCACTAAAAGGGTATCCTCCATAAAGAATACCAATTTGTGTTATTTTGTGTTGTCCTATCTAATAAATAACCAGATAAAAATGTCGAAAGTCTACTAGGAGCCACGTTCTTGTTTATTTTTATTTCTGAGTTTGTGCTAAGTAACATAACATAACTTCCAAGAAACTCACTGGTTATTCAAGAAGGGACTAGTCGTGAATCAGTGTGGTCAGTCCAGGCGGCTATCTGATCCATGACTCACTGGGTCCTGTTTGGTTTTCAAGCGAGATTTCATCGTCAAGTGATTAGTCACAGCCGTGTCGGCAGTTCACAGAGGCCTAGGAATGTGTTGAAAATAGATAAAATAATAAACATAGTTTAGAAACTTTTATATTTCAGCAGCTTTTGTCTGCGAAATTGAATAGTTTCACAACTTCTTCGTTAACTGTAAGAGCAATTGAATGCAGTCTGAAGAAGGCAAGTATTTAAAGTATTCAGTCGTGTGCTGCGTCATCTCATATCGTGCCGGCCATTCCCACGGGCGATACAACCTAATTTATCCCTTCGTTCTAAGGATTAAGGATCTGATTGGTTTGTGATTGCTTTGCGCCGATCCCTGTACCCCACATCGACGGCGACGGCTACAATAATTTGTTCCGCTTTATTTGCCAACGTACAACGATCACTATTACAGTTATGGCATTATTCTTTGAACGATCAAACTCACGAACATCGCCGAACACGTAAACACTTGAGTTTATATTTTAGCACGATGACTTCATGAGCACTTTACCCCGTTAAAGGAGTTCGATCAATGTAATGTGTATTTTTTTGGGGACCTTTTGCTCCGAATGCCTATCCAAATGTTTATTTGACCTTTGCTGCGATTGGACCGGCGGTGTCATAATTATTGTTTGTGTCACCTTTGATTTCGCTCCACGACTTGGCTGCATTTAATATTTAAATGTTCACCTTAGCTGCTAAACGGCGTTCCTTTTATTTTTTGTTTACATCCACCTGGCGCCAGTCGCCAGTCGCTGGCGTCAGCACGCATAGCGTAGTACCGACATACGAGACACCTCAGTGCGCAGGAACAGATGCTTGTCTGTTGTTCCACTTGTATGTCCCAGAAACGATTGTTTGAAAGCGCACTTCAAAACCTACACGCAGTGTTCAGTTCGGAGCGGACGGACGGATTCTCTTTTCATAGACAAAATAGATGCAGAAGGTCTTGGCACGATCGGTCAGCAGAATGCGTTAGCATTAATTTGTGTAGTTAACATGTCTGGACTCATTGTTACGTGTAATTAGCGTGTAATTTATGTGTAGCCAAACAATACCGTCCGGAGATGCAAGATTCCATGATATAATATTCCACTGTAGGTATTGCGTGATGACGCAGATTGTAACAAACTAAACTGAGAATTGCATAATGGTTACAATTTAACACCGTGTGCAGTAAGTCGTTAACCCAATATCTGCTCTACAATGTTATCTGAGATTCCTTTCCAGCACTTGTTTTATGTTCAAGATAAACTTTACACTTGAAAGAAAGTTGAAGACTATAAAAAGATGTAGCCGTCCATCGTGAGAAATCCTGTCACGTAGCATTCGCCACGTCCTGCTATAGCTGACAAACTTCAAGGGAATAAGGGCACTAAATGTGTATCCTTAATGCGTGTTAACTTGGATCACGTCCAATGAATATTGAAAACTTTCGACGATAAAATGGTTGAAAAAAGCTATTGATGGTGGCGTATGAATGTATTTGAAAGGCCGGCAATTGGTCCCGGGTGAGAAGCCAAGCCCGAAGCCGCTCGGTCGGAGGGGACTCAGGCACGGGTCATCAAGTATGCATGAACGACGGTTTCCGCCAGGGCGACGTGCACGAATCCAAACTGATAAAAATGCCAAGCCGTGATGTCTCTCACGTCGAGATATTTCGTTTATGGACCATTGTTTTGGCTTTTGCCGGGTATTGTTTTACCTCGCACTCACTACTTTAAAAAAAGTGATCGAAAGCTATGCCCGGGCTGGATTAAAAAAAAAAGATCCATAAGTAGAAAAAAAGCATGTTAATTTCTATTTCAACAGCTTAATGCGCTATCACATCACACATCATCAGCCTATTAATCTTCCCACTGCTGGGACACAGGCCACCTCTCTGTGAGAGGGAATGGGCCGTAATCCACCACGCGGGCCCAGTGCGGGTTGGTGGATGTCACAAGTCTTCGAATTTTTGGTTCTAGGACATGCCGGCTTCCTCACGATGTTTTCCTTCACCGTTTTTGAGAGCAGTGGTGATGAAATAATTTACACAAAGTAAAGCGCCTGCCTGTGTTCGAACCCACGACCTACAACTTGTAAGTCGCGGCCGATACCACTGGGCCACCACTGCTCTCTAAATACACCATAATGCGCTATAAATACACCTAATACCAGTGCTTGCCGCAAGAATGCGACTGAAAACAGATAAAGCTAGCCGGCCACTTATGACCGCTGACGTCACCATTGTACTGATGCCCTCCATACTCCATACCCGTAATGTTTGGGAGTACTCCACTCCACTTCTGACGTCCAGCGACTTCGATATTATTAGATGTTCTCGATACAAGTGGAGTGGAGAACAGGGCCGTATGTTTCGTGACGTAATCACGTAAGGACCAATAAAAAAAACCGGCCAAGTGCGAGTCGGACTCGCGCACGAAGGGTTCCGTACCATTATCGCAAAAAAACGGCAAAAAATCACGTTTGTTATATGGGATATATATTTATTTTATTCTGTTTTTAGTATTTGTTGTTATAGCGGCAATAGAAATACATCATCTGTGAAAATTTCAACTGTCTAGCTATCACGGTTCATGAGATACAGCCTGGTGACAGACAGACAGACGGACCGCGGAGTCTTAGTAATAGGGTCCCGTTTTTACCCTTTGGGTACGGAACCCTAAAAATAAAAAAAACACGACTGCTTAAAAAGCGAACTTAAAAGACGTAAACAAGAAGAAAATCATTTATCATTCATTTATCATGATTTTCTTCTTGTTTACGTCTTTTTAGTTCGCTTTTTAAGCAGTCGGGTTTTTTGATTTTTTGAATTAACCTTTTCATATATATAACTTTTTAGTATTTTTTTTAGAATTAGGTACATTTTAACACGAAACAACGTTGTATATTTTTGAAATCATCTCTTAAAACCCTTTATTTTGATACCCCACAAGATGGGTTTGTAAGAAATAAAATTGTGTCCCCACAACATGGCGCCTAAAAGCCGCCATTTTCTATTTGCCAATTTTAATGTAGCCTGTGACACTCGCAGGGTTAAGACGAATCGATTTACGAAAGAATCATCGAAATCGGCCAACGCGTTTGGTCTCTGGAACGCCACATAGGAACAAACATACATACATACATAGACTGATAAACACATTACCCTGCTTCGGCAGTCGGGTAAAAAGGAGTTTCTTAATTAAACTTTGGAAGTATGGACTGAATACTAATTTGGCTAATTCGGTGTCGGAAAAACGAGAGCAAAATCGATAGAAATAATTCTCGAAATTGCCTTGAAATTGAAGTCTGATTGCTAAGTTACTTATCTTCACTTATTGTCTTGTTCTAGCAGTTAAATATTAAAGTTCGTGGTAGCCATTAAAATGTGTCAACGTGAAGATATTATGACGGCGGGCCACGATTTGCTAGAAACCTTTTTATTATTCTTTGGCCAATCAATCTTTTTATGCTCGTACAATCGCAGAAGTCAGCCGAGGTATCTGCCTTTCCATCCTTCAAAAAAAAACGTGAGCTGTAATGTCCTATTCTGGTTTCTTTTTGTGGAGAAACCCATTTTTCTGCCATAGAATCATTGATGTTGGTTGAATATCAAAACACAAAAAACGGACTTACATCTTTTCATCAAATTGAATGCAATAAATAAAGATGTTGCATGCATTTGTAAATAGTTCATGTATTAAAATTTGAATGAAAAAATCTATTTATATTTTAGTATAAAAAAACAAAATTGAATCTGTTTCTGTAACAATTGTGAGCCGCCTACGAAAGATACATAAAAGGATTGTCGTCCATTGTCGTGGTTTATCTTCGACGATTCTAGATCTGCTCAAAACATTGTTAGCGTAGGTATTTTTAGATTTTTTGTTGCGCACTTCTTTCTATGTATATCCATTTAAATCCAGTTAATCTGTGATTAAGGAACCTTAAAAGTACTTTTCTAAATGTAGGTGGTTAAAATAAAAATATAGTATGGTAAGGAACTTCAAAATTTGTTGGGACATGAATTCTATTATTGCATCCTGTATTCGAAGCGCGGTGACCAGATCAACAAGTAATGCAGGAAATGGTTTTTAATGAAAGTTTTTATTAACTTTTTTTTTCAGTTCTCTAGTCGGCCAGCAATAACGGGCGGCAAATTAATAAAACTGCCAACCTCTGTGCTGCGCAATATCATCGCTTTTAATACCTTTTGCTCTACTTGACAATATTCATAAAGACTTCGTCCGAGCTTTAGCATAAGATGAATGATAAGATTATGCAAATGAGTGTCGATTTTATGCGTAGTGCGCACTTTATGAAGTAGTATAGTAGGACATTGGATGTGCGCCTAAAAAGTCTTGATTAGATAATATATTGAAACTGTCATGGTCACTAACATTAACATTAGAAGCGGGATATTTGACATGTTTACTGTTTGTTTCAAGTTTCCGATATTTCGGTGCTGTTGCAAGCACCGTGATCACGGATAAACGTGGTCTGTTTATCCGTGTACATCATGTTAATGTTAGATTATATATTGTTATATATAACAATATATCAATGATACTAGTATTGACCGCAAAAATGGAAATGAATTACCTGTGTCAAATGGTGATTTAATCAAAATATTTTCATTATTATGAGCCTTGACATTTACTAGGGAAACGGCGTAGTTGGTCTTTTTTGGCAAAGATAAACTACTACCAATTTGATATCACGAGAAAGACCATGAATTTCAATTGACATATTATAATGTCTCCTGAAGACAAAGGATGATCGGACTTGCCATATAATTCAGAGATTAAATCTCTTTTATCAAGAAGTTAACAATAATGGGTACGTTTAGAAAGGTTATACACATAAATATACGTAGCAGAGCACTTGAATGAACCACTATTCATTAATAGATCGCACCAGCGGTGTTTGGAACACCTATTCAGTGCTGTCTACTTACTGATAAATCTGGTTGTTTTATTATAAAACCTCAGATCAAATAAAAAGTCAAGATGGAACGTTGCAAACAACAAGGTGAAGCCGGTTCAAACTATGCCTTGCCGTACAAATACACAATTATACGCACTCACGGACAACGCAATTACGCCTAAGCTTGTCATTCGAGCTCAAATAATAAAACTCGACTGACAAGCTAAGGGGTAGTTTCGATGTCCGTGAGTGCGTGTAATTGTGTATTTGTACGGCAAGGCTTAGTTTGAACCGGCTTCATTTTGTTGTTTGCAACGTTCCATCTTGACTTTTTATTTGATCTGAGTGTAAAACCCAAACCTTAGCTAGTGTTACTAGTGAACACCACAGAACAATAATGGATACGTTTAGAAAGGGGTTTTATTTGTAATGTGGACAGTAATACTACATTAGATGGTACTGGAATGCTTAGATTAGATAAAAGACTAACACACGCCTCGGAACTCGACACAATTCTGCGTCGTGTGCGTCACACACGTAACATTGGCGTGTCACTCACGATTCTCGAAAAATACGAGTAACTACATCAAAAGTTGCTTCCAAGGTTCTATTTATTATGCAGCGGCTGTACACAAATCTTCTTCGCCTGTAACTCTAAAGCAAATGTTTGTCGAAACAATCTGAGCCCTGTCTCATCTTTCAAAGACCTAGTTTTATAGTTCTTAGCATCGATTTATCCTTCAGGAATCAGTCAGTTTCGATCTATCCTTGCCTATAAAATGATGTTTTAATAGTTTATTAGACCCTGTCCTAATTATTCTGGACGAAAATTCTCCGGGCGTTGGCTTCACCCTCTGCTTTTTACTATCGATTTGTCGTTTATGTCACATTGCCTACCAATCAAACTGTGTTGTATTAACATCAATGTAAGTCGAGAAAGTTCTGTAATTAAAGATGCCAGTACCCTTTCTTTACACTTCTCGGAAGACTGCCTTAATCTACTTATAAATGACGTATCTTTATCACATGAGGAGAATACCTAGTACTAATTTAATACTGAAAGTCTCGGATAACTATGATCTTTAAGAAGAATTTCTTCACAAATTCAGCTTCTTTAACGTTCGTATCGGAACAGAACAGTAAACGGAGATTGGAAATAACATTTACGACGTTATTAAATCAGGGTGTGCTATATGACATGAAGGAATGAGGAAGATGAATTGTTCGGCGAAAGAGGCGAGATGTACTTACGTGTTATAAGATCTAGATCCACTCACAAAGTTGTGGATCGTGACGGAGCAAACGAATTGAATTGTTATGAGTGATATGATACGGAGATTAACTGTTGATAGACCAGACCCTTTTTCCCCGGGGTCTTGTTCTATGAAAAATGGCTAAATATAGATTAGGTTGTGTTGTGTGTCTTTTTCGCCCGTTTTTCTACGGTGTGGACTGAGGGCATACATAAAGTCTCCTGTCATCTCGTTCTTTTACAGTTTTGTCTCCTTAAAACTCCCTCTTTGCGACGCAATGCCTTGCTTCTTCGCTATCGACGTGTGGCCTTTCCAAGTTTGTTTAGGGTGGCAAACTTTGCGCTTTCGCTGTGGACTTCAGTCGGGGGCGTGCCTTGGGATGTATGTTTGTTGTGGGCGCGAAGCGTGGCCTGTCTACATATCTACAATGTATATTCGCTTTGCTGAATCTACAACATAATCCTCCTGGCACAGTTTCCGCAAATCCGCCTTAACCATGACTGAGCTCAAAAGATTATGATAATGCATCTATTGACATATACTTTTAAGTTGTTATCTTTGTTTCTGAACAACATCTCCGACATCTCTCTGTCTGTATACTGCTACTTCGACACAGAGTTGTCTGTGTCGAAGTAGCAGTATACGTGCTACAAGCAAGTAATATCATACCCATTGTGCGTCTAATTACAGATACAATAGAAAAACAATAGCTTAAGCACACATGGTGTGCATACCACGTGTCACGGGTTGGATTTTTTAAAATGCCATTTTTTAAACTCCGTTGAATATCCGTACTTTAGGCCGGGACTCCACCAAAGCGGAGATGTGCGGAGAAGTCCAAAGCGGTGAGGAGATGTTTTTTAAACAACCGATAGAATTTCGTTATTCACACATCTTTCGTCTCCGCTTTACACTTCTCCGCACATCTCCGCTTTGGTGGAGCCCTAGCCTAGGTAGGTACTAGTTCGAAGCGAAAAAATTGGTCGGTGAAAATAAATCTGCCTGTAGTTATCCTACAATGCTTTTAAAAACAGTTTAAAAGCTTTTTCCCGTTAACGCTTGCAACGACTTAATTTGCTTTTAAAGATTTTATGGACATTCATTTTCAATCATATTTTTAACCGACTGCAAAGAAAGGCTATGTTCTAAAATGTGGATCATATATCTCGGCTTATTATGATAAATTCGCTGAAGCAGTCTTAATATGCGGTTGCTCCTGAAAAACCTAAACCCACTTGGGCCAAAAACTTAAGTCCAGAGTTCGGTCAGAGGTCAGTGTTCTGACACGAGGTTAAATTGACAATAGCTATACATAATAGGCCTGTGTTAGCTACTAACTCAGAGTTAATAACATAACCTTGGCTGACACAAGCGGGCCTAAGTAAAATACTCAATAATCTAAATAATCTAACCGAATAGTTCTCGCCAAACTTCTTGGTCGCCCTGAAGTTGGCTTTCCGATGCGCAAGACAAGGATCGGTGCTGTTTTTGTGTTTTTTGACTGTCTCCACTTCCCCACTGTCCCAGACTTCTACCATTTATCCAGAATGGTACCGGAGCTGTAAAGCCGCTCACAACACGCACCCCAGCACGCCAGCACTAGCGCACCTTGTTGCTGCTAGCGGATTCAATCCCCGCTAGGGACGCCAGAGAAGCTGGCTATCATTTCTCCAGAATGGTCCCGGAGCTGTCAAGCACGCTCACCTCTCGAATACGAATCAACGCACCTACCCAATGTCTACAGCTGGGTTGCCGAAAGACTAATCCAACGGGTAGTCCTCTACTTTCTATCCAGGAAAGTGCCGGAGATGCAGCTCGCTCACAGGAGCTCACTTGTTTGAGTAATCACGATCGGCGAGTACTCTGGAGGCGTGACCTACCGCAGATGGTCCCAGACGCCTCGTAAGGGGATCCTTGTATAGTGTGCCGCCTTATATAACGTAAAGTTGGTGAAGGTGGCCACTATAGAAAATCTTAGTAGTTTAAAGGGGAATGTCCCAGATTTCTTCTGCGTCACTAATTGTAATGTATTCTTCGGTTGTGCGACTACAATTACGGGTGTTTTAGTAATATTTGCTTGTACATAACATTTATCTAGCACTTCCCTCGATAATGACCAGCAGATAAGAGCAATTGTTACATACACTCACGCGCTGCGATATGTGGAGTAGTGATAACGGTATTTTAGAAGAGTATACGTTACATCCGGCTAGCTAGTAGAAATACTGAATGGTTTTTTTAACCCCCGACGGAAAAAGAGGGGTGTTATAAGTTTGAGGTGTGTTGCTGTGTATCTGTGTGTCTGTCTGTGGCATCATAGCGCCTCAACGGATGAACCGATTATGATTTAGTTTGAAAGGTGATTGTATCGAGGTTCAGCCGTTCACAAGTTATGCGCGTTTTACTGTTTAGATCGTGATTTTTCGCAAGATAAATGTGACGGGGGTTTTTTAAATTTTGAAATTTTACTTGTTGTAATAGCGAGATAGAACATGGAGTGTGCCTGTGTTTTGCGGGTATTACTTTTATGTTTTCGTCAAGAATTCAAGATTTTTAGATTTTGGTTTTAGTCACATCATAATTTTAGGTGGTTTATTTTTATGTTCTTTGTATCTATTTTTACATAAACAACAGATTTGGTTTCCATACGTCACGTCCTAGGCGACCACTGAAAACGACGACCGCTGTGCTGTGGGTCTGCACGGCACAGCATTATGCTGAGTGGAAGCCTTCGTGCCACAACCACAATATGCATCTGCTTTTATTTATACCTACTCACTTTTCTAACATAATTTAAGAACTACTAACACTATCGTTAAGGGTTTAGTTTGTAAAATCAACTTCCACTGTTCTTGTTCTTGTAATGTAACGTTTGTATGTCGTTTTGTGGCAATTAAATACTTTTTCTTTCTTACTTGGGAGCGAAATCCTGGTGCTCAAGTATACTCTATCCTTACATGCAGTAAAACTTATAAAGTACTGGTTTACATTGAGCGTCTTTTATCTCGTGATTATGGATATCATTAGGGTTTTCGCGAATGGTTTTCAATTTCGCGTCACGCCCGTAATATCCATACCTTGATAATGGAATCCCGAAATACTGAGAAAATAATATCACGTCATAAGCAAATAACATTTCATATCACTACCATCTGATTCTGAAGGGAGACGAGGCATCCGTTCGTAGAGCGGATAATTTAACGAGCTAGCGAACCGTTCAAAATGCTTATTTTCCCCAAATTTTCATCATAAATTCTGCCAGAAAACGACTTTTATTTGACGTTTACGTATTGAAGAAAAAACAACTTACTATCGGAACGCGAGAACCCCTCAAAATTCTGATAACGACCTTTCCTTATATTTGTTAATCTTCCAAAACCCGAAGATGTTATTTACTGGTATTCGCTATTACATTTAATTTTCCTCAACTTTATTCCATCATTCACGGTCAAAACAGTATCAAAGCTGTGTCGAAATACAATTTTTTATCTCTTTTTTTCCTGACGTGTATTTCTGGAGGGATGAAAGTGACAGAAAATCTTTTTTATCACCCTTTCTGTACATAAAGTGACAGCATAATGTATTATGGCACATTCGATCCTCATAAATCGTTTGTTGTACGAAGGCAGTTTTGTTTATTACAACCTTTGTAATAAACTGTTACAGTGTACTAAGATATTATGACAGCGCATTTATTTTTTTGATTAAACATGATTATTAGGAAGAGACGGAAAGAACATTGTGAAAGACATGTTGATATTTCGCTGAGCAAACATTTTGTTGTGGACGTTAATTTTTCTTGAGTATTTCAACAAATTCTTCAAAATCCGAATGAACGTAAAACTCTTGAATGATGTATTCACGAGTTGGACCCATTTGTCGTAAAATAGTCGTTTTGTGTATATATATATATATTGTACTTATGTATGTATGTATATTTATTGTATATTATTCTAAAATTGTACACTGGACTACTTCTCTTCTTCCTTTTTTTAAACTCTCTCTATCACTCTAAGGTTTGCTGGTAGAAAACTCTTCTTAGAGTTAAGCTCGCCTTTGTACATCAACTTTATAACCACTCATGTTGTATATGTAATTGTTTTTTTGTGTACAATAAAGAATTAAGAATAGTCGTCGGTATTTCAAATTTTAGGTACCGGTAAAGCGGGGTTACATTGAGATCTGGGGCAACTTTGATTATAACTTTAGTTTTTAATGTTTTTAAAGCTAACTCCGTGAAAATATTCACGAGTTGGACCCATTTGGTGTAAAGTGGTCGTCGGTATTTAAATTTTAGGTACCGGTAAAGCGGGGTTACATTGAGATCTGGGGCAACTTTGATTATAACTTTATTTTCTAATGTTTTTAAAGCTAACTCCGTGAAAATATTCACGAGTTGGACCCATTTGGTGTAAAGTGGTCGTCGGTATTTAAATTTTAGGTACCGGTAAAGCGGGGTTACATTGAGATCTGGGGCAACTTTGATTATAACTTTATTTTCTAATGTTTTTAAAGCTAACTCCGTGAAAACGTAACGCACTTCAATTTTCTTTTTAAAATTTGACACATGTCGGCCATGTTTTGCATCAACGTCAGCGCAAGAATACTTTTACTTGTTGCAGAAAAATATTTTAATTTGTACTGTGCGAATTTATTAAAAATATATTGTAAATTGTGGTTACTTTAGGTATATTGCAATGAAAAAACAATGGGGTATCAAAGTAACCCCATTTTTATTTTAGCGTTCTTATGCTCGTTTTTTTTGACTTCCAAACTATGTGAAAAAAAATGGTTTAAATAATTTTTGGTGAAGGCGCCAACACTGCATTTTATTCATATTCTTTAAAATATTATTGAAGTACCTAGTTATGTCAATTTTAATTTCAAAATTAATCAACTTAACCTCGTTTTACAGTACCAGGAAATCTTTAAAAAAAATTGAAAATGTTGCTTTATGTACTTAGGATTCGGGATGGAACCTACTTACGTATCGATCGCACCTGACCCGACAACACACATTACAGAGCAGCCAGCGGCACATTTGTTACATCTACACAAGTACCCACAGTACGTTCACGTAATATGTTCTCATAATGACACTCGTGTTCCTTGTTTTTTCATACGACAGGAAATTGAAATTCCATAACGGGGACCTGTCACATTTCTCGTGTTAAAATTCATTTCCTACGCTTTCGCTGTTTTTTTACCGACTTCAAAAAAAGGAGGTAATCTATTCGACTCGTATGTATGTAATATGGTTGGAATTACACAATATTCACATAATATGTTACTCTGTATGGGCTTCTAAACACGAGTGCTAAAAAATCATAAGTGTTTGTCATGTATGTATATTCGTTTGTATGTATGTAATGTATGTATGTTATTCCACGTATATCTCTGAAACTAGTTACCGGATCGTGATCATTATTTTTTTAATGGATAAGTATTTTTCAACTTAGGGAATAGTGCAAGTTTCATCAAAATCGGTTCAGCAGTTTTCAAAATATGGAACATACAATCGAACTCCTTAGCGACAAACAGTACGAATGTGTAAATTGAGTTATTAGGGGAATTTTGTCAATCCTTTAGGTACATCACTAAAGAACTTGCTTCAATTTTGGTGTTAGTATGCCAAAACTAAAAAGAGAGAAATAAAAACGTTTTCACAAAAAATAAACCGAATTCAAAAGCAAAACACTAAACAGCGCAAAATAATTTTCTATTCGGCAGTCGGTGTCACAAAACGATAAAAACAAGGGGCACCTATGACACCGTTCCGAATCGAATTTATATTGCACTTTTTAGTAAGTATTTTACTTTTTATTCAAACCTCTAAATTTTTTTAATGGGTGAAAATACTTGCGTCAGATTCAGAGCTGTAATATGCAATTCAATCTCATTTAATTCAAATGATAAGGAAATCTGGCATTTTCCCTGTAACTGTTATGTGCAGAACCAATGTTAAAATGTTGCTAGCTCCAATTACGAGCGGATTATCGTTATTATTTTGCGCGGATTTTCATGTACATGTATACCCTGATATTCGTCACAATTGCTGTGAGCGAAATCAGGTCTAACCTCATAGTTAACTTCTCTATTCAAGAGTGTTTAGTTTCCCTGAAAAATGCTGCCACATTTACCAGCAAGCGCCTTCATTATTATAAGGTGTCTCGTCTCACATCCGCAAGCCAATTTTACCAAAGCTTTATATTAAAGGTCCTTAAGGTTCCCCTAGTCAACGGCACGAACTATTTTGTGCGCGGGGTTAAAACGCATGCTGTCTCATCCGACAACACGTGCGAGATTGATGCTGTGATGACCAATAAGAAGCTAGTTCTAGTACGAATTAGCACTTTTGCAAATTTGTAGCGAAATGGATTTAGGACGAAATTTTATGAACAGACCTTTGGGAGTCTAGAAATCATCAAAAAACTACTAAATGTATATTTTCAAAATAAAATTAATTGCATTGTTGAATTACTAACCTATCCCTGTATGGAGGCCGTTTTGCAATTTTCCTTCTTCTTATGGTATTTATTTCCGCCCAAAGATGCGTTAAAATTAGTGTTCAAATATGGAACTTTCGACGATCATAACTTTCAAATATTGTATTTTTTTTTCTTTTCTTTTTCCATACAGGGCTAGATAATGATGAGACAAATTGATATCGTTTTTTTTTTATTTTGAACGTACGCCGTCAAAAAGTGGAGTAATCGCCAGACTACGTTTGTATGAAAGAATTTTCGACTAGTGTAACCTTAAGATAAGATTTCTGAAATATTGCTTCTTCAGCATTATAGACTGGTCCTTTTCTCCGCATCGATTTAAGTGCACTTCAAACAATGTTGCTGCTACTGAGGTTCTTACTCCCACAATGTAGATATATGTTGGTTCGAGTAGTACGTACTTAATTACTGCATTCTTTAGTGTATCCGTCAATTCGAAAATAACTGTACGGAAGTTTAACCATAAGGCTTCTTCACTTTTGAATTCATTTTTGAATGTTATTTCAATTTCTGATACATCACACATTGCTCTCGAAGCTGTTATTCTGATTATGGGAAAAACCAACCTTCTATCCAAAAATCCATATTTCTATTTGGGATATATTTCCTCAGTACCTACTTGTTATCGAGACAGTATTCGCGGCGAAGCAAAAAGAGCAAGTGAGTAAGGAAGGAGTCGGTAAATTGCTGACAACCTGTCCCAGTTGAATTCGTCGCGAGTGGACTTGACATACTAGTATTTGTGACAAACTAGTAAATACGTGCTTACAACTATATGTAACGAGATGTTTTTCGATGACGTTGTAATTGGTGCACCGCGATGCAGTTTCCTTTTATCACTTTTTCTCTCTGTCTAGCAGCGTCTCGTCTAGACACAGGCTTCTACATCAAGTAAAGGTTCCTTTTAGATTTTAGTTATGTGATGTTTATAGTCTCTTTCTTTCATAATTCGCTCTACAAACGGTAGGGTTATAATAGAGTCCTTAGCAACCCCACCGCAAGTTCCGTTCTTTGATTTTCTTTGACGCCCTTCATTATTTTTATTCATAGAGAATTCGTGTCATTACAGAGGGAAGACGTCAGCGGTGTCTCGTTCAAAGACTTCCGTTGAGATTCTTGTCTCGCAGTTTCTATGTAGATTTTTATGAATAGTTTTTGTTTTTCTTTGTTAGAAAGTTTGTTTTTGTGGAGAATATATAAGCTTTTGCCGGCAGCCCGCAGCACCCGTGGAATATCAAAATATACTATTCTACTACCGCATGAGAATATGGGCCAAATTGCTTGGCCTCAAAATCATGGTGATATTAAAATTACTGTCTCATCTTCAAGGTAATTAACATAAAGAAATCTTTTGTATTTTACTATTAAACCTACTTTGACTATGTAGAATAGAAACAGAATAGATGATAATTAAAATTAATTAATACACATAAAACCACCCAATTAACTAGTATCATGTGTCAGCGGAGGCATGTCGTCGCTATTTACAATTATAATTATACGAATAACAACAGAGCAACTAATTGAGTCAAATAAGCGTTCATAAAACCTCTATGGGGACAACCTTGACCATAAAAAGATGAGCCTTGACACGACCGGCGCGCGCGCACCTGCCTCTTTAGCGCCATCTGTCGACCGACGCTATTTTTATCAGAGTACGCTTTTTATTCTTGAACTTCATCATGACTTGTAGTGTCCTTTTCTAAAAATACATTTATATTGCTATTTTTGGTTCAAGGAAGGTATCAAGGAGTCAACGCACGCACTGGCTTGCGCTTTTGCGTATGTTGAGTCAGACTCGGTACATATAAATATATATGTTTCATTTATATTAGGGGCCTTAAAAATGTCGTTGCTCTATTGAAAACTTTTACAAGTGGTGCTGGCCGGTATGGCACCTGTTTTAATATGTATTTTTATGTAGATTTATGAACAGTGACAGAATGTGTTGTTAAAAGAGGGTGGTCACTGGTCTAAATCCGAAAGAACCATAACGTCATATGCGACATGACGGAATGTTGTACTTTGGAGTTTTTTTTATACAAAACCTGCTAAGCATTTTACAATGTAACAAATATTGACTCTCCGTCAACACACAAGATAAACGGACAAAACGAAAAAAAAAACGGTTGAAAAGGTTGGATTAACCCTCCCTAATATTAATAGAGTTCGTTTCGCACAGTCGGTTGTGCAAACATCGACTGTGATAATGGATACCCGGATTATAGTGATCACGTCGGGCGCCGATGGATTATGAAGGTTTCATGGCGGTGCCACAAAAATATTAATGCCTCTTTTATTTACTGCTTGATTAATATCGCAGATTACACGGATCATCATCGTTCTTTTACCCTAATCCCGGTTTATTTGGTGTTGGCGCAACATGTCTTCATGTTCCGTTTTATCTAGCAGTCGACATCTACTAGAAATAGTACGCGGATCATCATTATTTTACCCTAATCCCAGTTTATTTGTTGTTGGCGCAACATGTCTTCATGTTCCGTTTTATCTAGCAGTCGAAATCTACTAGAAATAGTACGCGGATCATCATTATTTTACCCTAATCCCAGTTTATTTGTTGTTGGCGCAACATGTCTTCATGTTCCGTTTTATCTAGCAGTCGAAATCTACTAGAAATAGTACGCGGATCATCATTATTTTACCCTAATCTCAATTTATTTGTTGTTGGCGCAACATGTCTTCTTGTGCCGTACTTCTCTAGCAGTCGACATCTACTAGAAATAGTACGCGGATCATCATTATTTTACCCTAATCCCAGTTTATTTGTTGTTGGCGCAACATGTCTTCATGTTCCGTTTTATCTAGCAGTCGACATCTACTAGAAATAGTACACAGATCATCATCAGTAATTTACCCTAATCCCAATTTATTTGGTGTTGGCGCAACGAATCTTCTTGTTCCGTATTTATGTAGCAGTTGACTTTTACTAGAAATAGTACACAGATCATCATCATTATTTTACCCTAATCCCAATTTATTTGGTGTTAGCGCAACATGTCTTCTTGTTCCGTACTTCTCTAGCAGTCGACATCTACTAGAAATAATACAAAGATCATCATCAGTAATTTACCCTAATCCCAATTTATTTGGTGTTGGCGCAACGAATCTTCTTGTTTCGTATTTATGTAGCAGTTGACTTTTACTAGAAATAGTACACAGATCATCATCATTATTTTACCCTGATCCCAATTTTATTGGTGTTAGCGCAACATGTCTTCTTGTTCCGTACTTCTCTAGCAGTGGACATCTACTAGAAATAATACAAAGATCATCATCATTCTTTTACCCTAATCCCAATGTATTTGGTGTTGGCGCAACATGTCTTCTTGTTCCGATTTAAATAGCAGTCGACATCTACTAGAAATAGTACACAGATCATCATCAGTAATTTACCCTAAACCCAATTTATTTGGTGTTGGCGTAACGAATCTTCTTGTTTCGTATTTATGTAGCAGTTGACTTTTACTAGAAATAGTACACAGATCATCATCATTATTTTACCCTGATCCCAATTTATTTGGTGTTAGCGCAACATGTCTTCTTGTTCCGTACTTCTCTAGCAGTGGACATCTACTAGAAATAATACAAAGATCATCATCATTATTTTACCCTAATCCCAATTTATTTGGTGTTAGCGCAACATGTCTTCTTGTTCCGTACTTCTCTAGCAGTCGATATCTACTAGAAATAGTACACAGATCATCATCATTATTTGACCCTTATCCCAATTTATTTGGTGTTAGCGCAACATGTCTTCTTGTTCCGTACTTCTCTAGCAGTCGACATCTACTAGAAATAATACAAAGATCATCATCAGTAATTTATCCTAATCCCAATTTATTTGGTGTTGGCGCAACGAATCTTCTTGTTTCGTATTTATGTAGCAGTTGACTTTTACTAGAAATAGTACACAGATCATCATCATTATTTTACCCTGATCCCAATTTTATTGGTGTTAGCGCAACATGTCTTCTTGTTCCGTACTTCTCTAGCAGTGGACATCTACTAGAAATAATACAAAGATCATCATCATTCTTTTACCCTAATCCCAATGTATTTGGTGTTGGCGCAACATGTCTTCTTGTTCCGATTTAAATAGCAGTCGACATCTACTAGGAATAGTACACAGATCATCATCAGTAATTTACCCTAAACCCAATTTATTTGGTGTTGGCGTAACGAATCTTCTTGTTTCGTATTTATGTAGCAGTTGACTTTTACTAGAAATAGTACACAGATCATCATCATTATTTTACCCTGATCCCAATTTATTTGGTGTTAGCGCAACATGTCTTCTTGTTCCGTACTTCTCTAGCAGTGGACATCTACTAGAAATAATACAAAGATCATCATCATTATTTTACCCTAATCCCAATTTATTTGGTGTTAGCGCAACATGTCTTCTTGTTCCGTACTTCTCTAGCAGTCGATATCTACTAGAAATAGTACACAGATCATCATCATTATTTGACCCTTATCCCAATATATTTGGTGTTGGCGCTATACATTTCTTCTTGTTCTAAACTTCTTTCGCCTCTTCTCTGGTCGTCTTCTACTAGATTAATAGGATACAAATCCTCTTTCTAATTTTTTACTGCAGTTAGTTTTATTTTGTTATTATGTATTCTGTTTTTTTTTTGTATTTTAATGTTTGTTGTGTGTTTTGACTTTTGATATCTCGTGTTTTTTTGTGTTTATTTGTATAGGTATTAGATTTATTTTATTCTTAATCCTTTATTGTACACCAAAACAAACATAACATACAGTGTGATAATAAAGTACATGTACAAAGGCGAGCTTAACTCAATGTTGAGTTCTCTTACAGCAAACCCTAGGGTGTCAGAGAACCGGGGCGAAACTCCGCTGCCGCGACAAATCACGGCTCGGCGGTCTGAGCTCCGGCAGGATCTCATGGCGACATGGAGAGGGCGACTGTCGTAACCCAGCGCTGGGTACGCCACAATTGTGGCGATAAGGCCCCTCTTTGAGGAGTGGCTTCAGAGGCGTCACGGCGTCCTCACCTTCCGCCTGACGCAGGTCCTCACCGGACACGGCTGTTTCGGAAGCTTCCTGTTCAGGATAAAGCGGGAGGAAACGCCCGGAGGACACGGTAGAACATACGGTGGAGGTTTGCCCCGCTTGGGCGTAGCAACGCCGTGTCCTCGTGGAGGCGATCGGCGGTGGCGACCTCTCGCGTCCGGCCCTGGTTCAGTCCATGGTACGGAGCGAGAGAGCATGGGAAGCTGTCACCTCCTTCTGCGAAGCAGTAATGCTCGCGAAGGAGGAGGCAGAACGCGTGAGGGAGACGCCCTCACGATTTCCGGCCACCGCAGGCGCGGGCTTGCGGACGGCGAGTAATGGGTAGCCCGCCGTCCGATAAGGACCAGGCCCGAGTCAACGGCGCGTAGTGTTCCACGCGCGCCCCAAGGAGATGTCAGCAATAACTGACGGGGTCCGCTAGGGCCGATGCCTGTCTGGGTCGTGGATAAATTTGAAAAAGAGTTACCGCGGCCCTGGCTCAAGCAAATGAAGGAACACGGGTGGGTTTTAGTCAGTAAAAGTCTGACACACCCTCCTGCTGCACCCAGAGCGGGAGAAGTCATTGGATGAATGCCCAAAAAAAAAAAATGGTGTCAGAGAAAGATGCCTTATTCTGCCTTATTATTATTCTTGTTCGTTTCGTTTTTTTTTTGCACTTTATACAGCCTTATGTGTGACCTGTAAAGTTATACATTTATACATAAATATGTTAATAAATTAATCATTATTTTACCCCTATACCATTTTTATTTTTTTTATTTTGTCTTCAATAGCCACATTAGTTGTCATCTCAGTTGTCACTCCCTTTTAATAGTTATAACTACCCTTATTCATAAAAATCTCTAAATATATTAGCACCTGTCAAACAGATTCGTAACTTTGCTAAGTAGGTCTATTGGATGGAAACAATAAGAATCTGCACCTGCCATGATAACTCTTCACCAGCTCACCACCCTTTGTTGACTGGTAGAGAATGCCCAAGGCATTATGCCATTGTACCTTTGTATATGCAAATTAAATAAATAAATAAATCTACTTAACAGGTGCTAAACTGTTCATAATTTTTTATGCATTAAAATTGTGATCTACAGATTTTCTATTCATTAATTGTCCTATGACGAATCTTGGTCATCTATATTTACGCCTGTAGGTACTCTAGTTTGTGGAAACTGTCTTTGACCTCACAACCTCTCTCCATTTCCTTTGATCTTGGAATTTTGCAGTGTTTTTCTCATATTGGCAGTTAGTCTATCAGCACCGAGAGATTATTATTATTGTCGTTGGAACCGCCGACGATATTATGCGATTTTTTTGTTGCCATTTGGTTTCGTTTGACCGCTAAATTGTGAAGGTTGATCTGAAGGTTTATTAATGTAATTGCATTAAGTTCTTTTTCTTGAACATGCTAGCTATCGTGATGACATGAACACTTTAATATATTCAGATTAATGTTTTTAAAAAAAATCTTTAAAAACAAAAAAAAATCCGTCTCCCAAATCTAAAAAAAAAAAATATTATGTTATTCTGAAAACAAAACACTACAAAGCGAAAAATAACATTAATTTCGGAAGTCGGTGTCTTTTCTTGGTCCTCTTTTTTTCCTCTGCCGAAAAGAAAGTTATTTTTCGCTTTGTTGTGTTTTGTTTAGAAGTCTGTTTATTTATTTTTTGTTAAAAAGTTTTTATTTTTCCCTTTTTAGTTTTGGTACCTTATATTACCATGAAAATGCGCATTATTAAGTATAACTTAAAAACTACTCGTCAGATCTTGATAAAATTTAAATGGGACCACATGAGAAGCAGCAGCTTTCAAATATAAAAGTATCATCAACATCGGTTCATAATTGGCGGAGTATTCGCGTAACAAACATACAAAAACATACAGTCGAATTGAGAACCTCCTCCTTTTGAAGTCGTTTGAAAAGTATGCTGGTTTAATGGGCACAA
The DNA here is from genome assembly GCA_964057195.1 of Orthosia cruda. Lineage (NCBI taxonomy): Eukaryota > Metazoa > Arthropoda > Insecta > Lepidoptera > Noctuidae > Orthosia > Orthosia cruda. Next base: position 31,918,765 of record OZ059832.1, read on the forward strand.
ACGCTACTCCTAGGGTTCCTGGGTCGACGAAACTGTCATTAGGATTTCCACCAGTAAATTTTATGTAAAGTCCCCGGCATGTAACTTGGCAAGGTTTTGGTGTAGTGGGGATAAGTTTGCGCATAGTACGCAAACTGACCAACCACCACATAGAGCGAACGAAACATGGACGCGACGCGATTGGTCAATCGATCCTTGTGTCAACTGAGGCCTTAGTGCGAGTTCTTACTCACGCTCAATCGCGTTAACGTAAACATCATTTTGTATCGAAACTGGATAAGCGCCGTCTGGTGACGGTAAGGAGAAACCACTTCTTTTGTATCCACACTTCTGATCAACCAATAGCGCGCTCGGAACGGTGCTAAAAGTTCCCCGCGTCCCGCTTGGTAACCAAAGAGACCTAAAATATTACTTTTGCGCATCTAACGACTCTTGCCAAGTTACGTGCCGACAACTATAGCAGTTCGAAGCCTCTATTTGTGCGCGGTTGTTTGCAAAAGACTCGCCCCATATTACATTATATTCAAATGTTAGTGGCGATATATGAGTGTATACTGTATGTATATCTTTGCGTAACCCTTTGGAGAATTCAAGCATTATGTTATATTATGTTTATGTAATATTATGAGCGTGGTAATACGTCAAACATTTTGACATAAACATGGTTTTGCTCTATATATTCCCGTTTGTTTTCCTCGCCGCAACACGACCCACTTCGAAAATAACATTCCTTTCCCTAAACTGTTGGCTAAACCAACATTTTGGCGATGATAGGAAAATCAATATCGAAAAACGATTCAAATGGTATGAATAAAAAAAAATACCTAGTTGTAACTAAGGGCCGGATTATATGCAACATAAAATTCGTAAAATATGCATGAACATTTGTAAAATATGCAACACACACAACAAGTTTTAAAGAACGAAAAAAAGTGGTTGGTTTTAATATTAGGTCCTTACCTATGAAATTGGCGTTTTGTCGTACTGGCCACTTTGATCTCAAATTTCTCCTCTTTGTTTTGGAATTTCAATTTTAAATTTAAACAGCTATTTACTCATGCTGTGTGTTTGGAAAACCGTAATTCATTTGCTTTTTCCTCTTTTGGTTTTTTCTTTGCGACAGACAGTTTAACAAAATGGAAAACTTGAAATATCGCGTTATTTACGAGGACGAGTTCCATCGTGGTACCAGTGCTGCAGAAACGGCTCGAAGGATTAATGATGTGTATGGCGACAGTGTCGCCGCAAAAGAAAACACAGTTCATTCTGGAAATTTCGACCTGCAGAACAAGCCCCGTGGACGGCCGGAGACCAAAGTTGATAATGAAGGATTGAAGGCTATTGTGGAAACGGATCCATCGCAAACCACGTCCGAGTTAGTTGCAGGCTGCTGTGTTAGTGATAAAACCGTTTTAATCCACTTGAAGCAAATTGGGAAGGTGTAAAAGCTTGAAAGATGGATACCACAATAATGAAGGGATTTTAAATCGAATCATTACCTGTGATGAAAAGTGGATCCTGTACAATAATCCGAAACGCTCATCGCAATGGCTGAACCTTGGCGAACCAGCTAAATCCTGCCCCAAGCGAAAGTTACCTCAAAAAAATTACTTGTCAGCGTTTGGTGGACTAGTGACAGTGTCGTTCACTACAGCTTTCTTAAATCTGGCCAGACGATTACGGGGGATGTCTATTGTCAGCAACTGCAAACCATGATGGAAAAGCTAGCTGCTAAACAGTCGAGGTTGGTCAATCACTCTAGACCACTGCTGCTTCAGGACAACGCTAGACCACACACTGCACAACAGACGGCTACCAAATTAGAGGAGCATCAATTGGAATGTCTAAGACATCCATCGTACCACCCGGACCTTGCTCCAACAAATTACCATTTTTTTTAGAAATTTGGATAATTTCTTGCAAGGGAAAAACTCCGATGGGGCAGTCCAAAGGGCCTTCAAAGATTTTATTGATTCCCGTGCGAATGGTTTTTTTAGTAAAGGGATCAATGAACTACTTATGAGATGGCAAAAGTGCATAGATAGCAATGGTACATACTATGTTTAAATAAATATATTATATTTAAAAAAAAAAAAACTACTTTATGTTCCTCCCTTACAAAACGCCAATTTTATATGCAATGACCTAATATTTCAAATTTCCATACTGCATGCACTTAGTGAATTAACCAATCATAAAATTATCAATACCAAAATGTAACAACTTTGTAGACGATAATAAATAATAATGCACCAAAACCAATTTTTTTTAATGTAAACAATCAGGGAGGTAGGTAGTCTTCAATCAATCAAAATATTCTACTAGTGTATATGGACGAAATTTTGGTTATCGAGTTTATTATAACACTTAACAATATAACCTACCGAAAAATATAATAAATATAGCGAAAATATGCAATTTCTTTACAGTTTGATTTACAAGATAGTCCTGCGCAAATAAGTCAATTACAGGCGTGCACATCACACACAATCTGATTATTACATAGTATTTTACAAAAATAATTTGTCAATTTTGACAAATTATTTTTAATTAAAATTTAAACACAATTGGAATCAGTCAGAATTGAATTAAAATTTAGCAAGAATTAAATTAAATTATGATTGATATAAAAATAAGAATTAAATTATAATTGAAATAAGAATTACATTGCAATTGAATTACAAATAAAAAAGAATTGAATAACAAATAAAAGAAGGATTAAATAACAATTGAATTACAAATAAAATAAGAATAAAATTACAATTAAATACCAAATAAAATTCTATTGATTCAAAAATAAAATAACTACAAAGCAAATAAAAATATGTCGGCATTAGATTTATTATACAATAATAACATTAAAGCCAGGTGAGACTACGGATCGTTCTGCATGACCTTTGACTTAAACTGAGACAGTGATATATGCAAATGCATATAATCCGGTCTCTATAATTAAGACCTTTGACTTAAACTGAGACAGTGATATATGCAAATGCATATAATCCGGTCTCTATAATTAAAACTAAGATGTGATCTGCCATTGTAACTGTTATTTTGCTTAATTTTGATTCTCTAGTAGTTTTTCTCTAGTATTTATAGTTTTGGTCAGCCAGCTCGCGAATTATCCTCCGACTGCACAGCATGATTTTCTTCTTGTTTAAATCTTTTCAGTCGGGTTTTTTGATTGTATTAACTTTTTTATTATTGACAACTTTTTAGTTATATTTATTTTTTCGAATGACTTTTAGACATATAAGTGGTATGTATTTTTATAATCACCTCTAAAAACCCTGATACCCCACTCGAGGGGTTAGGATAAAAAAAAAATTTTGAAACAATCAGGTAGGTACCTGAAAAAAATGGGAACCTGCACAATATGGCGCACAAAACGCGCCATGTTCATTTTTTTTAACGGCACTTAACTAAAGACACTTGGGCGGTCAAGACCTATCTAACGATGTCTTAATTATAAAAACAGTCAAGTGGTTTGAAAGATATGAGATAATAAAGAATATTACATACATAAATACATACAAGATACGCGCGGAAACCATAACCCTTTCCTTGCAACCGAGTAAAAAAGGTTGCCAACCATTCAGAATGAGTTTGTGCTTTTCTATGAATGAAAGGGAGAGAGATCTACCTACGCTTGCGATGTGTAACTGACTTCATGTTTTGGACTGGCCGACTGCTTTGACAATTCAAAAATACATACTGTAAATGTGTTTAATTGGAACAAAGGGTTTTAGTTTGAAGAACGGTTCCAAAATTCGGAGACCTTCCATAGTCTTAATTAACATTTTCTTCTAAGGCCTAGTTTTTTATTCCGTAGTTAACAAATGGTCAAAAAATTATGCTAACCAATGGTTACAAAATTTCCTTAAAACTCGTTTATTCGTCAATTGTTAGTCTAACTAATGGTCAAATAATTAACTTGCCAACTTATTTGATCATTTGTGAGGGTAACAACTGAAGAAAAATGTTTTACCCATGAAAACTGGACCTAAAGAGCCGTCTCCACGAGCAAGAGAATCGCGGCGATATTATCCCCCGTGCCGCGTATTTCTATACATTCTTTTAGACTGAGACACATTATCATAATTGTGTTTTCTATGCCATGTGTTTTGGCCGATTTTGATGATTCTTACGTCAACCGATTCGTCTTACCCTTGCTAATGTCACTGGCTACATTCAAATTGTAAAATAAAACAATGGCGGCTTTTGGGCGCCATATTGTGGAGCCCCATTTTTTTCTTTTGGCCCCTTCGCGTGGGATATATAATAAAGGGTTTAAGAACTGATTTCAAAAAATATATTACACTTATATTTTTAAACGAAACTAATAAAAAAAAACCCGATTGCTTAAGAAGCGAACTAATAAGACGCGAACAGCAAGAAAATCGTGCTGTGCAGTCAAGGGATACATCTGGCTTTGGTCAGCCAGCTGGCGAGTATTTTTTGAATTTACTTTATTTTGTATGAGATTTACTACTGCGCAGCCATTGTAGCCAACTTCAGGGCGGCCAAGAAGTTTGGCGAGAACTATACCTATGGTTAATTTTTAAACCGACAGTAGTATAGAACCTATTACGTAACATCCTCTTTCCTACAACCAACAAATCAACGACACTTTTATCGCACTAAACGTCTGCGGGACTAAATCAACAGTGATGCACATTATCAACGGTCGTACTTACATTATACATTAGCGATACCGCCAGTACCATTGTCCTGATATACGTGTAGTAATTTGTCGTTACTGATTGCACTGTACATACATAATTCATGTACGGACACGATTGACCGGAATCGAATTGTCCTCTGAATTCTGAATACGCATTGTCGACGAATACACATACAAATAAGAGAATCTTTGGCTATGTTATGTGCTTAATTAAAACCTTGCCATGGTTCTTGTGTCTCGTTTTTGTTGATTGATTGATGATGGGACCGTCCTGTAGGTACTTGTTTTGCTGGCTTCTGGTTTTTGAACATCATGGCTTCCTCGAGAATTGGCGAGATGAAGCACAACACCGAGATAAATTGGAGGAATGGGGGAAGGCCTTTTGCCCAGGACCATGGTCCCACCATTCAGGCAAAACAAAAATACTGTTTAAGAAGCGAACTTAAAAGACGTAAATAAGAAGAACATCATGCTGTGCGGTCGGAGGATACTATTCGCGAGCTGGCTGAACAAAACCAGATGTATCCTCCGACTGATTTTAGGGTTCCGTACCCAAAGGGTAAAAACCGGACCCTATTACTAAGACTCCGCGGTCCGTCTGTCTGTCTGTCACCAAGCTGTATCTCATGAACCATGATAGCTAGACAGTTGAAATTTTCACAGATGATGTATTTCTGTTGCCGCTATATCAACAAATACTATATATAATCAGAATAAAATAAATATTTAAGGGGAGCTCCCATATAACAAACGTGATTTTTTGTCGTTTTTTGCGATAATGGTACGGAACCCTTCGTGCGCGAGTCTGACTCGCACTTGGCCGGTTTTCTTTTTTATTTAATAACTTGCCATATTTTTTTTTTCGAATTAGGCACATTAAACATATGATGTGTTATATATTTTTGAAATCCTCTCTCAAAACGCTATATTCCCCACACGAAGGGATGGGAAGAAAAAGAAAATATTGGCGCCCTAAATGTAGCCAGTGACACTCGGATGGTTAAGACGAATCGATTGACGTAAGAATCATGAAAATCGGCCAACGTGTTTGGTGTCTAGGAGGCCACATAGTAACAAACAAACTACATACATAGACTGAGAAACACTTTACCCTCATTCGGCAGACGGGTAAAAAAAAAAGATTTCTGTAGACCATTGCTTCTGTTTCCCATATGATGTCGTACGCGCGGCGTTGTCAGTTCAAATAGTCCTAAGCAAAGTGGCCTTTACCGAAACCTGTGAAAATATAGTCGTTTCTATTCAGTGTTTCTAAAAGAAATAAGAAGCACTCGATCTTATTTGTTTTTTTTTTTTGCAAAAATAATAAGCTCTAAACAATATTGTATAAAGGTCTGTCCGCATCCGGGCCCTACGAGTGCGAGATCGCGGTTGTCTTTGGAAGTGGCCCCAGTGCGAACGTTGACGGAATTTGACTACATAATTAATGTAACCGCCCTCGTGTGTAGATACTGACAACATCTGTGTTTTACGAAAATACGTTACGACTTCGGAGTTCTGATTTATCTAAGACCCCTCGCGTTTCTCAGAAACTTAACACAAAGAATAGACAATTAATTTTAAGGTCTCGAGGGACAATTCTCGTAAATTACTTACCTAATTGTTTTGATGTTATTTACACAACAATTCTTAGGCACGAGTAAGATAAGTAAGGGTCTACGTAACAAGAGTTCCGATCTAAAGAAGTGAACCTTTAGTAGGCGTCAGAATTCGTCGTCATTGAGTGTCTTTGGAACTATTAAAGGTATGGTAAACACAATGTAGTGGCGGCCTTCGCTTTAATTCAAATTGAATTAAGACCAGTGCTGCCAATTCGTCTAAGCAAAAACGCGCTGTTAGCTGTTTAAAAACGCGCTAGAAAGCGCTAAATGGTCGCTGTAAAAAAAAAGCTTTATTCGGCTCCAAATACAAGCAAAACACCCAATAATTTGAGACACGGATGTATAAACGTATTTTTTATTGAATCAAAATATGTCATAAACAAGAGTTAATACATACTTGTTTAGTGATAATAAAATAAAATAATGTCTTAGTATAATGATTACATACATTACATCGTCTGATTCTAGGTACTACAATTGCTTCTGCCGCCGATTTATATTGTTGGTCAGGTTGGTCTTGATCAGTTTTGGACTTGAATTTATAACTATCTGTGGATGAAATTTGCCTCAACACGTCGTTCAGATGTTGATAGTTTGCGAACTTACTTTATTTTAAAAGAAAGTCCAAAGTTTCAAAACGCGCTAGATTTCGCGCTAGGCGCTAGAACGCGCTATTGAACAAAAAAAGCGCTAGATCTGGCGCTGAACGCGCTAAGTTGGCAGCACTGGCTCGCTGTAACTCCATGGTTATTACTTATTTGGAGCGCTCAGTCGCTCCGGCCGCTCCGCGCTCGCCCTACGGGGATTCATTTCAGTGGACTGTTTACCCTTACGAATTTTATTAACGATGCGAGGATCGCTCGCCATTATTTATTTATGTTTATTTGCAATGTTGGGTAGTATTATCCCTTATTGTTTTTAGAAACTGTATTATCACAGGTATTGCCAAATACCTACGGGAATTTGTTAATGTAGGACTATCGTTGTCTTTGAAACCTGATCTTTGTACGTAATATTTATTGGTCGTGTTTTGTGAGTGCCTTTGACGAAATTGGTCCTTTTGTACATTCTATACCAGACTTGCCTTTATGAAAATTCTAATTTAATTTATCTATACTAATATTATAAAGAGGTAAAGTTTGTGACGTTGTAAGGGGTAATCTCTGGATCTACTGAAACGATTTTGAAAATTCTTTCACTAGTAGAAAACTACGTTATTCCTGAGTGTCATAGGCTATAATATATTTTCAAAAAATTAGAGATCCTTATAAAAATTGCAATAATGTAACCCAAGGTAGCAAAATGTTGCCTATAAAAATCACTCTGGCGAGCGCTGAGAAAACTATTGATGATAGATAAAAATTATTGGTTGGTAGGTAAGGCAGGCAAGGCAGGCAGGGTAGGTAGGTAGGTAGCCAGTTGACGGGAGCGAAGCCGTGGGGGAAAGCTAGTTATTAATAATTACACTATCCACTTATGTATCTGCACCAAGTTAAAGCTAAACACAAACATAAATAAGTTGATGGTTTCCATCATTGATGATACTGTCGATGCTGAACACGTGATGCTAAACGCGGGCTCGATTTCTATAATAAAATAGAATATACTTACGATGACCTAATAATATATATCGTGATGCATATTCATAGAGTAGGTATCGTTATCTGCGCGATGCAGTGCATACGGTTGGTTGTTGATAAACCCCGGCGCGGACGCATGCTGCGCAGTTACACCGCCAATACGCGCCTACTATGGCTTCATAGCACTTTGATTGTTCACCATCGATACCTTATCGATATTTATTTTGCGGAACAGTGACTTAAGACCTGTGCCAGTAATAGACCAATCCGTTTTGGTAAGTTCGATGACATTATTAATTGCATTTACGAAAACAAAATGAAGATTAATCACGAAAAGTTGATAAATGTGATTAAGAATCTACTGATTCGAATTATTTAATCCTTTTTAGGCACCCCATCCGTCTTCGTACAATCCTTATCCACAAATTACTTCCACCCGAAGTATGTTTGTTGTAATCCCCTTTTAAAATTAATATCCGTTTGAAGTTTGTTTACATATCCCAAATTCTGAAACATCAAGTTCTAGAACAATTAATCATCTTTGTAATGAACATTTGTCGGGAGTTTGACATTTCAAATTACGGAACAGGGTTGATATACTTTTAATGTGCGTAAAGTAGACTTTGATAGACCAGGAGACATTCTCGTTATTTCCACCTAATCACCTCATATTATGTAGTATACTCGTAGATGTGGCAAAGCCGGTTTCCTTAAATACCGTGGCATTTGGTCGTATTGCAATGGAGATGACTTTTGTGAAGTGCACAATAGATTCACGTTCTACCTGTTGCGACTTTATAACTGAGAAAAATGACGTCCTTTATGCATTCATACCCATCTGTGCGTCGAGTGCAGTGTGCCTACAATTTAAATCATCTTCAAGCTGTTTGCGTCACTGGTGTTTATCCTCCGAGGTCGTTCTCTTATGCGTTTGTTGTGCGTGTACCTACTGCGCGATCGGTCAATACGTGGGAGGTCGAGTATTCCTTTGGCTAGATATTATAAGTACCATCTACCTTTCAGCCATAATTTCCCTTGGGATGCATCAACATTTTCTTTGCATATTTCATGTTCCGTCTACGTGCTGGCTAACACATAATATTTTTATTTTAATAAAATTATGTAGATATTTCTTGTGACCTTGTAACCGGTTATTCAAATTTCGAATCTGTGATGACGTCAATGTATAGGGAAGTTTAAGCGGTGCTGGTTCAGGTTTTCAAGGCAATAATAATGGCGCCGGCTTTACCTATTATTTATTTGCCTCAAACACAAAAATAACATTAACTTGCCACTAGGGAGAAGAAATAAAGACCAAAGTGGGAAGGCATTTGGAAGGTATGTGGTCGATGCTTGAGCAGGGTTGTTAGTTGTTTGCCGCACTCCCAAAGGACCAAGGATTGACTCGTTTGTAAAGCCGAAAACCCTTTTACAAATTCACAAGTCAATCTCGATTAAGTGTGCAAAAATGGCCTGTATTTTATACATTTACTAAGTAAATTTTCAATGATGTTTTCTCTGTTATGCTTACTTTTACTCAGATTTAATTGCACTTCATCACAGTCTAGTGAGCACTGTTCATAAAAGTTATTAAAACTTAATGAAATGCGGGTAGACGCTGTTTCTTAATAAAAGATACATTTCAAATAATGAGTACTTTTCCCTATATATACGTTACCTATAAATAGTACATTATTGCAAAGGACGGGAATTGCCATTTCAGCCGAGGCTTATATGCTTTTCTCAAAAGAATGCAGGGAAATAAAACACAATTTTTATATTTATTAAAAGTTACAACAACATTGCTGGTGCGTTGTAATGTTCCAAATTCAAAAAACGCTCCTGCAATGGATTTGATCAACATTGCTGGAGCGTAGTAACGTTCCAAATTCAAAAAACGCTCCTCCAATAGATTTGATTTTCTTTGTCCGTAAATTCGATATTTCGCGTGTTCCGTTTTCGAAAATAATGGCAATATTTCCAAGCATGTTTGAGAAAAGTTATTACGTTCGCACGTTAGTCGTCATAATCATATTATTTATACAGTGCTCAAAACGTGCCGACCGAGGTATAGGGACATTTATGGCAGCCCTTATCTGAAGGAAGGTTGGTTATTGGTTTTCCCGGTAAAAGCTTCACCCCGTATTGATGTAAAGGTAATCTAATAAGAAGAGTTAAGGGTACGTTCACACATAACATCCGTATTTCCAGGACTGTATTTAGAGTTCCGTTACCCGAAGGGTCCAAACGGAGCCCTATTGCTAGCAATCACGTGTCTGTCTGACTGTCCGTCTGTCTGTCCGTCGTCTGTCACACAGGATTTACAGTCAAAAGGTTGGAGCTATAGTCTTCCTTCAAACCTTATTAACCATATAAATCGGCAAAAAAAAACATGTTTTTAAGGGGGGTTTACAGATAAAGTGGAAGGCGAAAAATATGTTTGAACTACGCCATCGAATGGGTTATCGTTGTTTACAGCTCATTGTTAAATAAATACTATTTTTTTTTTATTTCCCGTTGACCTATGAACTTCAAATTTGGTAATAATGTTTGTCATACATACGCACTTCCTCCAAGGATGGACGTCCGATAAAACGGATCACTATTTTAATACTGTTGTGTGTGAACTCTCTCATATACTACTACCTACGCCATTGCCGAATTAAAACGTATACGCTAACGCTGACCTGTAAAACGGGATGCTATATATTTTGTCGGATCAGTATTTTTTTACTCGATTCGGAATACTGGCATGCGTGTGAACTCGCTCATGCAACTACATACGACAGCGTCGAATAAAAACGTATAAGATAAAGTGGACCTGTAAAACGGACCTCTGTGTGAACGAGCACTAACGTAAATTATATATACGAGTATAGATAGTATAAATAATATATTACCAACGAGATCATTGACCCCTGAGAAAAGCAGCCCATATCAAGCCCGCTCACGTACCTGTGAAGTTTTAATTAGTTTAATATTGTTGATAATTCCATTATTAATTACCTACTACGTCGCTTCTCAGAAAATAACGGCCGCCTGAATTAGCCAAAAACTGGGCCGGCCAAATTATTTTAATGTGTGAAAAAAAAAACACTTTGCACTTAAATAATGTAGTTTTGTGCGCGATCTAAGTTTCTGCAAAAATGCTCCATATGGTTGACTTATGCTTCACCTAGGCTTGCCCATTTTAGGAGTCTAATAACACTTATTAGCGTCTAGTAAGAATTTAAGATTTGCCTTTTAAGAATATCTGGCATTCCTCGGCAATTATAGCGTCTTATTTCGTCGTGGTCTTTATGTTATGTATACTACAGAGAGTCAAAGAAAAGCTTTATATTTAATCGTTGTGTTAAATAAGATTTAAGTCCTGTATAAGGGTTCATTTTGCACTAATTCCATTTTCTTTACCCCCACCTATTGGTGACTTAAAAAATAAGCTTCTTATTAATGTTCTAACATTCATTTACGGGGTTAATAGGGACTGACAGTTTGTTTGGAAGTTCGTCATTTTTGCCGGATGGTAAAAGTAAGTCCGACGGAATGGTAAAACTCAGTCCATTCCCCGTCATTTGAACCTAATCGGTCTAGTGCCCCAAGTTCTCTAGCTCGCTACGTTCGCTCTTAGACTAATCATCATATCATATGCCTAGCCTTTTCCCAACTATATTGGGGTCGGCTTCCAGTCTAACCGGATTCAGCTGAGTACCAGTGTTTTACATGGAGCGACTGCCCATCTGACCTGCACGACCCAGTAACTGGGTAACAGCGGTACCCCTTGGATAGACTGGTGTCTGATCACAAGCTTCTGACTACTCGTAACGACTGCCAAAGATCTTCAAATGACAGCCGGGACCAACAGCTTAACGTGCTTTCCGAGGCACGGAGGAAACTCGGTATGTTGAAATGGTCACTCATTCACGGCCCGACCTCGTCAAGCGTTGCTTAACCTTGAAGATTGACCCGTGCGGCCGTTATTATTTAGCCACGAGCTCCTCCAACGTTTTTACACTTTGCCACTTACAACTATTCAATCGGTTTAGATTAGGCCAAACTACCATTGTGCGACCTTGATTCTGCACAGCACACGCTCGAGGAGTGCCCTGCATGGACCTTTGAGCGGCAGGTCTTGGTCGCCAGGATCGGGTGAGATCTGTATCTGCCAGCAATTGTAAGGGTGGATAAAAATGGCCTCCTTCTGTGAGACCGTGATGGACGGGATCGTGAGAGGGCAGATTCCACTCGGTAAAAAAGGCGTCGTGGAGGCAGCCGCCTGGCGGCATCCGCCGGAGTCCCGCCTGCCCATGATGCAGGCGGGACTCCGGGGTCGCGAGCGGATTAGGGATTATGTCCGCCCACCAAACGTCTACTAGAAAGACGGTGGCACAGTGATCACGTGCTGTCGTGCATAGCGAGGCTCGGGGGAGACATTTCTTGGTCTCCCCAGGGATATGCGCTAACAGGCATTGCGGAGAGAGGGTCCCGGGGTGGTCTTTTTAGTTAACGGGGCCCTTCCCAAGTGCTGATGGTGATCACCTGGAAGGTTTTAGTGAGGTAAAAATCCCACACACACTGGTCTTATCCCCAAATATCCAGGCGCCTTTTGGAGGTACCCGCCATCAACAAAAAAAATACTAATTTAGTTAAGCCTAAGCCTAATGGGCTAAACTGATATGTCTTAACCTATCACGTGTAGGTTACAAGGATTTGGTCTAGGACAAACTAGCTGGGCCTGAAATCGGGTAACATAATAATTAGGTATATGTATTTTTGCGAGACCGAATTAAATAAAATGCAATTAAATTTATTCCTAACCACTTTTCTCTCTCGCACAACCGTGCAAAAGCAGGCAGAAGCAGTTCCTGTCTGTACCCCATATGAACTTATGCATCACAGCCAATGAGACGTCATACTCATTATAAAGAAATAAAAACAAGGCGATATTTTACTTTAGCTACCTACATAGGACCTATGGTTCTTGGAACTTTATTTCTATCACTGAGTAGGTTAAAAGATCATGGAGATATAAATAGGACCCCGTTGTCAGAAAGATATAAACATACTGTTTAAACGTACGTTCGTGTCGCGGCCAGACGCAGGACGGACTGAGTTCACTCAAGCTGGTCAGCTTGTGATTATATTGCCGCGAAGACGTCGGTAAAACGTATCTACCTCAGTATCATAGATCATCATAGAGTATAGCATCATTGATCACAGCATAATATTTTAATAAACTAGGAGCTGCTATAGGGCGTGACTGAGGTAAACTTTTGCTGATCGTTATTTTTCTCAGAAATAGGTAATACAATTAAGTATTACTTTACTTTTATTAAGTATTTTTGACGCCTCCGCAAGCCCTGGGAAAGCGCCCACGGGTTGCGGAGGCGTCAAAAATCATAAAAATTGCCATAAGCTGCATATAATACACTCACTTTTCACTAGTTAGTTATGTTTAAGTTATTTACGTATGTAAGCACTTACGTAAATAACTATTCCTATTTTGTTGATCAAGACAGCTTCTCTTTGTAATATCTAGGTAAATCTGCGTACCTATAATTATGTCCATTTATGAAAACTAAATGGTGAAAAAATACAGCTGTACAGGGCAATAATCTGTGGAGTTCTATGCTTCTTCTAGAAAACCCCGGGAATTGAAAAAAGAAAAAACTTCGGCAACTATCTCACCTGATGATAAGCGATGATGTGGTCGACGGTGGAGCATGCTTGCCTAGAATTAATTTACTCGTATTCACTCTTGACTTAAAGACTTCTAGATTGTGGCTATCGGGTAACACAGACTCTGGCAGGGAATTCCACTAAATAGCTGTACGCATAATGAAAGTATTCTCAAAACGTTTAGTGCGTATGGGTGGGATGTCCACCATGTACCGATGGCGCATCGCCATCAGTTATTTATGAGGAATTTATCAGTAGTTTTCCTGATTATGGTTGAATACTGAATAGTTCTCGCCAAACTTCTTGGCCGCCCTGAAGTTGGCTACAACGTCTGCGCAGTTGTAAATCTCATACATAACAGCACCGTATCCTGCCTTACGCATCGGAAAGCCTAATTCAGGGCGGCCCAGAAGTTTGGAGAGCACTATTTTAAAGGCCACACACATGCATGCCTTCGCCTGATCTTCGAGGAATAAAGGCCTGGCTTCATATCTATACTACCTATATCTATACTAATATTATAAAGAGGAAAGATTTTATTTTTGTATGTAACGAATAAACTTAAAAACCACTGGACCGATTTCAAATTCATTCACCGTTGGGAAGCTACACTATCCTCGGGTGACATAGGCTACTTTTTATACCTGTATTCCCACGGGAACGGGAACTACGCGGGCGAAACCGCGATGCGTCCGCTAGTAAAAAATATTAATATACACATCACACTAATATTATATAGGCGAAAGTTTGTGAGTGAGTGTGTATGTGTATGTTTATATCTTAATCACACCAGAACGGCTGGACGGATCTGGAAGAAATTTGGCAAAGAGATATATTATAGTCAGGAATAGCAGGATTGGGATAAGAAGACACTTTGCACGCGGGCGAAGCCGCTGGCCGAAGCTAGTCTTCCTTATTAGAAAAACTAGCTTCTAACGGAAAGAAATATTAAGAAAAAGAACACAGTAAATATTTTTGTAGGTAGGGTAGGCAGGTAGGTAGGTTGATATGGTGTAGGTAGGGTTGGGTAGGCAGTTGACAGGCGCGAAACTACGGGCACAGCTGGTATCTACTTAATAGTAATAAATTTATCAGATATCATGGTGAACCATCAGGTATGCTAAGGTCGTCCATGATATCTATCATTAAGGTTACACTGGTCGATCATTCTTCCATACATACGTAGCCTAGCGATTACTCCACTGTTTTACGATGTGCGTTCAAAATAAAAATTTATATCAATTTGTCTCATCATTATCTAGCCCTGTATGGAAACAAAAAAAAATAAAAATAAAACATTTGAAAGTTATGAGTGTCGAAAGTTCCATATTTCAACACTAATTATAACGCATCTTTGTGTGGAAATAAATACCATAAGAAGAAGGAAAATTGCAAAACGGCCTCCATACAGGGATAGGTTAGTAATTCAACAATGCAAATAATTTTATTTTGAAAATATACATTTAGTAGTTTTTTCATGGTATCTAGACTCCTAACGGTCTGTTTATAAAATTTCGCGCGCTCGTTTCTTACTGCTCATCACTGCATATATCTCATTCGCACGTGTTGTCGGATGAGATGGCATGCATTTTAACCTCGTGCACAAAATAGTTCGTGCCGTCGATTAGTTGAACCTTAAGAGGCATGCGGGTATGCTAATAAGTGTCACGTTATCACGCAAATAGAAATACTTTAAATACCTACATTAATTTCCACTTATTTCCATTTTATGGTTGTTTTGTGCGTCAATGGATGGTCACAGGTGTCAATTACTGTCGTAAAATACTGAACGGGTAGAATTGCTTGTTTGTTTTAATTATATATCCGTATTAAGGATAATCTCTCAAAGTTCGGATCCGATTCCGAATTATTTCACTGTTAACAAGTTAAATTTCAAATTTTAAAAAACCCCCGACACATTTATCTTGCGAAAACATCACGATCTAAACAGTAAAACGCGCATAACTTTTGAACGGCTGAACCGATTATATTCAAACTTAGCTAAGAACACTCTCGATACAATGACCTTTCAAAAGAAAAAAACTAAATCAAAATCGGTTCATCCGTTGAGGCGCTATGGTGCTACAGACAGACACATATACACAGACACACAGATAAAAAAACATAAACATCAACACACCTCAAACTTATAACACCCCTCTTTTTCCGTCGGGGGTTAAAAAGTTACAATGTCGATGAGCCATAGGCTACATTTTATCCCCGAAAAAAAACTTTTTAACAAAAAAATTAAAGTTACTTCAAAAAAAACACTATCTTTCTACACCTACACAAATTTAAATAAGTCCAATGCACTAACATTCAAATAAAAAAAAAAACATCAATATCGGTTCATAATTGACGGAGTAATCGCGTAACAAACATACAAAAATATACAGTCGAATAGAGAACGTCCTCCTTTTTGAATTCGGATGAAAATGCACGGTTCCTGTGGGATAGACCAGGAGCGAAGCCGCAGAATAAAGCTTGTCTGTCAATCAATCTGCCTGGCTTTTTCCCAACTTCATTGGGGTCGGCTGACCAAAACTAGATGTATACTCCGACTGCTCAGCATGAATTTCTTCTTGTTTACGTCTTTTTGGTTCGCTTTTTAAGCAGTCGGGTTTTTTGATTTTTTAATAAACTTTTTTTATTTACAACTTTTTTGTTTTTTTTTTTTTAGAATTAGGTACATTTAAAAATAACAGTGTTATATATTTATTTATGTACATTTAAAAAAAAAAAAATGAATGCATTCGGCACCACAACTTCGTTACTAAGTAAGAGATTTAAGATATTAATGATAAGTGTACTAAAATAGGTATCAGTTTTCTCGTTTACTAACCCACATGGAAATTGATTGTCCGTAATTA
Organism: Orthosia cruda; assembly: GCA_964057195.1. Lineage (NCBI taxonomy): Eukaryota > Metazoa > Arthropoda > Insecta > Lepidoptera > Noctuidae > Orthosia > Orthosia cruda. The sequence goes on from OZ059832.1 coordinate 31,935,194, forward strand.
AGATATATTTTTTTTCCCAGGTTGATGCACGATCCTCACACGAGTATCTTGCGCAGGGACCGCGCCGCCTAGCCGCTTCTTAAAACGTAAGTTTACTCTGTCTTCTACATTACTCTGCGGTTTTCCTGAAATACTGACATTTATAGGTCTATATTTATTAGTACTTATGAAGACAAAACTGATATGCGGATCACACCATTGGTAAGTTGGAAACGAAGCTGAGGGAAAAAGCATCTATCTATACCTGATACAGTTGTAAAGATTCGTTGACCTTTCAGCGTTCCCTCGCTACTGCTCTCTTGTTCCGATTTTCGAACAAATATTTTGAAAGGGAAATCAGAGGTGGTTGCGGATGTTTTTACAAAAAGATTTGTATGTAGCATCCACGGTACGTAATCCCGATTCGAATGAGCAGTTGAATGTGTTACGTTATTCATATACATCTTGGTTCCGAGTACTTAGGTATAGGGCTGCCAGGCTTTCGAATAAAAAAGAAAGAAAGAAAAAGAAAGAAAGAAAACTAGTTTATTTGGCACACACAATGTAGGTACAAATAAAACTTAATTTTACAACATTTACATACATAGTGTGCCCCGCGGCTGCGCCAAAAAGGTCCAGTTCAGCAAAATGCCAGACAACTGGGAGTTGCCTGACGCTGGTTTTCAACTGAACCTTACGTTGAAGTGTACGGATGTGAATCAGTTTTACGGTGTTAAATATGTACAGGTAAATAAATATAAGTTAGTGTGTTATAAACTGTACAGGTAAAGGTATGTATAATAATTTGGTGCGAAACATTATGCCATGAGCAGCTGAGCGAAATAGACGGATTGCAAGTAACTTTTAATATTAAAAGTTGTTTTTATATTCGGGTAGTTTGAAAAATATTGCGATCAATATGTACATCATTTTTAAAATTTTGTCAGAGCGGCGAAACAAAGTGAAATAAGGAATACAGCTGGACATTGCTTTTTGCATATGCGTCCAGTCAAATCAGAGAGTGTTGCTAAAACACTCGAAAGTGGTACCCTTCCTTCCGTCTTTATGTTGAACTTTGAAGTTCAAAAAGTGCAGGTTCGCACTTTAATCTAATTTGTCTTTTTTGTGTTTTGATTTTGGTGTCCAGCCAGAGAATTGCATAAGACAGATTCATTAAATTTTGCCTGAATTGAAGCACACATAATAGGTAAAGTAAATATCATTTAAAACACTCACAATCCTTAACAAGTTTAGAGGTCCGACCTTTTTATCAAATACCAGAAAGTTCGCCTGATGTTTGGCAACTCTATGTATCTATGTAGGTAGTGTAGGTACGTCGATGTTTACAGCTGAGTCGCAGAACATAATCACATGATGTAGTGGCCTGTTATTCATGCTCGAGCGTTTACACAACGCGCAAATGTGATCCACACCATGTGCACCATCTATCATGCTACCTTATTGCACAGACCATAGATCACTGAGACGCCTCGGCGGCCAGTACTAGAGAAAGAAAGAAAGAAAGAACAATATTTATTTGTGAAAGACAGAAAAACATTTTACTTGGCACGATATTAAAGGCAAACAACATATTTTGAGACGGCCACAGCTTTGTCAAAAGTATCCGTACAAGTCAAGTATATCAGTGAGCAATATCGTCTACTTGTAGAAATTGACGGCCGCCGCCATTTATTCTGACTATTGCCATATGACAGCCAAAATGTGGAATAGCCAGTATCTGTGTTCGCTACCACCTATGAGTCCTATGACCCGCCAGCCTTGAAAGCTTCTATAGAGACATCTTCTGCTCGCACGTTCCAGCGTAGTCCTGGTCCAGCGCTTATCATCAGGTGAGATTGAGGTAGAAAGCCTAGAAAGTCAGTGACGGTCACAACTCACTAAAAGAATTTACGGCCCGCGATAATACTGACGAAATTGTGTGGCTACGAATATTGTCCGAATGGCGTGTCTCCAGTCTCTGCCGGCGTTCCGTGCTCTATGGCATACATATACCATTGTACATCGTTAAAAGTAGTGCAACGTGTTCCGAACTTATATGGTCTTTTAATTCAAAAACCTTGATGGTTATGACTGCAGCAGTGTAGCTTATAGGTACCTACTGCTATAAAATAGATAATAACACTGACGTACTACTGCATGGCACGTGGAAGGGTTTATATGCATACGTACATATTTATCCTTGGCGCTCTGTGAGGAACGGTTTTACGTGTTCAAGTAAATCATTCAGCCTACAATGGCTCGAAATACCAAAATGTAGTCTACTGTAAACAAAGAAATGTTTAATGTCACCGAGTTCTGCTTTGATTGCTTGTTGATCGTATCGGTTTTGCGACGATGAAACTACCATAGGTTTTGGGACACTCCGCTACTAACCAAGGTGCCAATAAGCAGACATAATTATCATATTTTCTTACCGTTAACCAAATTAATTTGAGGGCGGGGCAAAACGTCTTCTTCTTCTTAATTTTTTATTGTTTCCCAAGATAACTCATTTAAACAAAATAAAAACAAAATTCATGTACAAAGGCGAGCTTAACTCAAATGGAATTTTCTTGAAGAAAACCTTTGAGTGCTAGAGATCATAATAGATGGCAGTAATTCAGTTTACAATTTTAGAGTAACATAAAATCTCTTCTCCCATTACTCTCTCTCTCTAATAGTTATATAGTGGTCAGTACAAAGCTAGTTTGTATTTTATTTCACTATTTATCTCTATTACTTTGTGATTATTGTTGTTGTGTTGTGTCTATGTTGAATAAATGTTTTCTATTCTTATTCTTCTTTACTTAGTAAACCCTTTCTCGCCATACCATCTTGCATGCAGTCACGGTAATGATATCTATACAGAATTCTATGTTCATATAAACTCTCGGAACACGAGTCATAATCTACGCGCCTCGAGTTTGGTAAAGTCTCGGTACATTTTACAGTACGCGCCGCAGTGACGAACGAACGGTGTGATGGTGTACCGCGCGACTATAAGTAAGTATTTCAAGGACAGGGCCGAGTAACAATACTGTATTTTGTATCATTAGCGTAACACAGACCATCCATCGTTTCTTTGTCTGTCCCTCTTCTTGTTTTTCAATCGGTCCCACATAAGCGGACAATCTGCCTCCATAGATGCCTGTCCAAAGTTGCCATCACCACCTGCTGAAATTTGCTTGAGGACGTAGCTTCTTTCACTTGGTCAGACCATCGTGTTGGCGACCGGCCTCGTGCTGTTTTCCTTTCGGTATTGCCAACAATGACCAGTTTTTCTAGACTTATATCTCCTCTTTGCATTAAGTGACCGTAATAGGTCAAAATAGGCTGTAGGCATACTCTAGACAATCTGGACTTGATATCGAGTTGGGAAAGGATAGACACATTTGTGCGGTTGGCTGTCCATGGTATTCGGAGCATCCGCCTCCAGCACCACATTTAGAATGCGTCTACCCTCTGTCTTTACCTTGCTCGGACTTTCCACGTCTGAACTCCATAGAGGAAAATGGGGAAAATTAATGCTCTGACTAAAAGTTGATATATATAATAATCCACCTAAAAGTTGTAGGTGTTTGTTAAAAAGTTAATATTGTTATAATCCCGGTTACATAATAATAACTTTCCCTAACATTCGCGAAATCGATACTTATTCATCAAGGTAAAACTTTTATGATTACTTTGCGTTTATTTCATCAAATTGTTTCGCCCTTGTTGGGAGTTTCGAGACCTTTCTACGCGGATTATTTTCTGGAACTACGTAATAAGCACTTCTTTATTATTTTCAAAATATTGTACGAGTACTTGTGTAGTTATTTGGTTAATAAATTGCGTATTAGAAAATAATCGTGATATAAATGAGCATAACATATAGCCTATAGGTGTCCACACCACGTACCTTGGCAAGGTTTTGGCGTAGTGAGCGTAAGTTCAGAACTGACCAACCAACATATAAAGCGAACGGAACGTGGACGCGACGCGATTGGTCAGTCGATCCTTGTGTCAACTGACCAACCAATCGCGTGCTCGGAACGGTGCTAAACGTTCCCCGCGTCCCGCTTGGTAACCAAAGAGACAGCTAAAAAATGACTTGTGTGCATGTAACGACTCTTGCCAAGATATGGGCCGACAACTGTACCGCGTTTAAACAAAATGTAGCTAAATTATTTTAAAGATGGAAAGAGATCGCTTTACCATCGTTAATTTTGATATTTGAAGAAAGACACGCCTCAGCTTTTGGAAGAAAATTGTTACGGCTCAAACCTTCCTTTCCGCACAATATTTTTTTACTTCGTGTTATTATATTCAGACCAGAATATTAATGCAGCTCCTGAGTCTAGTTGGAACAACAGATTGTGGTAGAATACTCTATTTGTACTATAGTAAGCTACCGTTGAATATTCATTCCTCTGCAAGTTCCCTCTGCTCGCTGGAACAACTTCGATAGTCTCTGTTTAATCCGTCCTTCATGTGCTAGCTCGCAATGTTTTGACCGGCGACACGCTCAAGCTCATTCATTCCCAACTTTATATTAATACTAACTTCTGCTCGCGGCTTCGCCTGCGTAAAAAGTGTTTTATCATCCCAAGGGAATACAAAATCCTATGTCCTTCCCAGGATCTCCAACTATCTCCATGCCAAATTTTATCTAAATCGGTTCTGTTTATCCAGCGATTACCCCCTACAACCTCACAAACTTTACCTCTATAATATTAGAAATAGACTAGCTTCTGCCAGCGGCTTGTTTTTTATCCCAAGGGAACATTATACCGGGATGCCTATGTGCTATGCCAGGCTATAATCTATCTATGTGCTAAATTAACTCCAGATCCGTTCTAGCGTGATTTAGTAATAAACATACATCCACGCATCCGCAACACACATCCATCAAAACTTTAAGATTTATAAGATAAGTAAGATTGTTATTCATCCTCAGACGTTGATAATTGCCGGCTTAAGCCGCGGTCATTGTCACGACTCAAATTGATTAAAACAACTAAAACTTCTCGAATTTAAAACTTGGTCCTTTTATCCTTCCATTTTGCTTTTTAAACATTTTTGCTTGGCTTCGCATGATAATCCTTCTTTATGCCTAAACAAATCGTTGCTAAAGCCCCGAATATTGTTACGTAAATCCCGGCACGTTGCCAAGCGAGTAAACGGTTTTATTGAAAGACAGAGCGAGTTGATTTACCGCACATAACTGATTTACCATCAGTACAAGGATGTTCAATGTCTCGTGCATGAATAACTACAGTTTTTAATGAACGCGTATGTTTCATAGGAATCGATTTACGATTCTGTGTCGAATTGTGTAAACAAAGTTAACATTTAATTGTTATTAACGATCTGACGATAGACAGGTTTACTTTTAACTTCCTTTTTAAACTCTGTGTTAAGGGATTTAAGTCTTATGTGTATGATGGATAGGTGTGAAGTTGAATATCAAAAATTGGTCCTTTGAGCATGAACTACCGATATATTCTTCAGTTTTATGATCTGACCTCGGACCCAACGAAATGACTTTGTACTTGTATTTCAAATATGAAAGCTCCATAAAAGTTTCCATTACAGTATGAGAATATATGTATTTTTATTACGGCAATGGTTATATAACGGAAAGCTTTCAGCGACATGATCCGGGCACAATAAGGCTGAGCTCAGATGTCAAGCGGTGTGACAGCAACGAGCGTTTTATTTGGACTCGGCACGGGCATCCAGCACGAAGAACGAAGATTTGGTTCAAATAAATTGCACTAGATGGCGTGATAAACCTTCGATTTGTTATTGAGTTTTGCGAAATATTAAGATTTTGTAGAGACGATCATAAAAATTTTATGTTCTTGTTTAATTAACTCTCCTAAGCACACAATTAAGGAATATTGGGCTCTTAATTTCTCATTTCAAAGATTATTTGAATGGATCATTTAAAATTGATTCCAACAGATGGCGCGTTTTTAAATTTCTGAGGTATCTCTATATCTGTATACTCGATTTTTTTTATTTGTTTTTTGGTACAATGAAACTGTAAAAACGTGCAAAACAATACTATAAAACAATTTGTAGCTGTATTTTTAAAAAAAGTATTCACGAACCGAATAAACCCTTTTACAAGCAAATCGCTGCTAAGGCTAACTCCATCTATACCCATGGAACGGAACCGAACGCGATCGATGTTCTTAGAAAAATAATCAGTTTGATCAGACGAAAAACGCTAGTTACGTCGGCACGGTTTCTTTGTATGGGATGAGGCATCTGTATGCTAGTATTATATTATCTGTGGACCCGGACAACCCGAGCTTTTGAAATGCACCACAATATTGTATACATCTGTACATGCCCTATTTCTGCTAATCAATGTGATCCTTTATACAGGACAAATTAAATTAGCTAGTGAAACTCCGTAGTTGTAATATGAATCGATACCATAAATGTAAATGAACTAATTTCATTAAGGTACCTGTCATAGTGAATACTCAAAAAATATAAAATGTGCTTCCTATTCTAATTTTGAGTCATAGTGAATTCTCAAAAAATAAAAAATGTGCTTGCCATTCTAATGTTGAATAGCTAATGATAACTTTGTATAGAAAATCCATCTTTTTTTTTGGGAATTGTCTCTGGCTTCCTTGACGAACGTTATTAATTTTCATGGGCAGAAGCTTTTTTAAAATATTACTACGAATTTCTGTTATACCCTGTAGGTACTTAAGTATGATTTCAAATAGTATAGTTGACAAAAAATATCTATCGTATTATACCGTCAATTAGATAACCTAAAAATATTGGACACGTATATTTGCTATTGCCTCGTAAACCAAAAAATTACGACGATACAGTGCGTTGAAATATCGTGTGACGTCACGGTATGCTACACTTTATACTGACAAAGTGACGTCACAAGCGCCCACTCCTGAACTTTCATGCGCTTTATCTTTATCAGTTTTTAACCGACTTCCCAAAAAGGAGGAGGTTCTATGTTCGACATTATGTTTTTTTTTTTTTTGTGTATGTTCACCGATATCTCCGTCAATTGTGGACCGATTTAAAAAATTCTTTTTTTGTTTGAAAAAGTATGTTTCAAAATTGGTCCCATTTTAATTTGTTGAAGATCTGATGAAGAACTTCGGAGATATATAACAGAACTCTTCAATAAATAACGGCAAATCTCTCGGGATTGCTGCAATCGCATGATTGTTTATTGTTTACATCATTTCATAACATAACATCACGGCAGTACACTATAAGAGGTACGCAGATGTGTACAGTTCTCCTTGGTACACTCTCATTTCGCCGGCTATGTTCATGGTATTCGGGTAATCTATTCTGGCATTATAAGTGCCTACCTTACTAAAGGCAGGTTGCTTAAAGGTACAACTAAAAAGTGTAAAATAAAAAACTTTTTTTATAAAAATATTCTACTGACTTCCAACTAAAAACACTACAAAGTGAAAAATTACTTCCTTTTTCGAAGTCGGTGTTCATAACGAAAATTATTGGTACCTACCAAAGAAACCGACTCCAATACGGGTCCAATATTATTCGATAATCTCCCTGACGGATTAAATAGAATTGTCATTTTCTACCCAGAAAACATTCCTATTGAGATTCATACATAAGCAGTAAGAATCAATTTAAAATCATACTTGAGAAAAGATTAGTACGGAATCTTTCAGTTTTAATCAAAAGTAATGCTTGAGCGATGAGCAACGTTCCAGAACACTGGCCTGAAACTTCGTTAAGAAAGTTCATCTTATTATTCCCGTTGAGATTGATATCCACTCCGCTAAACCTAGGCGTTGGCTTAGGAAAACAAATACATACGTACGAGTTCCCATACGGAAGGTAATAGATACTTATCATAAGTGGTAGCGGGGCTTTTTTGAACTGAACAAGGACTTGTTTTAGTATTTTAGTACCTAATTGCACTTGGCTATATTTATTTTCAGCCAGCTTAATCCAACAATAAAGGAGAACCTCTGTGCACGCAGACAATCCAGAAGACCTCTTTGGCTGAGGCGTACGAGGAGACCCGACCCTGGCTAAACTGGGAAGAGGGTTAGACAAAGAAGAACAGGCTAAATCTAAGAAAAGCACGATGCAGCTTTCCTACCTCAAGCTACGTAAATAGAAGACCAACATTCCACTAAAGGGGCTCCCTCACCTAGAGCGTTCGCCTGTAATGTAACATTTCAGATTCCATTTTGAACATTACATTACAGTACTGCCTACCTGACTTGACGAGCATTCACCTGTAATGTAACACTTCAGATTCGATTTTGAGGATTACATTACAATACTGCCTTCCTGACTGACGAGCATTCGCCTGTAATGTAACATAAGATTCGATTTTGAGCATTTAGTTGATTCCACAATGTCAGATGAAGGTGAAGCAGACGTTGTGTCAAAATATTACTTATTGTATCATCAAGTTACGCACTGTAATGCTCGGTTCTCTGCCCTTACCAATGTAATGCTCGAATCTGTAACATTACAGGATGCGCACTGTAATGCTCGGTTATCCTCCCTCACTGGTGTAATGCTCGACTCTGTAACGTTACATTACAAGCGAATGCTCCAAGTGAGGGAGCACCTTTAAAGTAATCGATATGACTCGCAAAAGTTGCAAATACCTTCCATACCGCAATTTCAATTTCAACATCGCCAGATAACCACTGCTCATAAAATGCGAAATCAGTTATCGATTACCGATAATACAAAGTTTGATTGTTTGTTATATCATCGACAGTGAAAATTATTAAGCCGACCCAATTTGTATCGAATCGGATCGTCAGTTATTAGTGTTTAATTTAATTTTACTGGTCGAATCAATTAATTAGTTCAGTCAGAGGTCGGCGGTAATCGAATCAGGTGAAACAGCACTATTATCGATATTGAAATGTTGTATTGTTGGTTATTGGCTCTGTTATGTGTGTTCATGTGATTGGCCTTTAAATATCTGCTTGACGAATGTTTGCGGTGAAGCGGCTACTTCTCCTCTCCCATTTCAATTCCTGAAATACTTTTCCCTGGCTACTTTCGTAAAGACTGTCTATTATTATCCTAGCAAACACATTAATAGAATTGACTATAAGTTTATTGATTTAACAAATTCCTGCATGTATACTGACTGCATTATCGTAATGTTTGGGCGTCCTACATATCAGCGTTATCTCTCCATTCAATTAGGAATGTAGGTGTAAAATTATTGACTCACAATCGCACTCTTCGCCGCCTACATTGTGCAGTTTCACGGACACCGATCAGATCGCCTTGGAGATATGAACGCCTGGTACCTCACACAATGCATGGATGTGTTGCTTCAACAAACAAGGGCTATATGAACAACTGAGCACGATATCCTAGTCATTTATAAAATGTGAAAGTTTGGACGTTTGTAACCACGGCGTATTAAATAAAGTTGAAATTTTTCAAAAGTATATGTAGGTATATGTCTTGCCACAGTTCTGGGCCGCCCTGAAGTTTGTTGTCCGGATGCGCGAGTCCCGAAACGGTGCTGTTTTTGTATGATATTTATTACTGCGCAGCCAATAGTCAACTTCAGGGCGGGCGCATCAAAGTACAGGAGTGGAGGCTTGTGACGTCACTATGTCAGTATAAAGTGTACTAGCGGCGTGACGTCACACGATATTTTAACGCATTATATCGTCGTCACTTTATGTTTACGTGTCAAAAGAAAAAATACGTGTCCAATATTTTTTATTACTGTACCTGACGGACAAAAAACTAATTTTCAGTAAACTACCCTATTAACCAAGGATTCTTTCTACCTGGTTAAATTACGTAGTTTGACCCTAGACTAAAGGCAAAAGCTATTTATAAATAAGTAAATAGAAGTCCCTATCCCACTGTATACGAGTACCTGCCTGCGTTAATAATGTTGCCCAACATTCCTCCCAGAGGACACAAACTAACGATCCCCAGCTTTCAGAGGAAAATACCGAACGAAAACAAACTGATAAGCAGTATTTTTATGTGCGGCAATACGTCAGTTATAGACGTCAAAACTGTAGGAGTAATTATTATTTTAAGTTCGAATTAATTTATTAATTGACTTCATAAAATTGTTACTAGGCGAATTTTTTATATGACTGCAGCCCGCCCAGGTCTTGACCGGGTTCGTTAGCCTTTGCCCATCTGTTCTTAAATGGTGCCAAATAGCTGCAGTCGTTCCGGAGAATACCCTCCACATAAACACAGACTCACAAAATTAGGACTCTCTCTTTATAAAATTACTAGCTTCTGCCAGCGGCTCCGCGTGAAAAGTGTTTTTTTATCCCAGGGCACAGATAATATTATAATACTAGCATACAGATGTCTCATCCCATACAAAGAAACCGTGCCGACGTAACTAGCATTTTTCGTCTGATTAAACTGATTGTTTTTCTAAAAACATCGATCGCGTTTGGGTCCGTTTCGCGGATATAGATGGTGTTAGCAGCGACTTGCAAGTAAAAGGGTTTACTCGGTTCGTGAATACATTTTTTTTTAATACAGCGACGATTTGTTTTATACTATTGTTTTGCACGTTTTTACAGTTTCATTGTACCAAAATGAGTTACAAAACAAATTAAAAAACCGAGTGGATGCTTCAGAAATTTAAAACCGCGCCGCCTATTGGCATCAATTTTAAATGATCCATTCGAATAATCTTTGAAATGTGAATTATGAGCCTAATATTCCTTAATTTTGTGCCTAGGAGAGTTAATTATACATTTTTCACAATCAAGTTTTCACATTTATGATATTAGTAAGATTAGTATAGAACTATGTATCATAGATTAAAATACACAGTTCAAATTGCCAAACGGTGTTCGTATAATTCTCGTGCACTTTCGGGATTTATCGAGCTAACTCACGGAGCGAGATGGGGTTACCTCGGGGCTCGCGGTGAATGCAGCTTTGTCTACAAACTCGCTGAACTTAGCAAACCAAAGCGATATAAAATATGGAACGGAAATCAAACTGGGAGTGGGACGGTTGATATTGTAGCTTGTAAATGTATGTTGCAAAGCGTAATAGACTTATAGCTGTTGCCCGCGGGTTCACTCGTATTCAACAACAATCAATTAGTAAAAAAAAAAACATTTAATAATCTCCATGACGTTTCTCTTATGGTCTTCTTCATTAAGAATTACGCTTTTAAAATTGGAACGTGCAATTTTCATCTTTTTGTCTGCCGGCTTCTTGACAATTCAAAAGTGCCAGTAATTTTTTTGACATGGTTGAATTTAAATGTATGTTTTCAGTTGAGTTGCATTTTAGAAAAATATTTCAGATAAAATGTCCAGGTCAAATTTTACGCCCAAATTTATTTTTAAATTTATTTACGGCCACATTTTATCCAAAGTCGTGTATCCGTTTAAGACGACGACTAACGCCAACGACCTTGAGGGAACAAAACGCGCACTCGTTTCACACCCGCGAGACCAAAAATTTAGTAGTTTTTTGTACTTTCCTTATTATTATATTTTGACTTAAAAAAAAAAGCATCGGATATAAAAGTAGATAATTAAATTGTCGTTGAGATGGTGTCGATTTCATTAAAATACGCCCAGCGGTTTTGGTGCGATTGTCGTGTTTTTGCCCATTTTAGACATAACTTTAGAAATTAATAACACCATGTTATTCGAATAAAACTCAATATTTTCTTAGATCAAATTATTAAGAAATTGGTCTAATGTAACAAAATTACGACTAGCCGTTTAGACGTGATTCTCATTTTAAAATCAGCTACTCAGGGGTATCTTAGAGAAGCATACATACAAAATCACAACGCTACATCTAAGCTTGCGCTTTTATTATACATGTAGGGTAGGATAACATAATTTGCATTTAAGGCGCTCAAGATAGGAGTCGAGAGGGATCGCCTCGCTTATGAGGCAAAAACAATGCTCCTTGACCTTTTAACGCTTAGGTATCAAAGTTTCAGACAGTAGGTAAGACTTTGCATATTTATATAACCTAATTAAGTGTCCTTGATTTTAGAGAAGCACTGTAAACCAATGAAATATTACCAATAGAGACGTCTACTATACTTTATACTTATACTAATATTATAAATAAGAAAAATTTGTATTTTTGTATGTAACGAACAAACTTAAAAACTACTGGATGGATTTCAAAAATTCTTTCACCGTTGGGAAGCTACATTATCCCCGGGTGACATAGGCTACTTTTTAGCCCTGTATGCCCACGGGAACGGGAACTACGAGAGTGAAACCGCGAGGCGTTCACTAGTACTCATTATAAAGAAATAAAAACATGGCGATATTTGAGATTTTTTTTTTTAAACGGAAGGAATTTCTTCCTGTATCGTGGGTGCGTTTACAAACATTTAACCTCACATACACAAGACACCCAGATCCGGAACAATTATCTGTAGGCCATACTATTTGTTCCGTGCGGGAATCGAACCCGCGACACGCAGCGCAGCAGCCGATCGCTCAACCACTAAGCCAACCGTGTCATCACTTTAGCTACCACATAGGACCTATGGAACTTGGAACTTTATTTCTATCACTGAGTAGGTTAAAAGATAACAGAGATATAAATAGGACCTCGTTGTCAGAAAGATATAAACATACTGTTCAAACGTACGTTCGTGTCGCGGCCAGACGCAGGATGGACTGAGTTCACTCAAGCTGGTCAGCTTGTGATTGTATTGCCGCGTATACGTCAGTAAAACGTATCTACCTCAGTATATATAACATCATTGCAGTAAAGTAAATAAACGGGCCAGAAAATCTTGACACCAGTCTTGCCAAGGGCTATCGTGCATGTCACCATGCAGTATAAAACTGATTTACATCCGTCACCTCACACATCAGCTCCAGTTGAAAACCAGCGCCAGGCACTAGTTGTCTGGCATTTTTGCTGAACTGGGCCTTTTTGGCGCAGCCGTGGGGCACACTTTCCTGCTAATTTCTTACGTCAGACTACGGTTTTTACTTTTTATTTAGGGATCCGTACCCAAAGGGTTAAAACGGGACCCTATTACTAAGACCGCGCGGTCCGTCTTTCTGTCTGTCTGTCACCAGGCTGTATCTCATGAACCGTGATAGCTAGACAGTTGAAATTTTCACAGATGATGTATTTCTGTTGCCGCTATAACAACAAATACTAAATACAGAATAATATAAATATATAAGTGGGGTTCTCATACAAAAAACGTGATTTTTTGCCGTTTTTTGCGATAATGGTACGGAACCCTTCGAGCGCGAGTCCGACTCGAACTTGGCCGGTTTTTTTATTTGTATTTTATCTGATGTATGTTTATATGTTGTGTGTCTCTTAGTCTGTGCTAAATAAATGTATTTTCTTCCTTTTCTTTTTCTTTCTTTTCTTTTTCTTTCTTTCGTGCTTCACAATTAATGGGTTGTGGCCTGATAGATAGTAGCTCCTGGTTAAATACGGGTATTCAGTTGCATACGGTTAAACTGAGAGGCTTATATAGGCTGGCCAGATAGTTAGAAAACTGAGCCACGCGATTTTTTTTCGCCGATTCTGCATCATATGGAAATTATGGAATAGTTTACTGAAATTTTTTTTTTGTCCGTCAGGTAGATTAATAAAACACATTGGACACGTATTTTTTCTTTTGACACGTAAACATAAAGTGACGACGATATAATGCGTTGAAATATCGTGCAACGTCACTCCGCTAGCACATTTTATACTGACTTAGTGACGTCACAAGCCCCCACTCCAGAACTTTGATGTGCTTTAACTTTGTAATTTTTAATTGATTTGGTAAAGCAAAAAATACGTGTCCAATATTATTTGATAATTTTACTAATAATAATAATTTCTTTATTTGTATAGAATACAGGTATTACAATAATGGTGTTAGTTTCAGATATATTCCCAGTACATTCTGCCTGTGGCATACAAAAATAGTGATTAACTTACAGATAATTTAGAAACTAAAATTAAATTAAATTAATTTGTACTTAAATTCAAAATTAGATCATGAATCAGCTAATTCTAAAATTATTTACATAATAAATGAGGTAGAGTGAAGCAAATATTACAATTTATCATTTATGAAATCGGTAACAGAGTAATAATATTTCTCTGTCAGCAACGTCGATAAGAGTTTCTTGAATTTTATTAAAGGCTGATTCTTAATACAATTTGGCAATTTGTTAAATATAATAGGGGCCATACCAATAATGTTTTTTTAAAGCAAAGCAGTGTTATATCTACCAGTACACAATAGATTCTGATATTTTGATCTCATGGCAGTAGTTCGCATCCTCGTTTCATTCATTGTAGGCAATAAATGCTGGTTAGTTTTAACGAAAATAGCTACTTCGAGAATGTATAAACTAGGAAAAGTTAATATTTTGTGTTTCTTGAAAAAAGGAATGCAACTATCTGTGGTCTTGAGATTAAAAATGGATCTTATGCATCGTTTTTGGGCTTTAAATATAGACTCCCTTTCTGAACAATTACCCCAGTATACTACACCAAATCTTAGAACAGAGACCACCAAACCGTGATAAGCAACCATTAATGTATCAACGTTAACTTTCTTGGACAGATTGTAGAGAGCATACGCAGATGTGCTTAATCTTTTGCAAACTTCTTCAGCCTGCGGTTTCCAAGTTAATTGACTGTCAATCAATATACCCAAGAATTTAGCCACGCCAACGCTATCAATAGTTTGTCCTTTATAATTAATTTTTAGGTTCGAAGGAAGAATTTTTTGATAAAAATGCATTATATTTGTTTTATTGAGGTTTATGATTAGATTATTGTTGCTGAGCCAGTTTATTATTAATTTTAGAGAATTATTTATTTCATTTTCATAAAGCTCTTTGTTGAGGCAGTCTATTAGGATTGTACTGTCATCGGCAAATAACACACAAGGGTATGGGATGTGTCTGGGTAGATCATTTATATATAACAAAAATAATAATGGCCCAAGAACGCTGCCCTGCGGAACACCATATTTAATTGCCCTAGGACCAGATAAATATTTAACCTCTCGTTTTGATTTGAAGCATATTTTAGAGATTTCTGTATATTGAACACGTCCACTTAGATACGATTTTATTAGACGTAGGGCATTCCCTCGTATACCGTAAGCATCAAGTTTGACCAAAAGCGTTTCATGGTTCACATAATCAAAAGCTTTGGTCATATCGGTAAAAATGGCACAAATTGGTATTTTTTTATCCACATTAACCATTATTTTATTTATTAGATCGTATATGGCCATAATTATATTTTTATTTTTACGAAAACCTTTTTGTTCCTCACATAATATATAATATTTTGACAGAAATTAATAAAATGATTCATAAATTACTTTTTCGAATATTTTGGAAAATACGGGGATTAAAGCTATTGGTCTATAGTTAGCCATGTCTTCTTTATTGTTCTTCTTATGTAGTGGTTTAACTATTGTGGTTTTAAGACTATCGGGGAATGTTCCAGCGGATATGCTTGCGTTAAAAACATGGCTTAGAGGGCTAGCTATAGTAGAACAGACAAATTTTATAACGTTTGTAGAAATACCGTCATATACATAACTCTTCTTGTTCTTTAAAGATTTGGTCACCCTTATAATGTCCCTCAAGACAACAGGGGCCATATAAATAGAGTGAGGGTTATGCGTTATTCTTAGAGTATCTTTAGTTGTGTCCAGGGGTGGATCTGTGATCTGATCAATAGAGAAATCGTTGAATGATTGAGCTATTTCATTAGGGTCAGTTAATATTAAATCATGTTTTTTTATTTTTGTTACTGACGGACTAAATAGAATTATCATTCTTCTATCCAGAAAACATCCCTCTTATATGAAACTGCGGTAAAAAAACCGCGCGGTAAAACATCCGCAACAAATCTGTGTCTTGCCACAGAATCCACCGCACCGCGTCGCGGTTTAAATACGCGCGAATATTTTGTGCTGTATGAACAGGTAGAAAGAGACAAATATCGCGCGGAATTTTATCCATCGTCGTGCGTTTTAGTTATGCATGTTATGAAACACGTGAATTAAAATTTAAATTCTTGCGGCTAAAGACCGCTGAGCGTGCTAAGTTTTTTTATCGATTTGAAACTGTCGATTTAGTTTGTAAATAGGCAGGAGCTAATGCCAATAATACCTTGAAATTGTTGATTTTTATAAGCTTAGTTTAAAGTTTCAAAATATGCTGAATTCAGTAAATTAATTTGGTGCTAGTCCATTTATAAAGACGGCTGCTATATTTTTTATAATGTTTCCTTTTGAAAGCAGACTTTCCTATTCGCCATCAACAGTCAATATCTACCCACACTAAAAGATAATGCTTCGTTATTTTAATTTGAATTTGTCTGTTAGGGGCTTCGGGCATTAGATGGCTGCTAAAATCGTTTCATTTTCATCAAACAACTTCCCTGAAAGACGCTATTTAGTTTCGCATAATTAAAATGTAATCTTAATCATTTAATCACCCCTCTCTCCTTTTAACTAGTACTTAGTTAAATGAGAAAAATTGCCGACGAAATGTTCGGCTTAATTATGCTGAGGCTCAATTAAGATTTAGCGAAATATTGCAGCCGTCGTAACTGGCGTGAAGGTTAGGCGGATTACGACCTTATTCAGAGGTGTATAGGATCGAAACTGGTGTGGGTTGTGTTGGTCCTTTCGTCTTTATTGAATAAGTTAGTAATATTATATGGATATAGGCACGTGTTATGTACAAATACTTGGCAAATTTCTGTGATCCAGCGCTTTTCATAATTATAGTATGTTTCAGCACTTAAGGTTACACTAGTCGATCATTCTACCATACAAACGTAGTCTGACGATTACTCCACTGTTTGACGATGTACGTTCAAAATAAAAAATGATATCAATTTGTCTCATCATTATCTAGCCCTGTATGGAAACAAAAAAGAAAAAAAGAAAATATTTGAAAGTTATGAGCGTCGAAATTTCCATATTTCTACAACAAATTTTGAAGCATCTTTGGGCGGAAATAAATACCATTAGAAGAAGGAAAATTGCAAAACAGCCTGCATATAGGGATAGATTAGTAATTCAACAATGTAAATTACTTTTTTTTTGAAAATATACATTTAGTCGTTTTTACATGATATCCAGATTCCCAAAGATCTGTTTATAAAAATACACGCGCTCGTTTTGGTCCTAAATCATTCGATACAAATTTGCAAAAGTGCTAATTTGTACGCGAACTAGCATCTTACTGTTCATCACAGCATCTGTCTCTTTCGCACGAGTTGTCGGATGAGATAGCATGCATTTTAACCTCGCGCACAAAATAGTTCGTGCCGGTGACTAGGGGAACCTGAAATCTACACTTTAGGGAATGTCGCCAGATAAGGACCAGATAAACCAACTCGAGTACTTAAAAAAGTGAATGAAAATATTTTCATGTAACCTCAGTTGCTGTTACATTATTTTATCACTTGTAGGGTGAGATAATATAATCTAAAGCTTTTAGCTTTTATCCACTATTCCGACCAAAAACCGCACTTAAAACTTAACCAAATATTTGTATGACCTACAGATAGTTGTTCCGGCTCTGGGTGTTGTGTATGTGAGTTTATATGTTTGTAAACGCACCCACGATACAGGAAGAAATTCCTAGTGTGGGGCAAAGTTTAAAATATATATATATATAACTTGTTATCTATTTTAGGTTTCACGGACGGTACAGCTAACTAACTACCTTTTCAATATGAGTTTCTCAAAAATATTCCCACTAGGTTTTGCTCGCAACTTTGTCTGTGTAGCATTAGTACTTCGAAAACTACCTTTTAAATACGAGTTACTCAAAAATATTCCCACTAGGTTTTGCTCGCAACTTTGTCTGTGTAGCATTAGTACTTCGAAAACTACCTTTTAAATATGAGTTTCTCAAAAATATTCCCACTAGGTTTTGCTCGCAACTTTGTGTGTGTAGCATTAGTACTTCGAAAACTACCTTTTAAATATGAGTTTCTCAAAAATATTCCCACTAGGTTTTGCTCGCAACTTTGTGTGTGTAGCATTAGTACTTCGAAAACTACCTTTTAAATATGAGTTTCTCAAAAATATTCCCACTAGGTTTTGCTCGCAACTTTGTGTGTGTAGCATTAGTACTTCGAAAACTATCTTTTAAATATGAGTTTCTCAAAAATATTCCCACTAGGTTTTGCTCGCAACTTTGTGTGTGTAGCATTAGTACTTCGAAAACTACCTTTTCAATATGAGTTTCTTAAAAATATTACCACTAGGTTTTGATCGCAACTTGGTCTGTGTAGCATTAGTACTTCGAATAGCCAAATTTTTGCCGCATTATCTGCCTGAGGCATTATCACCATACAAACTTCCACCCCCCCCCCCTTCCCACTCATACGCACCAAACGTTTTGGGAATACTTTCATTATGCGTACAGCTAAGGAGTGTAATTCCCTGCCGGAGTTTGTATTTCCTGATAGCTACAACCTGGGCGTCTTTAAGTCAAGAGTGAATAGGTTTCTTCTAGGTAAGCTTGCTACATCGTCGACCACATCATCGCTTACCATCAGGTGAGATAGTGGTCAAGCGTGAGCCTATCAATAATAATAAAAAAACCTTAAGGATAGCTACAGGGATAATAAGAAATTCTATGTCCTTTCTAGGGTGTCAAACTATCTCCATACCAAATTTCATTGTAACAGACAGTCAGATTTACTTTCACATTTATAATATTCGTATGTATGTTCGAACATACATTTACTTATTAATATTGTCGAGCGTATATCAACACTGAAATAATCTCAGTAATTATGAAATCTGAAAGCCCGTTACTTAAGGCGTAGATACACCTCAGTAGTTGATTTTAAAATGAGAATCACGTCTAAACAGCTAGTCGTAATCTTTTGGAAAATATATATTGCATTACACCATTTTCTTAATAATTTGATATAAGATTTTTTTGAGTTTTATTCTTAAAACATAGAGTAATTAATTTGTAAGGTCGCGTTTTGTCAAGGTCGTTGGTGACTGTCGTCCACCTTGAGGGAACAATTCGGGCACACGTTTCTCACACGCGCGACCCAAAATTCAGTAGGTTTTGTACTTTCCTTATTATTCTATGACTTTAAAAAAAGCCGTAGATCAAATACACCGTGAAATTTAATTGGTTGTTTTCCCGCGGCAGAACGACTTGCCTTAAGGAGTACTTTCGAAGCATAGAGTTAAAGTAAAAAAATAACGATGTTTTTGTTTTAAAATAATTTAAAAAATATTCATCAACTCGAAAAAGTGAGTTACAATAGTAACTTGTAGGTACTAGGTACTACTCGCGTCACCACCGGCAAAGAAAAGCGATGCACAAGATAATGTTCAAACCAAAATAAACTCTCGCACGTAGTGATACGTCATAAAATAGTTTGCAAGGAACAATACCACCGCTAAGCCGACAAAGCAAATACCGATTTATTAAATGTTTAAAGTAAAATAAGCTCTCGCGTGTAGTAATACGGCATAAACTAGCCCGCGCGCAACATTATCAAACGGAGCCGCCTTCGAACCTAATCCTTTTGACAGTGATCCTGACCTACTTAGCACCCGGGTCAACGCCCCGCTGTCGTTCGGCCGTAGATATCGGGAGGTATTACTATTGGTTCGTGATCGCTTTCGAGTTAAGTTTTTCACAATTTTAAATATGCCAGTTTTTGTTTCTAATATTTTACATAACTACGAAACGATTGTATTACATAGAAAAAACCATTTCGCTGCGGGAAAACAACCATTTAAATTTCACGGTGTATAGATAATTGAATTGCCTTTGAGGTGGTAAAAAAATAATTAAAATACGCCCGTCGATTTTGGGGCGATTAACGTATTTTTGTCCGTGCAGTCAGACTTAAATTTACAAATTATTTACACTAAGTTATAAGATTATTATTTTTTTGTATATCATTTTATTAAGAAAATTTTCTAATGTAACGTACCTACCTATATTTTTTTCAAAAAATAACGATTAGCCGTTTAGAAGTGATTCTCATTTCAAAAGCAGCTTCTGAGGGGTATCTGCGCCTTAAGGTGAACACACATGTGCTCGGGGCTTTCATTCTCACATGTGTTGTAAGTAGATCAGCGTAATTAAAAAGGAAATTATTTTTTAATAACGTAGTAGTCCCTTTGCCACACAGGGAATACTTACGCGAGTAGGTAGGTACCTATACTACCTATGTAGATTGCTTTAAGAATATATCACTAGATTATGAAGATTTTTGCTAAAGATTATTGGGGTTTGTAAAAAAAAATATACAGCGTTTTACATGAAAACAAGGACAATATAATTCGATTTTTAAAGCTGAGTAATCTTATAAAAACCGGCCAAGTGCGAGTCGGACTCACGCACGAAGGGTTCCGTACCATTATCGCAAAAAACGGCAAAAAAAAAAACCACGTATGTTGTATGGGAGCCCCGCTTAAATATTATTTTTATTCTGTTTTTAGTATTTGTTGTTATAGCGGCAACAGAAATACATCATCTGTTAAAATTTCAACTGCCTAGCTATCACGGCTCATGAGATACAGCCTGGTGACAGACAGACAGACAGACAGACCGACAAACAGACAGACAGGCGGACCGCGAAGTCTTAGTAATAGGGTCCCGTTTTTACCCTTTGGGTACGGAACCCCAAAAACAAAGAATAAAAAGCTTTTTTTTTAATTTAGATCTCTAATTAATATTAATAAGTTGCTTTTTAATAATATATTATTTTATTAACATAGTTCAAATATACATTAAACTAAAAAGGCTCGAGACTCTTTGCAGAGATTTAAAAAAATCATCGCAGATTTAATTGGTATCGATTGAACAACTAATTGTCTGTGGCCATTTCGGGAAGCTGAAATATTTATGAATAAAAATAAAATATTTATACCAATGATGTTTAAAATCTTATTGATATATACCCAACTGTTGCGTACCGCGTATTCATTTGGGTTGTGGTTGGTATACACTTAATTACTTATATAGTAATATATAATGTCAATATAAATTTATCCTCATTCTATTCATGAGCAACAATGGCCTTTACGTCAATGAAATAATAACATTACCTAACATATTCGAATGGACGCGATATACATACGACTGCAGTTCGTTGATTCATGGTTGGACAATGGAGGAGCATACAACCACAGTAAAAATATACAAACAGTATGGATACTACATACAAACGCTCGAAACGGAACACCACAAACATGCGCATCGACGAGACCCCTAAGCGGCTCGCACTACTGACAGCACTGCAGAAATGCCTTCATGGTCTCGTCGGTGCGTATATGTTTGTGTTAGTGTGCCGTTTCGAGCGTTTGTAGCTAGTTTCCATACTGTTTGTATATTTTTACTGTGACACAACTTATGTACATATCCTCTTTTTTTCTTCGCTACATAGTCAGAGTTTAAAACAGTTGTCCTAACTCATCAGATTCACGCTACCGCACCAGTTGATCCTTTTAACAAAACCGACCTGGCTTTTGACAGCTTCACAAAACAAAACACGAATTGGTAAGTCTTTCAAATTTATTTCTATGCTACCTTTCCTATTCACGTGTAAAACGCACCTATGATATTCGTTTTAATTTGTCTAAAACATCCAATATACTGTTAAGTAATTGGTCGTAACGTTTCTCGGTTATAAAGCACTCGACGAAATGAAACGCCATAAGGGTTATTGAATTCGGCGTTTTGTTTAGTTGACCACACTTACTAAGGTAGTAAAACAAAGTGTGTGTTAACTGCCTACTCCTCCTTGAAAGAAAGAAAAGCAATTATTGTCACAGATCTGACATTATCATCACCTTTTTACCCGACTGCCGAAGGAGGGTAAAGTGTTTATCAGTCTATGTATGTATGTAAGTATGTTTGTATGTATGTAAGTATGTGGCGTTCCAGAGACCAAACGCGTTGGCCGATTTTGATGATTCTTACGTCAATCGATTCGTTTTAACCCTGCGAGTGTCACTGGATACATAAAAATTGAAAAAGAAAAAAATGGCGGCTTTTGGGCGCCATTTTGGGGGTTTTTTTTTTATCCTAATCCCATCGTGTGGGATATCAAAATAAAAGGTCTTAGAGGTGATTTCAAAAATATATAACACTTATATGTTTAAACGTACCTAATTAAAAAAAACTAAAAAGTTGTTAATAAAAAAAGTTAATTAAAAAAATCAAAAAGCCCAACTGCTTAAAAAGCGAACTAAAAAGACGTAAACAAGAAGAAAATCATGCTGTGCAGTCGGAGGATTCATCTGGTTTTGATCAGCCAGCTCGCGAATATGTAACGATAATTGCATTGTTTCCCCGAAGCTTGTGATCGTGACCGCGTCATGGTTCAAGACCCTCTTTCTCCTTGATGATGTTCCGCCACATGCTTCTGCTTTTGGCGACGTGTACGGTTTCAGAGATGTTTAACGAGTTTCGGATTTGTAAAGGCTTTTGTCAAGTGTATCGGTCTCATACGTATTCTTCTTTTACCCTCGACTTTACCAGAGATAGTCTAATAAGTTATAGGCACCAGGTTTGCAGGCGATATGGCCTTAGAAGTAGGACAACTTTCGGAGGCACACATTCTATTATCTTCAAAACCTTCTGTTAAAGTAAACCTATAATTAAGAAATAGTCTGAAAGCATATAATTTGATTTATAGGATTGCCAGATCGGAAAATATGGAAAAAATTGAAATTTCGAGCGAATACGATTTTTTTTTAAATTAATAGGCTACAAAAAGACTAATGATTATTGAAACAAAATTTTATTGAAACATATTTACTGAGTCCATCAATTTGGATCCTTTAGAGTGGTATTCTTAAAAGATTTAAAATTCAAAGAATTTACTTCAAAGTTCAGTCTATAAATAATATTATTTTGTACCCATAGAACTTGCCGAGAAGCTGTTTTCTGGCAATTTTGAATTTTGTTGGGAGTCTGCAGATCATTTCAAATGTCGGGCGAATCCAGACGAAACCCGACCACCTGGCAACCCTATTGTACATAATACCTCCATCTTTTTTGCCTTTTGTAGAAAATACTGTCGGGACGTAAACCGCTCGCGGTACCTATCTGTTTTTACTCCAGTGATTTTAATAGGCTATTGTGAAAGTATTGATGTGAGTTTCATGGGCGTCCTCTACCCGATAGATTTCTTGGTCCTCCGCCAACGCAATGTGATCAAAGCTTTCAAATAATATTGACTTACGCTCAAGCGCGCTAAACGCCTTTTTGATAAGGGTCTGAGTGCTGATCTGAAGTCCGTGAAATACCTTTAGATTTTAGCTGTGTCAACAACATATTTCGGCGTTGTTTTTGACAATTGCTTGAGGCAGAACTGAGTAGGACTTCCGCAGAATAAATAAGAATAATGGAATATAGAAAACCGGCAAAGTGCGTGTCTGACTTTGCATATTTAGGGTTCCGAACCAAAGTAAAAATCAGATTCATCAATATATTGGTATTTGTTAGTAACATATACGTAATAATAAACATTATCACCAAATTTCAAGCTCATAGATCAATGGAAAGTTAAAAAAATCTTCGGAACAAAATTATGTGACAGACGACATCAGACACGTGAGTGACAGCAGTAGGGCTCCGTTTGGACCCTTCTGGTACGGAACCCTAAAAACTAGTCGAAAAAAAAGTTCCAAACAAGATCACCTTGAAAGCACTTGATGGGGTCAGACAACAAATTTATTGATAGCTCATTTGCTATAATCCATCAATACGTTTAGGCTACAGGGCGTGCAACTGAAAAAGCCATACATAATCTTATGTCTAGCCCAGGAGTCACCAAATAGCGAACCGAGGTCCGGATCCGGACAGCCGACCTATTTTGTGCGGACCTATACAAGATAGATTACATCATCATCATCATTTCAGCCGAAAGACGTCCACTGCTAAAACATATCAACCCCCCCCCCCCCCTCCCCCCTCCCTATGTCGCCACATTGACTGGACCCGTGCTTCTCGCATCCAGATAGATCTGCCAAGACGAACTATTCGATGAACAACTTCAGTCTAAACTTAGGATATTTAAAAAAAACATGGTACTTACTTTTATTGACTTCATTTGTGTATCCTTCCAAAGTCGGTTCCCGCTGTTTGTCCCTATCTATGCTTAGATCTGTAAAACTATGCAACGGATTTTGATGCGGTTTTTTCCGCTGGCAGAAGCTAGTGATTTAATAAAACATTTATAAGATCGTTGTAGGAGGGAGTAGTTGGCCTGACGAACCGCGTCGGGCATATTATTTTTAAGAAACCGACCCCAAATGTTTGTAATTGGTGACCCCTGCTATAGCTTATATATAGTCCAACTCCAGGCAGGGTAAAGCCCTTCCCCTCCATTTTTTTTTCTTTTGCTTTGCTCTTTACTCTAGTCTACGTCAGAGGTGACAGAGACAAAGTTTCCACTCAACCTGTTTGCTGCTAGTCCTTTCGTTAGTAGTGTTTTGCTGCTAGTCCTTTCGGAAGGAGTAATACTCCTCGTTCTGCATCGATATCGTCTGGCGACAGTGGCGTTTAACCCATTCTTTGGTTCTATATACATAAATATGTTCGAAAAATATAATCGTCCTTCTGGGGCATTCGGGTAAAAAAAATATCAGTCTGTTGAATACAATAACAGTAAAACTAACACAATAATAATAGTCTGCTTCTCCTAACCGCCAGTGTAGTTTCGTTTCGTTTGTTTTTATTCGCATAAAATTTATCTATTCCTTCCTTTATTATTTTGTCTATTGCTTGACCTCGCATTTGTTAGTTGGAGCTCAAACGATTTATACAGTTGTTATAATTATTATTATAGGCTTACCTAGTTTTATTTGTCTAAATAGTTTGTGAGGCTAATATTTTGTTAGATAATAGTACATTATGGTACAAGTGTGTAATGTTGGTGATTACCGCTGAGGCGCCATTGAGACCCGAGCCGTTAGGTGAGGGTCTTAAGAGAGCCGAGGACGGTAATCATCAATACACACGTGTATCATACGACGTTTTTCAACACACTTGTGAAGAAAAGAATACTAAAAAATCATTTCCAACAGTAAAAACGAGCTGTGAATTTTTTTTCGCAATGGCGGGCAAAATTAATCAGTTTTCCTATGCGCGCGCATCTAACAATGGCGATCGGCCATAGACTAAAAAACATGAGTTATTTTTTTTTTGGTTTTTCGCGGATAGCGTTTTAGCCACGTACAAAATGGGGAATTTCAAGTTTTCTTTATTACAGACAAAAACAAAAATAATTTTTGAGTGAAAGTTTTATTTATTAAACACGTACAAGGTTAAAATATCTATTTAAATACGAAGTTGCATGAAATGTGTTGCATTTGTACTATTGAGTACGATCTTTTTTGTATCGAAACTTTTTTAAGAACAAAGCAACTCAACCAATAAATAAAAAAAAGAAACTCTTTATCTCACTTGTGAATAATAGTAATGAAAAAGTCACAGTTTGATAACAGGTATCATCATTATGTGCCTAATTGCGGTGAAATTAGAGCCACTTTATGAGCAAGTGTGTTGAAAAAGATAATAACTTAACAAAAAATTAGTTGGCTAGACTTGAATTTAATTACATAATTTGGTCTTTTGAAATGGGTTTATATATTACTGTTTTTGCGTAATAAAACCTTCTATGGATGAAGTGGAGGGCTGAGGGGACTAAAATATTTTTTTTTGCTTATCATCCAATGACTTTTCCCGCTCTGGATGAAGCAAGAGGGCGTGTCAGACTTTACCCACCCGTGTTCCATCAGTTGCTTGAGCCAGGGCCGCGGTAACTCTTTATCAAAATTATCCGCTACGGGACTTTATACCCTACTACATAAACTCTACTTCGTGTTGGCCGTCCCTCAGCGTCAAGTGGGGTTGGACTTTGATTAAACTTAAAACACATTCCAACATGCTGGAAATGCAATTACAATCCCTAACTAGATCACATGATTCTAAGAAATAGTGAGGACATATTAAAGATATTCTCAAAAAAAAAAAAATGGTCCCGTTCAGATACACAAAGTCTGGGTGGGGTTTTGATGCTGAAAGTGCAATAACATGGACAAAAAATATTAATTATATGTATTTAATTTAAACTCAAATTTATCGTATTTTACTAATGGAAACAAGATTTTTCCATGAACTAAAAAAGGGTTCTTGTAACCGCGCTGAAAAGTTTTGATATTCGTAGACCCTCTACGACACTATTCACCGACAAAAACCTTTGTAATCATACATTTTAAACTTAAAGTAACTTTCTACTATAATGCAGTTACTGGCCAGTAATGTGGTTACTCATAACCTACATTCTCCGTTAATTATCACGCTAGCACTAGCACCACTCCGCTAGCCCGCTACGTCTCGTAGCATACTTAATTACGTAGCGCTACGGACGTAGACGCGTAGCACGGGCATCATTTTTCGTTTCACTGAAGTTTTTATTTTAACTGAGTTGATGGAGAAGTTATGGGTATATTTAATGCAGGGTGGACTTTAATTCGTTGGCTATCTTTAAGGGGGTTAAAGTACTCATGAATGAATTAAATATTAAAAATTAAATTTATTATGATCCAAACCAGAAATCTCAAAAAAAAAGCTGTCATTTCGAGCAAATGTAGGGAACATTTTGCAATTTCAGTTTGACCTCTTTGTCAGAGTTATCTATACTAATATTATAAAGCTGAAGAGTTTGTTTGTTTGAACGCGCTAATCTCAGGAACTACTGGTTGGAATTGAAAAATTATTTTTGTGTTGGATAGTCCATTTATCGAGGCAGGTTATAGGCTATATAACATCACGCTACGACCAATAAGAGCGCAGCATAAATGAAAAATGTTGCAAAAACGGGCAAAATTATTCCTTTCTGAGAGCTAGCTTCCGTTGCGTGCGCTGCGTAAGCGGTTACAGTAACGCAACATTCATGTATGTAGGGTAGCTAGGTAACCAGTTGACGGGAGCGAAGCCGCGTGGGACAGCTAGTAGTTAGATATTTATTAGTTTCACTCCCTCAATGATTGCCAACGAATCAAAAGCCACCCTATGTAACTTTGTTCGAGCATTTTCTACGAACTCGTTTTGTTACTAGAAAAAGAAAATGTTTGCGTTCATCCTATAAAAACCATTGTAGAACCTGCAATAATTGAAAATAGAAAAAAAAACTCAAAGCTTACATTCCAAGCAAAATTAATACAGAACGCTCGGAGCGTTCTAGAATAACACAAGCAATTAGACTGGAGCATTTCAATGTTATTTAAAAGCCAAGGACTTTGCAATGAGTCCCCAAGACTAAGAACTTATTTTAATACTTTATAAGCACTCAGGATCTCCTCCCTAGGGCTAGCCTCGAACGACCACCCTGTTTTTATTCTATTTGTCTCATCTACATAATCGCGGCCCTCTTTTATGTACAGAACTACAGAAAATACCTAACCTAATTACACATAAAAAAAGAGAAACTACAAAGCTCTAGAAAGTACTCTTTACTTTATGAACGTTAAACCGAATGAGATTAGAACTCACTTCGAGTTTTTGTAGTAACTCATCACTCGGTGGAATTTTCTTTAATATTCATTTATCTTTGATATTTCTACAAACAGAAGCGCTGATGGCGGCTTCCCGTTTGATGGTATGAATAATTGAATGTACATGATAAATTTCACGGTAATTATTTTTATTTAATATCTAAGTGTACATTCCTCGCACATACGCTCAGCGGAGCCAAGAAGCCAGATGATGGGATAGGATAGATGGACCCCTTTTCCGCCTTAGACTTTCATTTGGTCCGTTGTGCGTGCAGGCCTCCTCTCTGTGGGAGGAAATGGGCCGTAATCCACCACGCGGGCCCAGTGCATGTTGGTGGATGTCACATGTCTTCGAATTTTTGGTTCTAAGACATGCCGTTTTGCTCACGATGTTTTCCTTCACCGTTTTGAGAGCAGTGGTGATGAAATAATTTACACAAAGTAAAGCTCCTGCCTGGGTTCGAAGCCACGACCTACAACTTGTAAGTCGCTACCGTTACCACTGGGCCACCTCTGCTCAAGCCAGATATGTAATGATACATTTTTAGTATTTTTGTGTAATTTTTTGTTCTGGTTTGTTTGGTTCTTTTTATTCCCCCGAGCGGGTCACAAATATTTTTTTTATCTTTCTTTCTTTCTTTAGTTACATAGTAGTCTGAACTGAATCAAAGCGAATTTTTTGTCCATCTAAATAATTCATGTATTGAATGGAATACTTCTTGTGTAGAAGTTATTTCGTATGTGGACAAAGCTCTTTCTGAAATTGAAATAGCTGAATGGTACCTATATAATAGTTATGTATCTGTGGTTTGATGTGTTCGGTTTGTGGCGAAATTCAAACCGTGTCCTCGTCCTTTAGATTATGTTTGACTAATTCCATCAGTTTATAAGAACAACCTTTCGACTAGATTCTTCTTTGAAAAAAAAACAGATATTTAGTTATGCAACAAGAAATATCTACAACCCAGAAACATACTTAAAGAAATAGTTTACGAACCCATATTTTATAGCCCCATTATTATTTTCACATTTTAACGCTTGTAATAATAAATCGCTTCAAACATGTTTACATGTATACATACGTACATATAGGTAACTTGTAGAGGTGCCGACATACTGAACAGATGTTTCGATGAGCGCAGAACTATGGCGCTGTTTCGTGACGCGTGCACGTCGGTCCTAACTGATGGCCTGATTGAAAGATTTCCGATGTGAAACGAGCCTACAGATTTATTGGCAGTAAATTGCGTGAGATAGAATCGAAATATCGGATATATCGGCCTCGTATAGATTGAAATATCGTGTTATATGAAATGGCACGTGGATTGTTAAGGTTGCCCTAGTCAGTCATTATTCCATACAAACGTAGTATGACGATTACTCCACTGTTTGACGGCGTTCACTCAAAATAAAAATGATATCAATTTGTCTCATCATTATCCTCCCTGTATGGCAACAAACAAAAGTAAAAAAAAATGTGTATTTGAAAGTTATGAGCGTCGGCAGTCCATATTTCAACACTAATTTCAATGCATTTTTTGGGTGTATGCAATCAACCAAAAGATTAACAAAATGTGTATTTGAAAGTTATGAGCGTCGGAAGTTCCTTATTTCAACACTAATTTCAACGCATTTTTTGAGTGTATGCAATCAACCAAAAGATTAAAAAAATGTGTATTTGAAAGTTATGAGCGTCGGAAGTTCCATATTTCAACACTAATTTCAACGCATTTTTTGGGTGTATGCAATCAACCAAAATATAAAAAAAATGTGTATTTGAAAGTTATGAGCGTCGGAAGTTCCATATTACAACACTAATTTCAACGCATCCATGGGCGGAAATAAATACCATAAAAAGAAGGAAAATTGCAAAACAGTCACCATACAGGGATAGATAAGCATTTAAAACTGCAAATAACTTTATTTTAGACAAATATGTTCAGTAGTTTTTTCATGATACTCATACTCCCAAAGGCCTGTTTAAAAAAATCCGCGTGCAAGGAGCACTCGTTCTAAATCATCATCCATTTATTATTTTTATACCATGAGTGTGTGTATTCGTACGCGCATTGGCTTCTTACTGCTCATCACAGCATCTATCTCTTTCGCACGTGTTGTCGGATGAGATAGCATGCATTTTAACCCCGCGCACAAAATAGTACGTGCCGCCGACTAGTGCAACCTTATGGTAGGAAACTAGACTTGATTATCAGCTTGTACTGGGTGGTACTCATGAGGATGAATCTGTAAGTCACGTAGCCCCAACAATTGATCTGATTAGGTGAATCATCACCCAAAGGAAAGCTACATGGATTTCCCTGGCATTATAGCTGTAGAAATACTACCAAACTTGGGCACAGTTGCATGCTGAACATTCCACGTGCCTTATGACGTGGGATGCTATAGCGCCACTGCCGCTAACCGCATCGTTTAACCATAAAGATAATGTAATGACTCATGACGCAAACACATTTATTATTTTACGTACCTACGTACGGTTTAATCACTGGTTAATTTTAGGCCGGTCCCGTTTTGTATGGACGCCTTGTTATCCGCATGGCAACTATATAGTTAGGACACTGATATTCGGTGGTAGGAACTGTTTGCTTTTCCTTAGGGAAAACTTTGTACATATTAAAATCGCATTTTAATAGTTCAGCGTACCTACTGTCTGTAAAATCGGACATATTGACCACGCAAATACACGTTACAACCAACTAGGGCTACATTAAAGACTAGAGGACGCCTCGCGGTTTCACCCGCGTAGTTCCCGTTCCCGTGGGAATACAGGGATAAAAAGTATGTCACTATGTCACCCGGGGATAGAGTAGCTTCCCAACGGCGAAAGAATTTTTGAAATCGGTCCAATAGTTTTGGAGCCTATTCGGTACAAACAAACAAACAAAATAATCTTTCCTCTTTATAATATTGGTATAGATTAAACAACAAATTACCTTTTTGTGTCGTCATCAGTGTCATACTGGTACTGGTCACGCCTTTGATTCCCTTAGGGTTAGGCGGGCACCATACATTAAATGTTCGCCTCTGATATTATTTGGTCGTAGGTTGGTAAGAGTCTTAATCGGAACGTACCTATTCCACATTACGCACCCGTTTTAACGGCCCAATCAATGGCACCTGAGGTATATCCACATACGGCACCCATCGATATTTTTCACAGGTGCCATCAATGGAATAATTGATTATTTAAAATTGTATTCCACATTTGGCATCTACGGATCAGTAGGTACTAGTGTTGGACGGTTTATCTTTTTTTTGGACGTTAAAATCAAAAATTCGATTAAAATCAGTAGAGAATTTAATAACATGAAAATACTTCTAATCTATTTGACCTACTGATTCGTAGGTGCCAAATGTGGAATAAAATATTAAATGATCATTTATTTCACTAATGGCACCTGCGAAAAATATTGATAGGTGCCGTATGTGAAATACCTCAGGTGCCGTTAAAACGGGTGCCCAATGTGTAATACGTCGTAATCGGTCCTATCATAAGGAACATAATATCTTGTGATAGGACAGATTACGAGTTTATTTGTTCGGCAATAGTTAGAAATAATCGTCTACAATTAATTGAAGAGTTCCAATCCAAACTTTGATAACAGCATCCCTCATTAATTTATTAAATATTAAGTTTTCCAAGTCAGAGTAAGAGTAGTTTGCCCTAACTAAACTATAATTCTGTGAAGGGCACCATACAAGTTTGTCCAACAAAGTTTAGGGTTTAATTAATAATTTGTTAATATTAATTTGTGGAGCTCCCGTAGTCCTTCATCCCTTACCCGTTAACAAAGCGACTGGATTTGCTTGCATTTTTAGCGGCCATTGCTTCGTTTGTTTGAAAAATCATCCGACTTGACAGGTAGGTCTTCACGGTGGAAGTCATCAAATAGCATGCGTTCATAATGGAACTTACCTATTGCAATTGTAAGAGCAGTGTACCTACTTTCGGGACACATTCTGTGTCAGTGGAGTCGAGTACGTTAAAAAACTCGCACGCTCGGTGCGGTACGTTTAAAAAGTTAAACGTACCCGACCGCGGTAGCGTAAAAGTCATTTAGTATTGAAACATTAGTGACACTAATGGAAAACGTCTTTTTAACCGACTGCCCAAAAAGAAGGAGGTTCTCAATTCGTATGTTTATATATTATATGTTTTTTTATGTATGTTCGGGCATAACTCCGTCTTATATAAACGGATTTGCAAAATTCTGTTTTTGTTCGAAAGAAATTCTGAAATGGTCCCATTTAAATTTAGTAATGATCTGATGAAGAACTTCGGAGATAAACAATATAACTCTTCAATAAATGACGGCAAATCTCTCGGGATTGCTGCAATCGCATGTCTCTTTATGTAATCGCATGTACCACTAAAAAGTGAGGAGGTGAGGAGCTCGTGGCTAAATAATAACAGCCGCACGGGTCGATCTTCAAGGTTAAGCAACCCTTGACGAGGTCGGGCCGTGGATGGGTGACCATTTCAACATACCGAGTTTCCTCCGTGCCTCGGAAAGCACGTTAAGCCGTTGGTCCCGGCTATCATTTGAAGATCTTTGACAGTCGTTACGAGTAGTCAGAAGCTTGAGATCTGACACCAGAGTCGCTCCATGTAAAACACTGGTACTCAGCTAAATCCGGTTAGACTGGTAGCCGACCCCAATATAGTTGGGAAAAGGCTAGGCAGATGATGATGTACCACTAAAAAGTGAAAATAAAATCTTTTTTACAAAAAAAATACAACAACTTCCAAAAAAAACTACAAAGTGAAAAATAACTTCAATTTCGCCAGGCGCTATCAAAAAACGAAGAAACGAAAACAGGAACACCAACTTCCGAAATTGCAGTTATTTTTCACTCTGTAGTGTTTTTTTTTGGAAGTCGGTTGTATATTTTTTGTATATATTGACATAAGAGAACGTATACATTGACACAATCGAGTACGTCAAAAAACTCGCACTAAGGCAGAATTCGGAATGACTAATAATGCTTACAATATAATAAAGGCTACTTTAGAACGTATATTGCAAGGAAAATTACATGAAAAATTTGACCGCAGTCTACGCAAGCACTCAAGGGCCATGATTTACGCAAAACGTGAGAACTGCCGTACTGTTTGAGTCCAACCAAAACAAACACGTCTTTTATAAAGTGACCTCGTTGGCGTTATCTATAGCGTGTTGTAGAACATATGGCACGCTGTATCAATAAGCATGAACGAAACGTCCTTTATGTGTGCCGCAGTGACTATGGTGCCATCGGAC
This sequence comes from Orthosia cruda, assembly GCA_964057195.1. Taxonomy (NCBI): domain Eukaryota; kingdom Metazoa; phylum Arthropoda; class Insecta; order Lepidoptera; family Noctuidae; genus Orthosia; species Orthosia cruda. Next base: position 31,967,993 of record OZ059832.1, read on the forward strand.
GTTTTTGAAAAATCTTGAGGGTGACCTAGACAACGTGACAGTACCCTTGGTTGACTGGCAAAGTATGTATTGAGTCCGGCTTTGAACCGTTTTTGTTGCGTTAAGTTTAAATATATTAAAAAAAAAAACAAAAACCCGAATAAAAAAATGTAAAATGGATGAAAATCATGCTGTTGAGCAGTCGGAGGATACATATACGCGAGCTGGCTGACCATCTGATCCTCCGACTGCATCTAAGGATGTCACATTTATATAAATCCGTCCAGCGAGGTAATAAACTATGATGGCAAAGTAAAATAAAGCAAACTATGTGTTTTTATAGCTTATCTGAATATTATCAATCCTGCTGAAAGTCGATGTAGAAATACCAAACGCCGAAAGCGATTGCCACAGTACTTGCCTAGGCCCTCTGGTACAGAGAAAATGTAAGATTAAGGCAATTTAGGACCACAAAAATTAAGCAAAGCGTATTTGGTCTCCTTTAATGTTTGCGTTAACTCCTGAAAAATTAAACCAACAATAACAATAGATCTCATCAAAAATAAACAGCGTACGACCGTTTTTAGTTTTCGTTGCGTTCATATCTGAAAGTGTTTACAAGCAACTTTCCTTTAAATCAACCAAGATAATCTTTACATCTTCAGCATTCAGAGAACACTTGTCTTCTTTTTAAATATTTTCCTCCAATTTTCAGCAAAATAAAATATGGCACGGGTTCGCATTCTGCCTGCTACATTGCATCGTGAGTCGTCGAGGGGATTAAACATACGCCCCGCAGTTTTATGACACATTGAACATTTTTAATGATCTCTTGCGATAATAATAGCTTTTATTCAGTGCCGGTAACTCGTCGAGCTTTTTAATTAAAGTGTTTTAATCAATATTATTTATGGCGATAAATTTCGTTAATGTTTTTACGATCTACTGTATTTTGGATTAGATTCTTATTGAGATCGTAGATATGTTTTCACCTAGTACCTACACGTAACTGTAAGAAAGAAAGAAAGAAAAAAATATTTAATTGCCACAAAACGACATACAAACATTACATTTCAAGAACGAGAACAGTGGTAAAAGATTTTGAAAACTAAACACTTTACAATAGTGTTAGTAGTTCTTAAACTATGTTAGAAATGTAAAATAAAAGACAAAAAAAATTAATGCGAGTTTAAATAAAAGCAGATGCATGTCGTGATTGTGGCAAGAAGGCTTCCACTCAGCATAATGCTGTGCCGTGGGGGACCCACAACACGGCGCTGTTTTTCAGTGGTCGCCTAGGACGTGACGTACGGATACCAAGGTCTGTAGTGCATGTAACTGTACTTATTAAAAGCTCTATTTATAAATACAAAAGACCTTTCATCGTCGATTGATACTGAAAAGCTCAGATTTAAGGTGATTATATACGCCCCAATGTAACGCAGTACTGGCCGTGCGCCCGCTCGATGCCAAAATATCAAAAATGAACCATCTTTTGAACAGTTTTGTTTGCAAAATATTATTTGATTTATATATGCTATGTTAGGTATGAAGTAATTCCAGCCATCAATTTTTCTGTACAAAAATATTTTTAAACATCTAAGTCGTTTTGGAGGAGTTTCCAAAAGTTGCGAAAAATATCGTGTTAATATTTTTTTTAAAGCAAAACTATTAGTTACACGAATAAACCTTGTGTTCAAAATTATGTACATATTTCATAATAAATATATATTTTTTCAAACCTTTTAACCTAGCTGTTACTAAGGAGTATGCTTTAGAAAGTTACCGTTTTACGGCACTAAAGCGCGAAAAACCAAACAAAGAAAGAAAACAAAGAAATATCAAGAAACTTATTTTCTTTATTGGGATTCCATGAATTTTGTGGTCACTGAACCTTCAGTATAATGTTAGAGTTTCCTTCGATATTACAAAGATATATAAATTAAAGATAGCCTTCTACCTGTACAGATATATGAGCGAAAGACGCAGGTAGGTACAAAGTGAGCCGAGGCCCATCATCAGTCGTCGGAATGGTCCATTGTATGAGTTCCGGTCGCCGTCGGGCCTACGACAAATTCTCTTATCCGGCACTAACAATCGAGCATTCTAGTTAGTTTCTAGTATCATCTACAATTTTCTATTTGTATTCTGTAACAATACACGCAATCAGGAGTGATTGAGAGACATTTTTCTCGCTGATTCCAATCGAAATCTTACCGAACCGACCACGTACGTAGTAATAAATGATTCAAAAAGGACGTGCTCTCAAATAATTTAGCTAATACTACATTTGTAACATTGAGCACGTGCTAATCTTAAAACCAATAATGACACTGGAATTGTTTAAGCGTGAGCAAATCCCAAACTAATGCTTTTCAAAAACCACCCATAAACACCTGATAAGTCTTATCAGTCATTGTCATTTTCTCTACAATAAAACGTGACGACAGGAGAGATAAATAACGTTAACATTTCCAAAAGGGCAAAAAGATAAATTCATGTTACAGTTAACGTATTCAGAAATATGCAAAACGAAAATCTAGCGCCGTGTTTTGACGGTTGTAACATGGCGTGACGCGTTCAATGACGTCAAACGAAAATGCCTGTTGCATGCTAGCGGGCTTACGGTTAAAACTAACGTTTATTGACGTTCTGAAACGCAGAATTGACTGGCATATTGTAACCGCGATTTCTAATTCTGACGTACTATGAGTGTGCATTCACCAATTTGCGTAACAACCCTAACCACTTACCCGGACTGTAATAACAAATCGATTGAAGCCTCGTTCATCAAAATCAGTTTAGTAGTTTTGGCAATACGGTGGAACATAGGTACGTAAATACTAACAAACATAGACACAAGTATAAATTGCCAAAAAACCCGACAATTTTCTTTTAATTTCATTTTTTTTAAATAACAAAAATTTATCTAGAAGTACATTCTATACGCTTCGAACGACAATCTATATTGAACACTTACTATGACACGATATCTTGCGGCAACAGCCCGATTCAAAAAGTAAAACGCCCATAACTTTTGAACGGCTGGACCGATTTTAATCAAACATAGCTAAGAACACTCTCGATAAAATCAACTTTCAATCAAAAATAAAATCTGTTCATTTGCTAAGCAGTTATGATGCCACAGACAAATACACAAACACACACATCAAACTTATAACACCTCTCTTTTTCTGTCGGGGGTTAAAAAGAGAAAACCTAAGCGAACTGATCAAATAATAATTTAGATGAAAATATAACAAACCGTCTTCCCGCAAGTCCATAAATCGATTCAGGGTAATGGATAAACAATGGGGTATTACATCACTTTTACAGTTTCCATCTTACCTTGCTTACAAGAAAAGTCTTATGCTAGATGAAGCTTTTAACAGTTAAGTCAAATAAAAAAATAGTTAATCATTCAAATAATCAAAAACCCCGACTGCTTGAAAAGCGAACTAAAAAGACGTAAACAAGAAGAAAATCATGCTGTGCAGTCGGAGGATACATATTCGCGAGCTGGCTGATGAAAACCTGATGTATCCTCCGACAGCATAGCATGATTGTCTTCTAAAAAAATTGAGACCCTACAATATAGCGCCCAAAATCCGCCGTTTTCTATTTTCCAATTTTAACGAATCGATTGACGTAAGAATCATCAAAATTGGCCAACGCGTTTTGTCTCTGGAACGCCAAATAGTACTTTACAAACATACATAGACTGAGAAACACATTACACTCCTTCGGCAGTCGGGTAAAAAAGGTGTTCTTTACTAACTTCTAATAAATTCTATACTTTGTTCGAATCGTCAATCGATTCTACAAAGTGGACGATATTATCTCAAATCCTTCACTTTCACAAATGTGTGAAACGAGACTGGTAATTATATCTTATTCCCAAATTAATTATGATCCTATCATTTTGTCAAATTCTTCTTCATCGTGTCGATGATTACATTTTCAGTTTTAATTTATAAAGCGCTTAATAATAACAATATCATCCATCATCAGCCTATATTGGCGTCGGCTTCCAGTCTAACCTGATTCAGCTGAGTACCAGTGTTTTACATGGAGCGATTGCCTATCTGACCTCCACGACCCAGTAAATGGGTAACAACGGTACCCCTTGGCTAGACTGGTGTCAGATCTCAAGCTTCTGACTACTCGTAACTACTGTCAAAGATCTTCAAATGACAGCCGGGACCAACGGCTTAATAACGTACTTGCCGAGGCACGGAGGAAACTCGGTATGTTGAAATGGTCACCCATCCACGGACCGACCTCGTCAAGCGTTGCTTAACCTTGAAGATCGACCCGTGCGGCTGTTATTATTTAGCCACGGAGCTCCTTAATAATAACAATATCATGAAATAATTATTTGTGACACAGTTTGTCGTGGCGTCGTTTTATTTGGGGAAGTCCCGTCACGCCGCCGATTAAGAATTCGCCCCCAATTTTATCGTCCCACTTTATGCCAGATCAATAAGCAATTAAAATCCGTTTAGCAATATATTTCTCAATACAATGGAAATAAATGGAATCCGGGTTTATGTGATGATAAACTGGCTTTGGATTATATTGGCGATCGTGTGATTGAACTTATCTTGTATCGACACGAACTTTAGCGTTAATTGGTCAGAATATTAGTCAGGGTGCTCCAGCGGACAGACAATTCAGTCTCGCCACTAGTCGTCGTTATTTTAAACCCCCCAAGTCCCCTATAATATTTCCAAAATGATAGGCCACTCCTCGGCACGTTTCTTTAAAAAAAAACCGGCCAAGTGCGAGTCTGATTCGCGCACGAAGGGTTCCGTAGCATTATCGCATAGAACCGAAAATACACGTTTGTTGTATGGGAGCCCTACTCAAATGTTAATTTTATTCTGTTTTTAACAGACTTTGCAAAAAGGAGGAGGTTTTCAATTCGGCAGTTTTTTTATTTTTTATTTGTGTTACCTCAGAACTTTTTACTGGGTGGGACCGATTTTGATGAATCTTTTTTCATTTGAAAGCTGGTGCTTGTCATGTGGTCCTATTTAAATTTTATCAAGATCTGAAGAAGAAGTTCGGAGATATACATCAGAACTCTTCAATAAATGACGGCAAATCACTCGGGATAGCTGCAATCGGATGTCTGTTTATTGTTTACATCATTTCATAACATAACATCACTTTAGCACGCTCTAAAGGGGTACGCAGGTGTGAACAGTTCACCCTGTTATAATCTAATTCCACCGTTTTTGTTGAAGTTGCATTTTTCTGGGTTAATCTATTCTGGCTTCACTTTGGAGAAATGGTCCATTATGTACCACAACTAAAAAGTGAAAAATAAAAAACTTTTTAACAAAAAATACAACTGACTTCAAAATAAAAATACTACGGAAGTCGGTGTCAAAAAACGAAGAAACCAAAACCTGAACACCGACTTCCGAAATTGAAGTTATTTTCACTTTTGTAGTGTTTTTATTTTGAAGTCGGTTGTATTTTTTGTTAAAAAGTTTTTTTAGTATTTGTTGTTATAGCTACAACAGAAATACATCATCTGTGAAATTTTCAACTGTCTAGCTATCACGGTTCATGAGATAAAGCCTGGTGACAGACAGACAGACGGGCAGTGAGTCTTAGTAATAGGGTCCCGGTTTTACCCTTTGGGTACGGAATCTAAAAATCGTTCTATCACTTTCATAAAATGTTTGTAGAAGCTCGGCTGTGAACTGGGCATCTCCCCACGCGGCCACGTAGAGAAACAAGGCAACAATATTAATGATAGCGAAAGACAAACTTAGTTACAGGTTATTACTGTGTACAACACCACCGCTATCATTTTAATGGCATTAGTTCCCCCAGCGAGGAAGTAACCTATTATACGTAAAACATTTTTAAAATTCAATCATCTGTGTAGCAGGAACTTTCCTCTTGGTTGTATAATGGCTACTAACGTTTTTATCCTGTAAGAACCAGTATCCAGTGTTGACATAATACCGTTGTATATTTCAACGCGAACGCTTTATCATGTATGAAGCTTTTTAAATTCCAAACGTGAAACAATACCGCCGAAAAAACTTTTAAAAATAAACCCCATCAATCATCATTTGACGTCGGGATTCAACAGTATTTTTTCAAATAATTTATGAACGAAGCAAATAAAACAGAAGTTTTTACCTGTTTTATGTTTATATAATAGTTTTGTTTACGAAATGGGATTGTTTTTTATTAACCGACTTACCAAAAAGGATCTATGCTCGACTTTATGTATGTTTTTTTTTTGTGTATGTTCACCGATATAGAGTGTCAATTGTGGACCGAAACTGAAAAAAAAAAAAATATATTATGAAACTTCTGAGATATACGGCAAATATCTCGGGATTGCTGCAATCGCATGTCTGTTTATTGTTTCTCCCATTTCATAACATAACATCACGCCAGTACTCTCTAAAGGCGTACGCAGATGTGTACAGTTTACCTTGGTACACTCTCATTTCGCCGGTTATGTTCAGTTTCATGATATTCGGGTCATCTATTCTGGCATTATAGGTACCTTAATAAACTACTTGCGTATTAGGTAGGCACAACTAAAAAGTGAAAAATAAAAAATAAAAATACAAAAAAATACTACCGACTTCCAAATTATGGACACCGACTTCCAAAAATAAAGTTATTTTTCACTTCGTAGTTTTCTTATTTGGAAGTCGGTAGATTTGCTTTGTAAAAAAGTTTTTTTAAGCAAATTGTTCCACTGGAAAATGTATGGGGAGATTCGTCAGAGCACACATCTTAAATCTAATAATAACAACACATTCAGAAAGTATGGCTGACAGTAACCAGAAACACATTCGTTATAAAAGTCGCTCTTTATATTTTCGCACTTTTTATTAGCGCCATAACGTTATTATTGCTTTGCAAAGAATTAGATATTAAATCTTGGGCCTCAGGGATGTTACTCTCAAAATGCCACTAATTCTGGTCCGCCTGACACAAGAGTGTTCATAAAACGGGATTTGAAACGCCCACAAGAATCCCTAATGTTGCGCTTTTGCTAATTAACCTTTTTGTAATTAAATTTAATTAGCTGTCGGCAGCAGCCAATTCCGTATTCCCTTAAGAGGATCTTCAAAAAAGTTTGTGGAAAAATGAGGGCAAGCGCTGGCAGTTGTGCGCTTGAAGTCTGAGGAATTTGAGCAGAAACAATTTCTACCGTGATCCCAAGACGTTACGAGAACACGCCTCATCGGTGAAGTGCTATCTCAAGCGAGAACACCAACGTGTTAAGTGCTGAATTTTCAGGTTTAGCAAAATCTAAACACAAATAGCAGGATAAGTTTACCCTGCTTCGAAGCAAATTCTCGTAGAATGCTTCGGGATAAAGTTTTAGAAATTGATTCACGCTGCTGTAAGCGTCTATCTGAGCGTTGCGCGTCTAGTTGCACGGTAACCTATTTCAGATGCGAGAGTTGGAGTGTTGTGAGAGGTGTCGACTACACCTCGTGACCTCTCCAGTGTGTGCCTACATGCACTCCAAGTTGCGCCCTGCGGAGCGTTTAGCTTACGTGCACCGAGTGGTGTGACAATAGCTTTGCAAATGGTTAGCCTATAGTAGACTACACTTTAGGCACTTTTATACAGTGCTTTAACTGCTATTCTACTTTTACGAGAATTTAGATTGCATTTTTCATTGCCTTTCCAATTTCATTGGAGTTTTTATATAAAAAACATTTAAAAACCACAGGAAAAAGTAAGGTTCCCACGAATTATGAACTAATTTAAAAGCAACACACTGTTTACAAATACAATACCAATTCCAACTGGAACCCTACATAGAAAATGAAATCCTACGAAAAAGCAACGAGTCACTCCCGAGTTCCCGACATTTCAGGGCAACGTGATTCCAACAGACTTTCCTCCTTTATTTGACCTTTTATTGAAACATCGGAGCAAAGTTTCGTTAAAATGTGAGTGGATAAGAGAACATTTGAATGGAGTTGGACGCCGGTTGTGACTTGTGCACGTGGCCCGGAGTCTCGCAAACGTGCTCGTTGTGACGTTGTTCGGACCTGACCCGTATTCAGGTCGCTCTCGACACGTAGCTGACACTTGTGACTTGCCCCGCCAACCCCAATGTAATCACGGAGATAATGCCTACCGTAACTGATATTTTGTTTCATAGTTCATAGTTGAAGAAGGACGGTGTTGAAGGCCTCATAGATAGCAGTTGATAAGTTCGTCCCGATACCGAAATCGAAACAGACTAAATCAATATCGGGCTCTACTCGTCAGACGCTTTTGAATAAATAAGTAGTTTTAATTGTTTGAATTTGTTTGTGAATTTAGTTCTGTCACACCTGACTTGACGTGACGGATGACCACGTCAGTTGTGTGAGAATATTTATTATTTAATTCGCAATATGCCACATATAATATATTACATAGCCCTCGCCAAAATATTTAAACTTTGATAAGATGCTTTTCCTATTAAAAAATGATTAGCTGCTCAAATATGAAAAGACTCTCACAAAAATTTACTTTGATGTTTTACGGCATTAATAGAACGTGACCTTTCGACCGATTAGTCGTTGAATAATTTGTAATTAACGTCGTGATTGAAAAACCCGAGGAAATAAAATTCGTTGAAAATCTTCGACATCATTTTTGACGTCATAAATACACGGATTTTGTTTAAATAAACCCGACCTTTAAATGTATTCAGTGGTTATGCACAACTTTGAACATTGAAGTAGATAATGAATTTGGTCGTCACTTTCGGCAACGTTATTCATAGATTATGAACAGACCAGACTGGTTCAGCCAGCCATGAGTGTCGAAATCCGACGCCAACTTCTGAATTATACAACTGGTGGCAAGCCTTGGTTGTACCCGCCAAAATATGGACGACTTTTTGAGGTTTGTTTGGGTTGAGGCCACTAAAGTTACTTATTAAAGATACCGTCTAGTTGGTCTGATTGTTTTAACTCCGCTGTTCGTCGTCACGATGATCTTCAAGAACAATTTTGCGCTACTGTATAGCGAGTCTCTTTTACTTTGAACTAGAAATGTGCCTGACCAATGTTAGGCACGTGCAGGGGGCACGTAATAGAGTTATCGATGAAGTGCGGTCGATATGATAGCTCACACCTCACACCTTTGACTCTGACCCTCTGACTAATGCTCAATGCTGACGCCCTCGCCGTTTAGGTTTTGTGTTGCCGAGTCGTAGAAAAGTTCAATATTTCTTTGGTTTTGTGTTGCCGAGTCGTAGAAAAGTTTAATATTTCTTTGGTGTTGTGTTGCTGAGTCGTAGAAAAGTTTAATATTTCTTTGGGTTCTGTGTTAGCGAGTCGTGGCAAAGTTTAATATTTCTTTGGTTCTGTGTTAGCGAGTCGTAGAAAAGTTTAATATTTCTTTAATGCCAGCAATAGTTGGATTTAGCTATCTCTACTTTACTGATGTGCTTAGAATTATCCGAAGAATAATTTTGTTTGAAAACTTTGGTTACCCATCGAGACTTCCGTCACTCGCTTTTATTTCGCTCGTGTCAAAGCCACTCAAGCCGCATTTCTGATGACTTCAGCCGGAGGAGAAGAGGGTGATCTGTCACGTTGCCGCCGAGTTTGTTTAGAATATTGACATAATTACGCGTCGATGAGGTTTTGTTAGCTTTTGTGGAACGGGAGGAAGTGTTGTTTATTGAAAATGTCAGGGAGGCCCTACCCCTACCCGTGGCGCCACCCTCACCTGGGTGTCACCCTCTCAGGCCACTGACTTGCGCATCTTGAGTGTATTAAAACGCCACACAATGAGATGGATGTTCCACCAGTTGCCCGCCACCCTGCGTAATTTTTCTCATCAATTTATTGCAAGTCGTTAGTCACGGCAACCGGTCCGGGCGCCGTAATTCGCTAAACGCGCATGTAAACAGTTGTTTAATTAATAGTGTAAATGTTTTTGTTTAATGGGCATTGCGTATGTTCCCTAAATAGTACAACTATTACGATTCTCAGAACATATCTACAATAGGTTTCATGTTTTATAACATTTTACGACGCATATTACGGTCTATTTTCATTTGTAACGTTCACGCGTGAGTAAATATTTGTCATACTCGAGTTATGTGTTTTCTTTCTCGAACGTAATGAAAAAATGTCTGGGCATATATTTGATCCACATACCGATTGAAAAACAAACGTAATATTGGACAGATTCTGGAAAGTTTCGTGAAGTATGCCAGAAATATATCAGGTGAACGTGATCGCGACTTTAATATTTATCGTATGGATCATGAATTGAAATCTCCTGAATTGACAGCTGCAGTGAACACGTGAATAAAAACACTGGAGCCACGTTTTATTCAATTTATTGGAATCTCATTAATTTGACGTCAATGGCTAAGTAAATCTTAATAAAGTACCTTCTCATTGGAATGTACTAGCGTTGTTTATCTTATCTTTGCGCTATCTGTATTCACAGTCTATGGTCACCATTACAACTAATATTTATTTTTCGTCTGTGTTAATATTTGGCACAGATGGTGTAAGCTTGTAACACGTGAGTTACAACGGAATTAATTCAGTAATCCAACCTAATGGTTATCAGTTCCTAATACAAACATTAGAACACTATGAGTAGACAAGTAAATCGGGTAAACTCCAATCAAGCTGGGGTCGGTAGGGTGATGTACGCGCCGAGGGAATGAGATAGAAATGGAAAAGTAAACAAGGCAATGACGGTCACTCTCGAGTTCTCGGCTGGGCGCGGTACGGTGACCATAATGGTGAAAAATCTAAAACCCAACTGCTTTAACTGCTTAAGAAGCGAACTAAAAAGACGTAAACAAGAAGAAAATCATGCTGTGCAGTCGGAGGATACACATATTCGCAAGCTGGCTGACCAAAACCAGATGTATCCTCCGACTGCACAGCATGATTTTCTTCTTGTTTACGTCTGTTTAGTTCGCTTATTAAGCAGTCGTGTTTTTGATTTTTTTATTAAGTTTTTTAATTAATAACTTTTTAGTTAACTTTTTTAATTAATAACTTTTTAGTTAATTTTTTTAATTAATAACTTTTTAGTTAACTTTTTTAATTAATAACTTTTTAGTTAATTTTTGTTTCGAATTAGGTACATTTAAACAAATAAGTGTTATATATTTTTGAAATCACCTCTTCAAACCCTTTATTTTGATGACCCACAAACTGGGTTTGGAAGAAAAAAAATGCCATTTGTCTATCTAATCCGCCATATATTTAATCAGCCAGTTTTCTATTTTCCCATTTTAATGTTACCAGTGTCACTCGCAAGGTTAAGACGCATCGATTGACGTAAGAGTCATCAAAATCGGCCAACACGTTTGGTCTCTAGCACGCCACATAGGAACCAACATTCATACATACATAGACTGATAGATATATTACCCGACTGCCGATAGTGGTGTTACCAATGCATCAAAAAGTATCCCTTAAGAAAACGTTAATAAAATATTTATAACCCAACATAGTCACTCGGTGTCAGGATACTTCCTTCGGTAATGCTTTCATCGAATTTAAATTACCTTATCTGCAATATCAATCGAGTTATCGACGGTCAAGGTCGCCCCAATATTCGAGTTTAGAAATTCAAATACGTAATCGATTTAAGAGTTACCTCCGACTTCGACGTAAATGAAATGCGAAAGTTTTAAGAGTCAAGTCTCGCTTTATCGTATTCGGTGGCGACCCCGGCACTAGGACGGATGGTTGGCAATCCGATTATGCGATCCCCCGTCACCGGTTCAATGCCAAATGGAGCCCGGATCTCAGTAATCATGGCAGTGTCAATTCTTATCAAGCACCTATTTCCACCACACTGACATATACCAGCTAGAAATAAATACGATCTGCCGACAGTGCTTAGCGAGAAAAGTATATCTAAATATTTTCTTTTGACGTGAAGATAAACGAATCATAGAGATCTTTAGGCGCGCAAAATAAATGATATTTCTTCTAATATTGTATTGGAAAACGTTTCAAACAACGTGACGGACAACAATCTATCATTTGAAGTTTCGACAGTACTCCAAATAATTCAATGCAATCGACATTGGAGAATTGTAGATGTATTCATGAATTAATAACCCGTAGTCCAGTGTTGTATGTATTGTAGACGATATTGTATGAACATGGTAATGTCGTATGATCATAATAAAACATGATAGAAGTTCTTGTTTACGAAACGTTACTCGGGCCGTTCGTTCCGTCATATAAAGTCCGATTTAGTCCAACGCTGCTTTATAACGACTTGTTAAACTGCTTTGCGTAAATTATGAGGCGATATCCCAGAACACAGCGTTAATGTACGGTGATAACAAAAGCGGCTTCAGCGCTAGAAATAAAATAATACTTTGGTAACTCCAAAGATTTAGCAGCTCTCGCTTTCCTATAACGTATCGTTTAGCCAAGTTTGCTAACGAGTTTTCTTATTGTACCGAACTACTCATCTCAAGTATCGGTTATTTTAGATAGGTTCAGCGTTCAATTAGTGTTGGTGAACATAATCTGATTGTTATATACATTATTTCTTTGTTATTTACTGTTATACAAAATAATAAAGCCTATTAAAAGGCTTATTATGTCTGTCTATATTCACCTTTTCACCAGCCTATACAATAATGGTTTCATTATTTATTCCTTTTCAGTCTTCTTCAAAATCAAACTTCAAAATCGTTTTCTTTTCAGGCTTTGTTAAGAAAATCTCTTTTGTATCCGACAGCTGAACAGTCTTTTTATATCCATTGTCAGGAGATGTATGTACGGCGTAGGTACAGTTCTCAGGTACTGGCCGCCCACTCGATTACACACTTGTTGGGGTTCACTCGACCCCACATAACGAATAAGATTCATCTATGAATGCGGAGGTATGGTCCTCGGTGAAGGGACCGCGTCATTATGTGTCGGTCCAATTAACTTGCATATTGATGGCTGGTAGTAATCCTTGGTGCGATCACCAATTTGCATACCTGAAATTGTTACATGTAACGGTATGTAGGGAATGCTACTATGTAGAACGTTATAAGAAGCTATTCTAGGGCCGTACTGTAACAATAGGTCATCGACATCGTGACTCCGCAGTGAAAAAGGGATAGTGCTTTTTAATAAAACCCGTCTCTCTCGCTGTGGAACCATGATAGTTTTGATCATCATCATCATATCAGCCGAAAGACGTCCACTGCTGGACATAGGCCTCTCAAAACTGTCGCCACACTGCTCGGTCCCGTGCGTCTCGCATCCAGCGGATCTCCGCAACCTTCACCAGGTCATCGGTCCGCCTGGTGGGAAGCCTTCCAACGCAACGTCTTCCGGTTCGCGGTCGCCACTCCATAACCTTTCTGCCCCATCGGCCATCCGCTCTGCGAGCAATTTGCCCTGCCCACTGCCATTTAAGTTTGGCAATTCTTCGGTAACCCTGGTTCTCTTGCGGTTATCTAGTTTTGATACGTCAGAGTAAAGCCCTGCAGCCTAATAGCGAAAGTGAATTCGGTAAGGCAAAGGATTTGACCGCCATCAATCGACCAATCGCATGCGAGATAAAAGACGCCATGTAGATTTCCGTCTATGTGATTGGTCGATTTTTCATACTCTTTGCACATTGCCTTGCCGAATTCACTACGCAATAAGGCTGCGGATCACGTTTTGTAACATTTATAAACGTCTGCTTTCGGGCGGTTTTGTAAATAATTGAAAGTATCCAATATACATGTCGCTATATAAAACAAACTTGGTCCTTTATGAAAGGCTTGATTGAAAAGAGTTAAAGCATTTTCATGAGCACTATCGCGAAACACGAACCCGACCTAGTTACAAAGAATTTTACGTTCTTTATTCCCATCCAATTTATAATTAAAGCTCCAAGGAATTTAATTGACATTCGATCTTCGAAGGCCCTTAGGACCTTGGAATATATATTTTATAATTAATGTTACTTTATAATTGAACTATTATTCCCTTTTATTCGCGAGGTTACGAAAATTTAGTAATTACCCCCTTACAACAGTTACAACCCGTTTTGGGTTGATTATCCAAAAATACCTTTTTTAATTGGACCTATGAAAGATACTACTCGAAAGTTTTCATGTTTGAGGTATTAAGGTTCAGTGGTTACAACCTAAAACCTTTTTTAACCGACTTTCCAAAAAGGAGGAGGTTCTATGTTCGACTGTTTTGTTTATGTTCACCGATTTCTCTGTCATTTGTGAACCGATTTAAAAAAACTTTTTTGTTTCAAAGAGTATGTTCCCAAATTGGTCCCATTTTAATTTGGTGAAGATCTGATGAAGAACTTTGGCGATATACAACAGAACTCTTCAATAAATGACGGTAATCTGTCGAAATTGCTGCAATCGCATGGCTGATATTGTTTATACCATTTCATAACATAACATCACACCAGTACGCACTAAAGGAGTACGTAGATGTGTACAGTTCACCTTGGTGCACTCTCATTTCACCGGTTATGTTCAAGTATCATGATATCCAGGTAATCTATTCTGGCATTTTAAGTACCTTACTAAGAACTTGCCTTTTAGGTACAGCTAAAAAGTGAAAATAAAAAAGGTCGGTAGTATTTTTTTGTGAAGAAGTTTTCTTTAACTAACTTGATTTAAGTATTGTGTACCCATTGCTTCAAGTTATAAGGCTGTCTAGCTGTATCGACGTCTTGCAAGAAAACGATAGGCCCACAATTCTCGAACACTCGCATAAAGTTACAGAAAGGTGTGCCTCGGGCTCGATTCCGGATATCTGACGTCATACGACGACTTGTACATAACATTTTCCATATGTTTGTGGTTTCTTGGTACCGAGAAAGACGGTATGTTTAGAAGCATGTGAAGGACGTGTATTGTTGGAAATAAAATGTAAGGGACGTTTTACATCGCAATTTCACAATCATACTGCGTAAAACTGGAAGGCTCTTTCTTAACTATAATATTACAAGGAGGTAACATTGAATGTTTGTTTGTATCCAATCGTAATCTCAGGAAGTACAGAATACAAAAAGATTTTTTCACTGATAGATTTAATTTTTACCGACTTCAAGAAAAAGGAGATATGTATATAATATTGTTTTAACTGCACCATATTCACATGTTAGTCTATGTGGGCCTCTAAACGCGTGTGGCAAATTTCATAAGTTTATGTATGTATGTCCATTAATTTCTACGAAACTACTTATCGGATAGTGATCATTCTTTTTGTGTTGGATGGAGAGAGAATAGTGCAAATTCCATCAAAAAACTGCTGAACCGAACTCCTTACCGACAAACAGCACGTATGTGTGTAAAATTGATTTTTATGGGTATTTTGCCAATCCTAATTTAGGTACCTTACTATAGAATTTGCTCATTTTTAGTGATGGTAATAAAATTTAAAAGAGAAATGAAAACATTTTCACAAAAAAAAATCGACAAAAAACGAAAGTTATTTTGTTTTGTATTTTTTTTGTTTTTGTGTTCGGTAATTTTGGTTGAAAAAATGATTTATTTAAATCCCGAAGAATTTAACGGGCCTTGTGGTTTGCGCCATGGGAGTGAAGCCGCAGAGAGAAAACTAGTCTAAAATAAACAAAAGCACTGTGAAGTAGAATTAGCTTGTAAAAGGTGCTCCCCAGACACGTGTCCGAGGGTCCACCTACATACCAACATGTGTTAATTTTTCCAAGCGTCAGTGAATGTAAAATGTATGACGTGATATCTCATTATCCTCGAACGCACCTCCACTGGGAGAATCCTCGTAATTATGAGTGGCGTACCTTTATTTAGAACTTTTAGGAGTTGCCTATTTCACTAATAGGATGATATTAACACAATTGTTTTCATAACACCTTTGTTAGTGGGGCTTTTCTGAAGTTTAGGCTGAATGGATGGACTGTTAATTGTCTTTGTAAATTACGGACTTATTACGGTGTGATGATTAAATACAAGTAAAATTTCAAAATATCAAAAACCCCCGACACATTTATCTTGCGAAAACATCACGATCTAAACAGTAAAACGCGCATAACTTTTGAACGGCTGAACCGATTTTATTCAAACTTAGCTAAGAACACTCTCGATACAATCACCTTTCAAACAAAAAACACACAGATACACAGATACACAGACACACAGATACACAGACACACAGATACACAGATACACAGCAACACACCTCAAACTTATAACACCCCTCTTTTTCCGTCGGGGGTTAAAAAGGATACAATGTAGCTTATTTATGTACAGGGAGACAGTGTAGTCTCAAGTTTATTTCAATGTTCGTTAGGCGTTGTTGGTTAATTTCAGTTTGAATATACTGTTGTTTAGAGTCAGAATCTTTAGTTGTAAACATAGGTAGTACCACAGCATGTGCATGTGTTGTGTGTATAATATTATTACGTAGATTCTCTATGTTTTGCCGTGAAGCGTACAAATATCATTAGCAAATTTTCAATTAAAAATATCAGTGTATCAACAAATGCTACATTAAATCATTAGATACCAAATCTACCTTACTTTATAGTTTAAAGAAAACAATAGATGCAAAAATAAATTGTCAATTAAAATGTAATTAAAAATTTGATGTCAAATAATAAATTATCATTAAAAATTTCATGTCAAATGATAAATTATCATTCAAAATCAAAATCAAACTTTTTTATTTCACATAGGCCTACATGGGCACTTATAAAACGTCGACAAAAGGTGCACGGTTCGGGTTGGTCGTTTCCTAAGGAGAAGAACCGGCAAGAAACTCCATGGTTACTCTTTTAAAAAAATGATTTGGTTTTACAATATTTCCATGTGGTCATTAATCATTGTTTTCACATCTATCTCTACTACTCAGACTACGGTCAAAACATATTTCGTTCGTGTCACTGTGTCCATTATTGTTCGTGTTTTAACTCTATTGCGTCGTAAGCTTTGTTTTATATTCAAGCTTTGGAAAAAATATGGGAAATATTTTCAATAACAATGGGCTATCGACAACAGAAGCATTGTACTTTGAACGTAACAATTGATGCAGAAGAGTTCTGGCTCTCGATCCTGGATTATTTAGCATTTTTAATCCATGACGGAAAAAGAGGGGTGTTATAAGTATGACGTGTGTGTACTATCTGTGGCATCGTAGCTCCTAAATGGATGACCAATTTTGTTTTTTTTTTTGTTTTGTGAGGTGACTTTGAGTGTTCTTAGTTTGCTTAGTTCGGTTCAGCCGTTTTAAAGCTATACTATTTGAATCGGGGTGTTTTCGCAAGATGTCGTGTCATAATTACGTGTTCAATAGATTGTTGATCGAAGCGTCTCTACTACTAGATAAATTATGTAGCATGAAATAAAAATGTGTCGGGGTTTTTTTTTTCAATTTTACTTGTTAGCGCATAAAAATGTATCTAATGTGATGTCCTACTGCTGGTCAAAGGTCTTTCCCTTATCTTTTCAGACCGTCTTTTTGAGCTGGCCTCAGCGACGCCATCCATCGTATGGCATTCATAGCGCAGAGACTTACTCTGCGGTCATCATGCATGCGACTGATATTTTGTCCCGCCTATATACGTACGAAAAAGACATACTATACGTAGGATACATATACTTTTTTTCAAAATACCAAGGGTGAAGTGCCCAGAAGCAATGTTTGCGGAGCGTTAATGGGTGATGTTGATTCCATTAGCGACCGCTCGTCAGTCCGAACTACTCGTGCCGTAATCAGATTACTATAGACCTCTGTAGAGTACTTTGTTTGTTGAGTGAATCTACTAGAGGAACCAACTGGTATACTTGTGTTGTTGAGAGTACTACCTACAGATAAACTTCTTATTGAAGGAGCTCGTGACATAATATAATAGAATAGAAAAAAAATATTCGGCACAGATATAATTCAACAGCAACAATCACAAATTAACGGAGAAGAATAGTAAAAAGTACAAACAAGATTCTAGAAGAACTGCGTTGGCATGCTCACTATGAAAGGCCATAACAACAGCTGCACGGATCGATCTTTAATGTTTACGCTTGCCGTTGTCGGTCCCCACCCATACGGATCAGGACCCGAGGTGGTGGCGAGTAGTGTTCCATGCGCGCCCTTCTTAGACGTCGCGGAGGGAGTCAGACACCTCACTCTGCGGGCTAGCCGGTTGCGGAAGTATCGTATGTTATACGTATGGCATATGTGTGAGATGGATCACCGGGGTGTTTTTTAGGCAGTACGAGTCTGACAGACCCCTCTGCCGCCTAGGGCGGAGGACAACCAATGAGGATTTACATCCCTGGAACAAAAAAAAAATCCCATTCGGAGATCTTTAACAGTCGTTACAAATAGTGGAAGCCAGGCAATCGGACACCAGTCTTGCCAAGGGGTATCGTATTACCCAGTTGCTGGGTTGTGGATGTCATGTAGGCAGTCGTTCCATGTTAAATACTGGTACTGGTAGCTGCATCTAGTAAGACTGGAACCTGACCCCTATATAGTTAGGAAAACGCGTTTAGTTTTTTACGCCGAAACTGCCTCCAAACGAGCCAGTCTTGGCAGTGTCGGAGTCACTTGATTGCCTATCGTCTAAAACTCACACTCCACACAGCATTCCACAGACATGAATTTGGGCAACTCGCAAGTGCAAGTGGCGGTTTCTCCACAGCATTTATTTACTCATCATTATTAATAAACTCTGCTTGTTGGCTCTACTAAAAGTATACTTATGTTTGTTACAGGGCAACGTGGCAGCGCAGGGTTAGGGTGGAGCGGGAACGCGCACACTGGAGCCGCTCTGGGTTCCACGTGAGTAAAACAATTATGCTAACTTCATTATGCTCCCACCGTTCCTGTACTGTCTACCTAGTTCCATATGTGTGCCGGTGCCTGTGGAATTATAAGCATACTAGCTTCTACCAGCGGCTTCGCCCGCATGAATAGTGTTTTAGCATCCCAAGGGAACATTATACCGAGGCGAAAAGTAACCTATGTGCTATGCCAGACTAATCTATCTCTGTGCCAAATCCCATCCCGATCCATTCTCCCGTTCTGGCGTGATTGAGTAACAAACATACATCCATCCAAACTTTCGCGTTTATGATATTAGTAAGATACTAGTGTATAACGGAAATGGGTAGTCATATCTTTTAAACTTCTTCTACCGATGGAATGAAGTCTTAAAGTCAATTCCCCTAAAATTGGACAATCCATTCAAAGTTATCATCAGCTAACCAAAATTAGCAAGGAAAATAACCTTTTTTTGAGAATTTTCTGGGTCCATGAAGACAATTGTTCATTTCCATGTGCTATATGAGAAATCAATTCTCAGCATTGGCTCTAGTATCGCAAATCAAGAGTGTTGATGCCTGTTAGTGCAGGTTTCCAAATACCGCGGATAACACTCCCATCCGGTTGGACGATGCTTGTAAACCACGAAACAATTGTAGAATACAAAGACTACCTTACAAGCCAAAGCTTACAAGATTCATTCGACATGGAAATTTTGAGATAATTTTATCCATACGGGATACCAAACTGCTCTTTTATAAAAACAAATCAAATATAAATAATAGTATTCTTTTGCTAACCATGAATCTTCGGGCAATTTACGTTTGAATTTACGATGCTATGCGATCTTGTAATCGGTACCTATTTACAAAGTCTCTATGAAATACGTTCGCTTATACGAATCCTATATTACGACGCTGCCAAATATGGTAATACCTCCCAAAATATTTTGCAAGGAATATACTCAGATCAAATAAAAAGTCAAGATGTAACGATGCAAACAACAAAGTGAAGCCGGTTCAAACTAAGCCTTGCCGTACAAATACACAATTACACGCACTCACGTACAACGAAATTAGGCCTTAGCTTGTCCTTCGAGCTTACAGATCAAATAATAAAGCTCAACTGACAAGCTAAAGGGTAGTTTCGTTATACGTGTGAGCGTATAATTGTGTATTTATACGGCAAGGCTTAGTTTGAACCGGCTTCACTTTGTTGTTTGCAACGTTCCATCTTGACTTTTTATTTGATCTGACGGAATATATTAAAAGGACCATGTACATCATACGTTCGGGGAATATTACGATTTATAATGAATGAGATACTCAAGGCCATATTTATATCAGAACGCCATTGAATAAGTAATGAACACAATCTATCTATATGTTTAAAAGAGAAAATATGTATATATGTTCCTTATAGACGCCGAAACGGCTGGAAGCTACACTATCCCCGGGTGACATACTTTTTTATCCCTGTATTCCCACGGCAACGGAACTACGCGGGTGAAACCGCGAGGCGTCCGCTAGTTTTATATAAATGAATATTTTAAGGAGGGATTCAATTGACCTTGTTATATAATTCATTTGTGTGGCCTTTGTCTTCCCTTTTCCATTTGCGTGGATTTTGTTTTCCCGAAAAGTAATTGGCCCAAAATGAAAGGTTTTGCGGCATCAGAACAAGATAATATTATTATCTTAAGTGCAAAACAAACTGGTTTCGAGTTTGTTTTGTTTTGCACTTAAGATAATAATATTATTTTCTGCAAAAAAATGTTACAAGTGTTATGTTAAAAGTGAAGAAATAAGAAGAAAAACTAAGCTACCTGATACACAAGCCTTGAGGCTAAAGCGGCAATGAGCCGGCCACGTATCGCACTATACTGACGGCAGATGAACTGTACATACGATATGGAAAGGGCCAGCAGGCAAGAGGAAGCTGGGCAGGCCTAATAGATGGTGAGCTGATGACATTATCGAAAGATCAGGAAAAGACTAGTTGATCCTGGGCCATGAGAGACAGTCGTGGAGGAAAATACGCGGATGGCAAATTGGAGACCTTCACCCAAGGAGGGCTCCATATTCCAAATCCAACTACTAACAAAATTTAACAACATTTGAAATGTACAATAATAGGATATGGCAAGAAAAGGTTTTTTTTAATTTATTTTATTGAAATGCAAAACGTGAATCCTTTTTGATTTTGAATAAGAATAACGTCAAAATCGAATACATGTGAAACCTACCAACCCGCACTGGGCCCGCGTGGTGGATTACGGCCCATTCCCTCTCACAGAGAGGGGGCCTGTATCCCAGCAGTGGGAACATTAAAAGGCTGATGATGACGAACGTCTTAAACCATATAAGATCACGTCGAATTGAATCATGCACAATGCACCTGCCATGTTATCTCTTCACCACCCTTGGTTGACTGGTAGAGAATGCCTAAGGCATTAAGTCCGCCTTTGTACCTTTTGTGCATGAAGTCTAAATAAATAAATAAATCATGAAATTGAATCTATGGCCTGATTTCATAGTATAGTATATATTGGATGAGCCTTGTACATCGTCGCCGAGGTATATTGTAGCTTGTCGGTTTTTTATCGGTTACACTTCGGCGAGTGTACGATGGAATTGCATGATCTACTTCCACCTAGCCCGTTTCATCATCGGACTACCACACGTACGGCGATGCGCCATCGGTACATGGTGGGCATCCCACCCATTCGCACAAAACTTTTATTGTGCGAACAGCTAAGGAGTGGAGTTCCCTGCCGGAGTCTGTGTTTCCCGACAGCTACAATCTAGGGGTCTTTAAGTCAAGAGTGAATAAGTTTTTTCTAGGCAAGCGTGATTCACCGTCGAACACATCATCGCTTACCATCAGGTGAGATAGTGGTCAAGCGCGAGCCGAAAAAAAAGATATTGGATATTCGGTAAACATAACTTCAGAACCCATACAAGTTGACGTGATGTTTGACTAAACATCAAATTGAATATCTAGGGAATATCATTCTTTTAGTATTTGGGGTTTTTACACTTGAGAAGACGACGTCTGCTATTTATCCGCTTCTGTCTATTCGATCAGCCTTATTATATCGAGGGAAACCCCAATTAAATACGCCTACTGACATCTGACACTAGGAAAACCGAAATTGATAAATTTAGTTTGTTCTTCGACTAATCATAATATTTGCTAAAAGTATTGTTGTGTTTCTGTAATCGTAACAATGTAAGAAGTTCAGTGACGTATCTTATTTTAGATACCAACCTAATTAATGAGTATGTTGTTACCCATACACTATAATAACTAGTATCATTTGTAATCATCAAGTATAATTATTATAAGGTATTTTTATAGCTGTCAAGTCCGACTTCTTAAGTTTTTGAATCGGTACAGAAAAACAGTTTAAAAAAAAAACTGTCTTTGTTTCCATTGGCAGATCAGCGGTCTCCAGGAAAAGACTCCTTAGAAACGATCTCTTTCTATTCGTAACCCTACCAGAAAATGAAAATAACTTTAACCAGAACTGTGGTGGAAGTTCATATATGTGAAAGTCGTTCAAAAAATGTTGTAACGTTCATTCTGGCATGATTGAGACAACATACATTTCACAGCTCTGATGTTATCATTTTCGATGGTTCATCTTTATTAATATTAATAATAATTATAATAAGGAGGAGGATTATAATTACATCTGAGGAGGCTCTCGTTAGGCAGCTGGATCAAGGGCTTGATCCAGAAAGCGGTACTTCTGGACACGGCGCGTATCGTTAGGTTCCTCTCTCAGGAGCCCTGACCACCGGTAGCTTGGACCCTGTTCCCGATACCGGTGGGCTACTATTTTTGTATTTTCAAATGTTTTTTTATTTTATTTTTTATAGAATAATATTTAAAAATATAAAAATATGTAATATAAAATGAATAAATGAAATTATAATAATAATTGTTTATTGTTCCAAAATGATTACATATGTGCATTATGAGGCAGCCCCATTAAGTTATTAATAATACTTGTGTTGGGGCTGACTCGCTACTTCCCCTATTTTACATTTACATAATGGAATAATGAATTAAACAAAACACATAAAAGAAAAGAAAACAGAATGCAAATTAAAAACTATGATATATATATAAATGATACTGTCAAGATCAGCAGCTCAATAGTGTATGTATGTGTGTGTGTGTGTGTGAGCGTGCGCGCGCCCGCGCGTGTGTTTGTGTGTGAATGTGTGTGCGTTTGTGTGTATCTGTGGTCTGTTTTTATGTATTCCTTTTTAGCAAGGTCTGATCAATATTTGTTCAATCTCCTCGTATGTTAATGTTTTTAACCATTCAATTATGATCTTCTTGCATTGATGTTGAGGCTCCGGGTGGAATTTTAATTTTGAATTTATTTTATTATACACAAAGGCAGATTGAGCAACATATTGACGCTCAGCAAAAGCCGTGCGAACCCGCGATGAGTGCGCCACCATATTATGACGTCTTTTAACCTGGTCTGCTGGATTAAGTGGTGTAGATTTATGCAGGTATAGTGTCATGTGTAATAGATATAGCTGCCTTACTGTTAGCAAACCACACATACTATATAGGCTGTTAGTCGGATATCTGTATGGTTTAAAATACATGACTTTTAGAAGTGACCGCTGGGCTCTTTCAAGCTCAAGTAACTTAGTTTTGGCGGCTCCTCCCCAAACGGGAATGCAGTATGTTGTAACAGATTACGCCAGTGCAACATAAATTCTACTAAGTACGTCCGGAGGCATCACATAACGAAGAGTTTTGAAGATCCATATCAATTTTCTAACACGAGATATATTAGAATCAATCTGTGCCTGCCACGATAAACACTCCATCAATAACAACACCCAAGTATCTAGTAGAGGTGACTCGTTGTAGGTTTTGATAGTTTCTCTTTAAGAGGGGACACGTCACACTCTCGCGGATTGCTATGTCAAAGTCCGCACCTGGTTTAGATTTTGCACTTGGGGAAAAACAGATGTAGTTTGTTTTTTTTATATTTAAGGTTAGAAGATTAGCTTTCAACCAGTCTACAATAATAGTTAGGCCAGATTCAGCTTTTTGGTGCACTATCTCCCATGATTGACCAGAAAAAACAACGGCAGTATCGTCCGCGTAGGAGAAGATCTTCCCACCGCTACTCCGGAGGTTACATAAGTCATTTATGTACACCAGGAAAAGCAGCGGGCAGAGCACACTCCCTTGTGGGACGCCAAAAACAACGTCCTCCTCGTCACTGTAAGAGTTTTCTATCTTAACCTGTTGCTTCCTTCCCCGAAGATAGCTGTCGAAGAGGGGAAGAGCCGTACCTCTTATTCCTATGGCTTCAAGCCTCTGCACAAGGATGGGAACAGAAACAGTGTCAAACGCTTTTTTAAGGTCGAGGAATACTGTTATGCATTTATACCCTTTGTCTACTTCTCTAACGATTTCAGTTGTCAGTGCAGTAACAGCATCCTGTGTCGAGCGCCCTTGTCTAAAACCAAATTGAGAACTAGAGAGAATATTATATTTATTTAAGTAACTTATAAGTCTTTTATTAAGATTTTTTTCTATAATTTTAGAGATTGATGGCAAGACAGAGATTGGGCGGTAATTATTTACATCATTTGTGTCCCCCCCCTTGTGCACAGGTGTGATTAAGGAACGTTTTAAAGCAGTTGGGAATATTCCAGTTGTAAAACACTGGTTTGTTAGTCTACATATTAAGGGAACAACAAAATCTCTTGACAATTTAAGGAAGTTATTGGGTATGCCATCCCATCCGGACGCACTGCCTGAATCAAGGGCCATCAGTATTCCATTCACTTCCTCCGGGTCAGTCTCTAGCAACACAAAAGATGAAATTTGAGATTGCGAATTAGAATAACCTGGTCGGTGAATCATATATCCAGTCTGAGCCATAATTTCTTCTGCTAGTATTTTACCTATTGTAGCGAAAAATTGGTTAATTCTATTCAACGAGTCAAGTGGACGATTGACGGTTGTAGTAAGTGCACATTAGAAGATTTAGGTTTTTTATAGTGGGTGATATTATTAATGTTACGCCAGAGTTTTTTAGGGTTTTTAATAGCAGCACGTAATTTGTTGTTTATGATATTGCCTTTTTAGTTTTTTTATTAAATTAGAGCAGAAGGTGCGGAAACGTTTATAAGTTATTTTTCTCACAATGTTGTGTGGATCTTTTTTCAACTGCAACTGCATATTATTTCTAAGTCTGATGCATCTTAGTAGTATTAACTTCATGTTCACTTTGAGAAGCTCCTCTTGCTGTATTATTAGGATCATATTAGCAGTAAACCGCATGAGCCTTTGGTAAGCGGTTAGTAACAATAATTTTAAACGAAACTGGATGATGCTACCTTCCATACAAAAATAATGAAATGGAGATGGGCTGGGCATATGCTCCGCGACGAGAAAAATAAGTGGTCTATGGCTATGACTGAATTGCAAGTTAGAGATGGATCAAAGAGAAGTAGAGGCAAGCAACGCAAGCGCTGGTACGATGATATAATGGAGCATAATGAGGCAGCAGGTGCCCTCTGGGATGCGCTGATGGACGACGCCGACGCCGAAGGGCAATAATTAATTTTATTTTGTTTATAAGTTGTACTGTAATTCATTTGTTTATCAGTAAATAAATGCATGTTATATTATTATTATTATACTTAATGTAACATTATAGTTATGATTCGCGTAAATTGAAATTCTTAGAAACTATTGATTATAAGGTATATTTTGTACTACAACAAAAGATTCTCTATCTATAAGGTCCTAGGTAATGATTCAATTCACGATGCGTTATGTAAATGTGGGTACTCGTATAATCGATTTGTCTTTAACGAAATATCTTAGAAAACCAATAACTTAGAGAAGAGAAGGCGGTAACTAGTTAATGATGCTGTATGAGTGACGTACAGATCATATTTATTTTGTGACATATTTGGGGTAACCCTAATCCTAGGCCTAGCTGAGCTAAGTAAGACAGCCTAAAACGTGACCCAGATTCTAGGGTTAGTGTCATATCCTCATTGAACCGTCATTACCAATCCCAGTTGATACAATATGACTATCTCACGTTTCTCACATACATTTCAATGTTATCCAAAGTCAATTTCGTCTACACGATATCATTACATAATATCATGTATGTATGGAGGGAAATATTCGCGATATTAAAGATGTCTGCGCACAACGGCCCCCGCGGGGTTCCGTTGTCATTTCGAATAATACGCTATCATGCGGATTACATAGAAGCAATGTTCAAGTGAAATTACCACAATATGTACTTTAGTTACTTGTATACAGATCCTATGGTTTGCAACACTCGTGTTTGTGGCTTGTTTTGAATGGTACAGCGCACTTGAAATTTAATGGATTCATATCTTGTATTTTAGATTGTGATTATTATGTTTTCTTTTTATACCTTCCTTAAATAATTTTCCATAACGTGACTTGGCATATCTAACAGAGTAGCTCGTGGTTAAATAATAAGGCGTATATATGCCCTCCTGTCTCTATTCTCCATTCCAGCATCTCCTTTTGTACAGATTTGTTTGTAATAATTATTATCTGATCCGTCAATTTTGCCGCGACTTCGTCTGTGCAGCATTATAGTACTTCGAATTGGCTTTTTTTATATCGCGCCATAATATTATAGGTGTGTGGTCGAAATCGGTTCAGTGGTTTAGGCGTGAATATGTAACAGACAGAGTTACTTTCGTATTTATAATTAGTATAGTATGGATGAAACGGCGCATTTGAAACTTTTGAAACGCATTTGATTGTGATAATGTTTTTATTTTATTTCTACGCTCATGATGATCCAGGGATTTAGTTAGATCTACTTGTTCAATGTTACCTAAAACCACAGAGATAAATGTACTTGATGACGCGATTTTATGTTCTCCGCGTGCCAAAAAACGGAGTATAGTTACGACCAATGGTCGTAATCTAAGTTACTCATTTAGCATTATCGGCACCGGAAATCCACCGAAATCTAGAAAAATGCCTTTTCATGCCATATTGAACTGTAAAGAGTGTATAGAAAAAGTTGGCCGCGGCATTGGAAATGTTTTCTTTCATTGGTAAGTAAATTCGTTTTTAAATTGTTTGTGAACATTTTAGTTTTTTTTTTTAATTTAGATACATTTAAACATATAAGTGTTATATATTTTTGAAATCACCTCTTAAAACCCATTATTTTGATACACGATGGGTTTGGAGGAATAAAAAAATGTTCACCCTACAAAATGGCGCCCAAAAGCCGCCATTTTTTTCTTTTCCAATTTTTATGTAGCCTATGACACTCGCAAGGTTAAGACGAATCGATTGACGTAAGAATCATCAAAATCGGCCGACGCGTATGGTCTCTAGAACGCCACATAGGAACAAACATACATACATACTTACATACATAGACTGATAAACACATTACCCTCCTTCGGCAGTCGGGTAAATAGTGGCACGCTTGGTTTTATACAGATGGAGGGACTTGCGTTATCTAGTTAGATTTATGTCTGTGCCTAAAACACTCAAGATTCAAATGATCCCTCATCCGTGACCGTTCACAGCGATCATTACGAGGCCTGTGTTTGGGAGTAGATATGCCCGATCACTAGGAGACAGGATGCGGGTTGTTTAGTATAATTTGTATTGCAATTTTCTATGTGGAGTGTTGATCTATCTGTAGTTGAGAGTCTGATCTTCTACTTACAATATGCCTTTCCTACATGTAGTGTTCCTCATTGATAATAAGTATTTACCTAATAATGCGGTGATATTCTACTAGAATCTTGATCGATGGAGCTCAAAGGAAACTGATCCTCTTTCCCTATAATTCACAACCGCAGTATCTCGAATACTGAATAAGTATTGGCTGTGACTAAGATGATGTTCTTTTAATGAAAATGTCACCTAAGTGTGATGTGTGTGAAACGCTGGAATGGCATACAGTGCTACAGTTACTGAGGCAATGAGTCAGATTAAAATCTGCAATAGACAAGCTCAAAGACGTTTATTCTACCATATATTTATTGTCGAGACCTAATTCAGAAGTAGTCTCTTATCTTTTTAACCCCCGACGGAAAAAGAGGGGTGTTATAAGTTGTGTGTACCCAGTATGTTTGTTCATTTGTGTATTTTTGTATCTCTCTGTGGCATCATAGCTCCTAAACGGATGAAGTGATTTTGATTTGTTTTTGTTTTTGCTATGTTTGATAAAATCGGTTTAGCCTTTCTAAAGTTATGGGATATTTTACTGTTTGAATTATTTCATAATTATTAGCTTAATAGATTGTCGATCGAAGCGTGTCTACTACTAGATAAAATATTAAGCATAAAATAAAAATGTGTCGGGAGTTTTTTAAATTTTACTTGTTAATATACGTAACTTAGTTATCACATTACGTATTTGATGACGTCGTTATTATAAGATAGGTACGATGGGGCTGACGTTAAAATAAAAGTCCCAATTCCTAATAAGTGAGGAGGAAAACAAAGTTTATTGATAATGACAAACTAAAAGTCTGTATATACAGAGCGCACGGACGATGATACATCAGTTCGTCGGGCGAACTCGGACGGAAAGCCTTGCAGCACCTCTGCTATTCGGGGTCCACTCGATACATCAGTTCGTCGGGCGAACTCGGACGGCAAGCCTTGCAGCACCTCTGCTATTCGGGGTCCACTCGATACATCAGTTCGTCGGGCGAACTCGGACGGCAAGCCTTGCAGCACCTCTGCTATTCGGGGTCTACTCGATACATCAGTTCGTCGGGCGAACTCGGACGGCAAGCCTTGCAGCACCTCTGCTATTCGGGGTCCACTCGATACATCAGTTCGTCGGGCGAACTCGGACGGCAAGCCTTGCAGCACCTCTGCTATTCGGGGTCCACTCGATACATCAGTTCGTCGGGCGAACTCGGACGGCAAGCCTTGCAGCACCTCTGCTATTCGGGGTCCACTCGATACATCAGTTCGTCGGGCGAACTCGGACGGCAAGCCTTGCAGCACCTCTGCTATTCGGGGTCCACTCGATACATCAGTTCGTCGGGCGAACTCGGACAGCAAGCCTTGCAGCACCTCTGCTATTCGGGGTCCACTCGATACATCAGTTCGTCGGGCGTACTCGGACGGCAAGCCTTGCAGCACCTCTGCTATTCGAGGTCCACTCTCCATCACGACATTCATAAGCTATTCTAAGCTAAAGAAAACAAGAACGCTCGATCAATCTCCAGCGACTATCCTAGGTTAGTTAGAAAAGTACTCCGTTAGATTGCAAGGAAATTTTCCTTGACTAAGAATTGTTCCCCCGGGATAAACCTCCATTTTCTTCCGTTTGTCTTTGAAATCTTTGCGGGCTGGTGACAAACTTGTTTAAATCAATTTAGGTTTATGCTTGTGTTTGCGAAAGTTTTTATAACCAGTGTTTACCTTAGCATATCAAGTTTTCTACTTCTCGAAGTTAGAAGTCTCTGATGCTATTTTTTATTATATTCGGAAGTATTGCACGTGTTGAATGGATTAATTTCATTCATTGTATTTCCTTCAAGAGTATGGTCATTGTCTCATTCGCCACATTCATTGTCGTCAGCTATAATTATATTTTATCCTTTACAACAACTTCCTGATAAGTCATTGATGAGGAATATACCTAACTGTTTAGTAAACATTCGCACACTTCGTAGTATCGTGTAGTCGTCATAGTATTGACGCGGACACACGCCGTCACTCCTGTTACGGTAAATAATGGCGATTCATAATATTTACCTTTTCCTAATATTGTTTTGTTTCTTTTATATGATAAAAGTTTTAGTCACCTGTGGTTTTTATACGAATCCGCATTATAATAACGTTTATGTGGAATATTTGGGTATAAAAACCATCGTTTCCTTTCTGCCACAGCAGAATGTCGGCGAGTGTCGCAACGGTGCAGTGTCTATAGAGCAAGGTTTCTATAAGCTTTGTTTTTTTTTTCAGTGTTGAGGAGGGCGCGGCGGCAGAATGGAAGACGCCGGCAGCAACAAGCAGCGACAAGCTACGCGAGTCTTCAAGAAGAGCTCGCCGAATGGCAAGGTAAGCATAGTTGCACAGACTAAGCTAGGTTCACATTACTGTGTTGAGATGTGTCGTGGCGCGGGACACCAAGCAAATGAATTTGTTTCAAGCCTACGTCACATTATAATGAGCTTTGTAACTAATCAACTGCGTCAGAAGGCTCCGCCATACGACACAACACAAACAAGTTACTGTGAATCCGGGTTTAGGGCGAGATCTATCAATTTTGCTTAGAACACCGTTATCTGGTTGAGCGTTATCCCCAATTTTGTATTTATCAACATACCTAACATGAAAACATTTTCTTAACATTGTGATCAAATTTTTGTTTAGCAAATGTTTACTAATGTTTGTAAACATTTTTAACACCAGTGTGGAAGCACCATAACTGTCGTACAACTGCTCAAACTTTAGGTACAAGATCATTTCGGACTTTTATCAGTAAGACTCGGTAAATTATGGATTTACCGGTATATCCTATGTTTTATCTTAGTTCGGGCTTTTACAGTAACATAATATATATGTCCCAATTAATACAATTGTAACTGTGCCCGCTCCAGGGCTGCGGGAGGAAAAGAATTTAACAAAGGGTTGACCAGCAAATAGCCAGTGGGTATCCTCTGCTACTCTTTTATAAGGCCACAAAATGTTTTTGTTGAAATTCGAACATGCGTAGTCAAAAACCTTCTAAATTAGTCGAAATGTTAATTAAGGAAAACCAATCTGGCCGATTGTAATCAATTGCTATCTTCAAATAGAATTCAGAAAGAACCTGAGATGGTTTCATTATCTTTTGTTATCTTTCGAGTAGGAGGTCGATTTTTAATCAGAATCTCGGCTTTTGAATATTTGTTGCCTGTAACTTTTACTTGAGACCCAGCAACCCTTACCTTTTCGTATATTTGTATACAATCGGTCGCTTTATCTACAATCGGCCTTCAATAAGAAATACATGCTTTATCAGAAAATCTGGAATTAACATAGTCCACCAACGTATTGCCTGATTTCTAGTTAAGCCCAAGATTGTCATCTTTTCCACATAGCAGGACAGAACCGAAAAGTATGGGGTTGCATAAATATGTGAAGTCCTCATCAGGTATTCTCTGCATCCTAACATTGACGTAAGATCATTTGATTACAATGGTACTTGCGATCTGATCTCTGACCGCTCATTTTTATAACGCAGCAATATGCCAACTTGCAAAGTCTGTCAAATGTTGTGACAACTTCCCAAATATTTCTTCAACTTAATTTGGTTTAGTTTGCCAAACGAGACACTTTTAATAATTAGCTGTTCGAAATTATCGGTCGAATTTAGTAAGTTATTTAATAAAAGTTTTCTTTTCAGATCACAGTATACTTAGGGAAAAGAGATTTCGTAGACCACATCACTCATGTAGACCCGATTGGTAAGTACAGTTTTCTTCTAAATATAAACTCGAGGTCATGTACAATGCCTCCTTTGTTCCAATTGATCAAAGTTGCAGAGTATTTGGACACTTGAATTGAGTTGTCTAAAGTGGACCTCGCTCCTGTCGTAAAGGGAGTGCCGATCTTTGTATAATAAATTGCCAATCCCGCCGCACCTAAGTTCTATTGGTATAGTTCAGCTTGGAAGTTATCTACCGCTGTCTAGCAGTTCACTTAGTTTGCCACATAGACATAAATCTAACAAGATAACGCAAGTCCCTCCATCTGTATGAAAACCAAGCGTACTTTTTCATGCACAATTTATAAACAAATTTACTTGCCAATAAAAGAAAACATTTCTAATGCCTCGGCTAACATTTTCTATACAGTATCTACAGCTAGATATAAAAAGGCATTTTTCTAGATTTCGGTAGATTTCCGGTGCCGATAATGCTAAATGAAAAGCTCAAAGTACGATACTCGATACGATACTCCGTTTTTGACACGCGAAGTACATACAATCGCGTCATCTAGTTAGATTTATATCTGTGGCTTGCCATTAGACATTGCTTTCAGTTGAATGTGAAAATACTGATGATGACTTTATTCGAAGCTGTTGTTGTCGCCAAATGTTTTCAATACACGCAGTGTGACGATGAATTAATGCAACTTTAATCGCTCACAACTATCAGCTAAACTACACCCTCATACAGCTAGCATACAACACGCTATTTGTATGATAAACACATGTTTAATCCATGCAATCATTTATCAATGATTCATAATGATACGAGAGTAATTTTCTCAATGGAACGGATCTAGACTCAGCAAAGATTGTAATTTACTATGAGTAAGTGTTTACTACTGTTTACATCTTTAAGAAATGCGCATGGAGTTCCACTGACTGGGGTAAATACAAGAATTATAAATACGTCAGTATTCTCCATGTTGTGAGGAGGTTTTCCGTCAGTGACGTTTCATCTTGGCTGCATTACTTTTTGTTATACGTATACGTAAGTGTGGTGTTCACTAGTAACACTAATTAGGGTTTGGGTTTAACATTGAAAGTGCTGCCACATTTATTTACATTAATTTTAGTGTATGCCACATCTCTTCCTTTTTATAATATTAATTAGTTTTCAAGTGCAATTACATTATTTTGCATGTAGACAATAATTAAGTCTTAAAGTACAATTTACAATATTTAGCATTTATAAATTAATTGCGTTTTAGGCACAAATTGCTATGTTTGTAATGTATTAAAACATTCGGTTAGTTTAAAGTAGTTATAACAACCTTATTTTGATTATAGACATATTTAGCTATCTAGTATTTGCTTTAATTTTTAATTCACACTAATCTTACAGATATAATATGGTTTTAGCAATACAGTGTTTTATTTAAAGTCTTACGAAGCATCGCTTCGTGTTCGATAATCCTACAGGCTTTGCATTAATTTTAATTCACACTAATTTTACTGATATAATATGGTTTTAGCAATACAGTGTTTTATTTAAAGTCTTACGAAGCATCGCTTCTTAATCGATAATCCTACGGCCTAGGGCCTACAGGTTATTTTTTTTTTCTTTATAAAAGATACTTATTTTAGTAAATTGGTTAAAAATAACACAAATAGTGATCGAAGCTTTTAGATGACCATTTTTTTTAAATTTAATCTAGATGAGGCCGGTATTTCCTAGAAGACTACTCTGAGAAGAAACACCGAAACAAACTCAGAGGTCACAGTCACTTTTAAAATCCTTAATGATTAATAAAATGGTCAAATCATATGAGAATTGAGAACCATGTAGGTTTATGTCTGATGATCAAATCATATAGATTTTTTGAGAACCACGTTGGGTCGTAGATTAATATCTGAGGTGGTCTACATTCACTAGTTATCATTCCAGTCTGCTTTTCTGTTTTATTTTTCTTTTTTACTACAGCCATTAATGAAAAAATAACTATGCGTCGTTTGATACAGCATGTATTGAATAACTAATAACAGATATATCAGCCGTTCTTAGATGTTATTTTAATAACTAATAACATAATTATGTGCCGTTGTTAGGTGTTTTACTTTTACGATTTACGGCTTTTGAAATATATTTCAGTACACTATTGTGTATTATTGTGTTTTGTCTAGAAATTACACAATTTCGATATATAAAATATTTAGAGTTTACATTAGTAGTCCTTATGACTACAAAACATATTTCATATATAAACAATCTGGACTCCTTATTGAACTAGGTCTTTGTTCATACGAGTATGACCTAAGGAATCAGTTTCAAAATTCTTTTTTTTTTTTTAAGCTTATCGTCTCGTTTTTAATCTGACAGTACACTGTCAAACTTTAGTTTCCAAAGGAATGAATCGAACTGTTTCTGTTTGTCGAACTGAATTATTAGTCACTAAAGTAACAGTATTGGTGTCAGCAACTACTTGGGTGCAATATAACTTTTGAGTCATGTCATTATAGAGACACAATATTTAAGTTTCAAAACTATAGATTGATTTTATAGTTGTGACATTAAGGATCCACTTTCAAACAAAATTGATCCGGAAAACTCGATTACTTTAATAGTTTCCAATTACTTAAGCGTTTGTGTGTAACCACAGATCATAGAAACAAAAGATAGACTATGATCTGTATGTGTAACCGTCGATTTCACCAACTGGTTAAATTATTAAATTATTAAACAATTAAACGCCAGTCAAGTGATGCATAACTTGGATTCGATCAATCGCAGTAGCTGACGCGCGCGTTTGACAATAATTCCAAATCTCTTTCATCATATTTATTACATTTTTTGAAGACAACTATGTTTTTTATAAAGTTTTACAACTCTTGCGCCAACCAATAATGGTTTTTGTGTCGGTAAAGCACAGAGTGCCTATTGATTTCTTAACTGTTTTTGATATAAACGTGATGAAAAGCGTTTTTGATAATTACTTTATAGAAACATATTGCTTTACCAAATTTAGGAGTTAGGAGTTTCTTAGCAACACTACCTTAGTATTATAATTTATCTAAGGCTGTGTTTGTCCAAATTACAAAAAATATCATCATCAGGCTCTAAGACAAGCATCTTTGGAGAACCCCTATTTTATAGTTTTATTTACAGGTTCCATGATGAATGTCTGTAGCTCGTCTTTTGTTTTTACCTTTTATTCCAGGAAGTGGGACTCAACTATGAGGCTGATTTTTTTTTTTTTGGAAAGATCTCTTGATTGAAATATGTGAAATTGGAAATTTGTTTAATATCTATGGAATTCAGGCCACAATCTTGTTTTAGAACATTAACGGAAATTGCAGCTTTATTCCTTGAACCAAACTGATGGAACTGTTTTGAAAATAGAGATCTCTAGATAAACCTTTTTGAATTTGGAAATTTGTTTATTTTCAGTGAAATTCAGACCAAAAACTTTTCTAGTAAATTAAGGGAAATGGCACCTTTTACTCAAAATTTTTTTTTTTTTTTTTGCTACTAATCATTCAGAGCCAGTTTTATCGTCTTATCATGCAGACAATAAGCCTTGCACATACAAGTTTGTAATCAATTGCATAGTCATTGACTTGAAAAATATATTCTAGAAAAGTGGACTTTATTAGCTTCTTATTTAAGCTTTCATTATCTTGTCATTTGACAAGAGGTTGGGCTTTTTTCTTTTACTGGACCTTGTTTTGTAGTGTTTCTTGGAATAACATTAGAAAACACCTTTTATTCTGTTTGCATTCGTTGTACTAGGCATAGGTAACTCAGCATAATCTTTGCGTTAACTCAGGCGCATTAATTTTTAAGCACTAAGTTTTAAGTCTACTGCACTAAGTTTTAAGTGCCAAAGTATATTTACGTTGAACAGCAGAAACCGTTAGGTATTACGTTTGTGATTTTATTGCCACATCAACAAGAGAGGTTATACTTTTTGTTCATTTATCAATTTTATTATGGCAAGCACTTGTTGTATTTTGGCTCTGACTACGTTTTTCTGACTCTTAATGTTTGCTTTTGCTGTAATGTAATCAAATTATAAGTAGGTTCGCATATTTGTACTTTGAGCGCGTCCTACAATAGAGAATGTGTCAATCATACAGCAGAGATTAGACGTAGCATTTTGTACATAATAACAACTCATTTGTTCAATTAGAAGTGTATTGAGTAGGACAACTTGCATTTTTATTTAGATTCAGGCTAGTTGACATACTGATATATTATGTCATTTCTACTTACATTGAGATTGACAAAACTTAATGTTCTACTGCATGCATTAGCTCCATTCGAATAAACTTCTAGCATTATTGATTTCATTTTATATAATCAAAATGCTAATTATAAAATTAACAAACGAATATATTTTTACTTTGAACTGATTGTGTTCTACTCATAACAAGAGCTCAGTGTGGCTTTGTTTACATAGGAATGTTTAAATAAACAAACTCTACCTAGCAAGCCGCACAAAAAGTCCCTTAAGTACCTTTTAAGAGCCAGACTGCCAGTTAACTCGAGTCCCAATATGTCATCTCAGGAAACGGTTACTTTTTGTTGATTTTATTTTTTTGTTTGATGGGGATAGCCAGTACACAATGCATTCGATTATGTTATTATTTAGCCGTAACAAAATTCATGACACTTATTTAGTATAACAATAAAGTAATACCTAAGTGTCACCTAACTTCGAAGTTATCGAAGTGGAACTCATCCTTTTTTATGTTTGTTAATGATATCTTTAGATAAAATTAACATATATTAATGATCAACGTCATTTTATTTTAGATCCAATAATATCTTTTGATATGATTGACATCATTTATTTCGACCACGGTTAAATAATTGGCACTTTTATTTTAGATCCAATAATGTCTTTCGACAGAATTGCAATCATTTTTTTTTTTTTTTTTTTTTTTTGACCTCTATTTAACCACTGGAACTTTTGATATGATTGACATCATATTTCGACCACAGGTTAATCATTGGGACTTTTATTTTAGATCCAATAGTGTCTTTCGACAGAATTGACATCATTTCTTTTCGACAATGATTAAACTTTGGAACTTTTATATAGATTGTTTTAGATCCAATAATGTCTTCCGACAGAATTGACATCATTTCTTTTTCGACCATGGTTGGAAGTTTTAATATTGGTCCAATAATATCTTTCGATAAAATTGGCAATTGATGTGTCGTCATCATTTATTTTCTACCACGATGACTCGTGGTGCTTTTATTTTTGATCCAATAATTCGTTTTGATAGAATTGGCAATTGATTTGTCGTTATCGATTTTTCAAATAACGTAACGAAACTGTTGATCGTTGATCAACCTTTGACAAAACTATCTATTTTGGCAACTATCTTTTTCTAAAAGTTTAATGTGTTACCCTACGGATTTCCAAACACGTTTACCAAACGATAATTATAGTATACGATGAACTTCACTTCGTACTAGTATACGACGAACTTCCCTTCGAACTTTACCAGGCTTAGGGCTGGCTAGATTCCACGTCATGCTATTAATATTGCATTTCTGTGATTGCTAGTACAAATCAAGATAGTAAGTCGAAATTCGTAATAAATTTGTCGCAGGTTACACTCGCAAAGTATACGACAAAGTCAAAGTTCAAAACGAAATTTTACATAATATAAAATCGTCCTAAGTTACTTAGGAATAAGCTTTATTTTTGCATTGTGCAATTCAACTAAACATCCAGCCCGAAGAGTATAGCTCTCCTACTCGCACGCATCAAAACGCTTTGTCTGGCATAATCACTTCAACCATCTACGTTGACAACTTCAAGTATGTTATTATAGTTTGTGGGGATTTATAGCGTTATGACAACAGCTTTGGTTTCGTTTCGTAAGTAACAAATAATGGTTGAAAAATATATCGTTTAGAAAAATAGACAGTTTTGAAAATAGATAGTTTTGCTTTGTTTATTGGTGATTATTGTTGGGTGCAATGGATCGTTTTATAACTACATAAGTACGTTGGCAAAGTTCCATTGCTATATTTGCGACCGGATTTGGTCAACCGGATTGAACCGGATTTGAGTTTGCCTTGCTATCGAAATGTAGAATTTATTTTAATTTCATTACCACATTTCGGAACACGGTTTTGTTTATTTAAATGAGTGAAGTAATGATTTCATCGATCTAAGAAGCACATCCCTCAGCTTATCGCCGACGCAGATCGCTCAAAGATAGGCAGATAATTATAAAAATAAACATTCTATTAATTTCTATTAAATTTCACATAATATTATTATTACTACAAATCACCCTTACTCATTTTATCTTTTTTTTTCAAAACTCATTCAATAAAATAATATTTTTATTGCTGACCAAATTTTTGTAAGTGGGACACTATTTGATTTAATCACTTTACTTACTGCGCTTACACTCGTCGCCAATGTGGTGTTCACTAGTAACACTAATTAGGGTTTGGGTTTTATAATAAAACAATCAGGTTTATCAGTAAGTGGACAGCACTCAATGTCAGCGTCCGTGCACTGCTGGTGCAGATCTAATAATGAATAGATGTAAACATTGAAAGTGCTGCCACATTTATTTACATTAATTTTAGTGTATGCCACAGTAAGTATGGTGCATCGAAGCGTCATAAGCCCGGAAGGCGTCAGGCTTCCATTCCGTGAAGTAATCAGATCTTCATGCGATCACGGATTCGAATTAGCCATTGCCGTTGTAGCTCTACGCGATTTGATCAGACCGTGTAATTATGGTAGCACAGCACTATATCGAATCGTTAATTGTTACGTTAGCATAGTTGGTGATCGATAGGTATATTGGATTTGAACTTGCATATCTGACATCCTCATTCCTCAACCATAGTCACCGTATATCCTTTTTACTCATCAAGGCGGTTATAAAATCATCCAAGCTGCTCTTATATAACTCAAACCAGTTCTGTGACATAGCTTTGACCTATATCACTGATAGAACTGGTTATATATATGCTATTGTTTCTTTAGAATGCCAGAAAAATAAAGTAAGATCTTTGCTACGATTCTCTGGATGAACGAAATTCTATGTTCAAATCAAAGGACAGAATCAAAAGTGCTGGGTTTCGGATATCAGAATATTTTTAGCCGAAAGACGTCCACTGCTGGATATAGACCTACCCCAATCGTCGCCACATCGACCGGCCTTGGTTTTCTCGCATCTAGCGGATTCCAGCAGTCTACCAGCTCATCGGTTCACCTTCCAACGCTGCTTTCTGGCAACAGAGGTCATTTCCCAACATTCAACGATGACGTTACTAACCTTCTTCTATATTTGTTTCCAGACGGTGTAGTCCTAATCGACCCAGAATATGTCAAAGACAGGAAGGTGTTCGGCCATGTGCTGGCCGCCTTCAGGTATGGACGAGAAGACCTGGATGTACTGGGTCTTACCTTCAGGAAGGATTTGTACTTGGCCGCTGAACAGGTAACTAATCTTCTTGATATGATTTGACTTGAAACAGAGTTGAAGAGAAAATCTGAAATTTTCTAAACATATTGAACCCTATCTCCACTACTTAATGCACATATTTCTATCAAGAATCTATTATCTATTTCTTAGCTTCGACTCTGTGTCAATGTACCTTAACCCTTATTGGAACACTACTCCAGACTTTTTTGAGCCTTGAATTTTTGTATTTTCTTTTACGGTTTGCCTACGTCAAAGTTTAATGAAGACTTGAGTTCGGTCGGTATGCAAAGCATAAACCTTTTAGGAATAGTAGGTATAGAATAACTGATGCTTTGTTTAGCGAAGTATTCTTAGTATATTAAAGTAAAGTTAGAGACGAGAAAAGAATGACTCCTTTGGTCTCTTTTTACAAGCTTTTATTTAACTTGCAATGTATGTATGTATGTTTGTATGTAAGTGTGTTCGGGTCAAATATTGCAACTGATTTTTTTAGCAGTTGTCCTCCACCGATTAAGGTGAAATTTTGCATAGGTACACGTTTATTTTGGATGACAATGCATGGTCAGCGAAGTGTCGTCATTCTAAATCCAATATGGCGGACGGGATAAGATGGCGGACTGGTTATTTATTGTGCACTGCCATGGGTGTCAAATGAAAGGGTTTGCTGAGAAGAATTCAAAAAAAAGTTTGTTTATGAGTAACTTATTTCTATAAGTAATGGTCTCTTTTTTCTATTTGGATTTCTCACTTGCATTTTTCCGCTGTACCGGTTGGTATTCTTTTCTGCCTATCCAACTCACCCAGTATTGCCAGCTCTTTCATTTATCACAGTACGATAACGTTTTAAACATCGCGTTCATTGATTTTTCCCATGTAATACTCGTTGAGCTCGTTAAGCCACAAATCGCGTTGCAAATCGGTCATGTTTTGATAGTAAACAGATTATCGGAGATTCTTCACACCGTTTTGAATGAGCAATCAGCTCTTCAATCAGTACACATAAATGAACCTTGATTTGCGATTGAACTCGTTAATTGCGGATCGGAAGATAAATATGAAGCGAGTTTAATGTAGCTGAGAAATGAACAAATTTGTTGTGCTTGGTAGTTTTCGCCAGGTAAATGATAAATGATTTTATTTCTGTAAGTTGGTTTGTACAAACACTTTTACATGTCGATCATATTTTTTAAAACTACATGAGTTCGGCGTTTCCTATCTGACTACTCTGAGAAGAAAGGCAGAGGCAAACTCAGAGGTCACAGTCTCTTTTAAAGTCCAGACAAAATCTTGGTTAGATCATGTGAAGGTCATGTAGATTGATGTCTGAATTGGTCTTTTGAGGAAAGAACCAGCCAGATTGAGTGGACCTGTCCAGTCAGTGCACGCATTTGTCAGTAACCGAGCAGCTCAACTCAGAATTTAAGGAGCTCAATAAAGTACACTTTTTATAATGTGGATCTTTAAAATTCGGCTGAATAAAGAAAATGTACCTACTTTTTCTGTCTCAAGTAAAGTTTCAATGAATTAAATTCGTAGCGTAGTTATGTGTCACAAGGATTAACGCACTCCTTGTACCTAACCATACCTATCTACAAAGCTTTGGTGTATTAAGATGGTTGGACATGGCATGGTAGGACAGTAGGCCATTCATTTCGGTCTTAAAATACCTAATTTCAATAGAGTTCTACAAATTGACACTAATTGCTAGAAGCACCAACAATGTTCTTCCACACTACATTTAATCACCTCATCACTTCACCTACAGATATACCCAGCGATAAACACAACAAAGCGCCCGCTGACCCGGCTGCAGGAGCGCCTAGTCCGCAAGCTGGGCGCTGCAGCCCATCCCTTCTACTTCGAGCTGCCCCCCCATTGCCCCGCCTCCGTGACGCTGCAGCCCGCCCCCGGGGAGACCGGCAAGCCTTGCGGCGTGGACTACGAGCTGAAGGCCTTCGTCGCCGACTCACAGGATGATAAGCCACACAAGAGGTAGGATTGATGAATATGGAAGTATGTGTGAAGGCGATATCAGATAGAGAAGTTGCAAGTTTGTTTGTAAGGGTTCTGTCCTCAATGCGAAAATACACACGCTTGTAACTTGTATAAAAGTGTGCATCTAGCGTGGCATGTGTATTTTCGCCCTATGACGAGTGTTAAGCTAATATATCTGTTCGATTTCTTGTTCACACAGCACAGACATTATCGTAGAAATGAACATCTACTCGTTCTTTCCCTTCAGTATCGCAGATCACAAATGAGTCTGAATTACTCTATTGGTCACCCATAAATGCATTCCGACTCATATGTGGTCATTATTTATGTTTATCCGTGTTAAAAATGTATTTATTTCTTTCATGATTAGTCTAATATAGTGATTATTGCAATATGTTTATCGATACTAATGTTCATCTTCTTCGTGTATTGCTGTTAGTTAACTCTAAAAAGTAGTATTTTAAGGCCAATTTGTGTTTTCGTCCAAATAGTGAAAGTCCAAAATAACCTATCTGATATCGCCTTATGATGACGTATATTTTAACTTTGAGTGCCCCCCGTCTTTGCCCAACATTTGCTGACACACACCTCTTCTACTTTACGCCGTTAGCACACCCACGCAGCCGGCTGCGACAGCGTTACGGAAGCAGGAAAAATTGTTTGAAAACGTATCGCGTAGCGCAACGAAATCGCAGCGGTAAGCGTCATTGTGCTAACGCCTTTAAGCTTTGCTGAATGAGCTGGAATTTGTAAAGTTAGAGCTGGGGTGCTCAGACTGTCGATTGCGATCGGCCGGTGGCAGACTCCATCTCAGTACCTCCCAAAACGTATAAAATCGAGAAAACATTGGCGATCACTGATAAAGGTACAAAGACACCCGTAATGTTTTTCACTTTGTCTGAAGTGAGAATATTGACTCAAAAACAATATGTTTTCTAATAAAACCAGTCAATTTGTTTCATTCGAACCTGATGATTTTGAGTTTCTGTAGTAGATGTGTAAATTTTTTGAGGTCGATCGACGACGCCATAAGTCTGAGCACCCCTGAATTAGTTTAAAGGCATGCGCGGCGCTCAAAAGAATGTGTGAGAAAGCTTATGTAGACAACAAAATCTGTAAACCTTTTACTTTTTTATACATGGTTTTTAATTGGTTGGCAGGAATTCAGTGCGGTTAGCTATCCGGAAGATTATGTATGCGCCGAGCAAGCAAGGAGAGCAGCCATCTGTCGAAGTGTCCAAAGAGTTTATGATGAGCCCTAACAAACTGTATCTTGAAGCTTCGTTGGATAAGGTAACCATCTATCAATATTCATAGGTCCATACGTACTGTGTACTAACTGGCGATTATGGGTACATCAAGAAAAATATCGGTTCATTAGAATATTATTAACTTTTACTCCTAACATTTTTTTCTTCTATCGTTTTTTTATGTACCTTAGAGACAGTGTTTCTAAAGCCTAATTTGTCATGTAAACTTATTCTTTTTTTATTAAATTGAATTGAGTGTTTGAAGCTTAAGGACTAGATAAGATGTCTGTGATAATAAATAATATTTGTTTTAGTCTTTAGATCTCCTTAATTCTAATTATTTTACCTTGTTCTTCGCATGAGATGTTTGGCTAGTGTTATTATTTTTAAATTTTTTCAATAGTTCTTGTTTATTATTGTAATTTTAAACCTTATTTCATTGACCTTAAAACAATTTTTTTACTATCTAGAAAATGATCTATATTTTTTTCTTATATCCTTCTCTAGACACATAAGTCACTCAAAACACAATTTCTGTGTGTTTCAGGAGTTATACCACCATGGCGAGAATATAGCAGTGAACGTACACATAGCGAACAATTCCAACAGATCAGTGAAGCGCATCAAAGTGTCTGTCCGTCAGTTTGCTGACATCTGTCTATTCTCCACCGCGCAATACAAGTGCACCGTCGCGGAGACCGAGAGCGAGTAAGTTTCGACCTAATTGTTATTTACATAGAGATAATAATCTAAAGTGTAGCGCATCAAACTGTCAGAAGGTCAATAGTAGATGAATTTCGACCTAATACATATAATAATAGAGTCTAATGTTAAAGTGACACGC
This sequence comes from Orthosia cruda, assembly GCA_964057195.1. Classification (NCBI taxonomy): domain Eukaryota; kingdom Metazoa; phylum Arthropoda; class Insecta; order Lepidoptera; family Noctuidae; genus Orthosia; species Orthosia cruda. Next base: position 32,010,740 of record OZ059832.1, read on the forward strand.
GTCAAAGTTCTGCTTCCAACCATCTGTATGTTTTCCACCGCGCAATTCAAGTACACAGTCGCGGAGACCGAGAGCCATTGAGTTTCGACCTTATTGCTTAAGCTATAAAGTCTAATACGAAAAGTGAAACACTGCAAGGTGTCATGGCCACAGAGGCTAGTAAGTTTCTATCTTATTTGCTATAAAAATAGAGTCTAATATCAAACGTAACAAACATAAGGTGTCAGTGCAGACATCATTCTGTCTTACTACCACGCAATAAAAGTCTACTGTTATAGAGAGCTGGTGAGTATGGAAATTATTTTTCTATTTGTAGAATTATATACTTAATTAGTGACAAAAAATTGTCACCTTATATTATCATATAGAGTGTAATAGCAGAATTAAGCACTTTAAGACCTCCAGACCTCATATTTATTTACTGTTAATTGGAAAATTAAAAACTACATAGTTCATTTGTAAAAAAATAAAAATGCTTATCAAAACAATTGAATACCCATTCAATTGGTAACACTGTGGTACCTACCACAGTTGCCACAGTACCTATTCAATTGTTTGCAAGGTCTATTGTGTTTCAGTGCACTTGCATTCTGAAATCAATCGTGTTACCTCGGTTATATACTAATAACAGGTATATATTAATATTAAAAACATAAATTTTATCATTAAATTCTGTTTCAAACCGACCTCATATTGATTCAACCACAAAATATAGCCACAGCAATTTTCCTACCATTCAATGTATTTACCTAAAAACAGCTGAGTAATGTCCATTTCTGATTCAGGGAGCCCAAATCGATGGCTGCGAGACTGTTTAAATTCCCCTTTATCGGGATATTCACTAAGAAACATCCCATGCAGTCCGCGTAAGTACAGCGTGTATGCCTGCATGATATTGATGACAGATCTGTTTGCCCCCACTCGCTTCCTACAAAATGCCTGGAGTTTGACACACATACATTATACATATCTACACAATATTTTGGGACCAGAGATGCCCTGTCTTCTTAAAAAAAAACTTACATACGAAACATCAGCAGTTGTTGAACAAGTCAAAAACAAGACCGCTATTTAACCACCTGAATACTGTGGGGTCAATGAGAAAAATACTTACATACGAAACATCAGCAGTTGTTGAACAAGTCAAAAACAAGAGCGCAATTTAACCAGCTGAATACTGTGGGGTCAATGAGAAAAATCATACATACGAAACATCAGCAGTTGTTGAACAAGTCAAAAACAAGACCGCTATTTAACCACCTGAATACTGTGGGGTCAATGGGAAAAAAACTTACATACGAAACATCAGCAGTTGTTGAACAAGTCAAAAACAAGAGCGCTATTTAACCAGCTGAATACTGTGGGGGTGGAGGGGGTTAATTACTTTACTATGTTATATTTAATCAACAACGTGCCTGCCCTAAGGCGGCTTGTACCGAAGTGTCCAGCAAAGCTAAACAAAAACATCTTCATCTATTTTCCTTGCGTTCCGATTTCAATCACCTTCCAAAAGTAAATAGTTATCTGTTGCCAGTCATATAATAGGCCGTTAGCCTCTGAATAGGTTAGGAGTCCTCACAATACCTTAATCTCAAAAAAACAAAAACATCACACATCACACACATCATCATCTTGTAAGTAGATTAGTCCTTATTACCTCCCAACTTTTTGTTCTAATGGAACTTAAAAAAGCAAAAAATACGGGTCCAATATTATTTTATATCACTGACGGACAAAATAGAATTATCATTTGCCTACCAAGAATACATCGCTATTACTCAACTTTTCCTATCTGATACCTTTATTGGCTGCGCGAGGATTAAAATAGGTTTTTAAAAAACCAGCAAACATTGTCCCAAACTAATGTTACAGATACAAAGTTTTCGATTGTACATTAACGGTTGTGGTGAATTGACTCTTACTAACTGTTCTAGATTTTAATTTCTCTGCCCATTAAAATTATAATTTCAAATCAGTGCCTAAATCTAGACCCATTTAAAGTCAGGCCATGAAAGCTATGACGGTATTGGCCATTGGTTTTATATTTTGGAAGGAAAATATATCATTTCAAATGCACGTGGTTTTGGTTTTATATTCATAAGGTATAAGAAACAAACGATAATAGTACACAACGGTAAAACGGTTCCATCGCGTAATTTATATTTTTAAGCGTGTGATACCCAATTTAACGAAGCTGTCCCAACACTCGCAGAATCAAAACTTATTCTATTTTGAATCCCATAAAAAAGCAGCCTAGTGTTGTCCCCCTTATAATAAAGGCTTGTTCTTTTTATTCCAATACTATATTTGCTAGGACATATTAACTTGGAAATTGGGCTGGACAGGACACATGCTTCGATGTAAACAAATGGAGCAAAGAAGTGACCCTATAGTACCCAACAGACAGAACTAAAAAACAGGGCAGTTCAAAAAGAAGATGGGAAGACGACATCCTCATAACTTTGGGGCCTTGTTGGACTAGAGTTGCAGAAGACAGAGCACAATGGGGGGAATTGAAGGAGGTTACTCTAAACATTTGTTATCAGCCAACAATGTGCATATGTACCCACATTTCGGTAATAAATGGCTTTATTATTACATTTGCCAGCGGTTCCGCCTCATGGGCATCGTTCCAGGGATAAAAATATCTTGAGTCCTAATACGGGCAAACTTAACTAACGAGGACTACCTGGCGAAATCTCTAACTCTTAACTCTTAACTCTTCGGGGTATACAGCATTCTAATTTCATGAGGAAATTCTGGAAGATAAAGGGTTTGACCCCATGAGAGAGTTTGACAAATTCCCACTAAATAATTATGTATTGCCCAAAAATATTGGACTCTTTCATTGGTGAAGATAATCTTTTCGAGAATCTATTAATGTTTGGCAATACCTAATTATTTAAAGACTGTTTGTCATACTCTTTCATTGGGTCAAACCCTTTGCCTTGCCGAATTCATTTACGCAATTGGGCGGCAGGCGTGATGTTATCTTTTGCTAAGCCAAACCATGGTCAACCTGTGTGCCAAATTCCGCCCAAATCCGTTCAGTTTTGATTCATTAACAAAGGTCCAAAACATAGAGATTTTCACATAGTGGGATGTACTAAACATTAGTGATTTTCCAGGGAGGGTTGTCCAGTGGGTCCCGGGTTCACGCTGAGCAAGGTGTTCACGGTGACGCCGCTGCTGGCCAACAACAAGGACAAGTGGGGGCTCGCGCTTGATGGCCAGCTGAAGCACGAGGACACCAACCTCGCCTCCAGCACGCTGTGAGTATGACACAACATAACACAACCCTCACCAACATCATTTAGCCGAAAGAACACCCGTCCACTGCTGAACATAGCGCCACATTAAGTTTCGCCACATTGACCGGTCGCGTGCGTCTCGCATCCAGCTGATTCCACCAGGTTATCGGTCTACCAACGCAGCCATCACACCATCATTATTTTTACTGTACTGGCAATGGCAAAAATAAGTATGCAAGCAAATAGAAAAATACAAAAGCGAGTTGAGAATAGATTTTGACTATCTGCACTAAATGAAAACTCAATTTTTGCTTTTGACTATACACGAGAAACTAGGAGTATTAAACACTCGCGGAACGAAAATATCTTATTTTTCACATTATAACTGACAAAATCTTGAAAGATCCGCCACACGATTTTCACCATAAATAAATGTTATGCTAAATGTTTAAATTCCTGTTTCAGTATCGCGGATCCATCGCAGCGAGAGAACCTAGGAATCATAGTGCAATACAAGGTCAAAGTGAAGCTTTGTCTCGGACCACTTGGCGGGTAAGCATAAGTATACAGCTTATAATTAATTCTCCACTTAAACCAAAGTCGTGTAACTCACCGTCTCAATAATTCCTTTCAAAAGAAGTAGGGGTGAAAATATAGGGAACTCTGCTATAGTAGTAGCAGAGTTCCCTATATTTTCACCCCAATAATGACATACGTGCTCACACATACAAACAGAAGACACAACAATCTTTTCATGGATTTGATTTGGTATTATAGAAAACATTATAAAATCGTTATTGTATAAAATTTACGTATAGGTGTGTCGGTTTCTGTGTCAAATAAACACTTCGTTTCCCTCTATTAACTCCTCAAAGTTTTGGAACTGAACATAAAATGTCATTTCTTTCAATTTGGTTGTTATAATTCCTCAGAACTCTAAGGCTGACCGCCTTATATAACTCTAGTCTCTCTCGTTATCGCGAGTGTTTTAGTTCTGATCCCGGTGGTGTAATAAGAGATCGAAGAGAAAGAGGAAGGATTGTTGGTAAAATTCTTACACACAAAGGTTTGGCACCCCGGCTTATGGAATCATGCCAACCCAAAACCAAAAAAAAATTAAACTCCTTGGTAAAATGATAAAAAAAAATAGTTTATTGAAAGAGCGAGCTCGATTCTTTTTAACCCCCGACGGAAAAAGAGGGGTGTTATAAGTTTGAGGTGTGTTGCTGTGTATCTGTGTGTCTGTGTATCTGTGTGTCTGTTTGTCTGTCTGTGGCATCATAGCGCCTCAACGGATGAACCGATTTTGATTTAGTTTTTTTTGTTTGAAAGGTGATTGTATCGAGAGTGTTCTTAGCTATGTTTGAATAAAATCGGTTCAGCCGTTCAAAAGTTATGCGCGTTTTACTGTTTAGGTCGTGATGTTTTCGCAAGATAAATGTGTCGGGGGTTTTTAAAATTTTGAAATTTTGTTTCACCTCGGATTGATTACGTCGTCGACTTATGCAGAAAAGCTTCAAGAAATTCAATGCAATTAATCAAGAGAAATTAAAATGCAAAAACACACAAGCGAGCTTGAAAATTTAAAAACCTTGCCTCGGATAGGTTTATTATTAGCACTTAAGATTTTCTTTTATCATTCATACCGACATGAAGTCGACTGTAGCATAAAAGAGCGATAACTAAAATGCAAGAGCGGGCGAAGCGAGCTCGAAAAGTTTTAGCACTCTGCATCCGATAGGTAAATCCGCCTGCAGTAGTAGGTACCGCTCAAATACTGGATTTGCGGGCAGATACAGCACCGCATTTCCCGTAGCTAAATTCAGGCCGTCGAAAAAAAAGTTCGGAACCTGTTGTAAAATGTACGGCACCATGAAGTCTGAAGGCTCACAAGGGATCACGCGCTCTGCCCGTACGGAAGAGCTGGAGTCTGTCTTCTAATAACTGATATCTATAGACAAAGAAATGAATAATCGAAACCAACTTAAAAAAAGAGTCCGCGATATCAGAGAAAGTCATACTCCAAAGAAAAATTAGGAAGACATCACAATACATACCAGTTTAGTCTAGATAACTGCGCTGAAATGATCTGCACTATATTCGCGGGACAGCACGAACGCACACAAGAAGAATATCCATGTATAACTCAAAATTTTAGTTATAAATTCAACAAGGAAAATTATTTCTTCATTCCACGGCGTTTTTTTTTTTTTGTAATGGCGTTTTTTCATCAAAAATTCTGACTTATATTTTCTTGTCAATCGAAATTTAAAAATTCGTATAATGTAACCGGCCAGTTTGACAAATCAATAAAACAAATAAAGAAGAAGACGAGATGGCAATCCGTCTTGTAGCGGAAAGCTACAAAGTCCTTTGAGTAGCTAAATATTTTATTAGTAGTGATTCTTGGGAGAACCCTATGCTAATGATGATGATGTGCTATCACGTAATAGGGAACAGGACGGTATGGAAGAAGAAAACGTGTTGCGCCGACCACAAGTATCATGGGACGAGGGCAGGAAGATGATGATGATTCTCGGTGGATCCATAACTTGATACTTGTAACAAAATGGAGCAGGCGCTGTGTGTATGGATGATAACAATTTGTTCTTTGTGCAGGGTCTAATTAACGTATTTGGCGAAACTTTGCAGAAGTGATGGATAGAAAGAAAGAAAGAAGAAAGATATCTTATGACTAGATTATATGTAGACTATGTAATTACGGCTAATAGCAGAGACACTGACTACTGGTAGTTTAGTTACTTGAAGATATTGACTTCCGTTTTTTTTTTTGTTTGTTCTTCGATATTACTGGTAGTTTAGTTACTTGAAGATATTGACTTCCGTTTTTTTTTTGTTTGTACTTTGATTTTACTGGTAGTTTAGTTACTTGAAGATATTGACTTCTGTTTTTTTTTGTTTGTACTTCGATTTTACTGGTAGTTTAGTTACTTGAAGATATTGACTTCAGTTTTTTTTTGTTTGTACTTCGATATTACTGGTAGTTTAGTTACTTGAAGATATTGACTTCCGTTTTTTTTTTGTTTGTACTTTGATTTTACTGGTAGTTTAGTTACTTGAAGATATTGACTTCTGTTTTTTTTTGTTTGTACTTCGATTTTACTGGTAGTTTAGTTACTTGAAGATGTTGACTTCCGTTTTTTTTTGTTTGTACTTCGATATTACTGGTAGTTTAGTTACTTGAAGATATTGACTTCCGTTTTTTTTTTTGTTTGTACTTCGATATGTAAATCGATATTTATCTCATATTTTCGTTGTCCTTAGCGATCTGAGCGCAGAGCTGCCGTTCATCCTGATGCACCCCAAGCCGGAGGAGGAGCCGCGAGCCGCGCCCGACGCCCCGCGCGCCGCCGACCACGACCTCATACAGCTCGACCCGCACCCGTACGTATGAGATCATCTAACGAATGAAATTACATCCATAAAACTAAAGACATGAAAGTAGGGTTAATGCAGTAGAAATGCGCTCCTTGCGAAGTATGTGTGGGGTAACTTTAAATGATAGGTTGAGGAATGAGGTAATAAGACAATGTTGTGGTCTAAAAGAAGATGTAGTGACTACAATTGAAAAGAGTATGTTAAGATGGTTTGGCCATGTTGAGAGGATGAATGAAAGGCGACTAACGAAATGTATTTACAAGGCAGACGTGAATGGAAACGCCGGGAGGGGACGCCCTAGAAAGACATACATAGACCTTATAAGTGATGTTCTTCAAAAAGGCCAAGTGCGCAGTACTCATAACCGGCGTGTGTGTATGACTATGAGCAAAAGTATGTAAGGATCGTAGCAGGTGGCGTTCTGTAGTTTCTGCCTACCCCCATGCGAAAAAGGCGTGAGTTTATGTATGTATGTATGTATGTAAAACTAAAGACTAAGACCTCAGTCAAACTTATTCCATGTCTCTCTCCAACAGCGACGAGAACGGCCAAGAGCAGGACGACGACATAATATTTGAGGACTTCGCCCGCCTCCGACTGAAAGGTGACGCAGATGCCTGAGACTCAGCCTAGCCCCCCTCTGCGCGCACATCCAGCTGCCCCAGGGGACCAGTCTGCCGTGTACAGCGTACCGGACTCTACACACTCCGCCACCTTCGCCGCAGCACAACCACATGTCGCCCCCGCGGCTGCACAGCGCCCCCCACTACCCATCCGCCCCCGCGCGCAGCCGACACCATCCTCCCCCCTCCCGCCGCCCGTACACCGCCAACTCCTGACACACCTTCAAGCACTTCGACCGCTTGTGGCCCTCCCGCTGGCTGCCGCGCCGCTTGATGCGCAAACATTTTGACAAACACGTCATAGAGAGCCAAGATTATGAGTTCTGTGAAATAGAGCAACTGTGCCAGGTTAGGCGTACCACCCGCAACGACATTCTCATAAGCCTACGTTCGCGGCTAGGTCGACCACCGCCCTGGGCGCCTTCGCCCCCGCCGCACTTGGTGGCTGCTCAAGTGTTGGGTGTACCAATCCAGGCCCCGATCGACAAAGACTACCTAATGATGGTCTACAATCCTCAAATCTCTAAAAGCAAAAAAACATCGATTTAAATATCTATCAAACTATAAAGCCGATTATGACTAGATTTTTGAAATATAGGGTTCAGCAATAAAGAGGATTTTGAAAAATATGTAGATCCTATCGTAAAGAATGAAACGTGGGATTTGAATAAGTATACTAATAAAATCGCTGGTAACAAAATCGGTGGTATCGTATAAATGTTGTCGTTTATAACTAGCACAAATAAAACGCGCGGAAAAACGAATACAAGCAAATACAATCTGTCCATGAACATTCACAATCCCTGTACAGTGTATAATCGAGAGGATTTGACTATTCACAATATAGTGAACGTCTGTTGGATATACAGCGACGATGCACAAGTGACAAGCTACTACAATATCCAACATTTACGTCACTTATATCCAACACATGCTCACAAACAACTAGCGTTATACTATAATAAAGAATTTTATATAATATTCGATGTATATTGTATGTGAAAATTTATTTTAATAGATGTCTATTGATCAAATAAGCGAGTACAATGTTTAATTACTTTTATTTTTCACTATCATTGGCCATTGATTTTAGGAGTAGTACAATGTCGACAAATGCATTTAATAGTGTAAAAGAAGTGTTATATCTCTAACGTAATGTTTACTTTTCGATGGTAGCGTTGAATGTCTTGTTGTTGATGTTGAACATAAAATGGGGTCACATTAAATTAGTTTGCGAAACCCCGCAGACTTGACGAGTAATATCTAATGACGATAAAAATATTAACTACAGCTGCACTGGCCGCTGGTAGTGTGGTACAAAAAATGACGGTTGTTAGGGTTCCGTATCTCGAAAGGAAAAAACGGAACCCTCATAGGATCACTTTGTTGTCCGTCCGTCTGTCTGTCTGTCAAGACCCTTTTTCTCAGGAACGCGTAAAGGTATCAAGCTGAAATTTATATATCAAATACTCAAGTCTAATGTCCCTTAAAGCTGTGAAAAAATCAAACTTCTAAGCCAACGCAATCAAAAGATACAGCCGCTTATGTCGCAAATTTTCCCAAATTGTCGACACTCGCAAGGGAATCAAAACCTACAGGGTACTTCCCGTGAGCTCAGAATCTTGAAATTTGGTACGAAGCAACGTCTTATAGCACAGATAAAGGAATAATTGCGAAAACCGTAAATTTTTTAGTTACATCATATAATAAAAACATTTTTAATAATTTTAAACGTACTACCCCTTTCCTCATGAACGCGCAGAGGTATTAAATTGAAATTCATATCAAATACTCAGGTCTATAATACCTTTAAGCTGAGGTTTGTACGGAACCCTCGGTGCGCGAGTCCGACTCGCACTTGGCCGGTTTTTATTATCGTCATTAGATATCACACGTCCATCACGTCTACGGAGTTTCGTTCATTAATTTAATTTTACCCAGTATACTGATTGTGTTGACTTTGTGAAGAATGGGAGCCTAGTGTGGCAATATGTAAGTGTAACCGTATTTGTGCACAAATATTATTCCCATAAGGTTCATAATACCTTATTTAAACAACGGAATAATGCTCCTTTTGCCTCTTAAGAGTTCGCCTGTAGCTGATCGAGCATTTCTGTATAGCAGTGGTCAGGTGGGAATATATTTATTGTAAGAATTAAACAGAAATAAGCTCGCCGGTTGCACTCCTCTAATTTATACCTGTGAAGTTTCCTTGTCGACCACTCTTCAACCTTATTTCTGAAGTTATAAGGGTGAAAATTGGTCAACGTACCTTCTGCTTTCCGTTCTGTCTGCCGCTTTCATCTACAATCCACATGTTGACAAATATTCCTGATTTCCTGAAATAGCACGTAACTGAGAGGTAATACGGTCTGTTATTGCTTGTGTTCACAAAGTCATCGCAGTGTGTGGCACGCATGTGGCCTTCTTATGTAACAACAATTAAACAAGTGTAATGATTGTTAGTTTATCGTATTTACACTTCTGTGTTATATAAATTAGAGTCAAATTTTGTTTGTGCTGTACATATTACTTATTGTGGAATTTATTATTATTGTTAGCTGCCTTTCTCGACCAAAATGGAGGTTTATAACTGTTAAAATACAAGATTATCTATATTTCCCTTTTTCGAGAAACTCAGGCAAAGATTACACATTGGATTTAAATAAATGCCAATCAAATATCTGCTTTATTATTTTAATCTGAAAGCTCTAATTTGTATCACACAAAAAATAATACGTCAGTTGCTTGTAAGCTTACCTGTCTTCATCATCATACCTTCGCAGCTCTACCGCTAAGCTATACGATCGTAACAACGGGACTATTTTGTAAATAATTATGACCTACGTATAATTTGTATTTGGCTAAATGCACTAGACACTATCTCCAAACTAGCGGTAGCCAATCAGGTCATAGCAACCAAGATGTGTTAGCCAATCAGAGGTAACTACACCATCTGACAGTTTGTTTGATTCATGAGAATGGACTGAGCGTCCGGGTGAGTTAATACGAGCGCAAAAGTATGAGAGAGATAAAGCAAATTTGCGGCCAGTAATTGTCTTTTACTAGAATTTTAATGAGTTCTTCACATTGGTCGCAGCGTCGCTTTGCCTATTTCTACTGAGTGGTTAAGAGTTGGTATTGCTCAGTCCATTCTCTGGAACTTATTTAAAAAATATCTGAGGTGTTTATTAACTGCCTAACGGATTCTTAATTTAAACTCTATATAAAATTTAAATATAGAACATGCTAAGCATCTGCTAATATCCATAACGGATCTATCACAGTGCGTTGTTACACGTCTACACAATGGAAGCCAACATTGGCCATCATTACCAACTCCATATCCTTTGTATCATAGCGTTTTATTGCCAATAAGATTTTAATTGCATATCTACTGACTAATAAAATGCAGCTTCTTATACCACCAATGTATAAAAAGATAACAAATAAAATATGTAAAAGTATATTTTAGTATATTTATGTTATAGATTGACTCCGTCTGTGTATATGGCGCGGTCGAGACGAGACGTTGACACAGGTTTTATACTAAGGGTCTTCGTAAAATAAAACTTGGATCTTGCAAACAAAATCATGTTGTCTATGCAATTCCTATGAGAGCTCCTGTGGGTTCCACAAGCAAATGAGACATTTCAGCTTGTGTATCTGCCATGGTAACGCCTGTCTGTGAGGCCTACCGAAGATGTCCATAAACAAAAGAGTATCGGTAGTGTAGAATCTGTGGTGACGTGACGTCACCTAGCGGCGAGTGCACACTAACGTCTTATGATATTCATTCTGTGACTATGTACATTAGTTTCGCTGTGTACAGTTTAATAGTTATGTATATTACGTGGCATGTTTCATTGTATACTAAGCTTTATGATGCACTAAAGTATTCTATTCTTTAACACTCGGACGGGCCGAACATCAGAAAGGCCGTCTAGATACTTTTTTTTTCTTATGAGACGTAAAAAGTCCAAGCTTTTTTTTGTTTGTAATATTTTCTACGTGGTTAAAATCCATAGTATCTTTTTTTTTCTCACTATCGGGTAGCGATAACTGCGCCCTCTAACGGTGGCTTCGGTCTCACTGCTTGTTATACTATCAATTTAATTTCACAAAAATAACGTTACAATGCATTAAATTATTCAGTGTTTCGTTTATTGTCAAGTTGTATTATTTATGTATTTTAAATGTAAGTGTTAAGTGAAAATAACTATATGTAATATTGATAGTAGGAACAAAATAAAAAGACGAAACAGTGGAATTTACAGCCAATAGGTAATTATAGCATGGCCTATGCTGGCACAATACTCTAAGTACAATTAGCCATTTTTAATATACATAATTTATACTTATCAGAGGCTAACTTTTTTACTTTCCTTGCACAAATGTAATTTACACAGTCATGAGATATGACAATTTTTCTTCATGTATACCACTTGGCTGTAAAGATAACTCTGTATGATAAATCCTTAGCTAGTACTTCCAATACCCAATATTATGTTCGATGTAAGTACTAGCCACACTGAAATCACTTCTTATACAGTTTACAACTTTATATGTATCGCAGTAAAGTTCAGGTTAGAAGGTTCCAATTGTGGCTGGTATTACACCGTAGTCCTGTGCAGAATTCATTCACTAATGTCAAATCGCACACGTTCTTTTATTTTTATTTTACATCGAAATGTTTTTGATGTATACTTTTTTCAATAAATAATATGTAACCAATGATGTCTTTTATATCAATTTTCTTACCTTAGTAGGAGACCTTTCTTGATGTTGGTTAAAATCAAAGTATATCGCCCTACCATATGGTATTACTCAGTACCAGTATGAGCATCAAATTCATTCATACTACAAAAGAGTAATCTTTCATCTTACAAAGGAGGGCAATCCGCGCGATCTATAAAATAAGTCCTTGCGAGTCCCTCAGAGATAAATTTAAAGAGATCGATATACTGACTCTACCTTCACTTTATATTTTGGAATGTATTTTGTATGTCCGCAAAAATCGAGGGCTTTTCAAAACTAGAAGCGACTTCCATAATTTAAATTCACGCAGTAAGCACGAAATTGTAATACCCAAATTCAGATTAACTAAAACTAGGAAGTCTTTTCTTATAAACAGTATACGCTTTTATTACAAGTTGCCAAAGTCAGTTATAGAACTGACCGATGGAAAGTTCAAAAATCACATCAAGCGTGTCCTTATTAAAAAAGCATATTATAAAATCAAGGACTACGTTGAAGATAAAAAAAATTGGCTTGAGCTCCTTCTGCGCATGCGGCTTCCCTGGTAACTCATAAACGGCACAAATATGTGGATGTCTCTAACTGTTCTCAATCTCATTTTCTCTTTTTTTTGTTTGTTTTTTTTTTAATTGGACTTTTTACAATGGTTCGCAATCATCTTTATAGCCCTTTGCTAAGAATAGTTACAGCACTGATAACAACATTTGTGCCACATGTTAAATTTAGTCTTTATATATATTTTTTTACCGTTGTATTGATTCTTTTACCGTTTTTTTTGTGAATGTGTGAACATTGTAGGCCTTCTAGATGTTAGTTAGTTAACATTTGTTAACTTTTATATATATTATATAATCTTTTTTTTTTAGTTTCTTACGACTTATTGACGGGCCTACGTTGTCCCCCCATAGTACTAATGCTGTAATATGGAAATATTGTAAAACCAAACCATTTTTTGATTTTGATTTTATGCATCCGAAAGAATAATTGCCAGTATGTTCCCACTGCTGGGACACAGACCTCTCTGTGAGAGGAAATGGGCCGTAATCCACCATGCGGGCCCAGAGCGGGTTGGCGGATATCACATGTTCTCGAATTTTTGTTTCTAGGACATGTTGTACCTCAATTTATTTTCCTTCACAGTTTTGAAAGCAGTAGTAATGAAATATTTTTTTAAAGTAAACCGCCTTCCTGGGTTCGGGACTTGTAATTCGTAGTCGTTACCACTGAGCCACCACTGCTCTCTCGAAAGTATTAATCGAGCGAAAACAGGCGCACGCACTCTTAGACGCGAATGTATGCCAGTCGCGAGTGCACTCGCACTCGTTGTACAAGAAGCGGTGGAGCTTACGACTAAGTACAGTCGGTAATAGCTTTTACGTTACCCACCCTAAAACGAACGAATTTAACCCTCTGCCTGTAACATTAAGGGTAATTCAATTTGTATGTGCTTCTGACTATCGCTACTCAGTTAACAAATACAATAATAATACAGATACGCAAATTTGTTCTTTAAAACGTTAGCGATTGATAACTACTAAAGTTGTCAAAAAATAGAAGGCCCGTTTTGACAGCTATAAAAATACTTAATAACTAGCTGTGCCCGCGGCTTCGCTCCCGTCTACTGCCTATCTTACCATACTTACCTACCTACCCATCTTACCTACCTGCACAGAATATTATTTACACTAGGGAGAAGAATATCGTTTTCATACAAAAAAAGTAAAAATAGTTTGCAGTTTGTGCTGCGCGCCCACTCCAGGGCCTGCAGTCTCGACATAGATAGCGATCGTTATCTCGTAACGATCGGTCGCTAAGTCCTAACGATCGGAAGATAACGATTTTTGGTAGTCTCGACAGTCAAAGCTATCGATTTTTGACGTTTGTCATCGCAAACTTAACGTATATTGTCGCTAAGTTAACGATTTATCGGTATGATATCGAATTTCCTAGCGAGCATTTTTGACAGCCCGATAAGTGTCGTAACGATCGTTATCATTGGTTTTTGAGGTTACAAAAACAATAAATAAATAATAATTAGAGTAATATGGCTGTATAGTATTAAGCGTGGGCTTTGGTCGTGCTAGAAAACAGACTCGATATAATAATGAGGCGGAAAAATGCACGAAACCGGCGTGAAGGTGAAAATCCTTTGGATTTAGAGGATGGCCAATTTATCTATCTTTACCGAATAAACAAGGACGTTTCATGAGCTCGTTGGTGAACTTCGTCCATCTATTCAAAGATGAGGGCCTTACGGACTTTCTGTGGAGTTTCAAGTGAGTGTCTATGCGTTGGGTACTTAATGTGCCTAAATAATATTTCTATTATTTTTTTCTAATATCCAAGATGTAATGTAATTTTCTTCATAATAGTCAAGTGGGTGCTAACAACTACATATTGGCTTGCAGTGGGGCTGCAGCATAAGCTAAAAGTCAGCCGATTAGTACATGCTGTAACTTTGGCTATCAATGAAAACCTTTTAAGATGATACGTTAAATTTCCCATGATCCAAGAAGAACGGTGTGCAGTTAAAGAGAAGTTTAGAAATGCTCCACAGCCATAGACTGCACACTACCCACCACTCATAGACTGCACATATAAAAAAATTATCAATGGGGACCACCGTACATGGCTGCTTGGTAACTAATAATAAATGTTTATTATAATCTGCTGAAAGTACATTCTATGTTTTATCTTTTAGGTGATGATATATATCCTCTGAAACCATGGTTGAAGACTCCTTTAAAAAATCAGCACCCAGGGAAACCGGAGTATCAATAAACAAATACCTGTTTAGTTTAGTTTAGTTTCGACGGGCTGTTTCCGCAACTCCACGACCAAGCGCGTATTTTGCGTACGGGTGGGATTCAGTCACATCATTCGATCCACCCCAGCTCCTCGAGGAAGGCCAGCAGCGCCCTGGTGCTGCCGAGGATCTCCTGCAGGGTACCTGGGTTGCCGAAGTATTTGGCCCTGTAGCCAGCGATTACAGGGCAGCTTAGAAGTAGGTGTGCTGCCGTCTCTTCCTCCACCATGCAAGCTCTGCAGAGTGGGCTGTCCGTGATACCTAAGACAAAGAGGTGCTTATTAAAGGTCCCATGTCCAGTGGTTACGGCTGTGACAGCTCGCAACTGTGGCTTAGTTAGTCGTAGGACCTTTTTCGTGAAACGGCCATCAATGAGGGGTAGTGCCTCCTTGGCCTGCCTACATTCGCTATGATCCATCCATAGCTTGCTGTTTTGATCCCTAGTGCGTTTTCTTACCAGACCGCGTAGGTACCCGAAAGGTAAAGGCACTATGGGCTCCGGGCCCACCGGTGCCATATTTGAGCCTCTATGGGCGAGCTCATCCGCAGCGTCGTTCCCTCGGGAGTCGCTGTGTCCCTTGATCCATTGAATGGTTACTTTATTGTGCATACCAACCTGGTTCAGGCGCCGATGACACTCGTAAATCAGCCCTGAATTGACTGTGTGGCTGTTTAGTGCTTGCAGGACGGCCATGCTGTCCGAAAGTATACGTATAGGGAAGTCCTTTACCTCCCTCGTCAGGAAGTCTGTTTTTAGGTGTCTGTCTCACCAACGCATAAATACACATGTATAAAATATAAATTACATGAACCAGAAGCCACCACACCCACTCTCATGAAGATGGCCTACAAGTAACAGGTACCTAATCAAATGATTTATTTTAAGGTTTTATTATATTATATTTATTAAATAGGTATACCTATATTTGCATAACATATAAGTTTCCCTAGATCTTTATACCTATTTCATTAGCATCTCCATTTATTTGACCCAAAGGTGATATATAATGGCTTATAGCATCAAGTCCGACTTATGCCGTTGTGTATCATTGTATGAATACTCCTAAAATCTTGTTTTTGTTATACAGGACTTGTGTGGTGCACTGAGTGAGCTGTTGCAGAGTGCATAAGAAGACTCAATAATACTAGTTTTACATAATTTTATTTTATTGACCCTCTGTGATTTAAATAAAAAACATATAAAACCATTTATTATTTTTATTTACAAAAGTTGTAAAACTGTCCGCTATTGAATTTGCAGCCTATGCAAATAGCATCCACGCCTCGGCTTGTGCCTTGCCTGCCTCTGGCAGCGTCTGATTGCACTTGAGTTGCAGCTGCCACCATCTGTAAAAAAATAAGATGTACTAAAAATGTCTCTTAATGCTCTAGTGTGCTAGTGATTCTAATAATAAAAAAGAAAATGGCATAGTATCCGGGCAGTCTGTGCCAAATGACTCTACACTAATTAAGGATGTTATGCGTCTCTCCACTTCAGTCAAAGAAGCAGTGATGACGCCTCGGTTGCCAGTTTGAATGATTTGTTTTTATAATTATGCTGCCTTGGTGCAGGCGCAGCTTTTTAAGTCTATCCAAACCTGTAATTAGGATACCTATTGTATTCTACTAAATATAAATAAAACTGACGTGGCTTGTACTTACATTTAAAAACCAACTTGATATGTAACGTCATGCATTGCTCGGGCGACTTAATGGATCCGTTTGGGAGTTTGTCGAGTTCCTCGGGAACCTCCTTCCAGCATGTTTCAAAATTTGCCCGTGTGGAGATATGGACGGGCTTCTAAAGTTGCCAAATGCGCATCAATATGCCTCGAAGTACGCCTGAAACATTTAAGATATTCATTAAGTAAACACAAACTACTTCGGACATATGCAAAGTATTCAATTTAGTACCAAAAATAGGAATCGAAAATGGTTGTAGTTTGTTATTACCTGACGCTCACGCTGCTTGCTAGCACTCGGGCTAGGGCCTGCGCCTGTGTCACTGTCCTCCACTATAGAAATACAGTTCTTTTCCAGTTAATCAATTCCAATAATCCAATTCTATCTCATTGTCGTATTTTGTGTACAAACAAACTTGACAATTGACATTGACAGTTTGTTTCCCATGTTCAACGTCTGTGTTGCAAGGAAGCGAACTATTTTCTTCTTTGTTATGCGTATTTTTAAAAACGGCATAAGCTACTTACAAGTTTCGCTGCAAAAAATTGTTAACATGATAAGGTTTACCTATCTTCTGCACAATTTTCAAAGAAAAATCGTTTTTTTTTAATATCTTGTCTACCAATTTTCCCTATGATACAAGGATTTTTTTCAACTGCCATAATTTTTCAAAAAAATCACCGCACTATGAATACGAACATCGCTAGCCTACCGACAACGTTAAGTCAATATAGTGACAGATTTTGCACGCTAACTCGGCTATCGAGACTTGCGTTTATCGTTAGCGTCGTTACGGCAAGCGTATTTTGTCGGTAAGAGATAACGATCGTTACTTAACGTAGCGATCGCAAACTATGTCGAGACTGCAGGCCCAGGGCCTGCAGTCTCGACATGGTTTGCGATCGCTCGAGTTAGCGTGCAAAATCTGTCACTATATTGACTTAACGTTGTCGGTAGGCTAGTGATGTTCGTATTCATAGTGCGGTGATTTTTTTGAAAAATTATGGCAGTTGAAAAAAATCCTTGTATCATAGGGAAAATTGGTAGACAAAATATTAAAAAAAAACGATTTTTCTTTGAAAATTGTGCAGAAGATAGGTAAACCTTATCATGTTAACAATTTTTTGCAGCGAAACTTGTAAGTAGCTTATGCCGTTTTTAAAAATACGCATAACAAAGAAGAAAATAGTTCGCTTCCTTGCAACACAGACGTTGAACATGGGAAACAAACTGTCAATGTCAATTGTCAAGTTTGTTTGTACACAAAATACGACAATGAGATAGAATTGGATTATTGGAATTGATTAACTGGAAAAGAACTGTATTTCTATAGTGGAGGACAGTGACACAGGCGCAGGCCCTAGCCCGAGTGCTAGCAAGCAGCGTGAGCGTCAGGTAATAACAAACTACAACCATTTTCGATTCCTATTTTTGGTACTAAATTGAATACTTTGCATATGTCCGAAGTAGTTTGTGTTTACTTAATGAATATCTTAAATGTTTCAGGCGTACTTCGAGGCATATTGATGCGCATTTGGCAACTTTAGAAGCCCGTCCATATCTCCACACGGGCAAATTTTGAAACATGCTGGAAGGAGGTTCCCGAGGAACTCGACAAACTCCCAAACGGATCCATTAAGTCGCCCGAGCAATGCATGACGTTACATATCAAGTTGGTTTTTAAATGTAAGTACAAGCCACGTCAGTTTTATTTATATTTAGTAGAATACAATAGGTATCCTAATTACAGGTTTGGATAGACTTAAAAAGCTGCGCCTGCACCAAGGCAGCATAATTATAAAAACAAATCATTCAAACTGGCAACCGAGGCGTCATCACTGCTTCTTTGACTGAAGTGGAGAGACGCATAACATCCTTAATTAGTGTAGAGTCATTTGGCACAGACTGCCCGGATACTATGCCATTTTCTTTTTTATTATTAGAATCACTAGCACACTAGAGCATTAAGAGACATTTTTAGTACATCTTATTTTTTTACAGATGGTGGCAGCTGCAACTCAAGTGCAATCAGACGCTGCCAGAGGCAGGCAAGGCACAAGCCGAGGCGTGGATGCTATTTGCATAGGCTGCAAATTCAATAGCGGACAGTTTTACAACTTTTGTAAATAAAAATAATAAATGGTTTTATATGTTTTTTATTTAAATCACAGAGGGTCAATAAAATAAAATTATGTAAAACTAGTATTATTGAGTCTTCTTATGCACTCTGCAACAGCTCACTCAGTGCACCACACAAGTCCTGTATAACAAAAACAAGATTTTAGGAGTATTCATACAATGATACACAACGGCATAAGTCGGACTTGATGCTATAAGCCATTATATATCACCTTTGGGTCAAATAAATGGAGATGCTAATGAAATAGGTATAAAGATCTAGGGAAACTTATATGTTATGCAAATATAGGTATACCTATTTAATAAATATAATATAATAAAACCTTAAAATAAATCATTTGATTAGGTACCTGTTACTTGTAGGCCATCTTCATGAGAGTGGGTGTGGTGGCTTCTGGTTCATGTAATTTATATTTTATACATGTGTATTTATGCGTTGGTGAGACAGACACCTAAAAACAGACTTCCTGACGAGGGAGGTAAAGGACTTCCCTATACGTATACTTTCGGACAGCATGGCCGTCCTGCAAGCACTAAACAGCCACACAGTCAATTCAGGGCTGATTTACGAGTGTCATCGGCGCCTGAACCAGGTTGGTATGCACAATAAAGTAACCATTCAATGGATCAAGGGACACAGCGACTCCCGAGGGAACGACGCTGCGGATGAGCTCGCCCATAGAGGCTCAAATATGGCACCGGTGGGCCCGGAGCCCATAGTGCCTTTACCTTTCGGGTACCTACGCGGTCTGGTAAGAAAACGCACTAGGGATCAAAACAGCAAGCTATGGATGGATCATAGCGAATGTAGGCAGGCCAAGGAGGCACTACCCCTCATTGATGGCCGTTTCACGAAAAAGGTCCTACGACTAACTAAGCCACAGTTGCGAGCTGTCACAGCCGTAACCACTGGACATGGGACCTTTAATAAGCACATCTTTGTCTTAGGTATCACGGACAGCCCACTCTGCAGAGCTTGCATGGTGGAGGAAGAGACGGCAGGACACCTACTCCTAAGCTGCCCTGTAATCGCTGGCTACAGGGCCAAATACTTCGGCAACCCAGGTACCCTGCAGGAGATCCTCGGCAGCACCAGGGCGCTGCTGGCCTTCCTCGAGGAGCTGGGGTGGATCGAATGATGTGACTGAATCCCACCCGTACGCAAAATACGCGCTTGGTCGTGGAGTTGCGGAAACAGCCCGTCGAAACTAAACTAAACTAAACAGGTATTTGTTCAGTTAGATTTTGCACGCTAACTCGAGCGATCGCAAACCATGTCGAGACTGCAGGCCCTGGGCCTGCAGTCTCGACATAGTTTGCGATCGCTACGTTAAGTAACGATCGTTATCTCTTACCGACAAAATACGCTTGCCGTAACGACGCTAACGATAAACGCAAGTCTCGATAGCCGAGTTAGCGTGCAAAATCTGTCACTATATTGACTTAACGTTGTCGGTAGGCTAGCGATGTTCGTATTCATAGTGCGGTGATTTTTTTGAAAAATTATGGCAGTTGAAAAAAATCCTTGTATCATAGGGAAAATTGGTAGACAAGATATTAAAAAAAAACTATTTTTCTTTGAAAATTGTGCAGAAGATAGGTAAACCTTATCATGTTAACAATTGTTTGCATCGAAACTTGTAAATAGCTTATGCCGTTTTTTAAAATACGCATAACAAAGAATAAAATAGTTCGCTTCCTTGCAACACAGACGTTGAACATGGGAAACAGGACTTTTTGGCGGGAAGTCAAACGAAGCGGTAATTTTGATTTCGCAAAAAGTTTATAATTAAATAATTTTACGGAAATACCAAATAAATAACATCTGAAAAAACTTCTAACAACCATGAGTATCACCAGTGGTGGTGAGGAGCCACCAGATCCTGGGGAAAATAAGAAAAGAAAGTATAACAAAACTCGTAATCCTGACGCCAATAAGTATAACATTTATACTAAACTAAATTATAAAAGACTCTTCATAGAAAATACTAATTCGGAATATGTTGTATACGTCGAGTCAACAGAACAGGAGAAGATAGGGAATAAAAATCCTATCACACTCACCAATTTAATATCCGACAATGTTAAAGGAGTCTTAGGAGTACATAGAATAAATTCGCACAAAATTGGAGTAACTTTCAGAAAAGCAGCTGCGGCCAACAATTTCCTGAAAATGGAAGACTTTCTATGGAAAAATAAATTTAAAGCATTTATACCATCATATTTGACGGAAAGGATTGGAGTATTGAGGTTTGTGCCCAAAGAACTCTCCAATGAAGAAATTTATAAAAATATAGTGTGCGACTCTGAAGTAATTTCTATTAAACGATTCATGCGGAAAGTAGAGGGAAAATTAGTGCCTCTCTATACAGTTGCCGTCACTTTTGCGTCAACATCCTTACCGCAATACGCCTATATTAAACTATTCAGATATGAGGTGAAAGCATACATACCACCATTACTGCAATGTTATAAGTGTCTAAAGTTTAACCATTCTGCTAAGGCTTGCAGAGGCGAACAACAATGCTCTTCCTGTGCTGGTCGTCACTCCTACAAAGAATGCGATGTCGAAGAGATCACATGCATCAACTGCTCAGGTAATCATCTAGCCATTTCAAGAGACTGTCCCATTAAAAAACAAAAAATTGAAGAAAAAAAGGCCAAATTTCTTAAGCAGCAATCGTATGCCACTGTTGTGAATTCACCCCCTACATTTAATGAAAAATCTTTCCCTGTTTTACCTAAGGTTACTGTTAAGGATAAAACCAATGATACTTTAGATATTAAACACATAGCAAATAATGATATTATAATTAGCGCAATTGTTAAATCGTTGGTCACATTAGGAAACAAGAGTGACTCTGATGGGCCACTCACACATAAGAAAATAAAAGAAATATTTTTATCAAATTTAATTTAAACATGGATAATTATCTAAATATTTTACAGTATAATATACAGAGTTTACAGAGTAAAAAGAGCCTATTACAAAATTTATTAATTGAAAAAAGTATAGATATCTGTCTTCTTAATGAGACTTGGTTTAAATCGAATTCTATAATTCCACACTTTCCCACATATAATTTAATCCACAAAAATTCGATAAATTCTCATAATGGAGTAGCCATTTTGGTGAACCATCGTTTAAAATACAAAGTAGTTAATACACACTTCTCAGAATCTATTCAAAATGTATGTATTACAATAGAAACACAATCTGGAGCAATGGCAATACTTTGTGTATACAGCCCTCCCAGTATCAGGTTTGACTCAGCAAAGCTAAAGGACTTAATCAATAATATACCAAAACCTTGTATAGTTATGGGTGATTTTAACGCTCATAACATAGCCTTTGGATGCCATAGTGACAATAATAGAGGTAGATGTTTATATAATATAATTGATGAATTTGACTTATGTATTTTGAATGATGGATCACCAACAACTGTTCCTTATCCTAATAGACAAGCTTCAGCGATAGATCTTGCCCTTGTTAGCTCTTCAATAGCTCATTTATGTAACTGGTATGTTCATGATGATCCCATGGGTAGCTATCATCTTCCAACCTTACTTGAGATCAATATTCAACCATCTATGTACGACACGTCACCTCCTGTGAATCAAGAGAAATATATTTATAGTAAGGCAGATTGGGATAAATATTATAGCCTGTCAGAAACTTGTTTTTCCCACTTGGACTCAATAAATGATTCCCCTTTCAATGCATATAACCATTTTATAGAAACATTGAATGATTTGAGGAATAAAACAATTCCAAAACGAAAATTAGGTGCAAACACAGTTATTAAAAAACCGGTCCCATGGTGGAATACAAAATGTAGTGATGCTGTCGCAAAATCAAAAGATGCATTGAAGTATTATTTTTCTCAACCGAACATAGACAACTGGATAATGTATAAAAAATTAGATGCAAAAAAGAAAAGAATTCTGAAGGAAGAAAGTTCTTCTTCTTGGCGTGAATTATGTAGTAGCTTCAATAGGTTAACTCCAGTTTCTAGGATATGGGGATACATTAAAAAATTTAAAAAAATTGGATCTAATCGAAACAAAAACATCAATGATGAGTGGATTCCAAGATTTTTAGATAACTTGGCAGATTCTACTGAAATAAATGACAATAGGCTTGAGTATTTGTTCGAAAATGCTAAGGAAAATGTTGTAAATGTATTTCTCAAAAACAATTTCACTATAGAAGAGTTGAAATCATCTTTAAAAAGTAGGAAAGATACTACACCGGGATTGGATGACATACCTTACATGTTAATAAAAAAATTACATTTAAATGCACAAACAACATTACTTAATATTTATAATAAACTATGGAATGAATTGGTAATACCTGAGTCTTGGAAAACACAGTGTGTCATTCCAATTATAAAACCTAATAAACCTGCAAATAGTGCTTCTTCATACAGACCTATTTCCTTATCATCTTGTTTGGGTAAACTCTTTGAAAATATGTTGAAGTTAAGATTAGATTATTTTGTAGAATCACAAAGCTTAATTCCTTCTATACAGTTTGGCTTCAGAAAAGGTAAAAGTTGCTCTGAAAGCTTTGTATCTTTATTATCAGATATAAGACAGGTTAAATTAAGTCACTCTAATGCAATTTGCGTGTTTTTAGATGTAAAAGGTGCTTTTGATAATGTAAATATAGAAGAACTCATTCAAGTATCTTACGATATTGGTATACCTGGTCATATTCTAAAATGGCTCTATTCTTTTTTAAACAATAGAACTGTATTTGTTAAATATAATAATAAATTACATGGACCTAGGACTGTTAACAAAGGCACAATGCAAGGAGCAACTTTGTCTCCTTTACTTTATAACTTGTATACTTCTGAAATATTAAAATATGTAGATACACCAGGTGTAAATATCCTGCAATTTGCAGATGACTTGCTTTTGTACAGCATAAATCAAAACATGGATATAGCAATGTCTAATATCAATAAGGCTTTGTCTCAATTATACAGCTATTACCATAATAAACTTAAATTAGAAATAAGTCCAGAAAAGAGTTCAGTTTTAATTATTAGCAAAAAAGTAAATAATCATAGCAATGTTAAAATTTCATACAATAATGCAGAAATTCGTGTTGTTAAGCAACATAAATTCCTAGGTGTCATTATTGATGATAAATTAAAGTTTGATGAACATATTAAACATATAAGTAACAAAGCACTGAATGGTATTAATCTTTTGAGGCATTTAGCAGGCAGTTTTTGGGGATCTGACCCCAAAGTTATGAGTATGCTTTACAAAAGTATAGTGAGAAGCCATTTTGATTACAGCAATTTGGCATATATGAATGCCAATAGCACCTTGTTACGAAAATTAGATGTTATTCAAAATATGGGACTGAGACTTATTTGTGGTGCTATGCGCTCCACACCTATTAATTCATTAGAAGTTGAGACATGTATACCTCCCTTGACATTACGAAGATTGTTGTTGGCTGAGAGATTTTTATTAAAAGTCATGGCATCAAATGACAATCCTTTATTTAAGAAACTCACAATACATCCTGAAATCTCACAGTCAATTTCTTTCAATGCCATCTCTGCTTCTTCTTTGGTTGGTGGAACTCTACCTGAAATGCCAACAATTTTTGAACATGTAAATAATAATGCAAAAGATATTGTTAAAAATGATATTTGGCCTATATACAAAATTCCTTATAATGGTATTATCAACAGTTTTGCAATCCATTTAGACATTGTACACAATAAATTTGATTTGTTACAGTTTACAGACAATAGACCAGAACACTATGTTATATACACAGATGGATCTAAAACAGATCTTATTGTAAATGCAGCTTTCTATGATCCACAGCTAGACTTCACTAAATGTATTAAATTAAACAGGGTGTGTAGCATTTTCACTGCAGAATGCTATGCAATTTATTGTGCACTGCAGCATGTAAATAGTCTTGTACATAAGGTTCATAATATTTTGATAGTTACAGACTCCAGAAGTGTTTTGTCTGCTCTACATAATGTAAATATTTCTTTTAAGTTAAATTATATTATTTGTAATATTAGGCTTATAATCCAAAATCTACTTGATAAGTATATAAAAGTAGAATTTGTATGGGTACCTTCACACAGTGGCATTCGTGGAAATGAAGTAGCTGACACTGCGGCCCGTTCAGGCCATGACGAGGATCGATCAGAGTTGATCAAGGTTCCATTCACCGATTACTACAGCCTTTTTAGAGAACGTAATATACAGTTATGGAAGGAGTATTGGGACATAACTTTGGAAACGAAAGGCAGATGGTACGCTGGAATACAGAATGAATTACCGATGAAACCTTGGTACTATAACTTCAAATACATCACAAGAAGATTTATAACTATTTTATCACGCATGAGATTGGGACATTGCTTAACTCCAGCTCACCTGAATAGGATTCGTATAATTAACAATAGCCGATGTCATCATTGTGGAGAAGAGAATGCTGATTTGGATCATGTTATCCTAAAGTGTTCAAGTTTTAACATTCAACGTTTGATTTTGGTTAGTGAATTGAATGACAGTAATGACAATGACATTAGTGAACATCAAAGTGTTCCCCGCAGCGTTCAGGATTTATTAGTAAATAAGAAATATTTTAGTATGTTGTATAAATATATTTGTAATACGGTAGAAAAAATTTAATTAATTTTGTATTCAAAAATGTATCTAGGTTTATTACACCTACCTATTGTAATATAAGCTTAACCCAACTATGTATTCGACTGAAAGACTTGTATCTATGGTCATGAATAAAACATTATTAAAAAAAAAAAAAAAAAAAAAAAACATGGGAAACAAACTGTCAATGTCAATTGTCAAGTTTGTTTGTACACAAAATATGACAATGAGATAGAATTGAATTATTGGAATTAATTAACTGGAAAAGAACCGTATTTGTATAGTGGAGGACAGTGACACAGGCGCAGGCCCTAGCCCGAGTGCTAGCAAGCAGCGTGAGCGTCAGGTAATAACAATCTACAACAATTTTCGATTCCTATTTTTGGTACTAAATTGAATACTTTGAATATGTCCGAAGTAGTTTGTGTTTACTTAATGAATATCTTAAATGTTTCAGGCGTACTTCGAGGCATATTGATGCGCATTTGGCAACTTTAGAAGCCCGTCCATATCTCCACACGGGCAAATTTTGAAACATGCTGGAAGGAGGTTCCCGAGGAACTCAACAAACTCCCAAATGGATCCATTAAGTCGCCCGAGCAATGCATGACGTTACATATCAAGTTGGTTTTTAAATGTAAGTACAAGCCACGTCAGTTTTATTTATATTTAGTAGAATACAATAGGTATCCTAATTACAGGTTTGGATAGACTTAAAAAGCTGCGCCTGCACTAAGGCAGCATAATTATAAAAACAAATCATTCATACTGGCAACCGAGGCGTCATCACTGCTTCTTTGACTGAAGTGGAGAGACGCATAACATCCTTAATTAGTGTAGAGTACACATTTGGCACAGACTGCCCGGATACTATGCCATTTTCTTTTTTATTATTAGAATCACTAGCACACTAGAGCATTAAGAGACATTTTTAGTACATCAAATTTATTACAGATGGTGGCAGCTGCAACTCAAGTGCAATCAGACGCTGCCAGAGGCAGGCAAGGTACAAGCCAAGGCGTGGATGCTATTTGCATAGGCTGCAAATTCAATAGCGGACAGTTTTACAACTTTTGTAAATAAAAATAATAAATGGTTTTATATGTTTTTTATTTAAATCACAGAGGGTCAATAAAATAAAATTATGTAAAACTAGTATTATTGAGTCTTCTTATGCACTTTGCAACAGCTCACTCAGTGCACCACACAAGTCCTGTATAACAAAAACAAGATTTTAGGAGTATTCATACAATGATACACAACGGCATAAGTCGGACTTGATGCTATAAGCCATTATATATACCTTTGGGTCAAATAAATGGAGATGCTAATGAAATAGGTATAAAGATCTAGGGAAACTTATATGTTATGCAAATATAGGTATACTTATTTAATAAATATAATATAATAAAACCTTAAAATAAATCATTTGATTAGGTACCTGTTACTTCTAGGCCATCTTCATGAGAGTGGGCGTGGTGGCTTCTTGTTCATTTAATTTATATTTTATACATGTGTATTTATGCGTTGGTGAGACAGACACCTAAAACAGACTTCAGCACACCAAAGCATCTTTCAACGACATTCCTGACTGAACAATGAGTATTTGTTTATTGATACTCCGGTTTCCATGGGTGCTGATTTTTTAAAGGAGTCTTCAACCATGGTTTCAGAGGATATACGAGTATATCATCACCTAAAAGATAAAACATAGAATGTACTTTCAGCAGATTATAATAAACATTTATTATTAGTTACCAAGCAGCCATGTACGGTGGTCCCCATTGATATTTTTTTTATGTGTGCAGTCTATGAGTGGTGGGCAGTGGGTAGTGTGCAGTCTATGGCTGTGGAGCATTTCTAAACTTCTCTTTAACTGCACACCGTTCTTCTTGGATCATGGGAAATTTAACATATCATCTTAAAAGGTTTTCATTGATAACCAAAGTTACAGCATGTATTACTCGGCTTACTGACTTTTGGCTTATGCTGCAGCCCCACTGCAAGCCAATAGGTAGTTGGTAGCACCCACTTGACTATTAAGAATAAAATTATAAGTACATCTTGTATATTAGAAAACATAAATAGAAATATTATTTAGGCAGGGTAGGTACCCAACGCAAAGACACTCACTTGAGACTCCACAGAAAGTCCGTAAGACCCTCGTCTTTGAATAGTTGGTGAAGTTCACCAACGAGCTCATGAAACATGTCCTTGTTTATTCGGTAAAGATAGAGAAATTGGCCATCCTCTAAATCCAAAGGATTTTCACCTTTACGCCGGTTTCGTGCATTTTTTCGCCGCATTATTATATCGAGTCTGTGTTCTAGCACGACCAAAGCCCACGCTTAATACTATACAGCCATATTACTCTAATTATTATTTATTTATTGTTTTTGTAACCTCTAAAACCAATGATAACGATCGTTACGACACTTATCGGGCTGTCAAAAATGCTCGCTAGGAAATTCGATATCATACCGATAAATCGTTAACTTAGCGACAATATACGTTAAGTTTGCGATGACAAACGTCAAAAATCGATAGCTTTGACTGTCGAGACTACCAAAAATCGTTATCTTCCGATCGTTAGGACTTAGCGACCGATCGTTACGAGATAACGATCGCTATCTATGTCGAGACTGCAGGCCCAGAACACCACACTGAATCGAAAACATAATACACCAGCCAGCCAGTCCATAGCTTGGACTCGAAACCGGAACCTTGGGCGTAGTAGGCTACCGAGCAGTAGCTGTGACAAAATAACGAACCACACACGTCAACGTCATAATTGACTTTAGTGTATGATTAGATACCTAAAACCTCGTATAACTTATTTTTAGGGTTCCGTACCCAAAGGGTAAAACGGGACCCTATTACTAAGGCTCCGCGGTCCGTCTGTCTGTCTGTCTGTCACCAGCCTGTATCTCATAACCCGTGATAGCTAGACAGTTGAAATTTTCACAGATGATGTATTTCTGTTGCCGCTATAACAACAAATACTAAAAACAGAATAAAATAAATATTTAAGTGGGGCTCCCATACAACAAACGCGATATTTTTGCGATAATAGTACGGAATCCTTCGTGCGCGAGTCCGACTCGCATTTGGTCGGTTTTTTTTTGTCTCATGTCGTGTCATTCGGGATATTTTTTGTCTCGTGCTAATGCGAGACAAAAAAAAACCCGAATGGTCCCGAATTATTATTTTTACTCTAGCCACACCTGAAATAGCCCTTGAAGGTAGGTCGTTGATGCTATGTATAGAGTTTCTCGCCAAACTTTTTGGCCTGTTGGCCGCCCTGAAGTTGGCTACAATGGATGGATGAATGGAGGATGAATGGAGTAACAAATCTCATACAAAACGGTGTCTCGCACCATGTGAATTGGAAAGCCAACTTTAAGGCGGCCCAGAATTTTCGCAATAATTATGCCTGCCTATCTTGCATCACTTGCTATCTGCCCTACCTACCATTTTTAGGGTTCCGTACCCAAAGACTCCACGATCCGTCGTTTTTACCCTTTGGGAACGGAACCCTTTCGGACGGATCTGGACAGCCGTATCTCATGTATGAACCATGATAGCTAGACAGTTGAAATATTCAACGGTGATGTATTTCTATTGCCGCTATAACAACAAATACTAAAAAGAGAATAAAATAAATAATTATTTAAGTGGGGCTCCCATACAACAAACGTGCTTTTTTGCCGTTTTTTGCGATAATGGTACAGAAACCTTCGTGCACACAACGCCATCTATCGAATATGGAGTTCAACTGTCCGAGTATTGCGTGTGGTGCACAGATTACCTCCCGGGAGGTAATCTGTGGTGTGGTGTGATATTTTATTTCTTGAACACTTTAAACTCATCTAACCTTTGATAGAGTGAACCGATTGCGATGAAACAAAAACTAAGTAATACTTCAAGTTACGCATAATTTTTGCCTATTTGAGGCTTCACTGCTATGTAGATTACCTAAGATAGGCTATTGCCTATGGGCGTACCTAGCCCAATATGCTTAATTTAGCATAGCACAATTGCTTTGTTATTTGCTTCATAATAAATATTATTTTATCACATCTATTCAAAAAGAGCTAGTTTATTCTTGGTAAAGAGGGCCTAAAATAGCTCATTACCCCCTAGGGACAAAAAGTGACTTGAATTTGGAATGTGGATATTGTTAGTAAATGTTCCAATCAGCAAAGATAAGAATCACAAACCATGCGGTCGTACACGTAATTATGAAGTCGTCTTGTGAAAAACCCGGATAAAAAAGCGGGTAACTTTTTTGAACGGCTGAGCCCGGCTGAGCCGATTTTGATCAAACATATCTAAGAACACTCTTGACAAAGTCACCTCTTAAACAAAAAGAAACTGAATCAAAATTGAAATCAAATCCTTCGCACCGCTCTCGATTAAAATAAACACTCTCGCCTTTAAAATAGTTGATTGCTCAATTTTCATAGAAAGAATCTACTATTTTAGGTCTGGCAAGCTTTCCTCCGTATCGAAACGTTTAACGTTTAGTTGCTCCTAAACGGCTTTAATAATTTTGTGGAAGTAATCAATTATTTATGACTAATTTTTATCTTTTCGTACATCCATGATTTTTCCTAATAAGACCATATTAACGGTAACAAATGAGCAAAACTAAATGAAGAATGCGTCAGCAAAATAAATGGAAATCCAATCGAATTGATGGATGAATAATGATTACGAAACGTAATGCTGTCATGTCAAGACTCAAGCCGTCAAAGGCGTCAAATTCAGCATTGTAGGTTAGGTACCTACCTATGTTTTCATATTTATTGTTAATAACTAATTTGTGAGTTTTAGTTTGAGGATTGAGATACTCGGACATGTTTAAATAATATTGTTGATGTGATACAAAAACACTAATTGACACAAAGTTGACATAAATTATGACTCAAGCGTTTATTTTCATCAATTGACTAAAAACTACTCTGTAATGTTAACAGCTTTTAATATATTATCGGCAATATGAGTTCTCGAGGGCTTTCTAAGAAAGAGCTAGAGGAGTTGAAAAAGAAAGAGGAAGAAGAAGCAGCCGCTCATGTAAGTATCATCACTTCAAACTATCCAACAATAAACAACAAACTAAACATTGCAATTATCCATTAAACTTCAGCATAATTTGGTGAAGCAAAAAAAGCAAAGCAACCACATCATTGCTTACAATCAGGCAAGATAGTGATCAAACGCGAGCCTATCGAAAAAAATAAAAGTAATGAGTATTTTAGTGTCTAGATACTATGCAAGCATTGTGCTGGTTGCATTCAATTAGTCAACAGTGGCCAATTCTTGAATCTAGGCTTCACCAACTCACCACTCATACTCTATTTCTACCTAAATTCCCCTAGATATCATTAGTCACTCTACTAAAAGTTAATTACAATATTTCATAACAAATCTGTCTATGCGTCTGATCCAATTGTTTCATAAAATCAAAAAAAAAATCTATATCAAAATATTTTATTTTCAACTAACCTTCTACAGGTACTTTTGAATTGTCAAAAAAAAAAATATCTTGTTGCAAATTCGCAAGTGTCAGTCGGTTTCTATGGAGAAGAATGTGCAAGAAACGCCACGGACACTCTTTTCCATCAGTTTTAATTACAATTATTTGGTTACATAATTCTTGTTGGAAAAATACATATGTGAGTAAGATGTAAAAAGAATTGCACATAAAAGCATTTACAGTAAAACAAACAATTCAAAAAACAATAAAAGCAGGCATAGGCAGCTAAGTTATGATCGAGCCCAACTGATTGGGCTAGTTCACGAACATGATGCATGTATAAGCACCACTCAGCTCCGCCATCATGAAGGGAACCAAGTGATCCAACACATTTGCCACCATCAGAAAGACATTAGATAGTGCATGACACTACTGCCAGGGCACACACAAGTCAATGAATGACATGAACCTATAGTTCAGTAAAAGGTAGATTTACAGTTGATACATAGTACTCACACATGTGCTGTGTAGTTATATAATACTAAAAGAAAATGGGTTTATACAATAATAATATAATCATACAGTCTTCAGCAGGTCCAACACAATAATAATACTCCAAAACACCTTTTGCACCCTAGTGGTTGTGGAGCAGGACTAGCTCAATGCCAAGCATTTTTATCAGCAATGTAATCGCCCAACTTATAATATGTCTACCTGCATAGTTTGCATTTTATACAAGTTTTAAATTTTGTCTTGTTCAGTTCTAGAATGTGGGGAGGTATTTTATTGCAACATTTTTTTTTACAATTCTCCATGAAACATGAGGCTTCTTTAGCCAGTCTGAAACCTGGTTGAACTAATGTGCCTTTATTTCTAGTAAAGTAATTATTGTTTAGCCGCATTATGCACATTTCGCAAAATGTCCAACTGTCTAATTCGCAATTGGTCCAATTCGCATTTGGTTCATTTTGCAATTGGTCCAATTCGCAATTGGTTTAGTTTGCAATTAGTCCAATTCGCAATTGGTCAAGTTCCCTTTTTTAGAAGACTCCCACGTGAGGTTGGAGGCGATTCGGCTGAAGTAAAAATGCATATAATTAATGATTAACACTTATACAAAAAAATACACATATCTGTAGAAATATACTGATAAATAAAATATCGCTTTTAAATAAGAAAATAAAATCACATAAACAATTACGTAATGTAGGTTTGACCCGAGTTCCCCCCATAAGCGGCACAGTAGGACAACGTGGAGTTTTAGTGGGGAGTCCCATATAACTGCGCTATCTCCCCGTGGCCGTCCCCCGCGCTGTATGCATGAGCATTTATCCAGGCTAAAAAAATTAAAAAGGTATATAGGTAATACAAGTATTTTCATAAAGTGGAATCAAACCTATCTAGAAATTTAAATGTATTTTAACACAGTGTAAGACGAAGAAATGATTATACTACTAAACTCCGTAAACGACTTTTAATGCCTTGAACTGTCCTACTGCTACGCGATTCTAAAGCTCAATAATATCTGAATGAAAGAGATTTAGGGGAATTAAAATACCTTACAAGGATATCTTTATTTTATGGTTACACTAGTAAAAAATTCTTCCATACAAACGTAGTCTGGCGATAACTCCACTGTTTGACGGTGTATGTTCAAAATAAAAAATGATATCAATTTGTCTCATCATTATCTAGCCTTGTATGGAAACAGAAAAGTAAAAAAATACAATATTTGAAAGTTATGAGCGTCGAAAGTTCCACATTTCAACACTAATTTTAACGCATCTTTGGGCGGAAATAAATACCATAAGAAGAAGGAAAATTGCAAAACGGCCTCCATACAGGGATAGATTAGTAATTCAACAATGCATATAATTTTATTGTGAAAATATACATTTAGTAGTTTTTTCATGATATCTAGACTCCCAAAGGTCTGTTCATAAAATTTCGCGGGCTCGTTTTCGTCCTAAATCATCATTCATTTCGCTACAAATTTTCAAAAGTGCTAATTCGTACGAGAACTAGCTTCCTACTGCTCATCACAGCATCAATCTCTTTCGCACGTGTTGTGGGATGAAACAGCAAGTATTTTAACCCCGCGCACAAAATAGTTAGTGCCGTTGATTAGGGGAACCTTAATTAACGACTAAAATTTGAATTTGTCAATTTGCGCACTGGACCATATGCTAATTGGACAATTTTCGATTTGGACAATTTGCGAATTAGATAAATTGCGAATAGGACAATTTGCGAATTGGACATTTAGAGCTCACTGGACATTTTGCGAATTGGACATAATGCGCCCAAACGGTAATTATGTCCGTCGCCGTTTTTACTAAAAAGATGTATAATATTTCTCATGTACATGATGTTTTCATAAATATTGACAAAGAACCATCATGATATGATGTCTATGTCAATGACTAGTTGCTTTATCAAAGTTAGACCGACCGAAGATTCAGTTTCGGTTCGGCAAGCTTCGGCAAAAAAATCTAGGTTCGGCGACAGTTTCGGTTTCGGCAGAAAATATACCGAACCTCCAGCCGTACCGAAAATCAATGTTCGTGAATTGTCGTGCGTCATCCGGCTAACTTCGCGGCTAACCGTCGATTCCAAGTTAACCACTTGGATGACAAGAGTTAGTTGCGAGTTCAAAAAAACGGGCTGTCTCAAGATATTACTAAACACGATACTGGCTCCATTACTCTTCAACATTTATACCAATGACCAAGCGGCAAACCCTAACACGGCCTGCTTCCTGTATGCAGACGGCCTGGCATTAACCTGCCAAGCTACTGGTTTTAAGAAGATTGAGGTCAAGCTTTCCACCATCCTCTCCGTTCTCAGTTTTTATTATGCTGCCAGAAGTTTGCAGGAGCCGCATAGAAAGGTTGAACGCTGTAAATGACCCTCGCCACACAACGCAAAACCGCGGCTCAGTGTCTCGGAGACTTAAAAGCCGAAAAAGTTTCCTAGCATGCGTGGGCCGATCCCATGGTAACAAACACTACCTCGGAGAGATGCGACCTTTGGCATGAGAAGGTCATGCCTCCTATTTCATCGCGCCATCGGATAGCATTCTGCTTGTGCCCAGGCGTGCTGTGATGGTGTTGCCATGGCTGAACTCGAAAATTCTAAACAGACTCCGCACTCAGATCAGCCGCAGCAAAGAAAACCTCCATAGGTAGGATTTCTCGGATGGTACCGATTAGAGTTGCCGCGAATAGTGTTTATAGCGAATAGTCGAATACCGATTAATCGCCATTCACTTTGGCGAATAGTCGAATAACTCGACATTACTATTCGACATAAAAAAAAACTAGAAATATAAGATATAAAAGAAATTAGAAATATTTTTAATGTGTTTAATACACATTAAAAATATTTCTAATTTCTTCTAAGGTTGTGAGAAAAGAAAACAATAAAGTTAAAGAAATCTGTTTCATGTTATACATACCTACATATATGTAGTAAATTTAATTTTCCATTTTTAAATGCTGGCAACCCTTTTCTTGTACAAGTCTTTCTCTTTAGTTTACGGGGAATACCCCGTTTTGTATATGTATAACCCAGCGATTATTCATGAATATGATAGGCACAGGCACATATTACAGATAATAATTGATATTGTGTATTGTTTTATAAAGGAAAATAATTAAAAAGATTATTATTTTTAACTCATTAGTTATTTTGTTCGTTAAAAGTTTATTTTCGACGACTATTCGACGAATGCCGAATAATACTAGCTATTATTCGGTATTCGACGAATATAAAAAAATGACGAGTAATGGCGAATACCGAATAATAGCGAGTATTCGCGGCAACTCTAGTACCGATGTTCTGTGCGGCGTATCTCCGCAGACTAACCATAAAAAGTTTGACGGGAATTAAGGCCTAGATCGGGTAACAATCATGATATCCGATAAAATGCAAACTATGTGTTTGAAAGGTCTTTCAAAGTCCAAATCCCTACAATAGAGGACTGGACGAAGGTACTCATTTCACCAGAACAAGATAGTCTGGTGTGGTACACTGATGGATTCAAAATAGAATCAGGTACACGAGCGGGAATATATAGTAGAATAGAATATACTTTATTGTACACCATAAATAAAAAAGGTTACAAATGTAGCAAAAGCTTAAGGAAGATGCCAACTGTATTCCAAGCAGAACTAAACATATGCCTTAATAACCTGTGCTCAAGAGAATATAGATAGAGGAACCAGAGGTAAATCCATATATATTCTTAGTGACAACTGACAGTCAGGCTGCAATCAATGCCATGGTATCCTACAAAGTGGACTCCAGCCTTATTCTGGATGCTATCCAAACCCTAAACAGGCTTGCGAAGCATTACAGGGTAAGACTGATGTGGGTCCCTGGGCACAAAGGAATCCATGGTAACGAAGTGGCAGATGAACTGACAAGAGAGGGCTCAGCAAATGATTTTTTATGTCCAGAACCCAACCCAATTGTAGGCATTTCGACGTGTCTCGTCAAAGCCATATTTAGGGAGTTTGCAGATCTCAGACAACGAACACATTGGCTGTCTAATACCGGTCTACAACACTCCAAAAAATTCCATAGGCTCCCCGTTCAAAGCCCGGGAATGCATTAGGAAAATGAGCAGGGGGCAAATCCGCTACCTGCTTGGGGCCTTTACTGGGCACTTTGGAACCAACTACATGCTCATGAAGATGTGGGTCTAACTGCGATACCCATGTGTAAGTGTAAATAGTATCCTTAGATAATCGCACCGGCGAAGATTGTATATCGCTTTGATGGCTCGTTTATGCAGACAAAAATTTACTCAATGTCTGCAGCCCTTCCCCTTAGTAAGATACCGTAAGACATTATATATGAAAGTAACTAAATTAGACCAGCCTCGTGTACATCAATAAATTGTCAATTTTTTTTAACAGCATTAGCTGCCGTTCTTAGCCGCCCTGCAAGTGATATTTAATGGGGACTCCATTGTAACCATGAGTTAACGAATTCTAGATTCCCCTTGTTTAATATAATGTCAAAATCAGTACTTTAGACACTCAGCAAGACAAATTTTACACACTTAGTTTTTTTGCCATTTAAAACTAAATTATTACAGTGCTTGAACCTGCCGTAGGGCGTTATTTACTTCGTCAACGTGACCAGTACGTCTATTTATTAAAAAAAAAATAAGATGTATCATCAGCAAATAACACCATGTTTAGTTTGTTTTCCAATAAACTTGGTAAATCGTTTATATATACTAAACATAAGAAAGGACCTAAAGTTGAGCCCTGGGCTACCCCCATTTTCACGTTTAGCCCCGACGAATTGACACCGTTTATTTGAACTAATTGCTGTCTATCATTCAAAAAACATTTTACTAATCTTAACGCTAAATTTCAAATGTAATGTTACATGATTAACGCAGTCAAACGCCTTCGACAGGTCCTAAAAGATACCTATGGCATCTTGTGTCTCTTTCCAGGCATTAAAGATGTGTTTTAATTGGGTAACCCCAGCGTCAGTTGTACAACGTTCTTTGACGAAACCATACTGTAAACATATCATGCAAAATCTTATTCGTATTAAAATGAATGAGCATTTGATTTAGCATTATCTTTTCAAATACCTTACTGAAAACCGGCAATACGGATACTAGTCTATAATTATTTGTGTTCGCGTTTAATAAACCAAAGCTAGCGCGGGCGAAGAATTCAAGGTTTCATTAGTTTTAATTGGGATGCTGGTAAAGAAATTTACAAATTCTTGAGCATCTTTTTTGTTATGAAATATTATCAATACATGTAGCAGTAGTTAGTGTAATTCAGTTTGGTTCCATAGACGAAAATATAGATAAGTGATAACTACTTTGCAAACTTTTCTTATTAAATCAAGTACTTACTATTGTGTGATCACTACAGGTCTTCAAGGAGTTTGTGGAGACCTTTCAGGAGGTCCCCAGCACCACAAGCAAGGTCTGGGTCAAAGCTGGCACATATGATGCAGGAGCTAGAAGTAAGCAACATTGTTTTTTAATTACTTTTCTTTGAACGTGTCAGTGGAGCAATGGTGGTCAGTAGAGCAGTAGTGCTCCAGTTGTAACGGCCCCGACGGACGTGTCACCGTGTGTCGTCGTGTCGTGGGTTCGAACCCCGATAGGCGCTTTACTTTGTATAAATTATTTCATCACCACTGCTCTAAGAACGATGAAGGAAAACATCTTAAGGAAAACAACACGCTCTGTGCTCGCGTGGTGGGTTAAGGCCCATTCTCTCTCACAGAGAGGAGGCCTGTGTCCCAGCAGTGGGAACATTAAAAAGGCTGAATATGATATGATGATGAACAGTGTCTGTTTCTTAGTATCGTCTAGCTGAATATTTCTGTCTTAGAGGAAACACTCTTAAATTAATTGTAATATCCATTCCTTGGTTGGGTAAAAAGCTTTCTGAATCAATGACATAATAGTTTTATTTAATTCATAAAAAAAAATTATTTGGTATTGGTTTGCTCTTGACTCTAGTCTAGGTCAGAGGTGACAGAGACAGAGTCGATGATGGAGTGAGCTTACCCAGAAAATTCTTTTTATCATATCAACTTTACCGATGTATCTTGTTAGCATTAGTACTTGTATTTCTTTGTGAGCATTAATAACTCAATACCTACACAAATTTTTCAGAGGAAGATACCTCAGAGAGAGGCAAGCTCTACAAGCCTGTCTCTCGCTTGGATGAGAAGCGTAGCATCCCAGAGGTTGAGATGGTCCGCCAGTCACTTGTACAGAGGCCTGAACCTCCGGGCCGA
Source organism: Orthosia cruda (assembly GCA_964057195.1). NCBI lineage: Eukaryota > Metazoa > Arthropoda > Insecta > Lepidoptera > Noctuidae > Orthosia > Orthosia cruda. The sequence goes on from OZ059832.1 coordinate 32,048,333, forward strand.
CCACATGCTAAGAAGAAGGGTCAGGACAAGAAGAAGAGTAACTTGGAGCTGTTCAAGGAGGAATTGAGACAGTGAGTGTTCTAAGTAAATATTGTTTACTATAAGAACAATTTATGAGCGGAAAATTCAGTCTTATCAAGTAAATATCAATAGGGTGTGAATAGAAAAGAATATACTAAATTTCATTAATTAAAATTTTATACTATGGGTACAATGGTGGTCTTATCGCTGACAGCGATATCTACCAGATAACCTTTACCTGCAGTAGCGTGCCTAGGGTTTCAAAATAAGGCAAGCCCAATAAAATTTTAACCGATTTCAAAAAAAGAAAGTTCAATTTTCGACTGAGTATGTAGGTACCTACGTATGTATCATCGCAATTTTCTCATAAACTACTGGTTAGGTACAATAAATTAAAATCCATCTTCTTTCCTCTTCTTTCTTCAATTTCACTCACTTCAATCACACTCTTGCTTGTCGTGCGGTGAATGAGGTAACCAAAGCTCACTGAAGGCATGCTAGTGCTAGATTGAATATAATAAACATATCACTACGGTTGTTATCAACGCGCGTGTTATATTTTTAAACTTCTTCAGATAACTGGCGTGATATAGATGTCTCAATTCGTTGTTTACCAAAATTACCGAAAGAAACCATTGCACACAGGTGTTATGGGAATTTGCGTGCCTTTTAATGGTGCCAGATATGTTATTTAAATTATTATAACCAGATGTATTCCAAACGGAGTCTTCATTCGAAAAAAATATGTAGCACCAGCAATACAACTTATTAGTGTGCGAACAGCCAACAGTCCAACTAGTTTTATACACTGATCTATAAAATTTTCGTTTAAGCGATTTACTAGTCTGAGAAATACACAGAAATTAACTGTTTTTTCTGAGCAAAGTTTAAAGATTTTACCTTATCTTCGCCAATCAAAACTTGAACGCATTTTAAATCCCCACAAGGTATCGTATCGTTGTTGTAGGTAAGTCACCAAAACAATTGTATCACTGAGAAAATCTAAGAAAACACAAAAAACTTTAACAACAAAACTTTTCTCACTCAAGCAAATGAAACTGAAGCACAGACTACTAAGAGATATGAACTGAAGTGAGTTGCACTCGGGTCGTTGCAGTGTTGTCATTTGGCAAAAAAAAGTCGCCGGGTATATGAAAAATCTAGCTAGATGTCGCAAATTTTTTATTTTTAAGGTATTGCTGGAATTTCGTTATTTTCAAAAGTCGCTAGTTTTTATTGTTACTAAATCTATAAAAAAGTCTCCAAACTCGTTAAAAATCTCCAAGATCTCACAATGTCGCTAAAACGGCAACACTGCAGAGTTGGCAAGGTGACAAGGTCACGCATACGCGTGCAACTTCATAGGCATGCACTGCTTAAATCTTCCAAACTGATCGTCTACAAAGACGCACAAGTTTCTAACTCGTTATACGGCACATCGCTATAAGTGCGAAAGATACAGATATAGTATTTGAAAGCCCGACAAAAGCCGGTGCGTGTAAGCGAGATAGCTATATGTAGATGCTGCAACTGCAAATGCGAAACTCTGCGCGCGACCAATCGCTATGTGAAGTAGTGTGGCATAGGTAGATACTTTGTGTTATTTTGATAAGAATTAAGCGCGCGAACTTTTAAATAGTTCAGGTTTGATATTGATTCTCTATCGAGCATTTTAGTAAGGCATGCCGGGCTTTTGGGCTTATATGAAGCTACCGCCACTGTTTACCTGATAATGAGTGATGAGACCACTTTATCTTACTGTATTATTATGTATTATTAGAAATCTTGCTAAGCTCCAAAAATACGAATATTGCTGGATATCTAATAGCCGTATCCTAATGAAAAGAACTAAGAATTCTCCTTACATAGTAATCAAGAACGAAGCCCAATTGAAAGATCTTTCCAATTCACCTGAAGCATGACTACACTTACTGGATCTCAAAATCGATATTTGCCTGTGGGTACGCCCGAGTTGTTTAGATTTTAGAATAATACTTATAAAATATAGTACTGTGTTCGTTCTACTTTTGATGCATTCTAATCATTTATTAATTATAGTTATAGAACCTCTGCTGTACAAGTTCACTCACACTTACACATCTTACCTCTCCACACTCACACTACAAACATACAAACTCAAACTACTTCTCTTCACATTTCATAACATTTCACCGCACGCCCTTCAGCAAGCCAAAAACAACGCTTTTTTGTTCATATGCTCAAAACATCGCTCGGAATCTGTCATATTACCTAATATATAACTCTTAAATAATAAAATTCGATAACATAGACTCTCTAAATTACAATTTGGATAACTTTTCTGTATCTAACATTTACCAATGCACCCCAGAAGAATGTTTACCAATTATTAAGAACCCTTCTCCTTACCTCCAAATCTTATCGCAAAATATAAGATCTATAAATCGCAATATCCTTGGTTTAGAAACCCTTCTCACCCGTCTCTCTTTTCAGTGTGATATAGCCGTACTTTCCGAATGTTGGCTTCCTTGCTTAACTAACTCCAACCTACCAATCCTACAAAATTTTTCTTGTCACCACACCACTAAACATCAGAATCAAAGCGATGGTGTGGATGTCTACATAAATTCAAAACTAGGTCACAAAGTTTATGAACCAGAATTTCATGGCTCTGCATCTGGTTTAATTGTTGAACTTAAGTCAAATGTAGCAATCGTTTGCATCTACAGATCTCCCTCAACTGAGGACATTAACATTTTTCTCAAATCGCTTAACGAAAATTTTCCCTCCCTAAGCAATTTTAGTACCGTTGTCATCACAGGTGATATAAACTTAAACGTAGATAGCTCTTATTCTCCTTTAGAAAATCGCTGTAATGACTATCTTAACTGTCTGGCATTCCACGGCTTTTTACCGACTCATTGTCTACCTACAAAAGGAGTCAATGTCAAATGTCAAAGTCTTGACATTTGACATATCTCTTCCCCGTAACTTCCACTCGACCACAATTTCAAAGATCGACTACGCTGCCCTGGATCTGGCTATGGAAAAAATTTACTATCCATGACTGATCCCAATGCACCAGCAACTTCTCTAGTTCAAACTATTTCCCAAAAAATTACCATGAACACAAAAATCAAAAGTATTACAAAGCGTAATAGGATCCTAAAACCCTGGATTACCCCAGGGCTTCTGAGGTGCATGAGAAACAGGGATGCCCTGCATAAAAAATAAAAAACTTTCTCCTGACATTGAACTGCTTAAAATTACCTACTTAAGATACAGAAATTTCTGCAATAAAATCATCAAAAAAGTTAAAAGACAGTTCGACTCTGAGGAATTGACCAAAGCTGGACGGAACACTAAACTTTTAAGGCAATCAATTAAGCGTATCACGCACACCAACACCACTACTCACATTCCCACAGAATTATTGCCCTCTTGCACATCTCCTCACCAATCTGTGAATGATGTTAATGCTTATTTTGCTCACATTGGTAAGAATCTTGCTGATTCTATTACAAAAACACAACACCCATCCTGCCTTCTGGGTTCACAAACGTGCTCTGCGTACGCAAGTAGCCCTAACTCCTTCGCTATGCTAGGAACAAGCCCCGATGATATAATTTCTGTTATAAAGTCTCTCAAACCTAAAGCTGCAATAGGACACGATAGCATCTCCACGACATTATTGAATAGGTACTGCATGCTTCTCTCACCCAACTTATGCCACATTTTTAACCTCTGTTTCGACACCGGTACTTTTCCTTCCTCCTTCAAATTGGCTATCATTCATCATATTTTCAAGGGGGGTGACCGTGGTGCGATAAATAACTACCGCCCTATAGCGGTACTAAATGCCATATCTAAGCTCCTGGAAAGGCTTATAAATAAGAGACTTAGCAATTACCTTGAGACTAATAACTTGATCTCAAACAACCAGTTCGGTTTTAGAAAAAACAAATCGACTTCTGATGCGGTCTTAAAATTGATAACTACCAGTTATCAATTTTAAGACCGCATCAGAAACTCAATCTCCGCAAAAAATGTCTCACTGTATTTGTTGATCTTGCTAAGGCCTTCGATACCGTTCCTCTACCTTGCTTATTATCCAAACTTGAACGCTTAGGTATCAGAGACTTACAACTTCAACTTTTTCATTCTTATCTCTCAGGCCGCTCACAGAGGGTCAATATCGACAAATATTTAAGTGACGAACTGCCTATTGCCTACGGTGTACCGCAAGGCAGTGTCTTAGCTCCCACCTTGTTTTTGGTCGTCATCAATGACCTCTGTAATATCACATTAAACTCCGGAAACATTGTTTATTTTGCCGATGACACTGCCATCACCTTTTTTGACAACTCGTGGTCTAGTATCCAAACTACCGCTCAGAAACGGTTTGATGCCGTACGTAGCTGGCTTATGTCGCACTCACTCACCTTAAATACCTCTAAAACAAAACTCATTACTTTTTCTTTCAACATCAAATCACAACCTTCGACTCCCGTAACTTTGCAGGCTCACACCTGCCAATTAAACACACCAAAATGTAACTGTCCACTAATTACATCTACTGATACAATTAAATACCTTGGTATCACTCTAGACAAGCATCTCAACTTTAAAGCACATACTACTCTTCTGGCTCTTACTCGACTGGCCGTGTCCGTAAACTGATTTATTTTTTAAAAACTCTTAGACACATTGCCAACGTACATGTTATACGGTCCGTATATTTTGCAATGTGCCAGTCCGTAATCTCTTACTGTATTACAAGTTGGGGTGGTGCTGCTAAATCGATTCTCAAGCCTCTCGAGGTTGCACAGCGCGCAGTCCTGAAGGTAGCCACTTTTCGACCAATACTCTATCCTACCTTTGACCTCTACCAGAAATGCAAGGTTCTTACCGTCCGCCAAATGTTCATACTCAGCACGATTTTACAACAGCACACTAACAATCAAATTGAACGTCAGCCGACAATACCCAAAAGAAGAAACAGGGTATGTACTGTGCCTCATCCATATTTTACTTTTACGAAAAGATTCTTTTTTTATCAAGGACCATTTCTATATAATACAATAAACGCAATAATTCCACTGCAAACGTGCTGTCAGTTAACATGCAAAAAAACGGATTACTGAATTTCTTACTACAAAAAATTATGATGAAACTGAATCCCTTCTTACAACAATAAAGTAACTCGTAATAAACACACACACACTCACACACTCACTCAACACGCACGCGCACACACACTCACTCACACAAGCGCGTGCACTCCCACATTAATGTATTTTACTTTTATTAATCTGTTCTAAATTCTTTTAAGAATTATGTAACAGTCTAAGAAATACTACTTTTCCTATGTTCGGGAAATGAGGGCTGTTTGTCCTTAATACAGGCTACTAAGTAACCTAGCTAGGACATCAGATCGAGAAATTGTATTGTTACCTACTCATCACAGATGTAAACTATTAGTAAATTGTCATCCTACTTTGTAACAGACTGTACCACTTTTATGAAATAAATAAATTATATTATATATATAAATTATATTATATATAAATTATATTATATAAAATTATATTATATATTATGATTATTGGACAGTCCAACCATCCTATTCAATAAAATAAACGACTAACTGCATAATTTTTACACAAAATTATAGTGTTTTATGAGGGGACTAGTAAGTACAGTACACATATTTTCTTGATGTCCTTCGGCAAACTTCGTGTTTCGTCAGTCGTCGGCTATCTATCATTTGCCCTTTGCACTTGGTGCAGACTGGACACTCTCAATAAACTTGGAAGTATAAAGAGTTGTTAATACTCTTTTAGCATAATGTGATTTATTAAGAAAATGGGCGGCAAGCTACTAAAGCTGCTACTTTTACAGCTATAGAGCTGTAAAAATAGCAGCTGTAGTAGCTTGTTCACACGGAAATCAAAACAAAACAACAATAAATTACTAAGTTCTGAATTTAAATTATTATAAAAATAAAAAATAAATAAAATTCGTTTAATTCAGACTATTTAAATGTCCATATTTTGTTAGTATTACATTATCTTAAAACTATGTTAGTCATGAGGGTACATCATATTTGTATTTAATCAAATTCAAATCAAAATTGTATTATAATAAATGATTGAAAATAAATTAAAATAAAATTGAAATAAATAATTTAAAATTAAATTGAAATAAGTAATTTAAAATGACCCTAAATGGAAATTATATTAAAATAAATTGTTAAATGAAAACATAAATATTAAGTGACATGCAGCCTGAAAAGCCTTCCCACAGCTGCCGAGTCTGGTCTGTCTGCAATCATCCTTAGGATTCCGTTGCCACTACCTCGAATTCGGCGAATTAGTGAGGCTGACTTTTTGCGCATAATAGCGTAAAAGTCATCCACCCTCGCGTCGGCAAACATGCCCGAGGCACTGCAAAATCGAGGTAGCCGCACCAAAACCCTGAAGGCGTTATTATATTGAACTCTGAGGACATTGTAGGCCCGCTGCGTGTAGCTGGTCCATAGGGCGCTGGTGTAAAAACTTTGGCAATAGGCTCTGAACAAAGTTATTTTTACCTGTGCTGTACACTTCGCAAACCTATGTACCAACATGTTAGCGCGCACCGACAATGCCCTCCGCTCTCTCTCAATGTCCGCGTCATCACGCAGAGTTTCGGTCACAATATGCCCCAGATACCTAAACTGAGTGACCCGACTCAAAGATACCCCGTTGAGATACACTGGTGGTATATGCTCTGGTTGTTTATTATTCCCTCTGATGGGCATATACTCACTTTTTGTAACGTTGTACTTTAAGCCGTGACCCTCAGCGTAGGCCTCACAAATTCTTAATAGCTTCCTTTGCCCTCCGACAGATGGACTCAGCAACACCATGTCGTCCGCGTAACTGATGTTACTGACGCAAACGTTATCTATATGACATCCGACATGGCTATTGCTGAGCTCACCCATCAGCTGATTGACATACAGATTAAATAGTCTTGGAGACGTCAGTCCCCCTTGCCTCACCCCACACTTAAGTGAATATTCTTCAGAATATGCGTTTCCCCACTTGACAAAGTTTTTTTGGTGTGTATACCAAAAAGAAAATATATTAGTGAGTTCGGCAGGAGCCCCGACCTCTCCAAGCTTAGTCCAGAGCTTATTATAATCGACCAGGTCGAAGGCCTTCGATAAGTCAAGAAAGCAAGCATATATGGGTGTTTTCCTATCAACATAGTAACCAACTGTGTGCTTTAGAGTCAATATAGCACTTTCAGTTGACAGAGTTTCACGAAATCCGAATTGGGCATCGTGTAGGTTAATAAACTTGCTGAGCTGAACATCCAGAAGACCATCGAATACCTTCGCCAAGACAGTAGCCAGGGAGATAGGTCTATAATTATTCTTGTCCGTTACATCACCAGTGACATTCTTTGCTATAGGCACAACAATAGTTTCCGTCATCTTAGGTGGTAAGTAAGAGTGACGCATGCAAAAAGTAAAAAACATAGCCATACTCTAAATAAATGTTTGCCCGCTTGCTGCAGGTGCTCAATGCTGAGTCCGTCACTACCCGGCGATTTACCACGTTTCATGTTATTAATAATATTTTTCACATCTTTAGCAGAAAATCCAATCGGGTTCTCACACGCAGTCACGGCCTCAACATCCGCGGTAACAGAACTGTCGGCAAGTGGCGACTCGACTTTAAAATGATGTTTAAATAGGTTAGCTATATCCCTAGGCTCACTACACTCGCCCACAGTCACTGGTAAACTGACCCTACCGTTCATCTTCTTAGTACCCTTCCAGAAAGCTCGAAAGTTTTTATGTCTAACCTGTGAGGCTAATATATCCATTTTAAGCTGGTCTTGGTGTCTTTGGCAGTATTTCAGTCTAGATTTAAACACTTTTCGAGTAAGATACATGTTGTCATGAACAGGCCCACTTTCAGGTTTACCATGCTCTATATACTTTTGATATGCCTGCCTAGCCTGACTATGAGCTTCTCTCACGTGTTTATTCCACCCCACTACCGTTTTACCCTTTTTAAACTTTCTCACCTTCCTGCTTTGCACAGATGCCTCACATAAAATGTTAACAATGTCATTATATAAATTGTCAGTAATATATCTATGTTCAAAATTACTACACATATTGTCTGCACAAACACAAAATTCATTAGGGAAATGAAGGTCTTTAAGTTTACTATTACAGATGTCATAATAAATTCCTATTTCGTCACTTTCTCTATCACCCCACAAAATGTCATTAGAAATCCAATCGTCAGAAATACACTTAGGTTTAATTATGTCAAGATTACATTTAACAATTAAAGGTAAGTGATCCGACCAATACACTCCATAGTCAACATTAATGCTAGTTATTGTTTGCCAGGCTGATTCCGTGACTAAGCAGTGATCTAACCAGCGCTTACAACCATGTGCATCACTATAGAACGTATGTGTATCTGACGACCTACCAAGCTTAGCTATGTCTGCGCAAATCCATTTATTATCGTCACAAAAATCAAACAACTCGACACCAAAAGGCGCGGATAGATGCGCGTTAAAATCACCCAGAATAAATACTGATTCTACATTATTTTGTTGTACAATCGCACTAATCTCCCCTAGACAATTCGTAAACATTGGTAAGTTGTCAGACTGGTCGGTAGGCATGTACACACATATAACTACAACTTCACGATTCTCACCTGTAGTCGCTCTAATAGCCGTAATACGATCACTTTCACAATGCACAATCGTCACTTTCATAAACAAACTTTTACGCCACAGAATCGCGACGCCACCGAAAGGTCTCCCTCGCCTCACTCCGGACGATAAGTCAATCGCCGACTTTCCGGTATAGCTGAACTTATCGTTGATGCTGCCCAGGAAAGGCAGATCCTGTGGCACCAGCCACGTCTCCTGAAGTGCTACCACGTCCGCGCGCTCGCACAGTGATCTCACACATTCCACACTCCTTTTCACATTTTTGCAATTAAAACTAGCCAGTATGCTGTTTTGGTTGTGTTCCATTAAAATTTTGCACATCTGACCCCTTTCTCATACTCATCAAACTCACAAAACGGCGGAACTTGATTCCGTCCGGCCATAGATTGTCATCCAGATATAAATGTATTCTGCATTTCGATACAAACAATTTATATGCGTTGTACCCTCTACCGGATTTCATTTTAATTCTATAAAGGGTCACTCTTTCCTGCGTTTTATTATAAATGTATTGCGTTATGTCATCCTCCACAGTGTCTTTATGCACATTGGACACAAACAGTGGCACTTTAGTGTCAGCCGCCTTAAAATTACTCAGAGGTTCCGTCGTTGCCTTTCCTAACTGACTCACAAAACGATTTCGCAGACGATTTCTTTGAACGACGACGGTCCATCCAGGATCGGGTTTTGTTGTCTTGAAAACTCCGTCTTTTTCAAGATTTCTGCCATATTTAATGGATTTTCAGGCACTTCAGTGGGCGTAGTCATGGTGCAAACCGATACAGTTGCACGTACCCTCTCAGCTGTTTGTGATAACAATGTACCCGACATCGAAACACGTTGATTTCCACCTGGCGCGACACTGTGCATACTTGTGTTCCACTCGGTTCCACCGGTCTCGCTCACTGAGTTATCCTCCGGGCGCAGGAATGAGGGAGATAACACTTGTGGTGTACTCTCACTGCCTTGTTGTCCCCGTGTCGGCTCCTTGAGTCGGTTTATCATAGGTGATATACCTACTGGCCCGCTATCCATACAAAATGCGCCTCGCTTTCGTGTGTTTACGTTGTAGTCATCTATTCCCACAACTGACCCATACTTGCAATGATGTAGTTCACTTTTTATTTCCTGAAGCTGCTCAACCGTTGCGTAGTTACTTTTTACAAAATTTAACTCACTTTTAAGCAGCACTAATTCCTTAAGCAGTCCCGTAACATCAACGTGATCAAAGGTTACGGGAGGCAGTTTTCTCAGATCCCTGGCCACAAATATAGGTATTAGCTCGGGATCAGTATTCTTAAACAGAGTTATAATGTCTTCCAGGTCCTTATGTCGCTTATCTTTACGTCTGGATATTTTTCGTTTGCCCGACGACAAAGATTCAAATAATAACGACTTAGCTTGATCGATATCTTCATCGGAGTAACCCGTTGCACAAATATTTATGAGGCTCTCATTGTCCATAACATCAAGCTTATTTTGCACAAACGCCAACAACTCGTTAATTACTATATTACAAGTTTTACATTTTACGATTTTAGAGCTCGCCATTTTCTAATTGCACACCCGCACGGTTCGACGCGTGTGCACACGATGACAAAAATACGTTAAAATCCTAAAATTGTACACGATAAATCTAATAATTGATGGACATGGAAATTAGCATTAATTTGTAATCGGAAATGCGATGATTGCCGAGGGAAATTTAGGAAATAGTTGAACTGTATGTATTTTTGTGTTTATTATTATCTTCTATTACAGGATACAGGAGGAAAGATCAGAACGTCACAAATACAAAAATGTATTGCGTGAGCGCGGTGTGGTTGGGGTGGAACCAGCACTTGATATCATACCAGATATAGGATCCTATGACACTGGAGACCCTAATACCACCAACTTGTACCTTGGCAATCTTAACCCGAAGGTATGTTTAGCTTACAATACACACTGCAGTTTTAAAAAACGTGTATTTTAACTTTATGTAATCTTAAGGTATGCTAGACAATCAATTGATCAAGTCATGCTACCCACAATTTGATAGCCCACTATAAGATATAGATATAATAAAAATATAATTGGGCATTTAATCTAATTCAGCCCGTTCCTTGCTGCCTCCCCACAGACGCCCTTAGCCTAGGTCTGTACCCCGCAGAGGGTGCAATTAGAATGGTCGCTTAATTTTAAGTTTTGTTGCCCAGGCTTGGAGGCTTTAAATTTTTAAGGTTATCACAGACTAGTCTCGTTATAGTACATTACTGCAGAATCCAGTAAGTAAGACTTCCTGGCCAAGTATGAGTTAACCGGACCGAACCGCAGGTGAGGTCCGGTTATATACGAGGCCAGGATGTCTTTCTTACTGGTTGAGGCTTGTATAATGCTTTTCTCAAAAATGAAAGAAAGTTTAACAACAAATTCGTTTAATTAATATTTTAGGTTACATTCATATTAGGGCAATTACTGATAGATATTGTGATCGATTTACCGGGGGCATTTATTTATATTTTCTCAAACATGCTTGGAAATTTGAGAATTATTTTGACTACCTTCTTCGAGAAAAATCGAAATTGCAGTACAGACCAAATACATGACAGCAGCGGCCGGCAAAAGTTGTATGAAAATCCATATCTGCAGTGTGTAGCGGCCATAAAGTACATAGTAAACTCATATCTGTCGTGTAATTTAAAAATGGAACGATCTTTTTCACCGAAACATGGCAACCAAGGAGGTAACTTATCAAAGGTTTTATTTAAATTTCGAACTGGCTTGCTAATAGAAAGATGTTTATTGAAAAAAAAAACAAATGAACACTTTAAGGCTTAGCAGGCACTACGATATTATTTGCGCGGATTTATGTAGTTTTTTACCGCAATGCGTGCAGCTTCATACAATTCCATAGGCCGCAGAATGAGCGAAAAATCGCGCGAATAAAAAGGCCTAACGCGGCCATAATTATTTTTGTTCGTTGTTCGTCATTGATTTTGAAAAGTAAATGGTTTGGTTCGGTTTTCAGATATCGGTATTAGTAGTACAGTTATATTAGATATAGTTTTTGTAATATCGGTTATTTTGATATTGATATCGATATGATATGATATGTAACACATATCCGATATAAGTTACGTTTTGATATATCGGACCTATCCCTACTATTGTCCAGTAAGTAAATTACATACTTACTTACTGGACAGTTGTGAATAAGTCTCCGGTAGAATTCACTTTCTGGAGACTTTTTAGAGATGTTATGGCAATATTACATACCATTTTTGAGAAAAGCAATTAATAACCTTATAGGTTGAACCGCGAGGAGCCACTAAAAAAACAAGTGTATGACAATGCCCATTCTATTGTAGATCATTTTGTAGATAAGCTGATTAATACAAAAATAAATGCTACGGATTTATTTGTCAAGCAAATGATTTCACATTACTTCACCCCAACAGATTACAGAGCAGCAACTAATGGAGATCTTCGGTCGCTACGGTCCTCTCGCAAGCATAAAGATTATGTGGCCGCGTTCTGACGAGGAGAAGGCTCGCGGCAGGAACTGTGGCTTCGTGGCTTTCATGTCGCGGAAGGATGGCGAGCGAGCGCTAAGATGTATTAATGGTAAGAATATTAGTGGACGTATTTCATCAATAGTTCTCGCCAAATTTCTTGGCCGCCCTGAAGTTGGCTACAATGGCTGTGCAGTAGTAAATCTCATACAAAAATAGGACCGATCCGTGCCTTGCGCATCGGAAAGCCTTCTTCAAGGCGGCCAAGAAATTTGGCAAGAACTATACCAATGTTTTACGTTATGATTTCTCCGTTCAGGTAAAGAGATAATGAGCTATGAGATGAAACTGGGCTGGGGCAAGGCGGTGGTGATCCCGCCAGTACCCATCTACATCCCGCCCGCCCTGCAGCAACCCAGCAAGCCACCGCCGCCCTCGGGACTGCCCTTCAACGCGCAGCCGCCCAAGCATCTCGCTAATAAGGTAAGTGAACTTGCAGGACCGTATTTTTTTGCCTAAGTTAGGCAAATGCCGCTCGTCAATCTCGCTCGAGTCAACCGAGCTTGAACTTTTTTATTATTATTTAGAATGTTTGTAACCTACATTTGATGAAGTCATGCATTTTCATTGATAAAAACACATCGCACAGAGATATTTGACAATTTACACACCACTCGAACATTTTAAACTCTAAAGTTGCGTTAGTAACAACATGTTGCTTTGTTGCTGACAACACAAAACATCGAATTATTCAATGCAACAACTGGCAATATGGACAAAAGTGTATACAAAAGTGTGACACAATCGACTTGTGTAGCATTCTAACTTATAGCACAGATAATATAATACTAGCATACAGATGCCTGATCCCATACAATGAAACCGTGCCGACGTAACTAGCTTTTTTCGTCTGATAAAGATGATTATTTTTCTAAGAACTTCGGTCGCGTTCGATCACGTTCCACGGATATAGATGGTGTTAGCAGCGACTTGCTGTAAAAGAGTTAACTCGGTTCGTGAATACCTTTTTTTTAAATACAGCGAGGTTTTGTTTTACTATAAAACAATTTTTTATAGTATTTTTGCATGGATATGCAGTTTCATTGTACCAAAATGTGTTACAAAACAAAATTAAAACAATCGAGTGGATGCCTCAGTAATTTAAAACCGCGCCATCTATTGTAATCAATTTTAAATGGTCCATTGAAATCGTTTGGGAGCATTATGTCCAATTCGCAAAATGTCCAGTGCGCTCAAAAGGTCCAATTCGCAAATTGTCTAATTAGCAAATGGTCCATTACGCAAATTGACCAATTCAAATTATATTCGTTAATTAGGTAGTACCTGGACGAAAAATGAAAATAGACAAAACGACGTTATCTAAAAATGAAACCTACCTAGATCGATTTATCGCCCCCGAAAGGCAAAGGCCCTGCATACTAATTTTTACGAAAATCTTTAGATCCGTTTCCGAGATTTAGATCTATACTTCTATACTATCTATATCTATACTAATATTATAAAGAGGAAAGATTTGTAGTTTAGTATGTAATGAATAAACTTAAAAACTACTGGAACGATTACAAAAATTCATTCAACGTTGGGAAGCTACACTATCCCCGGGTGACAAAGGCTACTTTATATCCCTGTATTCCCACGGGAACGGACAAAACGCGGGTGAAACCGCGAGGCGTCCCCTAGTTATATATATACAAGAATTGCTTGTTTAAAGGTATTAGATAGATAGATATCCTTGTAAGGTATTTTAATTCTCCTAAATCTCTTTCATACACAGAGATTATTGAGCTTTAGAACCGCATCGCAGTAGGACATTTGAAGGCATTAAAAATAAGTCGTTTACGGAGTTTAGTAGTATAATCAATTCTTCGTCTTACTTTGTTTAAGCGTTGATGTTAAAATACATCAACATTTCTAGATAGGTACTAGATACCCATAACTATGTTGATTCCACTTTATGAAAATACTACTACATTACGTAATTTTTTTTGTAATTTATTAATTAAACGCGATATTATGATTTATTAGCCTTAATTATTTATACAGATATGTGGTTTTTTTTTTCTAATATAAGTGTTGCTCATTAATTATATTATGCATTTTTACTTTGAGCCGAATCTCACCCAACCTCACGTGGGGATCGTCTAGAAACGCCTCTCGTAATCAAGGACCTAATTGCGAACTGGACCAATTGCGAATTGGACTAATTGCAAACTGGACCAATATAGAACTGGACCAATTGCGAATTAGACAGTTGTACATTTTTCGAATTGGACATAATGCGCCCAAACGATTTCAATGGATCATTTAAAATTGATTCCAATAGATGGCGCGGTTCAATAATGAGCCCAATATTCCTTAATTTTGTGCATAGGAGAGTAAACTAAACAAGTATATATTTTTTTTGTCACTGTCTCTAGAAAATCTTAATATTTCACAAGACTCTATAACCAACCGAAGCTTATCACGCCATCTAGTGCAATTTTTTGGAACATATTTTCTTTCTTTGGGTTGGGTGCCCGTGCTTATAGTAAAAACAAGCTTTCATAATTTAAAAAAAAAAAATCTTAACAATTGCATAACTATATCTTTAAAAATTGCATTGTCACGAGAAAAAAACGTGTATGCAGTAGAGATGGGTCGTACTAGGTGAATTTTGGACTAGGTGCACCTAGTCCAAGTCCGTACAAATACTTGATCCAAATACCTGTTCTACCTAGTCCACCTAGTCCATGAAATACGCATACTTTATAGATGCTTAGTCTTTGCGTACCACCGATACGTGTAGATACGTACGTACGCAGTAATGAATTGTAATCTTCCCTTCATACTTTACATAGGCTTAGGACTGTCAACGTAAAGATTTATCTACATTATAGATGGTTGGCGTAATTAAAAGTAGGGATGTAACGATATATGAATTTGCCGATACGATACCGATACCGATTATCGAGGAAAATAATCGGCGATATCGATACCGATATCGATGGCTTAGTAGTAAATAAGGAATGATGTACTTTATATGCATAAAACTTACTTATGTTACACAGAATAAATAGGTACTCCATTCTGTAAAGTGTGGTAAAAATGGCAATTAAAAATAATGAAAAAAAAAGGTAAAATATCGTATCAACATTTATTTGGGTAACATTTATCAAGGAATCAAATCAAAATTAAATCAATATTAATAATCAAAGTTCACTTTAGGAAGATTTTTGTTAAGGAAACAAAGTTTATTCAAATTACTAGCAGATAATCTGTTGCGCAAATCATTTTGTATGAGGCCTGCAGTTGAAAAAAGACGTTCTGAGGCAACTGAGCTCATTGGGTAAGATAAATATTTTTGTGCAAGCATTTTCAATTTTGGGTATTTATCTTCATTGCTCCAATAGTTCTTTGGATCTTGTTTCATTGGAATATTTGGACATCTCGTATAAGAGTCCACCTCTTCTTGCTCAGGATGACTGGACATGTTTGATAAAGGTTCCTCCTCTTCTGCTTCTTTAATCAAACTGTCACAAGCACTCCAGATACCTGAGAAAGTTTCATCTTGCTTTTTTTGTGACTCTACACGCTCTACAGGAACATGTGTATCCCCGTTTGTAATTAAGGAGATAAGTATTCTTTTCGCCTCAATGCTTGTGGATTGTAGAAAGAACGTACGCAATTTATAGCGCGGATCTAGTGTTGTTGATAAAATAAAAGTTTCCTCACTCTCTAGATAATCAAATCTGTCATTTATTCCAGCGATCAAAATCTCTAAAAAATTATGATATTCTGGGCTGCTGTAACTGTCGTCCGCGGTCTCTTGATTATTTTTGATCTGTTTTAAAACTTTTCGCAAACTGTTAATGAGAGGTATAGCGTCAGATAAGCAAGCAGATTCTTTACTTATAGATTTTGTAGCTTCTTCAAAATAATTCAAAGTCGAAACAACTTGTTCCATCAATAGCCATTCTTCTGTAGACAATTCAGTTCTACATTTCACATGAGGCAAAGAAGCTTGAATTGCAACTCGTTGCTCTAAAAGTCTTCTAAGTGCATGAAGGGTTGAATCCCAGCGAGTAACGACATCCTGAATAAGAACGTGACAAGGAACGTTATGAGATTTTTGCATTTCTGTTAGGATTTTGCGACCTGACGTTGAATGACTGAAGTGGCCAATAATAGATCTCGCCTTTGTAATCATGGCATTTATTTTCTCTTCAAAAAACGCATCCTTCAGCACTAATTGTAAAGAGTGCGCCATACATCTGATACGTTGAACTCCCACTAGTGTTACAGCAAGCCCCATATTCGGTGCATTATCTGTTACTACAGCACGTACCTGTTCGCTGATGTGCCAATCTTGAAGTAATTGACGTAAGTTTTGAGCTATGTTTTCAGCGCTATGATTTTCGCCTTCAAAAGGAAATACTTCTAGGCAGTAGTTCTTCAACTCAAAATTTTTATCAAGTCCGTGAGCAGTCACACTTATAAAGTCGTTAACGGACGAAGAAGCATCGCTAGTCCATAAGTCAGTCGTGATAGTGATGTGCGGAAGTTCATGCAAAAGTTCCATTATTTTGGTTCTTACACGGCAGTACATGTCTGGTATTACATTTTCCGAAATATGGGGACGGGAAACCATTTTGTATTTCGGGCAAAACTGCTTAATAGTGCGTTGAAACCCCAGTTTATTTACCAAGTCAAACGGTTCCATGTCTACACATATTTGTTCAGCTATTGTTTTCGTGATCGCTTTTGCCCTAGGGTCATCGGTATCATACATGACACTTTTTTGCAGAATGTGCTCCAAAGTAGCTTGTTTTTTAGGCGGCGGACCACCGTCGGCGCTTGAGGTACCTGGGATGTCTTTTTCCAACTCCTTTTCGTGATAGCGCTTCACGTGTGTCCACATGTTAGTTGTCGTGAAGCCCTTCGATGAAACTGCTTTGCTACCACGAGAAACGCTGACATTGCAATATAAACAAGTCGCTTTTGTGTCATCATCCTGTTTTATTTGAAAATGATTCCATATACTACTTCTATGTTTTAAAGGAGTCGCCATTTTATTTATCGTACGTAACTGTATTACAGTCCTCACTTCACCCAAAAACAGACAAAATCACGAATAGCGGTGACGAGACAAGGTAAATTCGCCGAAAAACAATGCAAGTATTATTACATTATTATATTACAACGCTGTGCCAAAACTAAGTAAACACTGACGAGCGACGACCGTTAACCGCGTGCGTTGACATTTCACTGGCGGGCGCGTCCTTCGCCCCACCGCCCTCTAAGACGGGGTGGCAACATGGCCGCGAGCGCGTCGCGCGTCGCCTTCGTTCTTTTCGCGCGCTTTTCAAACTGTATCGGCTGTATTTAAATCGGCGATGCCGATGTATCGGCCTGCCGATTATATCGGCCGATATATCGGTATCGGTATCGGTATCGTTACATCGCTAATTAAAAGATTTCTATTCATTTTCCAGAGTAATTTATTAGTTTTGTTATTGTTTTTTTTTAAATACACTACTTTCTTTGGGAACCATTTTTAGGGTTCCGTACCCAAAGGTTAAAAACGGGACCCTATTACTAAGACTCCGCGGTCCATCTGTCTGTCTGTCACCAGGCTGTATCACATGAACCGTTATAGCTAGACAGTTGAAATTTTGATAGATGATGTATTTCTGTTGCCGCTATAACAAAAAATACTAAAAACAGTATAAAATAAATATTTAAGGGGGCTCCCATACAACAAACGTGATTTTTGTGACGCTTTTTGCGATAATTGTACGGAACTCTTCGTGCGCGAGTCCGACTCGCACTTGGCCGGTTTTTTAACACAATAAACACATGAATTAATGTTGTAATAAAAAATAGATATATGTTATTAACGATTTATCAAAATTTCGTTATGAAAACCGATCACACTAAATAAGTCCGCTAGTACGTGTTTGCGACGTCGAGTAGGTATCAATAAATCAAGCGAGATCACATTCGCATGACTCCGTACTTGATATTAGACTGCATCATAAAGTCTTCATTCGCATCGAGTATTGTCAAAGTACCTATTCTATAAAGTCTGCCTAGTCCCGACTAGTCTCTAGTATTCTCAAAGTACCTATTCTATAAAGTCTGCGTAGTCCCGACTAGTCTCGAGTCTCGAGTATTGACAGACAAAGATGGAAGGATTGCGGAACAGTGTAGTTAAAAAAGGACAGAATATATTCTAGCACAACACAGTGCGCGTCGTGTTACTTTTATGCCATTGAAATATGGTTCAAATTCGAATGACTGGCACACGAATTTTTTATGTATTCACTGTGCGCGTCGCGTTACTTTTATGCACTTTGAATTAGGGTTCAAATTCAAGTGAATGACACACGAATGATTTTGGCAAACATGAATGAGCTATGACTATGCTTCTTTCTCGCTTCGGTACTTTGATTCGTGCGGGCCGCGGGTGGCGTGCACTGCGTAGGCACAGTAATACTAGGTGGATCGAGTATTTTAAAAGTTAGAATAGGTGCAGCCTAGTCTCGTTAAATACCTATTCTCTGGATCTGTTCTAGTATATACGCTTCATCTCTAGTATGCAGCTCAATCGAACACTGAGAAGTAGGTAAAAAATAACTTGGAAGATTTGAACATGTCTGTGGCAGATGAAATGAAATAAAATTTTGTAATATTTTCAGATACCCCGAGTGCGACTGGGAGAGTACTACCCGAGTGATCCAGATGATAGGCAAGCGTACGAACAGGTAATTTTAAAGCTTTTAGTACCTTCACGCAGTGTATGATTAATACTAAGCACTAACTAGTATATTATTTTCCCAGATCTTATCACAATCAATAGTCAAAGTCGTAGTTCCAACAGAGAGGTAAGTGCTTACATACATAAACTCACGCCGTTTCCCATGGGGGTAGGCAGGTAGGTGCACTCATCAATAATTATGCAATTATGAGTGACCATCTCAACATACCGAGATTCGTCCGTGCCTCGGCGGATTTATTGTATCCCACATAAACTAAATAACTTTTTCCTTAATCTACGATAACGACTCATCAAACATTACCTCTCCAGAAACATCCTGATGCTGATCCACCGTATGGTCGAGTTCGTGATCCGTGAAGGTCCGATGTTTGAGGCCATCATCATGAACAAGGAGATCAACAACCCGTTCTTCCGGTTCCTGTTCGAGAACCAGTCGCCGGCCCACGTCTACTATCGATGGAAGCTGTTCTCTATGCTCCAGGGGGACTCCCCGAAGCAGTGGTCGCTTGACGACTTTAGGATGTTTAAAGGTAATTGAGAAGTTTGTTCACAGGAAATGATTTACTGCCCAAAACAAGTACAATAAATCAATAAATATAAACAAGAATGAAAAACCTCTCAAAAGGTTTTAACAGGCGGATGATGAATGAGAGATATACCGAATGGAGTAAGTTGCCTACCGTATTTTCACCAAAAATTCGGTTGATTGTTGATTTTTTTCAGGAGGTTCCGTATGGCGGCCCCCTGTCATGAATCTGTACACGGCTGGTATGCCTGATGAACTGGTGGAGGAAGAAGATGCCAAAGAGAACATCAGAGGAACGCTGTCTAACAAGTTAGTATTGTCACAGATAATATTATACTAGCATACAGATGCCCCATCCCATACAAATAAACCATGCCGACGTAACAGAGTGTTTCGTCTGATCAAGATGATTAATTTTATAAGTACTTCGATCGCGTTCGGTTCTGTTCCACGGCTATAGATGGTGTTAGCAGTGACTTGCAAGTAAAATGGTTTTCTCGGTTCATGACTATTTATTTCTTTATATACTGTGACAATTTGTTTTATAAAATATCAAAATGTGTTACTATCTAAAAATTATAAAGTCTATAATGTCACTCCCAGAATTGAGACGAATCCAACGACACCTCATATGTCATAATCCGTCATTGCGTGTCGAGTATAAAAAGTCGAAAAATTAACACGAGCGATGTAGCCAATTTCGTCGTGAGCCGAAAGCGAACATCGAAAGATGTAGCTTAGTGAGTGTTAAAATAAAGCCTTTTTATGCGAGACACGAACGATTCTTTTTCCACTACCTGATGAGCTTACTTAATTAAATGCAAATAAGTGCCAACAACAATTTATTAGAAACCCACAGACTATATACACACAATCGACGCGCGCTTTTTCGAGAGGTAACAGGTTCAGTATCATTCTGCCAGCTACATAATGATCCATACAAAGGTCATTCCGTAACTGTTATTATGTAATTTGTTATTTTTAAATTTTTGTTTCATAATCTTGTGTTCAAATGTTCATATTTCGAAACGAATATCTTAGTCAATGTTTTCATTTAGATACATACCATCCCGCAGTCGGGTAAAAACGGCATCATCCCGTCTATGGTTAGGTTATGGTGTTTTTGAGATTAGAATAATCTCGTTGTGTGTTTGAATAACCATGTGCATGTTTTTAACCTTTTGGTATTGTCATCCATACTATACTAATATGATAAATGCGACAGTAACTGTGTCTGTCTGTTACGTTTTCACGCTGAAACCGCTAAATTTAAATGAAATTTGGTATAATAATGGTATGATGTATAGATAAATGGGAAGGGTCCTTATTTCGCGGTTGTCTTATTTTTTTTTGTTATTCCACTGCCGGTTTTCTTTACCGTTTCAAGAGTGATGAATTGACACCGTTTAAATCATACATGTTTGCCCCCCAGCCAGCGCGACCGCCTAGAGGAACTGATCCGGGGCCTGACCCCCGCGCGCTGCAGCATCGGCGCCGCCATGGCCTGGTGCCTCGAGCATGCTGAGGCCGCTCCTGAGGTGCGTGTTTATTTATTTGTGTTAGATACAACAGCATATCTATACATAGTTTTGTCTATATATAGTTTTGTTTATAACCTAAATTATTTATGTAATATATTATAACATTTCATGATAACCTACAAACAAAGGTTTGATCATTCCGTTATGAGGATTCATGGCGATTCTTGCATACTCACACGACTTTGGGCAAGGCAGCATGCGTTTTAGCCACGTACATAAATGGACGCGTTTAGTCTACATTTGACAGATTCTACTTTAGGCACCATAGTCTACTTTTGACAGATTTTATATATGACAGATTCTACATAAGGCAGATTCTACCTATAACAGATTCTATTCAGACAAATTTTGCAAAAAGTGAGACTAGTTAGGAACATTGTGACATCAAAAATAATACATTTATATAGTAATCACCTTTAAACGAGCAATTCTTGTATATATATATATCTTTATATATATAATTCTACTGTACGTGTGTATGTCACTGAACTCCTCCTAAACGGCTGGACCGATATGAATGAATTTTTTTGTATGCGTTTGGGTGGAGCCCGGGATGGTTTAGATTTACAATAGGGTAGGGTAGAGTAGGTAGGGTAGGGTAGGTGGAGTAGGGTAGGATAGGTTAGATGAATGTTTGGAGTTTTTATGGCAAAACAAAGTTTGCCTGATCAGCTAGTGTATATATATAACCTGAATCTCGGAAACGGATCGATTTTAACGAAATTTAGTTTGCAGGGGGTTTCGGGGGCGATAAATCGATCTAGCTAGGTTTAATTAGGGTTCCGTACCTCAAAAGGTAAAAAAGGAACCTTTATAAGTTCACTTTCTTGTCCGTCTGTCTCCACCAATTTTCTCTGGTATGGGTGGACCTACCATGTTGATATAGTCCCTATTAGGTGTACAAAATCAAGATCCTGAGACAGCATGATAAAAAGATATAAGCAAATTTAGATTTTTGCAAAAACTTGTAAGTACCATAATTTACATAAATTTTCAGCTTTTATTATTTTTTGGAATTTTTCCTTTATTTGTTCTGTAAGACCTTACTTTTTGCCAAATTTTGTGGTTCTAGGTCAACGGGAACTACCATATAGGCTTTCGACCCAAAACCTATAGGGTACTTCCGGTTGACAGTTGGCGGTTGGTTTTGTATTTTTTTTATTGTTTTTTATTTAGTTTTTTTTTGGTTTTGGTTATATACAAGAATTGCTCGTTTAAAGGTATTAGATAGTGATTACTATATAACTATATTATTTTGAGGTCACAATGTTCCATAATTGTCTCACTTTTTTCAAAATCTATCAAATGTAGAATCTGTCATAAGTAGAATCTGTCAAATGTAGACTAAATGAATGAACTCGTACTGTCTACCAGTATAACCTAACATCTTAAGAACGCGTGGTCCAAGAAGCCACTTTTTTGAAATATTATTCAAATGAATGAATTTGATCTTAGGTGTCCACGTGTCTGGCCGAGTCCCTGGCGGGTCTGAACACTCCCCCGCAGCGGCGCGTGGCGCGACTGTACCTACTGTCCGATATACTGCACAATGCTGGCGCCAAGCTTACTAACGCCAGCGCCTATAGGAGCGCGTAAGTGTCATTACATCTTGATTTTTGATCACCATCCCAATTATTTTAGCATTATGTTTAATGATTCAAACTTAAAAAAAGCTCATAACACTCCGCGAGTGTCGCTTCGCAGTAGTAGGGTAAAAAAAAAAATCTGGGCAAATTGGGTACAAAAAAACAGCTGTTTAATACATTTTTGATCGCATAATTCGCCAAAATATAGGCAACAGCAGTTTTTTATTTATTACTTTTCAAGTAGTGTGTGTTTTTAAGTGATTGAATTCAATTAACTAATGATGATTTTATTCATGTTATTAAATATAATTAAACATCGAACCTTAGATACCTCTGCCTTCCTCGCTGTGGTACTCGCGGGCTGAATAATGTTAATTCGTTTGATATAAGTACCTAAACAGGACAAATCTTTATATCCCTTAGTTTCCAACAACGCCTTACAGAGATAATGCGTAACTGTCACCTGGCATATTCTCGCATGACGTCACGTATTCAACAAGAAGGGTTCCGTGCTCGGGTGACTCGCATTCTCCAAGCTTGGGCTGACTGGGCGGTGTATCCTACCGACTTCTTATTACACATTAATGATGTCTTCCTAGGAAATGATAAGGTAAGACATTCTTTAGCCACTTGCGACTTAGCGACACATTTCTAGTGATTTCATATATCCAACATATTCTGTTGGTTTAAAATTCAAGTGATTTGTGCAATTTTTCCCTTTTTGCTGAAATGTGTCGATATAAAATGTGCTCTATGTATATAATGCTTTTTAGATTAGTATCGAATAAATCGTAAGAGAACTTTTCTAGCTTATTGGCGCACGAGTTTGTAAATTCAAACGTAAGATAAAACGTTTATTGCAGGAGACAGACGTAGTCCCAGGCCTAGTTCTCGCTGAAGGCGAGGAAGGCAACGAGTCAGAATCTGGCGCTTCACCTGCCCGATCCTCAGCCTCTGAAGAATCCTGGGACAATGCAGCAGGAGGTCCGCTAGACGGTGCGGCGCTGCGCCGGTTGGCGGCCGAGCGCGCCAACTTGCTGACCGAGCAGCACACGCCGCTAGCCAGGCAGCCGCTCACGCCTAAGGCACGGCCGCATGCCGTACACGATGATATTGATGGCATACCCGGTAGGTAGCACATAGTAACAGTGTTACAGTACGGCCGAGCGCGCCAACTTGCTGACCGAGCAGCACACGCCGCTAGCCAGGCAGCCGCTCACGCCTAAGGCACGGCCGCATGCCGTACACGATGATATTGATGGCATACCCGGTAGGTAGCACATAGTAACAGTGTTACAGTACGGCCGAGCGCGCCAACTTGCTGACCGAGCAGCACACGCCGCTAGCCAGGCAGCCGCTCACGCCTAAGGCACGGCCGCATGCCGTACACGATGATATTGATGGCATACCCGGTAGGTAGCACATAGTAACAGTGTTACAGTACGGCCGAGCGCGCCAACTTGCTGACCGAGCAGCACACGCCGCTAGCCAGGCAGCCGCTCACGCCTAAGGCACGGCCGCATGCCGTACACGATGATATTGATGGCATACCCGGTAGGTAGCACATAGTAACAGTGTTACAGTACGGCCGAGCGCGCCAACTTGCTGACCGAGCAGCACACGCCGCTAGCCAGGCAGCCGCTCACGCCTAAGGCACGGCCGCATGCCGTACACGATGATATTGATGGCATACCCGGTAGGTAGCACATAGTAACAGTGTTACAGTACGGCCGAGCGCGCCAACTTGCTGACCGAGCAGCACACGCCGCTAGCCAGGCAGCCGCTCACGCCTAAGGCACGGCCGCATGCCGTACACGATGATATTGATGGCATACCCGGTAGGTAGCACATAGTAACAGTGTTACAGTACGGCCGAGCGCGCCAACTTGCTGACCGAGTAGCACACGCCGCTAGCCAGGCAGCCGCTCACGCCTAAGGCACGGCCGCATGCCGTACACGATGATATTGATGGCATACCCGGTAGGTAGCACATAGTAACAGTGTTACAGTACGGCCGAGCGCGCCAACTTGCTGACCGAGCAGCACACGCCGCTAGCCAGGCAGCCGCTCACGCCTAAGGCACGGCCGCATGCCGTACACGATGATATTGATGGCATACCCGGTAGGTAGCACATAGTAACAGTGTTACAGTACGGCCGAGCGCGCCAACTTGCTGACCGAGCAGCACACGCCGCTAGCCAGGCAGCCGCTCACGCCTAAGGCACGGCCGCATGCCGTACACGATGATATTGATGGCATACCCGGTAGGTAGCACATAGTAACAGTGTTACAGTACGGCCGAGCGCGCCAACTTGCTGACCGAGTAGCACACGCCGCTAGCCAGGCAGCCGCTCACGCCTAAGGCACGGCCGCATGCCGTACACGATGATATTGATGGCATACCCGGTAGGTAGCACATAGTAACAGTGTTACAGTACGGCCGAGCGCGCCAACTTGCTGACCGAGCAGCACACGCCGCTAGCCAGGCAGCCGCTCACGCCTAAGGCACGGCCGCATGCCGTACACGATGATATTGATGGCATACCCGGTAGGTAGCACATAGTAACAGTGTTACAGTACGGCCGAGCGCGCCAACTTGCTGACCGAGCAGCACACGCCGCTAGCCAGGCAGCCGCTCACGCCTAAGGCACGGCCGCATGCCGTACACGATGATATTGATGGCATACCCTGCATGTGACACATAACATAGTGTGAATGCACTACAAAAAAAAAAACTATGCTGGTTTTTGACCGTCATCTTGTACTAAACTAACAGTTAATAATAATCATCATCATCAGTCCTTAGCAGTGCACTGTTGGACACAGGCCCCTTCAGTAGCACTCTACGCGCCCTTCAGTTACTTTGATTCAGTAGCTACCAGCCTCCCTATCCTTCTATTACTCTCCCCACCCTTTCTATCCAATGAAGATCGTCGCTTCACCTAGTCTAAGGGTGTTTCACCTTTCGTTTATCGGTTCGCGGTCTCCATTTAAGAATACTTCTACCTCAATAGTTATCAGTTCTACATCAATACATATGTCGCATCTAGTCTGGCCGATAGATGCAAACCATCGGGCAGTCAGTATGTATTCCCTTAGGTTAAGACATCGTGTATGGGCGGGCAGGTCGGTGGGTACTATCGTGCAAATGAAATCACAGAAATTATTCGATACACTGGGTTTATTTTAAATAGTCACAGTTACAATCCTGCTTACTAATATTACGGATCGACACTGATTCTACGACGTCTTCGCTCTAAGGCTGTCAGTACTCGACTGCCATATTCTGTTGTCCCTTCCACACAAGTGGTTAGAGAAAGCGCGCCAATGCGTAGTTGTTCTTGCTTTGCCGCCAGATGGCGTGCTTGCGATTTGTTTTGACGTCCGTACTATTGACTAAACCCGACACATTTAATAAATCTGTAGAAAAGTCGTTTTTATATATCGAAAATATAAAGAAAAAAATTGCCAGGGTGTTAAAGGATAACTAACAGAACCCATTTCCAGCTCTTTTGAAATTTTTGTCTGTTTATCTGTTTATTTGTGCACCAACTTTTATACATAAAAAATATGCGTACTTGAAGTATCACTTAGTTTTTGTTTCAACGCAATCGGTTCACTCTATCAAAAGCTAGATTGATTTAAAGTGTTCGAGAAGTAATATATCGCCACACACGCAATTCAGATACTCGGACAGTTGAATTTTATATTCGCTAGATGGCGTTGTGCATTTGACGTCATTTTCTGAATGGCGGTGTTAAGATTCGCCGTGGAAAAATGACACTAGAAAAACCGGCCGTGTGCGAGTCGGAATCGAGCACGAAGGGTTCCGTAGCGTTATCGCAAAAAATCACGTTTGTTGTATGGGAGCCCCACTTAAATATTTATTTTATTCTGTGTTGTTGTAGCGGCAACAGAAATACATCATCGGTGAAAATTTCAAATGTCTAGCTATCACGATTCATGAGATACAGCTTGGTGACAGACGGACAGACAGACAGACTGACGGAATGTGCGTGACGAACTTCGAGGGCTATTTCAGGTGTGGCTAGAGTAAAAATAATAATTCGAGACCCACTAGACAAAAAAAAAAGGTATATGAGGTTATAGGTCTCTAATCAAAATCATACTACTAATGCCAATGATGACGTTGACGTGTGTGCAATGTGGTTCGTAATTTTGCCGCCGCTACTGCCTGAATAGCCTAATGGTAAACGCGGTGGCCTACTACGCCCAAGGTTCCGAGTTCGAGTCCCAGCTATGGATAGGTATTTTTTTTTTGTGTTTTCGATTCGGTGTGGTATTCTGGAGTGGTACTAGATGGCGCGCAGCAAAACTGTCTTTACTTTTTTTTTGTATGAAGTTGATATTCTTCTCCCTAGAGTAAATAATATTCTGTGCATGTAGGAATAGAGTAGAATATTATTTATTCGCTCAGAATGTAGGTATTTACAATAAGGTGGTTACAATAATATTAAGAGTCCTTGTACATTCTACCATTTTGGCATGCAAACATTGATGCAATTTATCATCAAACTTACAACAATTGATCAATTTATCATCAAACATACAAACATTGATATACAACACAACTAAAATTTATCAGCTAGTAAATCCGGTAATAGGTAAGTTGGGTAGGTAGGTTAGGGTAGGCAGTTGACGGGAGGCTCTTAACAGAAATGTTCACTTTTTATTTCAGTTGACGAGGATATAGACGGCATCCCGCTAGACGCCGACAGTGAAGCAGGCCGCGCGCGGGCAGGTGGGACATTCGTACCTTCGCGCTGGGAGAGTGTGGACACCGACAACATAGACGACTCCAACATGTTGCTAGCGCCGCCCCGGGCCAACAGTGACGACGACACGCCCGCGCCCACTACGCCCCTGTCGCAGCAGCAGCATGACAGGTAATACACCCCTTCGCAACCCATAAAACGACAGATATACACTTAATCCTGTACTTAATTACGCTCATACCTTTATTATATTATACTCTTTATGCTTCGTAAACTGTCCAATGTGGTTTTAAAATAGTGATATGGTGATATACACAACATATGAAAGTGATATAATAAGTTTATTGTACTCCGCATTGCACTTAATTCGGCAAAATGTGTGTAAACAACAGACTTTTTTCGAGATTTTAAATTGAATTATCCCTTTTCATATTTTCAGTTGTTTCAAGTACAATGTGAGTATCTTGTCATGTGTCATCCTCTAACAAACCCCTTATTGATTATGTGTCAGTGAGGAACAAGCTCTAAAGCGTGAGACATTGCGTGACATCGAGGTGCGCGTGCTGAAGTACGCCGACGAGCTGGAAGCAGGCGTGCGTGCGCGCAGGACCGGCCTCACGGCGCCGCAGCAGATACACCACTACAGGAGGAAACTTATCAAGAAGGTGCGTATCCTAGCTGTAACCTCTCGCGAGATAAATATGGCCGGCCTCACGGCGCCGCAGCAGATACACCACTACAGGAGGAAACTTATCAAGAAGGTGCGTATCCTAGCTGTAACCTCTCGCGAGATAAATATGGCCGGCCTCACGGCGCCGCAGCAGATACACCACTACAGGAGGAAACTTATCAAGAAGGTGCGTATCCTAGCTGTAACCTCTCGCGAGATAAATATGGCCGGCCTCACGGCGCCGCAGCAGATACACCACTACAGGAGGAAACTTATCAAGAAGGTGCGTATCCTAGCTGTAACCTCTCGCGAGATAAATATGGCCGGCCTCACGGCGCCGCAGCAGATACACCACTACAGGAGGAAACTTATCAAGAAGGTGCGTATCCTAGCTGTAACCTCTCGCGAGATAAATATGGCCGGCCTCACGGCGCCGCAGCAGATACACCACTACAGGAGGAAACTTATCAAGAAGGTGCGTATCCTAGCTGTAACCTCTCGCGAGATAAATATGGCCGGCCTCACGGCGCCGCAGCAGATACACCACTACAGGAGGAAACTTATCAAGAAGGTGCGTATCCTAGCTGTAACCTCTCGCGAGATAAATATGGCCGGCCTCACGGCGCCGCAGCAGATACACCACTACAGGAGGAAACTTATCAAGAAGGTGCGTATCCTAGCTGTAACCTCTCGCGAGATAAATATGGCCGGCCTCACGGCGCCGCAGCAGATACACCACTACAGGAGGAAACTTATCAAGAAGGTGCGTATCCTAGCTGTAACCTCTCGCGAGATAAATATGGCCGGCCTCACGGCGCCGCAGCAGATACACCACTACAGGAGGAAACTTATCAAGAAGGTGCGTATCCTAGCTGTAACCTCTCGCGAGATAAATATGGCCGGCCTCACGGCGCCGCAGCAGATACACCACTACAGGAGGAAACTTATCAAGAAGGTGCGTATCCTAGCTGTAACCTCTCGCGAGATAAATATGGCCGGCCTCACGGCGCCGCAGCAGATACACCACTACAGGAGGAAACTTATCAAGAAGGTGCGTATCCTAGCTGTAACCTCTCGCGAGATAAATATGGCCGGCCTCACGGCGCCGCAGCAGATACACCACTACAGGAGGAAACTGATCAAGAAGGTGCGTATCCTAGCTGTAACCTCTCGCGAGATAAATATGGCCGGCCTCACGGCGCCGCAGCAGATACACCACTACAGGAGGAAACTTATCAAAAGGTGCGTATCCTAGCTGTAACCTCTCGCGAGATAAATATGGCCGGCCTCACGGCGCCGCAGCAGATACACCACTACAGGAGGA
This sequence comes from Orthosia cruda, assembly GCA_964057195.1. NCBI lineage: Eukaryota > Metazoa > Arthropoda > Insecta > Lepidoptera > Noctuidae > Orthosia > Orthosia cruda. Next base: position 32,077,742 of record OZ059832.1, read on the forward strand.
AACTTATCAAGAAGGTGCGTATCCTAGCTGTAACCTCTCGCGAGATAAATATGGCCGGCCTCACGGCGCCGCAGCAGATACACCACTACAGGAGGAAACTTATCAAGAAGGTGCGTATCCTAGCTGTAACCTCTCGCGAGATAAATATGGCCGGCCTCACGGCGCCGCAGCAGATACACCACTACAGGAGGAAACTTATCAAGAAGGTGCGTATCCTAGCTGTAACCTCTCGCGAGATAAATATGGCCGGCCTCACGGCGCCGCAGCAGATACACCACTACAGGAGGAAACTTATCAAGAAGGTGCGTATCCTAGCTGTAACCTCTCGCGAGATAAATATGGCCGGCCTCACGGCGCCGCAGCAGATACACCACTACAGGAGGAAACTTATCAAGAAGGTGCGTATCCTAGCTGTAACCTCTCGCGAGATAAATATGGCCGGCCTCACGGCGCCGCAGCAGATACACCACTACAGGAGGAAACTTATCAAGAAGGTGCGTATCCTAGCTGTAACCTCTCGCGAGATAAATATGGCCGGCCTCACGGCGCCGCAGCAGATACACCACTACAGGAGGAAACTTATCAAGAAGGTGCGTATCCTAGCTGTAACCTCTCGCGAGATAAATATGGCCGGCCTCACGGCGCCGCAGCAGATACACCACTACAGGAGGAAACTTATCAAGAAGGTGCGTATCCTAGCTGTAACCTCTCGCGAGATAAATATGGCCGGCCTCACGGCGCCGCAGCAGATACACCACTACAGGAGGAAACTTATCAAGAAGGTGCGTATCCTAGCTGTAACCTCTCGCGAGATAAATATGGCCGGCCTCACGGCGCCGCAGCAGATACACCACTACAGGAGGAAACTTATCAAGAAGGTGCGTATCCTAGCTGTAACCTCTCGCGAGATAAATATGGCCGGCCTCACGGCGCCGCAGCAGATACACCACTACAGGAGGAAACTTATCAAGAAGGTGCGTATCCTAGCTGTAACCTCTCGCGAGATAAATATGGCCGGCCTCACGGCGCCGCAGCAGATACACCACTACAGGAGGAAACTGATCAAGAAGGTGCGTATCCTAGCTGTAACCTCTCGCGAGATAAATATGGCCGGCCTCACGGCGCCGCAGCAGATACACCACTACAGGAGGAAACTTATCAAGAAGGTGCGTATCCTAGCTGTAACCTCTCGCGAGATAAATATGGCCGGCCTCACGGCGCCGCAGCAGATACACCACTACAGGAGGAAACTGATCAAGAAGGTGCGTATCCTAGCTGTAACCTCTCGCGAGATAAATATGGCCGGCCTCACGGCGCCGCAGCAGATACACCACTACAGGAGGAAACTTATCAAGAAGGTGCGTATCCTAGCTGTAACCTCTCGCGAGATAAATATGGCCGGCCTCACGGCGCCGCAGCAGATACACCACTACAGGAGGAAACTTATCAAGAAGGTGCGTATCCTAGCTGTAACCTCTCGCGAGATAAATATGGCCGGCCTCACGGCGCCGCAGCAGATACACCACTACAGGAGGAAACTTATCAAGAAGGTGCGTATCCTAGCTGTAACCTCTCGCGAGATAAATATGGCCGGCCTCACGGCGCCGCAGCAGATACACCACTACAGGAGGAAACTTATCAAGAAGGTGCGTATCCTAGCTGTAACCTCTCGCGAGATAAATATGGCCGGCCTCACGGCGCCGCAGCAGATACACCACTACAGGAGGAAACTTATCAAGAAGGTGCGTATCCTAGCTGTAACCTCTCGCGAGATAAATATGGCCGGCCTCACGGCGCCGCAGCAGATACACCACTACAGGAGGAAACTTATCAAGAAGGTGCGTATCCTAGCTGTAACCTCTCGCGAGATAAATATGGCCGGCCTCACGGCGCCGCAGCAGATACACCACTACAGGAGGAAACTTATCAAGAAGGTGCGTATCCTAGCTGTAACCTCTCGCGAGATAAATATGGCCGGCCTCACGGCGCCGCAGCAGATACACCACTACAGGAGGAAACTTATCAAGAAGGTGCGTATCCTAGCTGTAACCTCTCGCGAGATAAATATGGCCGGCCTCACGGCGCCGCAGCAGATACACCACTACAGGAGGAAACTTATCAAGAAGGTGCGTATCCTAGCTGTAACCTCTCGCGAGATAAATATGGCCGGCCTCACGGCGCCGCAGCAGATACACCACTACAGGAGGAAACTTATCAAGAAGGTGCGTATCCTAGCTGTAACCTCTCGCGAGATAAATATGGCCGGCCTCACGGCGCCGCAGCAGATACACCACTACAGGAGGAAACTTATCAAGAAGGTGCGTATCCTATCGTACCTCTCGCGAGATAAATATGGCAGCTCGTTGATATTCATATCTGTATTTTTTGGTGGGTGGTATAATTGATCATTTGATCCAATCCACGTTACGAAAGAATAGGATTGGGTAACTAATGTTCTGTCAAACTATCGTATTAGTATTGCCTTTGATATTGAAAGAGTTATTTCATGAGTTTATCGTGTAGATAGTTTGAAAAATAAAACCGACCGCAGCGAATTCAATTTGCAACAAGAAGCTTTGCTCACGTACAAAGTTGTCAGTTTATTCGAAAGATTTGAAATAAACCTTGTCCTTTCAGGCATCCCGAGAAGCCAAAGAAGCCGCCGTAGAAGAAGTGAGAGAATCTCCAGAACCGAGGCGGAGATCACCCGCCGAAGTCGACGACACCTATTCCACGTACGTACACAATAATATTACTCTAAACACGAATTACATTGTAAATATACATCCCGTAGAACGACACAGCGGTGTACACTAGTACACCAACGAATCCAGCAGAGGTGTACATTTGTACAAAAACGAAAACTAACAGAGGTGTACATTCGTAGCCCAATACCATAAGTACTAGGTCTCAAAGGATAGGTGAACCAGTCCCCGTTTGAAAGAAAGTAAATTAAAACTACCTATAACTAAGAATTTTCTAACAGAAAAACACAACAAGTTTTGCCCGTGCTCGCGCCCAGGACTTCAAGATCCACAGCCGCGCTTGCTTCGGAGAGGTGATATTTGCATACATAACCAATTGTTAATGTCCATCGCTGAAGTTGAGACTCAGTTTGAACCCCGATTATTATATTATCACTCAGCGCAGATAACAACCGAGGCGGGCCATAGCGCAACGCATTTCAGGAGCCCTACCATAAGGTCATAGAGCAAGGTTTTTTTTTGTATTGTAAGGATGAGAGAGAGATGAAAGATGAAATAAATAAATATATGACCTGTATACATCTAGATAGTTTATGGTAGGGCCCCACTATGACGTCTTAAGACCATCATGATTCCGGTGTGAGAGAGAGGTGGAATTACACAGGGCGAATAGCCCTTTTTCCACTACCTTTTCTATTATGTAACACGTTGCCTAAGAAATTCGTTTCGAAATATGAACATTCAGACATAACTGTTTTTTTTTTCTTTAATCTATTAAAGAAAAAAAAAAACAGTTACGAACTGACTTTTGTATGAAGTTTTGATATCATTATGTAACTGGCAGAATGATACTGAACCTGTTACCTCTCGAAAAAGTGCGCGTTGATTGTGTGTATATAGCCGAACGTTTCTAATAAATTGTTGTTGCAACTTATTTGCATTTAATTAAGTAAGCTCATCAGGTAGTGGAAAAAGAATCGTTCGTGTCTCGCCAAATCGGCTTTATTTTAACACTCGCTACATCTTTAGACGAAATTGGCTACATCGCTCGTGTTAAAATCTCGACTTTTTATGCTCGACACGAAATTTACTATTTCACAACGGAATCATGATGGCGTTGGTACTTCGTAGTACGGCCCCAGTTAAAAAAAAGTGATGTGCGTTATACAAAATGTGCTTAAGAGAGTAAGGAACGAGCATTACTGCGCTGCGTTAGCTTTAAAGGTCACTACATCATCCGATGGCTGCGAGACGCACAGGACCGATCAGATGACGCTTGGGGAAGGCCAATGTCCGGCAGTGGTATCATCCCAATCGGTCGGTGACCAACTGATTACACCCGTTTCAAATATTTTAGCATAAGTCCGAACATCTGTCAAACCGGTTTTTATGATTAAATTATGGTGGTCAAAACTATTTACTTAATGTCCCTAAAAACTGGCGAGCTAGGTAATTAAGTAATTAATGAAGAGGAGAAAACTCGAAAAGTTTCGAATCGGTCATTTCCAAAACTACATACCTATGTATTTTTATTCCAATGTAGTTTTTTTGCTGTAAACGCTTCCTTATAGGTAGATGCATATTCTAGATATAAACCAGGTAAGTCAGTACAAAAAATACACAGTACAGTACAGTTGATCAACTGTCAAAGTTATTCGATATTTCTATCTTTTACAACTCAAATGCTACATTGAGCCCAAAAAAGTCCGTCCGTGTTTATTTTAATGACACAGTTTTTATTAATGCCTGCAAATCATTCATTTTCAGGAATCGATAAAAACTGTCTTAAAAATATATTTTTTACTAATGAAATAAAGTTATAAATAAATAGAAATATCTTTTTAAGGAGTAATGAGTTGTACTGAGAACATCAAGCTAACTGAAGATGTTTATTTTGCAGATCATCTAAGAAGTCGAAGAAGTCTCGTGAGGCTTCGTTGTCACCGCCGCTGCCAAAGCGATCCCGGTACAGGTATTTATTACGAATACTTTTTGAGCCACATTGCTTTGTCACAACCATAGTAATTAACTTACTACTTCCACAGATAATATAAATACTAGCATACTAGCCTTACCCCATAGACAGAAACGGTGCCGACGTAACTAGCATTTTTTGACGACCTAAACGGCTTGATTTACTAAAATTACATCGAACGCGGTCAGTTCATTCCCCAATATTCATAACTCTTTTAGGAACATGCGGTTCGTCCCTCATCATCACATGACCATACCAGGACAAGCGGTTTCCTTTCAACTTTTCTGTCACTGGTGCAACTTTCAAACTTCCTCTAATATACTCATTTCTCACTTTAGCCATACTCATCACTCCGCACAACCATCTCAACATTCTCATCTCTGCTACATACTATTTCTTTTCATCCATCTTTTTCACATCCAACATTCTGATGAAAACAGTATGACAGGTATAATCAAGGACTTGTAGACCATCTTGTAAAATATATTTGCTATAATTTTCCAACTTTTCTTTTACAGTGACCGCAAGTCAAGATCACGGTCAAGATCGCGCGAGAGGGAGAGAGAACGTGAACGTTCTCGCGAGAGGGAGCGAGAACGAGATAGAGAGAGGGACAGAGACAGGGATAGGGATAGCAGGCGTCGAGCTCGGTCGCCGGCCACGCCCCCTACACACTCCCACCATCGGAAACATAGCAAACATGCCAAGTATAAGTACTGAACGACGAGTGACGAATGTACTGACTAATGTAGTTAAGCAAATAAATATTTACTTATATAAAACAATAGTTTCATTTATATACCTCTTGAGTGCCTGAAACGTGGATCCACGCGAGACCCAATGGCTTAAATTTATTCGGTAATAGGGTAGTTTACTGAATATTTGTTTTTGTCCGTCAGGTAGATTAGTAAAAAAAGATTGGACACGTCTTTTTTCTTTTGAAACGTAAACATAAATTGATGACGATATAATGCATTGAATATCGTGTGACGTCACGCCGTTAGTACACTATATACTGCCATAGGATGTCACAATCCCCCACTCCTGCTGAACTATGATGCGCTATAACTTTGTCAATTTTTATTGATTTGGTAAAGCAAAAAAAAAACGTATCCAATATTATTTGATAATCTCGGACTAAATAGAATTATCATTTTTAGGAAAAATCCATATTACGACATTCAACCGCTTTAACTTAAGCTATTCTGACTTTTCTTAAGGCAGTCCTACACTGAAAGTAGCACGAATTCTTATCTCAGCCCCTATGATAGGGGACTATGGGTACCATTCGGATTTGTAGGACAAATCCAACTGGTTCTGAAACGGTTGAATGCTATAATTATCGAAACAATTAAAATGCCTTTGTTTTGCGACTCACTGGAGGCACTAAACGGGTTAAAGGGAATCAGTAAAAAATATGTGACTTTCACCCTCCAATCTGATTACTTATTAAAACGGTGAAAGCTTTATGAACTCTCAAGCTCTCATCAAGTCTAGATTTTGAAAATTCTTTTTTTGTTTGAAAAAGTATGTTCCGAAATTGGTCCCATTTTAATTTGGTGAAGATCTGATGAAGAACTTCGGAGATATACAACAGAACTCTTCAATAAATAACGGCAAATCTTTCGGGATTGCTGCAATCGCATGTCTGTTTGTTGTTTATAACATTTCATAACATAACATCACGCCAGTTCGCTCTTAAGGGGTACGCAGAATTCTCATTTCACTGGTTAAGTTCCAGTTTCAAGAAATTTATTTTGGCGTTATAGTTACCTTACTAACTTTCCTATTATGAAGATACAACTAAAAAGTGAAAAATAAAAAACCTTTTTTGCAAAAAAATACTACCGACTTCCAAATACAAAACTATAAAGTGAAAAATAACTTTACTTTTTGAAGTCGGTGTCCATAACGCAAATAATTGGTACCTACGAAAGACACCGACTTCAAAAAATTAAGTTATTTTTCACTTTATAGTTTTGTATTTGGAAGTCGGTAGTATTTTTTTGCAAAAAAGGTTTTTTATTGAGCTCAAGCAATTATTATGGGGCAGTTTATGTTTTTGTGAATACAAAATATTTATGAGTAGATTTCATTGGTCAAAATATAAATAAAAAAGGCTTTATTAGTATTGTATAATTTATTTAATAACTAGATGACCCTGTGGACTTCGTATCACAATAACATATTATTTTTTAATCTTCGTAAGTGGTTTACACCTGTTTATGAGCGTCAAGTCCTTTTAGCGAGATTTTAAGATATACATATTTATATTAGATAACTTTGATTGATTATATTTATTTAAATTCATTGATTAGTGATTTAGAGTGTATGATCTGAGACAGACTCTGGAGAAGCGCCATGGCTTCTTTAAAATTAATATAGTAATTAACATAATATTCATATTTTTATCAGATTGTGTTTATTTAATTTACATCCATAAATACGTATCCAACAAGAAAACTTTAGTACTGTGCAACGCTCACTTATCATTGGATTCGTTCAAGAGTTGTAACCATCGAGCTCAGAGATGGCGTTAGCAGTCGCGTTTTGATGAAGTTATCTGCGACGTGATTGGTCGCGAATGTCTCGACTTCGCTCTGTGATCTGTGGTGTTGTCTGTGAATTTGAGATACGAGTCGAGTCTGGTTCTATTTGAACGGACGAGAACTTTTACTGTGAAAAATGGACAAATCCTATTTATAATCCTATGTACAAGAGACATTATAAACTGTTCTATTGCTCTTATTGTTAGCGCGGCCGTGCCTTGTGAGTTTAATTTAGTGGACATTGCTGGTGGTTGTGAACTTTCTCTGCTACGCATTGGTGCCAACTTAGGGTAATTTACCCTAGATTTAGAGTAAAGTTTAGTCAGCAGGGTAATTTTGAGGGTACAAACTCGGTGAGGGTAATTTTAGGGTAAGTTTTTTGCTGATGCTATAATAGAATTTGTAACTTATTTGATTAAAAATTTGTGATGTGAAATATTTTCCTTGAACCCGCAATCTCTCAAAACTTCTTTCTCGATACGCCTGTTATAGCCTCAATGAAGTAGTCAAGCACTTGTTACAAAAATAGGATCTTTGGAAAACACCAGATTTATTCAAAGTTTCAAATATCTTTATTGTAAAATTTGCCTGTAATTAAAAGTATTATGATTGTATTGGCTCGTCTTGTTTATAATCTTGCATGAATTGTATGAAATATAAAAATTACCGAGAGGGAAGGCAAATTTAAAAATTTAGGGTAATTTTTTCATTTATCTTGAAATCTAGGGTAAATTAGGATCAGACTTGGGGTAAAACAAAAACAAGACCTGGCAACACTGCTGCTACGCGTCATTTGGACTGTTCGCCGACGATTTCACGCAACTCCTGAGTCCTGCTCATCCTCGTGGTCTTCTCTCGAGGAGTATTGGGAGCGACACTAGTTCGATGACAAGGTGAGTGAGCGCATTTAATACTGCACGATGGAAATACTGATGTTTCTTGTTGGATACTTTTATAGGTTCACAGGTAGGGGTAGCCATTTTATAGGCATTTTCGAAAATTAGTTTTTTAGTACGCAAGTACAAAAAAGGTGTTTGCTATTTACACGCCACACCATATTATGGTCCTAACGAGACGGATTGTTCCAGCTAAACAATGTTGTGTAATGCATAATCTTAGTAGGTACTCAACAGTTTATGTTAAATTGGAGTAGGTACATAAGTTGTTAGTACTTACATACAATAAATCTCATTTACATACAATAAATCTTAGATAGAAAACGATCTTAGATTTACTTAATAAAACAATACGCAATAATTGTAACCGGCACATAATTCTTAGTGCCTATTTGTGTTACTTATACTCGTAATTCTTACTGTTACATACAAGTAGGTAGTACATATTATTTAGTACATTTTCTACTTTGTACCTAAAAGTAACACGTAATAAATTAATAATTGTAGGTAGTTGGTACATAATTGTTAGTGCCTATCTACGTTACTTATAATTCTTACTGTTTATTTCATATACCTGCAAGTAGATAGTACATATTATTTAGTACATTTTCTCCTTTGTACCTTTATACTTACCTTACGGGTTTTGTGGTTGTTTTGTAATTACTTACCTACTCGATTGGTTTGTGTTTGTGTATCTGATAATTATAAAGATAAGTACCTGCGTGCGATCGCAGATACACTTGTGCTTTGTAGCGTACCTAGGTATAATAATGGCCTATGTGTAGTAGTAATAAGTCTTTATAAGTGCATCATTTGTGTATTTGTGATCGTGATATTGCATTAGTACAAGTAGGTATTTACATACTCGATATTTACGAATAGATATTTACCTAGTATTCGGTAGGTAACGATTATTTGTTAAAATGGCGTTAAACCAGAGCTTTCAAAGTACCTCAGTATCTGAATCGAAGTTGAAAATATTGATTTGTAAAAAGGAGGCTATCTTTAACAGGCTGAATAATGTTTACGGTTTGTCTAAGAATATTTCGAACTTTGAGTCAAGATTGAATGAGAATTTTATGGCGGAATCGGAGATGATAGATGAATATCGTGTGAAATTCGAACTCTTAATTGACGAAATTAACGAGATAAATTTAACTATCGACACAGATGCGAAACCGAGTTACAATGACTTGGTCAGTTTCGATGATTTGTACAGTCGAGTAAAACGTGTAAGAAATAAGATATTAAGTACTACTACTGAAACATACACCGATTCAGCCACGAAATACTCAAAAGCTTCAAGCGGAATAAAATTACCGCCGATCGAGCTGCCTAGTTTTGACGGTAGAATCGAGAGCTGGCCCATATTCTATGAATCATTCAAGTCGAACATTCACGATAACGATCAGCTGTCGGACTCGCAACGTGTGCAATATTTAGTTGGTAAGCTCACACATAATGCGCAGAAGGTCCTCTCGGGTATTGTACCTACGGGTGACACGTACCACGTCATATGGGATAGTTTGGTTAAAAAATATCAGGACAAACGCGCATTAGGTACGCATTACATAAACAACATTTTTGACTTAAAACATTGTCAGAACACGGCTGATAGTCTCGACTCTTTTATAGAGAAATATTCTGCGTCTATTTCGGCATTGAAACAATTAAACGTGCCCGATTTGTCCGATTTTATATTGATGCATTGTGCACTAAAAAAGATGGACGTTCAGATTACGCAGGCATTTGAACTGTCGATTAAGGATATGGAAATTCCGTCTTATAAAGATTTGATAACATTTGTTCAGACTCAAGTAAAAATATTAGAAAGATCGCATGCGAATAATTCGAGTTCTTTGTCGAATCCGCGCGCTAAGTTCAATACTAACAAACAAACGTCATCGGTCGCCGTACGCGCAAATGCTTTCGTTACGAGTAATGAGTTATCTACAAATGAAACTCACTCTTGTGTTCTGTGCAATAAGGCCGATCACTTGCAACTTGCCGAATGTTTATCTTTTAAGGGGATGGAATCGCCTAAGGTACGGTTTGATTATATTAAATCGAAACAAGGCTGCGTCAATTGCCTAAGTGTTTCTCACACTGTGTCGGCCTGTACGGCTCCCGCTAATTGCGAAAAATGTAAGAATAAGTGGCATCATACTTATTTACATTTCGATAAAAATTATAATAATAACCATAAGTCGAATATGAAATCGACCAAGACGCATATTCAAACATCTCAAGTTGTGTCTACCGATTCTTGTGTCTCTGCGACATGCGTCGCCTGTGCGCCCGCTCATGTCCCGGCTATTTCCGCGGTCCCGCCCGCGCTCGGCTCGTGCGATGGCGCGTCCGCTGCAAACGTGCCACAGCGTAGCGAATTCAGTAGCACAGATTCTTTAATGTCACAGGAACCTTCCCTATGTTTGAATGCGAATTCCAAGGCTGATGCTAGTACCATACTTTTAGCTACTGCACAGGTCTACGCAAAAGTAAATAATAGTAATAATAAAAAGATAGTTCGTTGCTTGATTGATAATGGTTCACAAAATCACCTGATAACGTTGGATTGTTGCAAGAAACTCAACATACCCGTTGTTCCTTTAAATAATTCTGTAATCAGAGGAATTGGCCTATCTTCTCGACCTATACACGGATATGTAGATTTCGAGATTGAGTCTAGGGTTAGCTCACATGATAAATATAAATTACATGCATTAGTCGTTGACTGCATAACTGACCAGTTGCCCTCACATATAATTGAAAAATGTGACATGGCATACTTATGTAACTTATCGATGGCTGACCTAACCTGGAATATTCCTGGCAATGTAGAGATTGTGATTGGAGCACAATTGTTCCCACATATTTATCTCGGTCATAAAATAAATTCCGGGTCTCAAGCGCCACCTGCTTTGTTGACTTCATTCGGATACGTGCTGATGGGTGACTTTCCCAGTAGTGCTACAGTCCCATATTCTCGAGGCGAGTCTTCGTTTTCTGCATTCGCTTTAAATGAGTTGGACTCTTCATTACAGAGGTTTTGGGAGTTAGAGGAGATTCCGTCGAAGGGTTTTTTGAGTCCAGAGGAAACTGAATGTGAAAATTCGTTCACTGCGTCTGTGTCACGTGACAATGAATGCCGTTATTCGGTCGCATTACCCTTTTGCGCAGCTCCCGATAATTTAGGTAACTCTCGAAATGCTGCTCATCGTCGATTTGTCCTACTGGAGAAGAAGTTCGCGAAAGTACCTGGACTGCGAGACAACTATAATACTGTTATAAATGAGTATATTGATAAAGGTTATCTTTCTGAAGTTTCCGATTCGAATATCAGTAGTGATGGATATTACATTCCTCACCACGCGGTTGTTAAAAGGGATAAGCCCCACCCACGTATTGTTCTAGACGCTAGTGCAAAGACGCATACCGGTTTGTCCCTTAATGATGTACTGCATGCTGGACCCAACTTGCAAGCTGATTTATTCCTGTTGTTATTGGAATTTAGATTGTTTCCTATCGCAATGACGGCAGATGTGCAGCAGATGTATTTACAGGTTGGTGTTCCTGAGGACCATCGTAAATATCTGAGGATATTATTTCGATTTAGCGAGACTGAGGAGATTCGAACATTTCAGTTCAATCGTGTTCCGTTCGGGCTGAAATGCAGCCCATATTTGGCAATGAAAACTATTCACCGGCTAGCCTCAGACATGGCCACCGAGTTTCCGGAGGCTGCTTCTGTAGCAAGATCTAAATTTTATATGGATGATCTTGTGTATTCTGTGGAAGATATTCAGTCAGCTGTTCGTTTAGCTGCAGAACTCATAGCGTTGTTCAAGTCCGGTTGCATGGATTTAATAAAATGGACAAGTAATTCATCGACTCTGTTGGATAATCTCCCAAACTCGCATCGTAGCTCCATCAATTTTGATGAAAGTGATAATACTTGTTCGAAGGCAAAGGTTTTGGGTCTATCTTGGGATCCAGTTGAGGATAGATTCTCTTTGACAACAATAGATATACAAGAAAAATGCACAAAGAGAAATATATTGTCAGTTATAGCTCGCTTGTTTGATGTTTTAGGCTTAGCAGCACCAGTAATATTATATGCTAAGCTGCTCATCAAGGAGTTATGGCTTGCCAAGATTGGATGGGATGATACTCCACCCGAAAACATTATTCGGCGTTTCTCTGTTCTCATGCAGGAATTCTCACTGCTATCTACGCTGAAGATTCCTCGTCATGTGGGTGTGCTTAGCTCCGGAGACGTAGTTGTCGTAGGTTTCTGTGACGCGAGCTTGAATGGCTACGGCTGTGTTATATATTTACACGTGACTGATTCCTCTGGAAACATATCAGTCCGATTACTGTGTGCCAAGTCTAAAGTTTCTCCTACAAAAATAACGACGTTGGCCCGTTTGGAGTTGTGTGCAGCGGTCTTGATGTCCAAATTGATCAAGACTGTACTTGACACTTATCATGCGCGCATTCAGATAGCAGGTGTGTATGCCTTTTCGGACTCCACTATAGCTCTTTCATGGATTTGCTCTTCCCCACATCGTTGGTCCATTTTTGTGGGGAATAGAGTCGCGCAGTGTCAGGAAAATCTAGCTCCTCATAACTTCTATCATGTCACCGGTGCAGAAAATCCAAGCGATTGCCTTTCGCGCGGTCTACTGCCGTCCCAATTGGTCTCCCAAAGTCTTTGGTGGAATGGCCCTCAATGGCTTCAATGTCCTCCCAGTCGATGGCCGATTCGTAAATTTACACCCTCTGATATTGGAGAATTACCGGAGCATAAAACAAATGTAATGACTACCATTGTACAGGTAGAGCAGTCGTCATTATATGAGCTGTCTCAAAATGTGTCTTCTTGGGACAAACTGTTAAGAATTACAGTGTATGTCCTCCGTTTTATTAAGAAAATTAATAAACCATTCAATGTGGTCGAAAATTTGTCGGTTGCCGAGATTGCTATAATTCAAACCATTCAAAAAATACATTTTTCAGACGACATCAAATTAATTAAGAAAGGCAATCAACCTTCAAAGAAATTGCGAAACCTCTCAGTTTTTATCGACACTGAAGGAACTTTACGTATAGGAGGACGTCTTTCACGGTCAGACTTGCCGTTTGAGGTTAAGCACCCTGTGCTTTTCCCTAAACATGAACATGTCGTGGATTTGATCATCAGACATTTTCACGAATTATACTGTCATGCCGGTCCTGGGCTTCTGATGTCCATTGTGCGACAGAAATTCTGGATATTGGATGCCAGAACAGTTATTAGAGCACAAGTGCGTAAGTGTAATGCTTGTTTCCGTGTTAATCCCTCTCATCTGACGCCAAAAATGGCAGATTTGCCTCCTTGTCGTATAACGGAAGCCAAGGCATTCGTGCACACGGGCATTGATTACGCTGGCCCACTACGAATTCTTCTTTCACGTCGACGTGGACAACATGCTCAGAAGGCATACATATGTTTATTTGTGTGTCTTGTTACCAAAGCAGTTCAAATTGAACTTGTCACTGAACTTTCAAGCGACTGCTTTTTAGCCGCTTTCAAACGCTTTATTGCACGTCGTGGGCCTGTGTCCTGCATGTATTCAGACAACGGTACCAATTTTGTCGGTGCACGTGCACAGTTAGATGAGATATATAATTTGTTAATCAACTCACAACATAATGAGACTTTAAAGCGAGAACTCGAAAAACATCGCATCGAGTGGAAAATGATCCCACCTCGTGCGCCGCATTTTGGTGCAATATGGGAAACAAATGTAAAAAGTTTAAAGACCCACCTTTATAGGGTAATAGGCAACCAACTGCTGACTTACGAAGAATTACAAACTGTGCTGGTGCAGATAGAGTGCGTAATGAACTCAAGACCTTTAGGTGTAATCAGTTCAGACCCACATCCTGAGATCCTGACACCGGCACATTTCTTAATGTCCACTCCTCTGTCATATTTACCAGCTTCAGATTTATCTGACTCGCGCATCAATCTCGTAAAGCGTAAACACTTATTGGATAATATAGTGGCCTCCTATTGGAAGAGATGGCGTACTGAGTATTTGCACACCTTGCAAGTCAGACAAAAGTGGCAAAACAATGATTCTCCCATTCAACTGGGCACCATCGTATTGATTGGACAAGATGATGCTCCTCCATTATCGTGGCCTCTGGGAGTTATTACTGAAATCTTCCCTGGGATTGATGGTATTGTTCGGGTGGCAACTGTCAAGACTAGGCATAGCTCCTTTAAACGTCCAGTCGTCAAACTTTATCCGTTACCCAATCAATAACCTAACCATATAAGAAAACTCTTCAAATCTTAAACCGTAGATTTACTGACAGACAATTATTATAATGTTAAATAAACCAATAATACGATGATTTGAGATCTTTTAGATTGTAAAGTAACTGTTAAAATAAAGTAAGTCCATGTTCTCTTATAGTTCAGTGACTGAAGTAGGATCATATTATCTGTAATATAAATATTGTTTAATATAATATATAGTATAGGAAAGACTTCTTTACTCAACATTGTTTAACTGTGTGACTGTTCTGCTCGTGTTGGAAAGTCTTGCGACCTTCCAAGGCGGGGTGCATGGAGAAGCGCCATGGCTTCTTTAAAATTAATATAGTAATTAACATAATATTCATATTTTTATCAGATTGTGTTTATTTAATTTACATCCATAAATACGTATCCAACAAGAAAACTTTAGTACTGTGCAACGCTCACTTATCATTGGATTCGTTCAAGAGTTGTAACCATCGAGCTCAGAGATGGCGTTAGCAGTCGCGTTTTGATGAAGTTATCTGCGACGTGATTGGTCGCGAATGTCTCGACTTCGCTCTGTGATCTGTGGTGTTGTCTGTGAATTTGAGATACGAGTCGAGTCTGGTTCTATTTGAACGGACGAGAACTTTTACTGTGAAAAATGGACAAATCCTATTTATAATCCTATGTACAAGAGACATTATAAACTGTTCTATTGCTCTTATTGTTAGCGCGGCCGTGCCTTGTGAGTTTAATTCAGTGGACATTGCTGGTGGTTGTGAACTTTCTCTGCTACGCGTCATTTGGACTGTTCGCCGACGATTTCACGCAACTCCTGAGTCCTGCTCATCCTCGTGGTCTTCTCTCGAGGAGTATTGGGAGCGACACTAGTTCGATGACAAGGTGAGTGAGCGCATTTAATACTGCACGATGGAAATACTGATGTTTCTTGTTGAATACTTATAGGTTCACAGGTAGGGGTAGCCATTTTATAGGCATTTTCGAAAATTAGTTTTTTAGTACGCAAATACAAAAAAGGTGTTGGCTATTTACACGCCACACCAGACTCCATCGCTTGAGGCTATATCTTGAAGCACACAGCATGAATGACACAGCGCTAAAGTTTTTACGTCGTTGTAGTTTGGCGGTTCCAGCATCCAGCGATAACTTGCTTCCCAACTGACTGTAATAGGGATGAAATTTAAAAAAAAACTGTTTTACGCCATACAGTGAATTGATCATGACTGCCGGTAAATTCTAACCAGATTCAGCTTAGTACCAGTATTTTACAAGGAGCGAATGCCTGTCGGCCCTTCACAATACATTAACTGGGTAACACGATACCCTTGGCCAGACTGGTGTCAGATTTCAGGCTTCTGATTACCCGAATCAACTGGCAAAGATCTTCAAATGGCAGCCGGGACCAACGGCTTAACGTGCTTTCCGAGGGACGAAGGAAACTCGCTTACCCATCCACGAACCGACCTCGTTTTATATTATTTAGCAACGAGCTCCTGAACTAGAGTCAATATTTTTTTTTTAACTTGTACTTTTGACATTCAAAAGTGTCGTTTAATGGCCTAATTTAAATTAATTAGGTGTATGTATAATAAAACAGGGTGAACTTCGGCCCGCAATGGCCACTATATCCAAAGTCACACGTACCAGTATCCTGTGGTAGCATATCCAGAATCCACGAGGTAACCACCTGCCGTGCGCCCAACCATCGGGCACTTCACTAACGCTGCGGGGCCCGTCCATAACTTGCATACGCACTCGATCCTGAATGCATATCGATATAAACATATATCTATATTTTGCTTCCAACAATTCTCGAGGCTTTTTTCGAAATTAACGGATAACCAACCGTCCCTCGATTGTAGTTCATTAAAATTCATTACTAACTTGAACGCACGTAATGCTACCAATTTGTTTTTGAAGAGTCGGAAGTTATTATCTTACTACCGGTCTTTATGTCATAATCATAGTAAGCGGCAGCTTAAAACAAGAATTCGCAGAATTTTAAAATTAAGATCATGACTTACATTTATAAGTCCCATAATCTCAGCTTGTCTCCTGCGCCGGTATACAGTATGTGTTTCAGTGTGAGCGCCAGCGCTGTGACGGCTACCCCGCCGCCCATTCTCCGGTTGGCAGGATAGTGACCCATCGCGCATGACGACCTGCAGATAAAACGAACGGATATTTAAATCCGTAGTTATAAGATCTTAACGCACTGACTGTACGTTCCTGATATTCTTCCAGCTGCAGGCGAAACAAAATGCGAGATTTAGTACAAGTTTTCAAGCTTAGAGAAAGACGAAAGACACTGACGCCAAACTGAAATAGCCGCACGCATCCAGCAGTTTCCCGCAGCCCGATCGAAATTCCATTCCGCGAACCATTTGTCCCTGCCTACTGCCACTAATGTTAGACAATTCTTCGCGCTATGTCGGTAACCGTGGTCATCCTACGGATATCTTAATTTCTGACTAAACCACGCAAGGTATCGCCGAGCTTAGCTCTCTTTATTGCCCTTTGAGTGACTTCAAGGCTCCTGATGAGGCACATTGTGAACGATCACATTTTAGTTTCATATGTAACCACACTGGCAACATACAATGGAGTGCGTTGATTATCAGTGAAAAAATTAAGAATATAAGCTTTTTTAAGTTGTTTTACCTGTTTGGAATTATTCCTATTTTTTATACCATCACTATAAATTATTATGCCTAGTGCGAAACAGAAAACAGATTGGCAAAACTTAATTGAGTTCAGTATTTCCATTCGTAAAGATGGAAGCAGCTCGTCAGTGACTCCGTCAAAGCGTTCCAAGACGGGCATGACCTTCAGAAATGAAGCCAACGAATAAGAACATGTCTAATAGTGGACTCCTTCAGACTGATGGTGAGTCTTTACCTCGTTGAGTTGCGCCCTCGTGTACAGCAACAACTTTAGGTTCCTGGCAGCATCTTGCGCGTACTGCAGAGTGAGTGCTGTCAGGCGCTCCAGCGAGTAGCGCCCCGCTTCAGCCGAGTCGATGTGGTCTAGCAGACGAGGGAGCATGTTCTCGTCGTTTTCATCCTGGGGAAGAGGTTTTTGTCACTATATTCAGCTGCACGGGGTCAGCTGGCGGTTCGCGAGAATCACGAACTAATGAGCTTTGAAAATCATGTGTTTGGTTTTTTTTTATTTGATTTCAATAGTCACATCTGTGAAGATTTTCTAACTACCTACATCTGAATTATTAAACAAGAGGTAATGCAATAGCCAGTATTTGGCTTATAAAATTCGGATCAGCAATCGCTTCATGATGTACAAGGCAGCTTAATAGTAGTATTTAGGTTAGAATAAAGCCGATCCCAACACACTTGCGAAATTCTCGATGTTAGGTACCTCTTTCTGCATTATCTGTGCCTGTGTGTCAGCGATGGACTCTCTGAGGTAGCGTAGCAGATTGGCGTCTGGGCCTTGTTCTGTGTTGCGTGTTTTCTCTCGTTGTTGCAGCAACCGTTCGAGCGTGGCCTGTAGTCCGCCCAGCGTGCAACGTGCGGCGCAGGCTTGGGACACCCAGCTTTCTAACCGTGACCACGCCTCGCGGTAAGGTGTGATCTTGCGATCTGTGATTGTTAAAAATTTATAAGTTGGTTTAAGCAGAGCGGTGTGTGGAAAGAGAATGAAGATGCCATTGACCTGCAGTAGGACAGTCTTTAAAAATATAACCGCTTGACACCTTAAGCGCTCATGCACACGAGACGGTTTTAACCCGGCCTGGTTTTTTGCCACTTCAAAGCTATCAAAGTGAGCCGGCGCTAGCCCCGGCGTCGTGTGTATGGCTCCATAATGTCCCATACATTTGCGGTTTGACGCCGGGCTTAGCTCCGGCGAAAAACCGTCTCGTGGGCATGAGCGCTAAGGGTTGCCACATTATATGATAATTTTCAAAGACGATGTAAAACATGTTGCTCAAGAGAAGTTATAAAGTTGGCTGTGTTAATGTATCAATATGCGCTGAGAGCCTGAGATTGTATGCAAGGCCCAATATTTACAATATAACGCGTTCGGAGCGGCAGCTCCGCTCCCATAAATATTTTGCAAAGTTTTAAATTTTCATTTCTGTCGGCAGTCGCAGTCCCCATCAAAGACATTATACGTATTTCTTACTACTAGACTGAGTACCAAAAATTTTTGTTTTGCTAAAATGAAATTTATTATCATACACCTAGGTTAGCTATTTCCTTATAAGCGGTAGCTAACCAAAAGCGGTCCTGGCGAGAGGGTTTCCGCTGGTAGTGTGTCCTTGTCTGACCTCTTGCTAGCTCAACTATTATTGGATTTGGTAGAAATGGAAGAAAATTTCATATTTTATTTTTGTGTTAAACCTAAACGAACAATTCACAGAATTTGACACGTATTTAAATATTTTTAATAACGTATTTAAATATTTCTACAGGTCCTATATTTAATCAATTCGTTGTATTTAAAAAAAATATTCATTAATACTGAGTAAGAGTAGTACTTTTAAATGTTTGGGCCTGGTAATACTAAATGTAGGATGGTGGTTTGCGGCATTTTTGGCGGACTTTGTTCGAGTGAAATTCAGCGGCTGTTAATATTATTTGCAAATTTATTCCTAGTGGAATACAATTGTAGTTTATTTCTCAACTGTCTACGCAACTGCACAATATGTGAAATCATAGAGATCCTTTGATGTATATTTAGCTGCCGGTATTTCAAAGCACCGTCTGAAGACTGCAGGGTCATCTAACACCTCTCCTTCATGAGCTTGAGAGTAGGATCAGAGACCTTTTTGTTCCTGACTATACGATGGTCTTGAAGAATGAGTCTTGAGGAGACTTGGGATTTGAGGCTTTTTGAGTCCTCCCCCTCTCTTCGAACTTCAGATAACCCTTTAATACTCCATCGTAAACTGCTCAATTCCTCTTCGAGTTCAGTGATTTTTTCGTCGGTCCGGAGTGTGCGCGTGTTGTACGTTGCCAGGTCCAGTTGCAACTATGTATGTATTTGTTGGGGTAGCCGGATCTCGTCCGGGATTCTTAGCACCCATTGCCATACCGTAACCTCGACCGCTACCGTAGTCGAGGGTACAGGCTGCCGGACAATATGGGCTATGTTTTATTTGTGCTATTCATGGGGAGTGCTTTGCAGGCATGTTGGCGATCGCAGTATGGTTGTTACAAATGCACAGAGAACGCTGCTGCCCATTCTCTGTTTTTCTCATAATCGCCTCTTACGACAACCAAGCCACGGGCAAACATGGGATGGTGAAATTCTTTACGCCCGACACCATACGGTTAGTGATGTAGATACCAAAAAATATAAACACATTTTTTTTATTAACTATAAATTAGGTAGGTTTAGGTAGCGCAGTTAGGCAGCATCAATATATTGGTATACTTAAACTATCGTTTTTAACTTTTTACAATCAATTTGTCCCGTGTTCTGTTTGGTCATGGTCACCTCATTAGAAAGAGACACACTACCAACGGGAGCCTTCTCACGTGGACCGGTTTTTGCTCCATAGTGCACAGTCTAGTAGTAAGAAGTATAAGGTCTTTGGTCCCATGATGTCCTATTTCTTTTTACTCTATGACATCAATCTCGCACTTTGATTGAATAAGGTTGGCACAGAATACAAGGTAAGGCTGATTTTAGTCCCGCTCACCGTCAGGGCTCATAGCTACGCGCGTAGTTTGGCCGCCTTACTGTACAGACGACGACCAAAATGCGGAGTGTATTAATTTTTGCTACTCCTGAAATATTTTCAAACAATGTGTCCGCAATATCCTCCCAGGCTTTGTTTCTTGCATCTTTTTTTATGTAGAGTGGATCGGATGCATCCCACAGTTTCTTCCTCAGGCGTACCTCATCGATAACTCGACCTGTATCCACTTCGCGATTCGACATGACTGTACGCGCTGACGACGTCCGCTCCACTCGACACTAGCAAAGATTACTATTATAATACAGGACACTAGAACGCTCACTGAAAGCAGAGGCGCTCGTGCGATCGTCAGCGCCGACAGCTACGCGGGGCCGACGCGCGACGCGTACGACCGCGTAGCTATCAGCGTTGACCACTGTGCGCGCTGATAGCTACGCGTCATTCAAAAACGCTTCATATATCTCGTCCATCAGCGCTGACGGTGCGCGATTATATTACTCTTTGGTGCGCGTGCCGTTGCCGTCGGCGTAACTCGTAAGACTAAATAAAACCACACTTAGAGAGTAACGCTGACCGTCGTCGGCGCGGACGGTCGCCGCGAGCTCGTCATTGGTCAATAAGCTCGGCTCAGAGCTGACGGCCGTCAACTGACGGACTCCACCAATGACGGGCTCGCGGTGACCGAAACATAATAGGTGCCTACTCACCATGTAGTCTACCTGCCGCTCGCTGGCTAAGCTTGTTGCGATGTCCTCTCCTTATTAATGATATTTCTTCTTGCTTGCGCCGTAACACCTACACAAAATACGTGTAATGATCTTATTTAATATATAGATAATTGGTATTATTTAATTTGCTATGGTACACCCGCCATTTTGACTCTCACCAAAATACTAACATTTTATATATAATTTTCAGACTAATGTGACATTATCAATTTATGCTTAATTATGTATTTTCTAAGTTTATCTTGGACATCGCTGAACACGGTTAAGGATAACATCGGTAGTCGCGCCAACCCGTATTGAGCAAGTATGGTGGTTAAGTTCGTGCCTGAGATGAGGTCTTCGCCCTACAGTGGGGTGGGACAGTGGCGTCCTGGTATTACAATAATCTATACTAGCTTCCATATCGAATATTATCCTAATTATCGTATGTGCTATTCCATACGATTATATATCCGTGCAAAATTTTAACAAGATCCGTTCAGCAGTTTTTGCGTGAAAGAGTAACAAACAAACACACTCACAAATTTTCGCCTTTATAATATTCAAATTCAAATTCCTTTATTATTTGTCACAGGGGAAAACGGTTATTATCATAATATAAATATAGATCGCTGCAACATACCCACAGGGCGTACAATATTGAATAGTCATTTAAGATCTATTCTATCAAGATTCTATCATTATTCATGTTAAAGTACATTATCAGTTACTATTATTAAATATATCAAAGAGAAAGAAAAAAACTATATTTTTATTTAATATTAATTATTATTATTGTTAATATATTGTCATTATTTAATATGTCAAAATGTCATGTCAAGAATACAAAATTTTCCTTATAAATAATTCATGTTACACTCTTGTCAAAATACATTGTAATTCATAAAATTTCGACGATATACATTATACAGTCCACAGTCAGATATAAATTCAACAGTCACATACACTTTATATCATTGTTTTTAGGTCAATATTTCATCATTTAAAAATTCATTGATCGAGTAGTATGCTTTACTTATTAAGAATAATTTGAGTTTATTTTTGAAAACATTAAGTATTTCAATGTTTTTTATGCAATTTGGTAATCTGTTACAAATGTTTATCCCTATCCCAAATATACTCGTCTTGAATTTCTCTGTTCTACATCAAATAACACTCAACATATTTTTATGTCTTGCACTTCTCAATGTTTCATAATTACTAATATCGCGTTTTATCATCACTGCAGCCTCATAAATATACATCGAGGGAATAGTTAAAATTTTTAATCTAGTAAACTGTGCTCTACAGGTATCAGTTTGTTTAAGTCCACATATACTCCTGATGCATTTTTTTTGGGCTTTAAACGCATATTCTCTGTTGGGAGAATTACCCCAAAAAAGAACACCATATTTGAGTGTAGAACCCACATATGCATGGTAAGCGCTAAGTAATGGACTTTCGTGTACAACTTTTCTTAGCATGTAGAGAGCATAGGAAGATTGATTCAATTTTTTGCAGATATGATCGTTTTGCATTTTCCAGTTGAGCCCAGAGTCAATGTGAAAGCCTAGAAATTTTGTGTTGTTTCATTTTGATAGTTAATGTGAATTTTTGTTGCTTTTGAGTTATTATTTTTGAAATTCATGTAGCTTGTCTTTGCTATATTTATTTTTAGTTTGTTTACATTTAACCAGTTTATGATATCTCCAAGACATTTGTTAACGTTTGTTTCATAATCATCTTGTTGGTCTTTCGTAAAAATTGCTGTGCTATCATCTGCAAACAGTATTAGTTCCTGTTTTATGGATTTGGGTAAATCGTTTATGTAAATTATGAACAAAAGTGGCCCCAGTATGCTTCCCTGGGGCACTCCATATTGAATAATTCTGGGATTTGATTTATATGTTTCTTCATACTTTGTGCCTTTTGTTATTCTAGTTATTTGTGTCACTTGTAATCTGTTTGCTAAATATGATTTTAAAAGATTTACTGCAATTCCTCTTACCCCATATTTTTCAAATTTATTGAGAAGTATTTGATGATCCACATGATCAAATGCTAGGTAGCTAGGTATCAATTGGTAGGAAGTACCAAATTTTTATTAGTACTCGTTGTTTTTTATTAAACTTACTGTTTCTTTCATTTTCAGTGACCTTATCAAGTTGGCGTTCTTACGAGATTCCTTGTGAAGTTGCCCCACCTAAAATCAATACATAATAATATTAGTATATCACAAATATATCATTTGTGATATACTAATATTTCAAGACGCCAAAAAATCAAAAGTGATCAAAGTTGATTGATGTTGTGAAACAGAATTGATAACAATCGGAATATCAGATATAAATTAAATATTGATAGCACAGCTCGTCATGAATTTGACCTAATTGAATGAAAATATTTTCATTGGTCACACAGATTGAACCAAAAATAGGATAAATAATTTTATAATGATAAAATTATGATTACATCGCATTTGAATTAATCTTCCTCAGAGTAGACAGGTACATCTCCTTCAGAAACTCATGAAACGAGGTGTCGCACACTGGCTCAAAGGCGTTTTGGTAATGAAGAAGAGCCACGACACATCAGCGGATTGGTTTCCAGAAATGCTGTCGATCATGGAATTAACGATGGGATTAGCCAAGGAGAGCACTTTGAAGGAAAATTAATTAAAATTTAATATAGGCTTATTAAATTACATTGGTCATAATAGTAATAGAAACTTAGGATAGGATAGATGCACCCCCTTTGTTGACTCCCATTTGGTCCGTTGTGCGTGCAGGCCTCCTCTGTCAGTGGAGATGAAATAATTTACACACTTTTTACACAAAGTAATGCGCAGGCATACAAACAGCAGTAGCGGCAGGCAGGCAAAGTGGGTTCGAACCCACGACCTACAACTTGTAAGTCGTGGCCGTTACCACTGGGCCACCATTGCTCTTAATATAAACTTAACATAATATATAATTACACAAACCTCTCTAGCCCACGCCGCTTTATCTTGCGCGTGTCGTTTAGTCTGCGCGCACATATGTAGGTATAACTTGACCTGTAAACAATTTACTTATTTTTTTCTCGAACTCATAAATAACATACTTAATAGAAAACACTCTAAAACCCCTGTAAGATTAAGTATACCAGAAGTTATATAGGACTACAGAAGGAGATTATTGGAGATACTTTGATGAACCGTCTCCGATTTCGTCGTCTCGCGAGGCACCTTAAGCAACGCGCGTCTTTTACACACAAACAACTAAAAAGTTATTTCATCATCATCATCATCATCAGCCTATTAATGTTCCCACTGCTGGGACACAGGCCTCCTCTCTGTGAGAGGGGATGGGTCATAATCCACCACGCGGGCCAAGTGCGGGTTGGTGGATGTCACATGTCTTCGAATTTTTGGTTCTAGGACATGCCGGTTTCCTCACGATGTTTTCCTTCACCATTTTTGAGAGCAGTGGTGATGAAATAATTTACACAAAGTAAAGCGCCTGCCTGGGTTCGAACCCACGACCTACAACTTGTAAGACCACCACTGCTCTACTCACCTGTTATTTAATACGGGCTTCTATATTATTATTTCAAAGTTTCTAAGATGCCTTACCTTCTCTCTCTTCATATTCTGCAGCTGGGATTTCAGCGCGGTAATCTGTGCTGCCTGCTGCTGCAAGCGCTGCAGCCGCGAATGTTCGCGCTGCGCTGCTTGAAGCCGCTTCAATTCCTGTGACATGCCGTGCTCTTCTTTAAAGCTCTTTAGTTTCTCGCTTGTTAGCGATGCTTGTGTTGCCAGAAGGAAAAGAAAACTATGTTAACTACTCCAAATCAATGTTGTTGTAGATATGTTCAGTATGACAGCTTGATTTTTATTAAATCTACCCACATGTCCTTGAAAAATAAGTGACCGTTCTTAAACACAACATTCTTAAGAATAAAAATGTATAGGTTATGAGCAACAAAACGTAGATACGTTTTTTGAACTAACGTTCGCCAATCAAAAGTACCGTCTTTCCATCGTCGTTTGTAGTATGTCTATTCAGATTAATGGGAATGTATAACAAGTATTAAAACGTAGTGGTTATATTCTCTGTGACAAGTATTGAGTTTTATTTTGTGGTTTTACTAACCAAGTGAAGTCAGTCTTCCTTCTTGTCGTCGGCGTACCCCTTTAGAGCCTAACGGCTTGACGTTATGTTATGAAATGGCGTAAACAATAAACAGATATGCGATTGCAGCAATCCCGAGAGATTTGCCTTTGTTTATTGAAGAGTTCTGTTCAATTCCAATTAGATTATGTAGTTTTGATTTTCGATAGTCGTGCCTAATTAGAGCGTCAGTTCATTATTATGTAAGTACCTATGTGTTATATCGGCTCGGCTTCCGCGGCGGACAAAAACAAAAGGAAGCTATTTTTTAACCGACTTCAAAAAGGAGGAGGTTCTCAATTTGACTGTATTTTTTATAATTTGTTGTACCTACCTAAATACCTACTTTTTTAATGTGAACCGATTTTGATGATTATTTTTTTATTTGTATACCTGCTACTCGTATGCGTGCCGACACTCACAAGCTTGGCTCGACTGACGGCCCGAAGCGAAGCTACTGTTTACTTTGTGACATGACGTAGTACCTAATACCTACCTAGATGCCTAATACTATGCGTTACAACTAAAGAATAGGATGGCCCTCGCGCCATATTGTGACGTCATAACTGCCGAATCGAACCAGTTAGGTAAAGTCAGCAAAAAAGTTGTTTGTTATCCAAATAACTTTAAATTAAATTGCTCAAAATCATTGAACGCATAGTGTATCACAATACCGATTACTTTCCTGCGACTAAGTTACTAAGTAGGTAATGAATGAAGCCAAAAATGTGTAAGTTTTATCTATTGTATTGTGATAACAAACAGAATATTTCAAACCGCATTGTAAACAAACAATCAATAAACAATTTACAAAATAACATTATTTTTTATAAGATGAACCTAAATACTTACTTACCTAGAAAACAAGTCTTACATCAAACTGGCGCTGTCGAAAAAGCAGTTATCCTGACTCTGGCTGGTATGAATACCTCCTACTTACGGGGAGTCGCCTATAGGTTATAGCTAACTAGCTAAGGTACCTAAGTAAATACCTATTTGTAATATTTGCACAAACTGCAATAAAATACAAAAACATGACCCACACCCATGCGTATAGAGCCTAGCTTTCCGCACGCGCTGGTACGATACCTACAGTCAGCAAAGCCCGCTGACCGCTCTGCCAACATAAAATCTACCGACTTGGCGCTCAAACACTTCATTCTTATAACTAAGGGCATAAGGTTCAATAAGCGCTCAAGCGGCTCCCGCTTCGCTGTCGTCGCCGCCGCCAAAAATAATTTAAAAGTCAAATCAATAAAATTACTTGTTGATAATAACAATACCTACGTAAATGCACATTTTCGCAAGAGATCTTATTGTCAAGTTGGCAAAGTCGCGGGTAAGTTTGGTTGCATAATAACAAGTAAATTGAGTGCCTTCTAATTACGTTACACACATCTATTTGTATCTATGAGTTTATGTTGTCATAACATGAATTGAAACATACACCGCTATCGGCGCTCTTCAATGAAATTGCGTATGTATGCGTCACACAGCGTTATGAGTGTATACGTATGCAAAATAGCTTCTTACTGCTCATCACAGCGTCTATCTCTTTCGTGCGTGATGTCGGATGAGACAGAAAATATTTTAGCTCCGCCGCCAAATAGTTCGTGCCGTTGACTAGTTTAACCTTAAGGACAGTATAAAGATTCTCCTGTTTATTTTCGGGTAAGTCCGCCATTGAGCTTTTGCGATTATTATTCTCTTCCGTTAAAATTTTCATAGCATTGTTTAATGCCTTATGTTCAGACTGAAACTCTTCAAACTCCTTAGTGTGAAAATTTGAAGAAGTTGTAAGCTCTCTAATATCATGCTTTATAGGTTCAAGTTCCTTGTTGACGACGTTGAGTATGGTGATATTGATTTGCTAAAGCAAGGAAGCGAACTCCGCCTTCATAACCTCTTGGACAATGGCACGTACTGCCTCAGTGGTTACAGGTGTCGCTTGAGGAGGAGAGTTCAAGGCTGGTCTTTTATTTCTATTATTACCTCTGGTTGCTGACATATTCCGATTTGGTGAGCCCTCAGTCTTGGAGGTGTTCGTATTACATCCCGAACATTTCCATTTACGATAAGCCTCGAAATCAGCAGGAATTCCCGCACGCGAAATGGAATGACTTGTTGCATCTTATGCAATTAATGAGGTCTTCGCAATAATTATTGACAGCACAGCATCCCCACGACCGTGATGTTGAAGCCATGGCGCTTTTATAATCATATATTTTAATGCTTATAATGCGACCTCAAAATATTTTCATCCATGCAGTTGGGTATGGTAGTTGCACTTCTGCACACCAATAAAAGCCTTCCCAGTTATGGTCCGAGTCTTGAAGCAAAAGCGCACACCAAAAAAGTCCCGCGGTAGTTTTAGGTAGTCGTCGGCTTGTCACAGCGGAATCGCGAGAAGAATGTCGTAAGGCGACGTCCTGCATGTGCGATCTAGACGCGAAACCTATTGAAGTGAGCTACGTGACCAAACGCACGTGGGGTGCGGTGCGGAGCGGCGCGAAATGAACATGAAATCGACACCCACGACGAAAGTTTTAGAAATTTCGGTCGGCGCAATCTTGTATTTTCATTTTGACCCTATATTAGCATTTAGCGACCCTAAAAACCATGAAAATGACACCCATGACGAAAGTCTCAAAAATTTCGGTCGGCGCCATCTTGTATTAGAATTAATATTTGTTCGTTTGGCCTCAACCTAATAGTATGAAGTCACCATATTTGAGGGTAGATCTCATTGAATAAAATAAAAATCTCTTTATTAGTTTTGTATAATTTTATTTAATATACATTTAATTCATATCGCAATAAAATTATAATAAAAATCATATAACTCCTAATATAAT
The DNA here is from genome assembly GCA_964057195.1 of Orthosia cruda. NCBI lineage: Eukaryota > Metazoa > Arthropoda > Insecta > Lepidoptera > Noctuidae > Orthosia > Orthosia cruda. Next base: position 32,105,561 of record OZ059832.1, read on the forward strand.
TGTCTAAACAGTACAAAACATTATTATACAAATTAATTGAGAACACAAATTATAATTTATTTTGAATAATAATAATCTCATTTATTTTAATACTCCTGATGCAATAGTAACAAAAAGAATCATAAAAAGAAATAATATAAAAAAAAACATACAATGTCAATGAAAGTTGATTTTGTCAAATGGAATTTAGGGATGTTTGTAAACTGAATTTATCCGATACTTTATTGCCCAGTTGTGTAAAAAATAATGATAACCGACTTGGAAGTTACTTACCTATTTGTTATCCGTTCTGCATTGGATTTGACGGATTCTAATATTTTTGCTAAGCTATTTGTACTTACATCTACTTCAATTTGATATTTTGTGATTCAGTTTACAAACAGCCCAAAAAACTAATATTTAACATTGACACTACACACAAGACGCGTACCCTACTTGACTAGCTGCTAGGCTCAAGTTAAGCCTCCAGAACACAGAATTAACGCAGACTAATATCGACTTGGTAACTAAAACGATTACACATATTCATAGTATTTTCTTATACATTCTAAAAATGTTATAAGGTAGGTACTAACAGGTATAATTTACGTCGTTGAAAATGAGTCGCAGAAATTACGCAGCAATTAGTGAGTTGGCAAATTAAGCCGACCGCAGATTCCTCGACTCATTTTGAGCGACAAAAAATATGAATTACACATGTTGGAACTGCCAGTAACAGTAAATCTATATATGAGATGGTAGAAAATGATTGTATCTGCTGTTCGTGCTCATAGAACGCGGAATATTAATTTACAAGTTGGTATTGCAATGATTCTCATAAGGCATACATTATTCTATACAGATATAACATAACAATATATCTTTGTTTGTTAATAAAGCTCCTAGCATACTGGTAGCCTCGTAAGCATTCAACTGCATTAAAAACAAATTATATACATAATAACTTTGATTAATCATTTAAATTCATCGATTTGTGATTCTTAATCAATACTACTTAAAATAATACAAGGCATTTAAAAATATAATACTGAAAAACGCATTGGGAAAAGACACAAAATAAACCTTCAACTATTGTAAATAAAAAAGATATTTGTTTGAAAATCATAGCCTTTAGTGTACTTAAGATAAGGTTTAATATATTTGGACAGTATACAAGGTTAAAAATGTTACTTCTACATAATTTGACGTCGACCTACTTGTCTAATAAATGTGGTTACATGGTTTTGATTGCTATGTGTACCCGTAGCACAGGAATGTACAAAAATATAATTATTCGAATAATCACAGACTATCATAATTGATGTTTTTAGTTCTAGATTGAGTGGAGAGACGAAACTCATAGTTTTATTATCTGAACAGACTTTATAATAAGTTAGCTAGCTCCCTTAGATTATGATTTTCTAGTTATAAACTAACTCTTAAATAATGTGTGTGTCTCTAATTCTATTTCTACAATGTGTTTGTGGACGTGTTGATCAAAGTTTATAACTAAAACATAACCTGAAGGGAACCCGCTGTTCAAATTTGCCAAAGTCTAATTCTGCAAGTTTTTTACAATTACTTCATGTTTCTTTTTGAATTGATAATTTAGGAAGTTTCAAGAATAGATAGACAAAGACGTATTGGTCCCCCGTTCTAAGAAATTAGAAATATAAATTTAATACAAGGGCTACTAAAATTGGTCGAAGGAGAGAAAATCACAAAGAGAAATTCAAAATACTGATGAAGGTATATAAGTTGAAAACTAAACAGAATTAGACTTCAGTCACAAAGTTATGTCGTTAAGTTGGCTAAATTGGGCTAAAAATCTTGGCTTCCATAAAAATGGCCAGCGATTGCGCTTACGATTTTGCATGCATTGGCTTCTAAATGACAGAAACATCATTTTTTTACACTTTTCTTCTACTCGTCAATTTAACTTTCAGACAACGTATCACACGATGGCAGTGAACAATTTCATAAATAAAAAAATATAACCATAATCTAAATTTAATAAATGAAAACATTATTTGCACTCTCTAGACGTTTTATTTTGGCAAAAATTATTTATTTGATTGTCTAAAAATCATATTAACGAGTAGTTCACACTCATTGGCAAACTCAGGGGATGGCATTTCTTCTAACCCAAAACCTAGTTAGTACATTCCTTTTAAATACCCATACAATTAATTATGTCTCATCCCCATATTCAAACTCCGTACTACACGCGTGATACTACTAAATGGTTTGGTATAGTACGCCTTTTACATGATATTTAGGAATTTAAGCTAAGCTAGTTCTTATTACGAAAAAAATCTCTAAGAAAAGATGCTTACGTCATGAAACGTGGATTTAATAAGAGAATACCTAATATCTTATAGTAGAGAAAGTGGAAGTTGGTAGGGTCCCATACATTGACACACAGATGACGAAATATTCAAGAAAAATTAGAAAATGGTAGAAATTGGAAAAAGATAGATTGATCAATAATAAATTGCCATATTTTAAGAATGACGAATCTATACTAATATTATAAAGCTGAAGAGTTTGTTTGTTTGTTTGTTTGTTTGTTTGAACGCGCTAATCTCAGGAACTACTGGTTGGAATTGAAAAATTCTTTTTGTGTTGAGTAGTCCATTTATCGAGGAAGGTTATAGGCTATATAACATCACGCTACGACCAATAGGAGCGGAGCATCAATGAAAAATGTCCCAAAAACGGGGAAAATTTATTCTTTTTGAGACGCAACGTATTTAGAGTAGGTGGGCTAGCTTGGTAGGTAGCCAGTTGACGGGAGCGAAGCCGCGTGGGACAGCTAGTGTAGGATAAAATACCAACATCAGCGACCATCTAAATATAATATCAGCATATTAATTCCCTGTCTCATTACGTAAGCATTGAAATAAATTCGGTTAGAACAATAACAGTATTATGTCATTAAATGAAGGCCATCTTCTAGCAGTATACTGATTCTATCACACAACACTCGTATTTTGTTCATTGGTCTACCTATAAGACTAGTGAGCCTAAAAATCAAAAACATTTACTAATTTGTGACCATTTTTCTAAAGCTACTTTTCCATTTAAGCATGAATGGGCAAAATCAAGCATCCCGAGTTACAATTAGGTTCAAGTATAAAAAAAAACACGATAAACTTTGGGCCACTTCCATGCTAACGGCTTCCTTTCCACAAATAGGCTCACTAGCGCCATTATTACCTAGCGGCAAATTCTCGAACTAAATAACTTAGAACTTCGTGAAGCTACACACTACGTGTCTTTTACGATAAAATCTATGTTTCTTTACTTAATACTTCATAATCATTGCATAAGATAAGTGATTTTTATCATTACTTATCTCTAAATACTTAAATTATGATGTAATTCACCTACATTTTGTTAGGCCTGCCTGAAGAAGTTGATGGAAATATCTTTGATTACATCTTTCGATTTTAATATTGGAATGTCCATGTTTAATTCCAGTCGATACTCTCAAAGTTAAAATAAATCCAGGTACAATGTTTAGGTCGTCATTTAAAATGCAATTTAATTCGAAAATAATAAAATATTTAAAGTTTTATAACACATAATAATTCAGAAAAGTCTTTATAATAATCAAGAAAATAAATTCTATACTAGTGCTTGCCATATTTCGTATTCGTGAAAAAATCGTTGTATGTAATCTTTTTAATTTGTTCATTTCTATTTATTATATAAAATTTTAGAGATCAAACGTTCGCTAACTAAACACTATCGAGATACAGTTGTCTTTTCAAAATCTATTTTTTATATTTTCATTTCATTGCAGTCGCTTAGGCCATGAAATCTGCAAAAACCTACATACAACTACGTACTCTACAGGACGACAAAAATAGATTCATGTCTCCTTTAGTTTCTACGCTATGCTTCTATTCAATTGTTTATTCTATCACGGCCACAACAGTCAACATTTGACGAACAATTGAGAAAACATCATCTTATTTAGTAGATATTTTCACAAGGTTATTTAACTTGTCTCCTCTCGGAATACGAACAACTGCAATAAACTAATCGCCAAAAGGATTGTCACGGTCATAAAACGTGGGAAAGAGACGACATGAAAATTTACAGAAATCTCGAACTAATTATTCACCGTCCTACTAGCAAGTTTTATGCCCGGGACTACCACGAGTCTTGGACTTAAATACCTCTCTTTTTCAAGAAAATTTAATGCATAAGGAGTACTCAATTGCAGTTGACGTTTTTACACACAAAACAGACTGCCGTAACTGCCTTGGATACTGCAGTTTATTTCACCATATTTTTAAAGACAATTCGTGTCATTATATCGTATTATCATATTGTCACCTACAAGCGTATATCCAGCGGTTGTTACGGTACATCGCAGAGTCCCTCAGTCACCTCCAGGCCCTGCGCTGTGCCCGCGCGGGGTACACGCACACAGCGTGGCTGGCAGCGGGCGGCGTGCTCGGCGCGGGCGAGCACGCGGGTGATGGTCACCTGCTCTTGCAGATGATCCAGCACCGTATGCGTCCGTCACTGCGGAGGGAATTGGTGCTGTAGATACTTTTTGTGACTATTTGGTTGGTTAGTGGCAGTGGAAGCACAATATTTTAGGTGTGTGTGAGTGCAATGAAGTAATTATATGATGTGAATCTTTTGTTTATGAGGCAATGTCCCGGTTGCAAATCACGAGTTAAGCTCGTTTGGCTAACCTCAAGTAGGTAATTTTTCATATTCGTGTGCGAACAATGAAAAATTACTTCAGCTATTCAAGTTAAGCTAAACTAACTTAGTTCAGCTCTTGATTTGCAACCGGCTCAAAATTCTTGAAAAATAAAATACGAAAAGTGAATTGCGTTTATACAATATTGTGCCTCCACCTTTGTTTGTAGCATATATTTATAAAAAAAAAAAACAAACAATTAGTATAGAACGATTATTTAAGCTTTCTTGGCGTAACTAGAAAAGTTACACCAATAATAATTATTTATAATAGAATAGCAAGATTTAATATAGGTACTAGTAATGTTCAGAAAGGGTTAATGACTAAGAAAACTACACACAACAATAAAAGCAGGGTTAGTCAATGAAATAACTACTGTACAACTAAACAAATGTTATTCACATCTGAATTGGTTGAATAGTTAGTAACTAAGGTAAAGCTGTAGAACAAGAGAATAAAGTTAAAACAGGAGTACACACACAGAAAAAAAAACAAATTAAAAAAGAAAGGACTCTTATTGACGCCAGCAAAGATACATCCTCCTCCTTTACGAAATGTTACTTTCTGTTATTGTAATTAGGGCTTATTTTTCAGTCGTCTGGTAAAATTACAACTTTTATATAGGAAATTTAACAGACCGTATAAACTTGTAATTGTGACGATTGAAAAACCAGCCTTTAGACACTTTATACGTTAGGCAACGATAGCTGAAAGTGATTAGAAATTCTCTGACATTAAGAGCTGGTGAAATAATACCGTTGACCTTATAAATTACCTTTATAAATATTCAAAATGATAAACCAAATTAAAAGGATGGCAAGGTCATGGTTAGTAATAATGATAGACATACTCGTATGCGCCTTCCTCACCGGATCGGTGCGTTTTCGTTTGCGCTCGGTCAGATTTTGTACACGTACAGAAACGTCTTTTGTGCAAAACGCACCGACCCGGTGAGGAATGCATCAAAAGAAGCTGAACATTTATAAAGGCAGTTCATCAGAGAGGAGTCAAGAGCGAAGCGCAGTTTTGCCTGAGTGAGTGGGGGTGAAGCGGCGGCGCGTGCGCAAGCGAGACGGTGCGACACACCAAGTCATCACACTATCTGATAGTGCGGGACCTATGGATTGAATTTGCTTTCTAGCATGTACTCACACACTGCTAGAAACACATGTGACTGTTCCTAAATTACCCTAAGCTCATACAACGTAGGTTTTCGTAAAATTTCCTACATTTAGTGTTATTGAGGAACAGTGCTTTGTAAGATTCGTCTCTCGATTGGTCATCTTCCCACCGATTATAAATGAATTCCATAGCAAGTACTCACACCGTTGATAATACCATTGACGATACTGCAAAATTTACGTTTTTACTAAAATGTCCTACATTTAGTGTTAAAGTCGCTTCCCACTTAGTGGAGGAACAGTGCTCCTCCTGCCGCACTATTCTTCCCTCGACTTGGTCATCTTCCCACCGATTATAAGTGAATTTCAAAGCAAGTACTCACATCGTTTATAATACCATTGATGACACTACTAGAAATAGTTAACCTTTCCTATTGTTTATTATAGAACTAAAATCTGCTTAAAATATTAAAACAAAACTTACTTAAGGGCCCTTTAGTACCGTAAAACGGTAACTTTCTAAAGCATACTCCTTAGTAACGGCTAGGTTAAAAGGTTTGAAAAATATATATATGTATTATTGATTCATGTACATAATTTTGAACACAAGGTTTTTTCGTGTAACGATAGTTTTTCGCAACTTTTGGCAACTCCTCCAAAACGACACACAGAACAATTGATGGCTGGAATTTCTTCATAACTAACATAGCATATGTAAATGAAATTATATTTTGCAAACAAAATTGTTCAAAGGGAGGGTCAATAATAATATTTTGGCATCGAGCGGGCGCACGGCCAGTACTGCGTTAACATTGGGGCGTATATAGCGCCTTAATAAGCATGTTCACATAATTTGAAACTGTATTATTTGATGCTGTTTTCCTACATTTAGAAGATCTCCTTTTCGATGTGACGGTGATTTAGTTTGGGCCCAGTATGTGGCCATGTTTAAAACGAATTTAAAGGATAGAAATACAGTGTCTCTTTTTTGTCCAATGCTACCAAATAAAAGACATTTCCTATTAAAAGTATACCTCCTAAAGATAGAATCGTAATTTAGCACAAATGAATGAAAATCTAAACTACATGATTCAAGCTAAGTATATTAGTTGCCTCTCTGTCCAAGAGTATAATGATACAATTACCTGGCCTTACAGATGAAAATGGTAATACATACGTGAAATATGAAGTTTTGTACATACTATACGTAAATGTAACAAGTATTACATTCGGATTTGCTCAGGTTAGTGATAATTTAGCGACATCTAAAGCTATTGTACATTGTGTTGATTGTAGGAGAGTTTTGTGGTGCTGTGTGGATAATGAACAGTGCGTGTGTGCGGTCGGTAAATAAAGTAAGTGTACGATATGAAGCAAATTGTTACCTTATCTTTTAACATAATGTTGGTTTTAAGTGAGACTTTTTTTTTATATTTTTGCCAATTTTATTTATAGGGTCTGCAGCCAATTACTTATATATTTGGAAAAAAACAAATATTGCTTACAAACGAAAATTCACATTTATAGAATTAAATCGAAAACATGAAAATTCAAGCGTTAGAGCAGGGGTCACCAATTACATTCATCTCGGGCCCTTTTTTTAAAATTTTTTGGCTTTCGTGGTCCGTATGTTATAAATCTACCTACGGGAAAGGGGGGGGGGGGGTAGTCTTTATATCGTCATGAGTATTTACTTTGTTAAAATTGAAGTAATAAACTTAAATATGTAATTATAGATACAATATCAATGAAGATTTGAATGAAATGGTTCTTCCGTTGTAAGACAAAGCACGGGATAAATGATTAAATTACGAACTCAAGCAACACAGGTAAATTATATTACACTGTTTACTTAAGTTCCACACAAAACAGGACGGCGGTCCGCAATTTGGTGACCCCTGTCTTAGAGGGTCTTGAAAGAAAAATGTGCGTGTAATGATATGAATTTGTAGTATTATATTTGTATGTCTGTAGGTGTGTCTGTCTGTGTGTATGCACCTGTGGCCGCTCACTGCTCGACGGAGATCCGCCACGCGCGCACTTCGCCGCCGCTGCAACACACTCGCACGTTACCAACATAACAACTCTAACTTACGTTAAGGCGACACTGTCAATGTTTAACTTATAAAAGTTTTCTTGCAGTTACAAGACTGGTCAGTTAAGATTATAATAACAGTGGTTGAGAATTAAACCTGGTTAAAAAATAACTAGAATTAAATTGAGAACCATAAACTATTGTTAATTTTGTTTGTTATCACATATCTTAAAGATTCCACAGAATAAGGCAACTAAATAATCAAAAACCTATCATAGAAATCGACTAAATTGAATACCCTTGAAAAATCGAAGGTTATTGTAAGTTATTCTGGAATAAACAAACAGTTAATACCTAAGGCACATTTGCGCAAAAAACTTAATTCAGAGTTAGTTGCTAACATACATACCTAATTAGTCGTGTTAGCTAACTTGGAGTTAATAATATAACTCAGGGTGACGCAAGCGGGCCTTATGCCGTCCTGGGTTCTTTCACTCTTTATCTATACTCTGATTTTTAATTTTGTAGACTAAACTGACATTTGGGGGGTTGTCAATTTAACGTTGAATAAAAATTGTGTCGTGAGTTAACGAAAGTGGATCCAAAATCAAAGTAGATATAACATGGAACTATTTCACGGAACTGAAATTACATTTGTTAAGAAACTAGCGACCCTTATTTATTTTCTACTCATTTATGTCAGACTTCATTATACCGATCGCATTTATTTTATTGTTGATTTCATATTTAACACAATAAAAGTGTATGTACTATGTATATGAATACTGTTATATTTAAATATATTACGTTTATACTCATAAAACATTTATTTACACCAATTAGTAAAATTAAATTGAGGAGTCATGTCACATCGATTCGATGAATATGAAATGACGATAATAACACTCTGCACTTGCAACGTTAAAAAAAAAGGTCATTGACAGCTGTTAAATTAGTCTACGAAATTAAAAATCACTGTATGGCTATGGGTTATCTCACTCTAGCTAACCCGGCCAAATTATGTTTGGCATATTTGTTATTTAACCTCGTGTTAACATCTAACTCTGAGTTAAGTCTTTGGCACAAGTGGGCCTAAGAATTATAGTTATACCCAGAAATCAAAGTAATACGACGTCCAATTTAAATACACGCCCCAGTATACTCACTTGCCCGCTGTATACAACGCTCGCAGGTTAGGATCAGGATGTGCTCGCAGTGCGTGCGGCAGGTCCGGCAGCTGCGCGGCCGGCGCGGCGGGTCGCAGGGCTCCGCTCCACACGCGCAGGGCGGAGTCGCGGCCGCAGCTCGCTACTAACGTGTTCTGGCCGGTTCCGACTACGCACACGCCTGTGACCCAGCCCTTGTGTGCGTTCATTACGCCCTGGTGAAGAAAAAAATGCGTTTACAATCATGAAAACACCCAACGTTCATTTACACCTTGAACAAGCTTTGCTACACACATGGCAAAAAAAAACACTAACATGTACATTTTAGCAAATAAAGAGACCGTTTATTCATTTTTTAGGGTTTCGTACCCAAAAGGTAAAAACGGGACCCTATTACTAAGACTCCACTGTCCGTCTGTCTGTCACGAGGCTGTAACTCATGAACCGTGATAGCTAGACAGTTGAAATTTGCACAGATGATATATTTCTATTACCACTATAACAGCAAATACTAAAAACAGAGTAAGATAAAAAACTGGCCAAGTGCGAGTCGGACTCGCGCACGAAGGATCCATACCATTATCGCAAAAAACGGCACAAAAATCATGTTTCACATTCAGCTAATGATTTATCTTGCTTGGATTGCATCGTATAACTTTTCTGTTTCTGCGGATCGTTTTAAGATAACCAATTTTATGATTTGTGGTACAAGAATGGAGCTGATTCTGACACTAAAATGCTTCTTCGAAATACGTCAAAATTGTTTCTGGAAGCACCATTAGTTAACAGATAACTTACATGAGTGAGGGTATGGTCTGTGAGACTCCATCGCTTGAGGCTGGTATCTCGTGAAGCGCTGTACAGCGTTGCATCGTCATGACAAAGCGCTAAAGCTTGAACTCCGTCGTAGTGAGGCGGTTCTAGCAGCCAACGATTACTTGCTTCCCAGCTGCCTGTAAATTTAAAACAAGGTATTTAAATCTAAAAATATTGTATTCTCGATGCTCTTATAAAAAGTATACTTTCCAAAAAAAATATAACAGACACGATAGGGAAGCTGCTACGTATAGTAAGAGAAACACAGTGAAGGTACGAACGTAAAGTGGCACTGACATATCGTTACAGCAGCTGGATAAAATAGACATAGAATTAGCTTGGCTCCTACCAAAAACATTGCATTAGCAGCACACATAATACAGTTGGATAATGCAAATAAAGCTTTAGTCCTTTTAAAGGTTTATCCAAACATATCAGAGCTGTGCCCGGGACGTGGACGGACCGTGCCCCGTCAGGGACTCAAAAAAACATTGGTGTGCATTTTATATAAACTTGTTCACACAGATCCGTGCACGGGCCAGTGACAGAGCTTCAATGCCTGGGCCCGGCCCTGTCACGTCCGTGGCACGGCCCTGATACGTGTGGATAGACCTTTTTCTCAAACATGCTTGGAAATGTGAGCATTAATTTGACAACCTTCTTCGAGATAAATCGAAATTGCAGTACTGGCCAAATACATGCGAGCAGCGGCCGGCAAAAGTTGTATGAAAATCCATATCTGTCGTGTCTAGCGGCCAAATAAATTACATAGTAAACTCATATCTGTCGTGTTATTTAAAAATGGAACGATCTTTTACTCCAAAACATGATAACCAAGGAGGTAACTAATCAAAGGTTTTATTTAAATTTCGAACTGACTTGCAAATAGAACGCTGTTTATTGAAAAAAAAAAACAAAAGAACACTAACGCGGGAACAATTATTGTTGTTCGTCATTGATTTTGACAAAATGAGTTCTAGGTACTACTTAGTTTTAATTTCCGAGCATTATTTGAAAAAAGCACTATACAAGCCTTGGCCACAACTAGGCATTGATGGACTTACGTATGTGTGGCTCGGCTTCGCCTCGGCCCACATTTACACGTTCGTCCATCAATGCCTCTTTTGCTGGCCGCTGCAGTAATGTACTATACCCGACTGCAAGGAAAGGGTTATGTTTTTCGCGCATATCTTATTTATTTATTTAACAATTTATGTACACACACATAATACAAGAAGGAACAAAAAAATAGGTACAGAGGTGATGCTTATTTCTAATGCAATCTATTCCAGTTTTTTTTTTCTGCCCTAGCAAAGGACCATGCGTCATTTTGGGCCCACTTTTCTGATGAATTATATGTCATATGAAAGCTCTTGAACTGTTATTTATTTCGTTATATGGCAGCTAAGTTCATAACCAGCGCGAAAATGGTGTTTTGGTGCGTTTTTGAAAATCTGTTTTGTTTTGATATTACATTATAGTTAGCTGTCAGTCAGTAGCTCGGATTTCTAAATATTTATTTGACTAAAATACAATAAAAAGATCAATATATAAGGCTTGGAGTGCCCTGGTAGAGTAGGTAGGTAGTTTGGTAGGTAGTAGGGTAGTGGGGTAGGTAGGTAGGGTTGACGGGAGTGTCATGTCATGTACAATTTTTGTGCCCGCAGCTTCACTCCCCTCAACCCTACCTACCTATCATACCTACCTACTCTACCTATTTACTTACCCTGCCTACCTTACCTGCTCTACCTACCCTGTCTAACCTACCATTCCTGCCTAGCCTATCCTACCTTTTTTTACCCGACTGCCGAAGGAGGGTAATGTGTTTATCAGTCTATGTATGTATTTATGTAATATGTATGTATGCATATATGTATGTATGTTTGTTCCTACGTGGAGACCTAACGCGTTGGCCGATTTGGATAATTCTTACGTCATTCGATTCGTCTTAACCCTGCGGGTGTCACTGGCAACATTAAAATGGGAAAATGAAAATTGGCGGATTTTGGGCGCCATATTGTGGGGGAACAATTAATTTTATTCTTCCAAACCCATCGTGTGGGGTATCAAAGTAGAGGGTTTTTAGAGGTGATTTCAAAAATATATAACACTTATATGTTTAAATGTACCTAATTCTAGTAAAAAAATAACTCAAAAGTTATTAATAAAAAAAGTTGATTAAACATGTTAAAAAACCCGACGGCTTGAAAAGCGAACTAAAAAGACGTAAACAAGAAGAAAATCATGCTGTGCAGTCGGAGTATACATCTGGTTTTGGTGAGCCAGCTCGCGAATATCTATCCATATCGTCAGGGTCCCATTTTTTTTTTCCAATCTTATCTAGTCGGGTATTAAAATGAAGAGTTTTAAGAGTTGGTTACAAAAATACCACTTACGTGTTTAAAAGTAAATGAAAAAAATATTCAGGTTGCCTGGAAGAGATCGCAGAATGCGATAAGACCGCCCATTGGATGTGTATTCATTTTAAGATTTATTTTATAATTGTATTTTAAGGTGTACAATAAAGCATATAATATTAACCAAAAAGTGAAAAAAAATATCAGGTGGTCAGCCAGCTTGCGAATATGTATCCTCCGACTGCACAGCAGGTTTACATCTTTTTAGTTCGCTTCTTAAGCAGTCGGGTTTTTGATTTTTAAATTAACGCTTTTATTTTTGATTCGTGTAAGTATGAGGAGACTCTCAATAGTAACCTATTTTTTTCATGACTACACATACCAGTATCCTGTGGCAGCATGTCCAGGGTCCTGACGTAGTGGTCCTTCGAGCCGGTGGCCACCAGGTCGCCGCCAGCCGCGCGCCCCACGCTCAGGCACATCACTGCCGCCGCGTGGCCCGTCCATAACTTGCAGACGCACTCCATCCTGACATACAAATATACGACATATGTAAACAGAGGGAGCAAGTTAATTACTTTCAAATATTATTCCTATACGTATTATTTTATACGTATCAGAAAAACAACGATTCTCTCGATCCCGACCGATAGCTATAAGACCACTTTCTGCAAAAAAAAAACTAAAAGCGTGCAAAAAAAATACTTTAAAACTAACCTTCACTGTATTTAAAGAAAATAATATTCACGAACCTAGTAAACCCTTTTACTTGCAAGTCGCTGCTAACACCATCTATTGCCGTGAAACGGGATCGAACGCGATTGATTAACTTACAAAAATAACAAGATTAATCAGATGAAAAACGCTAGTTACGTCAGCAATTCGGCGCGGTTTCTTTGTATGGGATGAAGCATCTGTATGCTAGTATTATATTATCTGTTAACACTTACATTCTAAGGTCCCACAGCCTCAGCTTGTCTCCTGCAGCGGTGTACAGTCTGTGGTTCTGTGTAAGCGCCAGCGCTGTGACAGCTACCTCACCACCCACGCCCCGGTTGGCGGGACACGGACCAGTCGCGCCTGACGACCTAGGAAGTGAAAAGAGGTCTATAAATTAAAAGTGCCATAAAACTCAAGAAGGACCAGATGATTGAGAAAATACTTTTACTTTGAACTTGAATGTTATTTTTGTTTTACCATAACAAAATAAGCCAACATTATGATTGAAACTTTAAAGGGGTCAAATTTGCAGCCAATGGGCATAAGAAAAAGTTACAAATGGGATTTTTACATTTAATTTACAATTGGAGGATGTGGAGGACTGTGGAAATAGCTTTGAATCTATCAGATAATCAAATCAAAGGGTAAACAAAACGTAACAATTAAAATGTATCACCATTTTATATAGTCCAACGGAAATCAAAACAAACTTCTCCTTACCACAAGGTAGTGACAGGTGTCCTGGACCTGGTGTCGAACATCCTGACTGCTGCCCCGGCGGCTGCTAACACTAGTCTCGAATCCCTCGCATCGGGCTCGCCGGCTGCTAGTGCACCAACGCTCCCTCCGCACCAGCCACGCCATGCTTCTGTGCCGGCTGTGAAGTCCCAGCCGCGGACAGTGCGATCTGATAGATGAAGAAGAAAAGCCATTTTAGTTAAGTAAACAAGACAAAAAATAAAATAGCCAAGAAGACATATAACGTCTATGTAAAAACTATACCGATTTTTTGACGTGACAAAAAATATTCTTGCGATTTTGGCTCTTGTTTCTGAACATTGTAGGTTTAATCAGGGAACTCTATTGATACGCAAAATTGACCACTAACATAAAAAAATCACCGTTTTGTAATTTTTAGCTAACAAAGTTCTCAGACTGTATATTGATTTCAATAAGCGACAAAAAATAGTAATAATTTCTTAGCAAGACAATCATGTAGACAGGAAATATTCGCAAATCCACTGCTGTACATATTACTGTACGTATGAATTATAATATTTCGGTGAACGTTTTTGATCTTGATATCGCTCAGATTAGACTGCAGTCTTTTGGATCTTACCCACTCCACCGCTGTACAGCATATGCGTGGTGGCTGAAAGCGCGAGTGCTGCGCCCGCATGACCTTCAGCCACGTGCGTGCACTGCAGCCACGCGCCTGTATTACTGCCGCCACTGCCGCTTACCCTCTAAACAAAACAATAGCGTTAGGATACTTATTACTATATGTTAATCTACCAACGCACACTTTGACACATCAAAACAAAAGTAAAAAAATAAAACAATAGTTTGAACAAACTGGTAAATGCATTAACTTGTGGTGTCAATTAGTGAACAAAAATTTAAACAGAGTATTTCATAATTTGGCGTAAGATTTGACAACAGATTAATTACATTTTGAGAGGAGCTTATCAGCCTATGGACAGGCGTCGTAACAGAGGCAGGAATTAGAAAAGCTGACATGACGGTTTTGACTCGTTCTGAACTAATTGGCCAGGATGAGATATCTCTGCAAATCTGACTATACTCTCAATCACCCGGTCTCCTGGCACAAACTGGGACGACCTTCTCCTTGCCTCATACAGGGCGGCTGCCTCTTGTATGCGGAGGTCTAGAGGTGAATGGAGGAATTCAAAATTCGAAGCACGTTGCAAAACTATGGAGGAGACCTTACAGCAGAAGTGGCACAGTATCCAAACTATTATTACAAATGCTAATTTGTAAATATGCAATGTTAATTTTTATTCGCTTTCACGGCGTAACTACTAGACCGATCATCATTAAAAGCATCCATGTTCTGAGGGGTACTGAAAAGGAAAAAGGGTAACTTTAACCCAGAAAAAAAAAATTGCGAGTGAAGCCGCAGAGACAAAACTAGTTAGTGGGATAATATAAAAAATGGCTTATCACAAAAATCTAAGTTAAACCCACCTTGAGAGCGATTTCTTTGACAAATCCTTGCGGTGTGTTATCATGTCCAGCGCCAGCCAGCCTCAGGAACACGTCGTCATCTCTCGCACGGCGGGACGCGCCGGGCGACGCGGGCGGCGTGCCCACCGTCGCGCTCGCCTCTCTGCGTTAGTGAGCCAGTTAGCAAGCGGGGTATGGAACATAGGGATGTTATTATGAAGGAGCCGTAGCCTGAAAACTTGGGCATAATTTGCCCCGATATACAATGTACATTCGTGGAATAAATGGGATTAGTATCTTTTCCGAGCCCACTTTGTTGAGAGCAATCTGCGGGAAATATACTCCCGCAGTGCCTCGACTGAACATTGTTAATAACTGCCGCACTCAGAGCCGACAACGGTTACCTAAGGCGATCCTTTGATTTTTTGTTCAAGATCTATACTAAGGAGCGCTTTAAGTAACTGTTAAATGTTTCTGAGTGCAGGAGTAAGGCAGATAAATCTGCAACCCACTTAATTGTTAAGTGCAGAGTTATAGTTGCAGATGAAAAGTATGTTTGCAAACTGTGAAAAATATGCCTTTTAATATATATTTCTGGCTACGGCTTAGAGTGAACATTGTGAAGTAGTTAGTACCTGTGAGAAGTGCTTGTCCAATTTAAAACATTATGTAATTATCACGCCTGTGCTAAAGTTAATTGAAATGCAAGTCCGGTCAAGTTGGTCGTTCGTTTGGTATTATTAAGTTTATGCATTGTTATTTTCTTTTTAATGTATACTGCATTTGAAATAACATTAGACATGTTTCCAAATCTTTTTACAGTCCGTTCAACCGATTTTGAGTTCTATCCCGTAAATATAAGGATGACATACTCGTAAAAAGCATAAACCTGTTACCAAAAACAACTGTCTACTAACAGCTACCATTTGTCGTATCACTAACGCAATAGAAGTCAAAATCGGTTGATCGGGCTGTAAAATGGGCTAATCTCATCTGTCTAATGTTATCGCAAATGGAGTTTAGATGACAATTTTTTTTTTTAATGTGAATTAATTGAGTCTCTGAATTTATTTATTAGATTACTGAATATTATGGCTTAACTTGAGGAGGTATTTGCCCAGAGGATGGCGGTAGACTGAATTTATTAATTAATGAAAATGGTCTCATTTTGTTTAATCCCTCTTTAAAAATGTTTGATAATGAATTTGTAAATGCCATGCATTTCATCAGCCAGGGATTTTAGACTATTAATAGGACAATCGCAACATTAAATGTAGCAACAAAACGGATGGTTCAATAGGGAATACTGGGGCACAAATGGTAGCCATGCCATGGAT
This sequence comes from Orthosia cruda, assembly GCA_964057195.1. Classification (NCBI taxonomy): domain Eukaryota; kingdom Metazoa; phylum Arthropoda; class Insecta; order Lepidoptera; family Noctuidae; genus Orthosia; species Orthosia cruda. The sequence continues at coordinate 32,122,005 of OZ059832.1, forward strand.
AAAATGGTTTACAAATGAAAACATGGACCACAAAACAAAAAAAATACTTACAATGTCTTTGGTTTGAAGCGGTATCTATTCTTGATTTAAATTGTCGGCTTATGCCTTCTACAACTTGATTGTCATGTTTTTTTCTACTGGTGTTTTTGGGATAAACTGATATATAATGTTAAAATAAACTCAGGTGCTTAGTGTATCAAACTCTTTGCAGGTGCAACTAATAAGCACTCTGGTGCAATAATTGTCTATCAAGTAATGTTTCCCCATAGAATTAGGAAATTCAAAAAGATTGTTAGTTTACAAAATTAAAATTTTATTCATACTGTTTTATTAGCACAATAAATTGTTGGCACAATTCATAATCATTTAATAATTTCATGCACACAGAGTTGCCAGTAAATTTATTTTAATATACAGGGTGTTTGGAAGGGAGCTGTACATACGCCTAGGGTAGAAACTAGGGATAGTCTGCTACCTACCCCCGCCCATTATATTGACCTTGGCCTCAAGGTTTTTTTTTAATTTATTATTATTTTTTGTTTGACTTTTTTATGATTTTTTGACTAAAACTACCTGTAGCTCAAAATCTATCCATGGGACCGGTCGGCTAATGGTCTTGTTTTAATCGTTAGAGTCTTAGGGTCCTGCAAAAAATTATTTTACACCAGAAAATTGTGGAGAAGAAAAGTTATGGGGCCTGAAGTACCGTAGTAAGGTAAAGAAATAATTTTAAGGGCAACTTTCTATGGGGTTTAAAAAAAAACTAACAGGGTTGGAGTTCTTCTGATTTTTTTAAAACATCCTCAGTCCATGCCCTTTCTAACGATATGCTAAAAGTGTAATTATCACTTTTAGTTTTAAAGTTATTAATTAATTTCCGCAACTAGGGCACTTCAAGCAAAAATTTCAACTAATGAAAATTAAATGTGTTCGATCGTAAAAGGATGGCAAATGAAACAAAAAATTTGGTAATGACTAATGTCATTAAATTACAAATTTTAATTAATTACTAATTTTAATTAATTACAAATTTTGTTCAAATTGATGACCATTGACCTGTAAACATGCTCGGCACCTCTTCCTCATCTCCACGGTCACCGTTCTAAGCAGCAGTTCCTCGCGCATTGTATCGAATGCGGCGTGGATCCTGTTAATTAGAACCTCCCTTGTTGGTACTTCTTCTGCGTACACCAACTCTTTCGCCCTTCCCCAGACGTAGAAGTCGAGTGGGGTAAGGTCAGGCGACCTTGGGGGCCAGGGAATTGCTTGTCAAACTTGGACTCGTCAGTCCAGAGAATACTCCGTAAAAAATTAATATCTTTTCTTCTTGACAAGGAAGGAATTGTAAATTACCACAATCTCCATCACTGGGCACCCAGAGATCAAAACCCGAGAGTCAAGAGGCACAGAGGTTTTCAACGAAGGTTCTCCGTGAACGTATGGGCAGGCGTCATCGGTAATCGGTTGATAGGGCCGCACTTTTTGCCAGACAACCTAAACGGGCAAAACTACTTAGATTTCCTCGAAAACGATTTGCCTGATTTAGCGGAAGAAGTGTTTGACGAAGATCGGCCCATAGTCTTCCAGCACGACGGCTGTCCTGCTCATTGGAGCCTAGCAGTGAGGGAGCTTCTGGACAACTGCTTTCCTAATTCTTGGATTGGTCGGGGTGGGCCAATTCCCTGGCCCCCAAGGTCGCCTGACCTTACCCCACTCGACTTCTACGTCTGGGGAAGGGCGAAAGAGTTGGTGTACGCAGAAGAAGTACCAACAAGGGAGGTTCTAATTAACAGGATCCACGCCGCATTCGATACAATGCGCGAGGAACTGCTGCTTAGAACGGTGACCGTGGAGATGAGGAAGAGGTGCCGAGCATGTTTACAGGTCAATGGTCATCAATTTGAACAAAATTTGTAATTAATTAAAATTAGTAATTAATTAAAATTTGTAATTTAATGACATTAGTCATTACCAAATTTTTTGTTTCATTTGCCATCCTTTTACGATCGAACACATTTAATTTTCATTAGTTGAAATTTTTGCTTGAAGTGCCCTAGTTGCGGAAATTAATTAATAACTTTAAAACTAAAAGTGATAATTACACTTTTAGCATATCGTTAGAAAGGGCATGGACTGAGGATGTTTTAAAAAAATCAGAAGAACTCCAACCCTGTTAGTTTTTTTTTAAACCCCATAGAAAGTTGCCCTTAAAATTATTTCTTTACCTTACTACGGTACTTCAGGCCCCATAACTTTTCTTCTCCACAATTTTCTGGTGTAAAATAATTTTTTGCAGGACCCTAAGACTCTAACGATTAAAACAAGACCATTAGCCGACCGGTCCCATGGATAGATTTTGAGCTACAGGTAGTTTTAGTCAAAAAATCATAAAAAAGTCAAATAAAAAATAATAATAAATTAAAAAAAAACCTTGAGGCCAAGGTCAATATAATGGGCGGGGGTAGGTAGCAGACTATCCCTAGTTTCTACCCTAGGCGTATGTACAGCTCCCTTCCAAACACCCTGTATATGCAAATCGAATAAATTTCAAAATATTTCATATCATTTCTTCGTATTCTTCATAAGCACAGGTGTATTTTTGGTAATGTTTATAAACAATCGAGTAAAACTTAAAACTTCTTTTTGTATACAGGGTAAAACGGAAATAGGGTAGTTATATTTGAAAAACCGCTTCTGCCTATGAAAATGAACAACTTTCTTCATGAAAGAAAAAGTAAATACTCAACAAAAAATATTGACCCTTAATACTAATTTCGATCAGCTATAAAGATAACTTTGAATAGGGACTCCAAATTTTTAAATGGGAATGAAATTTCCTTGACGAAAGTCGTTCCTTTTCATGAGCAGAAGCGGTTTGTAAAATATGACTAACCTTTTCCGTTATTATAATAATTTATTGAATGCTTTCATGCAGTATCTAGCAGGGGTGCGACATGCCGGTAGCAAACAAAACACAAGCTGTATTGCATCTATTTATTGTGCCTACATAATATACTTCAGTACATACAATGTACTCACAGATTACAAACTATACACTTGATTTATGTCACTGGCGCGAAATCAAATAAACGATTATAATGTACCTACCTACAGTCGCAAGACAAAATATGCTTACTACCTAATAATGTCTATAAAGGCACACATTCTTATTTTGTAACGTCACTAGTGGTTTTTTTTTTTATAATTGTTGACATGAAGCTTAATTTAGAGTATAATAACAATGTTTGAAAAATGTCACCATCTTAAAAAGATAATCAAAATGTTTGATTTTTTCACTGGGCTAGAAGTATTTTTAGACAATTCAAAAAAAGATTGTGTATGTGACACCGACCTTAACGGTCACAGTGTGAAGTTATTCAAAACAAAATCTGATAAATATTTTTGTCTGCGACTGTACGCGTGCCACTTAAGACGAAAGGTACTTATATAGTTTGTAACATGTGTTGTATCACCAACTGCAGAGTTAAAGCTTCCGTTACACTTGTGACGATACTTATACACTACTTCGATATATTACAGTAAAATGCGTGAAGCTAAACAATTCCTTTGGATTAGTAATATTAATTAACATTTTATGCACTTAAATGCAAAAGTTCCCTTAAAACTATACTGAAGCTAGGAAGATAATTTAGTTATACAAAATTAGATCATAAGATCATCACAGAAAAGTTCAAATTGCAGCTGAAGCGGTATCAAAGCGTCTTTAGACATTTTTGGTTCGATACCCGTATGATTAGTGCTTAAAATATTGTACTTTTTGATTACATTTCAAAGTTCGAGTCAAACAGTTAATATTTTAGCTTAATATTTATATACATGTACAATAAATATGGACGCTTACGTACGTATAATACGTGCGCACCCGTAAATACTTGCATTGCATACTTTATTATGAAAAGATAGCGTTCTAATAGTTAATACAACCTAGCATTTTCATGGTTTTAGAAATAATACGTGTTTAATTTTCAAGTAATATTGTGGACTCCAAAATATTTTAAATAATTGACACAATAATTATTGTATTTGTTTTCTTATATAATTTATTTCATACCTAATTAGATAAGAAGCTCATTTGACAATATTAATTACTAGTCACAAATAATACTTGAAAGTATAGCCAACAGCTTGTAACATAATCACTTGACAGTTTGACGTTGCCACCACCTTTATAGGGAAAGGGTGTTTTTTTAGGCTAAGTGTTACTCGTGGGGCTCTATTATGAATTGTATATATCTGTCCCTTACGCACAATGGAAATAATCTTGCTCTAAGAGCATGAACCCTGCATGTAACAGAATCTGATAACAGTTTTACTTCTCCATCGCCTTTATTTTACAGTAAGAGCGGTTTGGTAGGTCAAGTGTTACTACGCCTGGGGCTAGTAAACTGATTTGCGGTTGGATCAAAAAACACGTATTACTAAAACCATGTTGCAAAGCGCCGATACATTGTTATTAATAAGTAGATGAAGCAATAAATAAGGAGGGCGCATGCAGAGCGTCGTAGGACGAGTGAGGGGGGTTCCGGCGCGCGGGCGGCGCGGGCGGGTCAGTCCTCCACTATGGAGAGCTCGGTCAGCAGGCTGCAAGGTGAAACTTGCGTCACGGAGCGTCCGGCCCACCCACCGAGCGTTAGCACCGATAGTACCCGACAGTTATATGTGCAAAGGGAATTTGGATTCTAACGTTAGTAGGTTAAAGTTGATTTTAGTATGCCAATTTTTGGTTTGAGGGATGTCGGTTGTGTTTTATAAATGCAAGTTAAAACGAGTGTAATTTTGACTGCGTGAACATTTTGCGTTCCCGAAATTAAGGGTCGTTCTGTGTTAGCAGATCTAGGTTGGACGGACTTTAATTGCAAATACAAATGCACGTTAAATGTGGGTAATTTGATGTAAATTTAGTTTCTCAGTAAGTGAATTATTGTTAATTTTAAATGAGGAATTGTTAAGTTCTCAAACCATGTTGATAGTTGTACAATTTGCACATATAACAAGACGGTACAGAGTACTACAGGTTTTCTTAAAATGGATTAAAAATACGACGATTGGTCTATACTAAACGTAGCGTTGTCATAGAAAGTGCGAGCGAGATAACACGATGAATGTTCACCGTCCTACTCACCCGTTATATGACCGTGAGTACGACTCTTCGTCTTTAGTTATGTATCTGCTATTCACTCGCAAAAAGTGCGAGCGAGAAACAAATATCAATGACGGTCCTTTTTTAAGTAAACCTGTAGTTTATAATATTATTTCTAGATAAACATAAAAACACATGTCCCAGTTCTAAATACTAACTACAGAAATGTCTACCACACACCAACTAGAGTGTAGCACATATAATACCCAAGCAGTGTATCATGCAGAAAGGGACGGCGATATCACACATATACCAGAGTGAAGGAGACAGGTGTATTTCTAACTACATAAGCTTTTAATTTTGATTGTTAAAAATATGTATTTGGGGTTGATTTTTCCATCGTCAAATAGTTTTATCTGAAGAATAAAATGAAAGATTTGAAAAATAACTGAAAAATCAGCCCCAAATGACAGAAAGAAAATAAAAAGATAACCAATTCCCAATCATAAATATAATTACCTAATTAAATAATAAAAATAAAACAGAATATTGACAACACATTTGAAACGATTATAGTGGACAACTAGATATTTCAGATCGAAAGTTTGCACTGATCAAACCTATGAGAGTTTTTCAAGAATGTCAAATGAAAAAACAAGGAGAAATCGACTTTAATACTAAGTATAATACGTAACATTTCTGCGTGTACATGTATAATTATGTACAATCGCGGAATGAAAAGGCAACTGTTAGTAGCACAGTCATTTAGGTACATTTTTGTTTGCACTTTTAAACTGCCAAAATTAAAGTGACAAGGAACCTGCTGCCTAAGTCCCTTTTCACACGCTGCGGTTGCCGGATAGCTGCTAACCGGCGGCGAAGTGTATAGCCTTGAATGTTCGCTCACATGTACCGGCGAACGTGGCTATACATTCGCCGCCGGTTTCCCGGTTATCCGGAAAACGGAGCGTGTGAAAAGGGACTAATTGTGTAACTTTTCGATAGCTCAAACAACGCGCGCTTCACTTGCATTCATCTTATTTCTTACTAATATTGTTATAAATGCGAAAGTTTGGATGGATTTGTGTATGTTTGTTACTCAATCGCGCTAAAACGGCTAAACGGGTATGGATGGAATTTGGCACAGAGATAGATTATAATCTGGAATAGCACATAGGCTACTTTCCATCCCGATATAATGTTCCGTTGGGATAAGAAAATACTTTCACGCGGACGAAGCCGCTGCCAGAAGCTAGTTGTTTCATATGTTTAAAATCCGTCTACCAGACAATGTCAAACATGCAATGAATATTGCTGAATTGTCAAAATGTCATTATGACGCGTGCGCGAATGTGTTCAATAAAGTTACGCAATTAGGGTGCTGGAACGCAGAAGGATATTATTTGAAAATTGCTTAGCCTTTTCATTCAACGTCTGTACAAATCATTCCGCCATATTTGTCTCTCTATGGTATGTAGAGCGGGGTGTTGTATACGTACAAGGAGGCGGGCTTGCTCAGGTTGTGGTGGCGGCGCGGTGGCCGCGGGGACTCGGGCGGCGCCGGCGGTCGCCGCACTGCCACGGGGGACGATAGAGCTCCTGGGGTGCTGTTTAGGGGCTGCAGACCTCTGTGGAAATTAAATATATGGCTGTTATTAAACTGTACGGGATGGTATCTTTTCAATAACGAAAATGCTTTTATCAACACTCACAACGTAATGTTCCAAATATGAATTCAAAAAATATTGTATAAACACGTACTTTTTTGTCTTAGATAGGTAACATTTCTAAAAATAACCATTACAGTACAACATTTTCCTTCGTTTTTCAAACAACTGCATCATAAAATAACTTTTTGAATTTTTATAGCACGCTTTTACTTTTTAATTTACTGGCGCTTATGGAGTCATTGACTTAATATAGAAAAATAGTGTCATTGTCTATGGATGCGCGTGCTGCGCAGTCTTGCGCAATGAGAATCTAAATTACCCGCCAAACCACATATTTTTTTCGTTTCTCCTTTTGTTTTATTTCAACTGTATGAGTGAAGATAAATAAGTGTATGCGACGGCATATAATTAGGTAATAAAACACTCGTGTGATACTATTATCACACTAGTCTTCGCCTCGTTTGATAAACCCACCCTCGTGTTTTAATAACCCTTATTACATGAACGTTGCTTAAACTACATTTATTGCCAAAGATATTGATACACATCACATAATTGCTAAAACTAAAATTCTTAAAGATAGTATTAGTTATACTTAAATTATGTTAATAAAACAAAATTACGTTATACTACCTACATTTAACAAAAAACAAATGAAGGCAAAAGGAACAAACAGAAACTAGGCTGATCCACGTCATGACTGTGGCAAGAAGGTTGTGGCTGTGTTTTAAATTTGTATCTGCACGATCTATGAAAGTAGCTCATCAAATATAAACCAGATACCAAGGTGGTAGTTCGCTGCGGACAAGGCGTTCGCTGAACGTACATACAGCAGCAGAGAAACCTGGCCGCCTAGAAATGTATAAAAAGCGACATCTATGGACAGGAGGATATACTTCGATGTTTATGTGCGCCGCGTGCGCGCCATTTCTGTGAGACATCAATGAAACTGCTAAGATATTCTAACAAGAAATTAAAACACTAACGCGGTCATGCAAGCGACCGCTAGGTAATATCCATGGCATCCTACCTATTAATCTTTTTAAACTTCCAAACGTGTTCCACAAACATTAAACTTTTTTTTAAATTTCTAAAAACCCACAACAGAATTTTAAAATTTAATAAAGTCGATCGGCAACGAGGCCTAACGAGTCAAGCTCAACCCTATAACTCACGAGTCAAGCTGTTATACCGCTGCGCTATTTCGACACTTATCATAGTAGTGAAATTCATCGATATGCTTATGAATCATCCATCACATCATTCATGTCGGCATGCGAAATGATTATAAAAGAAAAAAAATACTGAATATTTTCATCTGCAAATCATTTGGTTTGCAGATGAAAATATTTATTTAATTATTGGTATAACAATAATTTGGGATACTGTATAAGTTAGCTGTCTGTATGCCAAATATTTTATTTGTATTACTTATCGCAGGTCATGTGGTACCTCTGCAATGGTATCAGCACCTAGCTGACACTACTGCTCTGAGAGAGAAATATATAAAGTTTTTATGTTTTCTAATTGTTACTGAAATGTATGCGATTATGGACTAACGACATTATAAAGGTTCTGGGACTGTCTGATTGTTAATGGCGGTAGATCGGGTATTGTAGTGCAACTTTTTACGGTCCTATGTCCAACAGTGGTTTTTGATGAGATGATTTGTGTATTACCTGAGACTTCCAGGCGCGCTGGGAACGCGGCTCAGCGGTATAGGGCGCGGGGACTGGGGCTCCACCATGGATTGTGTCATGGGGTCCTCTTCGCGACCTATCACGCCTAGGTCGCGCAGGCGTACTGAGCCGCGACGAACGCTGAAGAACAAGGGAACATAAATTACATGGTTTGGCAAGAACCAAGAACTTGAAACATTTATTAAACAAGGTTATTGCGTTATAAACAATCTAAATCAAAACATACATATTTATTTGGTTAGCGCAGTTGCGGAAAGAAGAGGTCCAGCAGTTTTCAAATGCATTATTTTTAATGTCTTTGATAACCTCGGGACTATGGGGTCTCGGTTGAAAGGCGTATGAGAGATACGAGCGGTTAGTATTTATTTTATTATTTTCAGGCTGAATTGTCCCAGTGCAGGGCAAATGTGTCCCTTTCTTCTTACCCTTTCGCCCGGTTTCGGACAAGTGTAGACCATTCCCTTCTGTAGGTACCATACGATACGATAATAATTATTTATGCTACGAGGAAGGTAGGTGATTCCCGATGAGTGAATAATTCGACACGAGTCGGTAATCATCTTACGTACGTGTATCATACAACATTTTCTATGCATTGTGCGAGGAAATTAAAAGAAATATCTGAACCAAGCAACGAATTAATAAAATGGCGGGCTTTTCCAAACACGCTCAGCATATCCACAGATTAACTAATGCTTCCTCGGGCATATCTACTGCGCATGTGCAAATTGCTGTCACGTCGTAACGCAAAAAGGCACGAGCTAAATATACGTTCTTCCAAACATATTTAATGAATATTTACAATTAATTTATTGATGAAATCTAAATCTAGAGTAATTAAAATCGCCTTTAATGAAGTATTAGTTATATTTTACCTTTTATATGAATGATACTGTACTTAACTAATTTGTAAAACTTTTCTCAAATAATAAAAACTTTATGCGTCTGGCGGACGAAGGAGTTAAAAATTAAAAATACAGAAAAGTAAAAAGCACTAGTGAAAAAAGTGACACTTTCCGCACAGTTTAGATGCTTGGAAAACGCTCTTTCGAGGAAAAGAAACTAAAAAAAAATTAAATAAAATAGGATCAAATACTAACGTGTTTCTCTGGAAGGGCGAGGTGGTGTTGTCGTCAGGCGGCGAGGCGGGCGCCGTGCTGGACTCGCGCACGCCGTTGGGCGGCCGCGACTCGAGCTGCGCACTGTGCCAATAACTGACGGTGTAATGACACCCCTATTATTTATACGTAGTGAGGATAAATGTGGATGGATGGAGAGGGAGCTCGAAGAAAAGATTTCATTGGATTGTGTGAGGATTGATATGAAAGAAAAGGGTGTGATAGCGAGGCGAGGAAGGACGGAATGGAATAAGAAAACAAGGGTTAGAAGATGATGTGCGTGTGTTGTTGAATGTTTCCATATTATGGTGTATTAACTACCCGCAGATGGAATCATTACTTGACAGTACTAAACGCTACTGGCTGTGCTATTATTAAATGGCTGTAGAAGTAGTAGTATGGCTGTGTTCCCGAACTTTTGAACGGAAGTCGGCGGGAATCTATACTTGAGAGCAACACTCACCCTATTTTAAACTTCACCCTATTTTAAACTATAGCAGATTTGAGAAAATACATGTTTTAATTAAATAATACTGTATACGCTTTTGAAGAACAATAAGTTCTTGTTAGAAACACACAAAATCGATTGCATATAGACGGTGTATTTAATAGTTTCTGACGCTTTATCCGAATTGTTTTCTTATAATATCTGCGATTTAAGTTCAATATAGGGTGCATGTGCGATAGTTTTTCTCTTAAAGGGTAGTTGTATGGACGCCCCCGTTGCTATGCTGCAGGGTAGCAGCAGCAGTAATCAGAACGATCGGGACGAGATTGTTTGGGAATCTCCAAGTTTGAATATTCAATATCTGAATCCTTGTGTGTTCGGGTTCCGAACCCAAACACGAGGGGATTAGCTTTAGAATAGGAATAAAGGTTGCAGGTTCGGTTCTATACGTTACCTGTCCACAGGAGACACGGAGCGTGTGGAGGTGCCGGAGGACACGTGCGCCAACAATGCGTGAAGAGCTGCAGGTACTCCGGCCCAAGGGTTCAGGTTCTGATCTTCTGTGCTCGCTATTCTTAGCGCACTCGCTGTACGTTCTTGACTTTCTTCAGACTGTGTGTGAAAAAGGGAGAATAGGGTAGTTGACAAAAATTATTAATTATACTGATAAAGTGACGTCACAAGCCCCTACTCCTGAAGTTTGATGCGCTTTATATTTGCCAACTTTTAATTATTTGATAAAGCAAAAAATACGGGTCCAATATTATTTGTTAATCTCACTGACGGACTAAGTAGAATTATCATTTTTATGTCCAGGAAACATCATCATTAAAATGAGCTTACAAGTCACACTATGATACGCGCAAGCGTCAAATGACGTTATATTAACCGTCCATTGTAACGTAAGAAGTGCACGGAGAGGTATGCCACGTTAGCAGCGCGTTTTTTATTTATTTATTCATTTACACATACAATTATTTTTACAGGTAGAACACAAGGTAATAAAAGTAGTCATACAATGCGACACCCATTTTGATTTCTTAGCGAGCCACACATTCGTAGGTAACATGACCGTGGTGACCAGTGGACGATTCGTTTACATTTTAATACGAAGTGGAGCTAAATACACGTGCTTAGCTTAGAAGGCGGCTGCTGAGCGGCGCCTTTAAGTTTCATATTCACGGTAATTATGAGGTCTTACTTCTTTGAGCTGAGCTCTGGTGTCCTGCAACATCTTGAGGTTCCTGGCAGCGTCCTGAGCGTGTTGCAGTGTGAGTGCTGCTAGACGTTCTAGGGAGTAGCGCCCCGCTTCGGCAGAGTCAATGTGGTCTAGTAACCTTGGAAGCATGTTTTCATCGTTCTCCTCCTGAGAATGAAAGATAGAACGTTAAGCAGAAAAATTGGAATAAAATAACGTAAATTTTGTAGTAATTACAGCTGTACCGTAAAATTTATAGCAATTACAGCTGTACCGTAAAATTTATAGCAATTACAGCTGTACCGTAAAATTTATAGCAATTACAGCTGTACCGTAAAATTTATAGCAATTACAGCTGTACCGTAAAATTTATAGCAATTACAGCTGCACCGTAAAATTGCCAGCAATTACAGCTGTACAGACTGCTATGTAATCAGGAACAATGGGAAATATTAAGATGAGAAATTCATAATTTTTGTTTTGATATTGCTACTGTCACGACTGCGACGATACGCCAAGTAATTACTTGGTGAAACTTCTTCTTTTTATGTTATTTCGGACTCGCAGTCGGTGTTGTTGCTGCAACCATTCTTATAACAGACATTTTCTAATATAATGTTACCTCTATCTGCATAATCTGCGCCTGGGTGTCAGCGATGGACTCTCGGAGGTAACGCAGCAGATGCTTGGCGTCTGGGTCCTGGTCTGTGTTGCGCGCCTTTTCCCTTTGTTGCAGCAACCGTTCGAGCGCGGCCTCTAGTTCGCCCAGCGTGCAACGTGCGGCACACGCACGTGATACCCAGCATTCAAGGCGGGTCCAAGCTTCCCGGTAAGATGTGCTCTTGCGGGAGCGGTTGCGATCTAAACCAAAGGAGAATAGTTTTTATTTATTTAGCGCATTCGGGATGCACGCCTTTGCCTGGGTCATAATAATTTATAGTCTACTAGCTGACCCGGCAAACTTTGTTTTGCCATAAAAACACCAAACATTCATCTACTAAATATCCTACCTACCCTACCCTACCTACCTTACCCTACCTACCCTACCCTACCCTACCTACCCTACCCTACCTACCCTACCCTACCTACCCTACCCTACCTACCCTACCCTTTGAGATTTAAACTATCCTATCTCTCAAGTTGGATCGAACTGCACATGGTGTGCGAATTTTATTATAATCGGTTAAGTGGTTTAGGAGTCCATTGAGGACAAACATTGTGACACGAGATTTATATATATTAAGATAACCATCTACCTTAACTATTAACCTCATAATGTACCTTTCAAATGGTGAAAGTTGTTTTTCAAATAGGTGTAGTGGTTCCAGAGATTATCCTATATGTCCAAACAAACTCACAGAATTCGGACTCTATCTTTATAATATTAGTGATAATAATACGACTCGAGTTTGTGTCAAAATAAGGTGTTAAATTCTCTCGATGATTACGCGCGGATCTAGCAAAATGCTGTTTAAGGTTTGAACTATAGACATGATATTTTGAGCTTGTAGAATTTCAAGTGCAAAATATCAAATCCTGTTTCGAATTTACAAATGAGAAAATATCAACTTTAAATAGATTAAGTTGATTGCGAAAATTGCATTAAATCTTTTGAAATTGTAACACGAACTGAACTTATTTGAGGGTATTAATAGTACATTTCGTGTCGCGCATAAAAAGTCGGGCTTTTAACACGACCAATGTAGCCAATTTCGACTTGAGTCGAAGGCGAACGTCGAAAGCTACACGCGAGTGTTAAAAGCAAATAAGTTCCAACAACAATTTATTAGAAACGTTCAGATTAAAAACCACAGACTATATAAACACAATCAACGCGCGCTTTTTCGGGAGGTAACAGGTTCAGTATCATTCTGCCAATTACATAATGATATCAAAACTCCATACAAAAGTCATTTCGTAACAGTTATTATGTAATTTTGTTTTTTATAATTTTTATTATTGTGTCTAAATGTTCATATTTGGAAACGAATTTCATAGGCAATGTGTTACATAATAGACAAGGTAGTGGAAAAAGTTTGTTTTGTGTGTTTTAAGGTCGCTACATACGTAACATGTTTTAAGCCGAACGGCTTTGGTATGAAATGATATTTTCAAAACTTATCGTCCCGTTCCGTCCGGATTGAAACATGTTACGTATGCAGCGAACTTTATACGTTTGAATTTGGTTATATTTTACTCACCATGTAGTCTGCCTGCTGCTCTACTGCTAAGCTTATCGCGATGTCCTCGCCTTAATAACGACACCTCTTCTTGCTTGCGCCGTAACACCTACGCACAAATACCATACATTAAGACGGGTTATATTGAGAAGATAATACGTTTTATATGTAATTCAATTTCAAGTTAGACTTACCGCTTCCTTCATTTTGGTTTCAGCTTCAAGTGATCGTATCAAGTTTGCGTTCTTACGAGATTCCTTGCGCAGTTGTGCCACCTGGAGAAAATAAATATATTTATATTACTTAGTAAGAACTTGGTAATTATAAATGGTACAGGCGGAAAAAGTTTCAAAAGGAAAAGCTTTTAGAAATTGAATTTTGGCAGCACATTGCAGATCATACACAAAAAAACATTGTAGTGTAACATGCACAAAATTATAGAACCAAACAAAACCAACCTCTTTAGCTCGTGCCGCTTCAGCCTGCGCGTGCCGTTTAGCTTCTTCGCGCATGCGTTGTACTAACTTGACCTGTAATGACATTATTAATTTTATCTCCATCTCAAAAATACCACTATAAGTACATTTTACTGTCGTCAAAAATCGCCAATCGGTCATCCAATGTGTGTCTAACGAGTACATCACACAATTTGATCCATTTTGAACGAGAGGTGCGACTGCTTCCTGGGTAGAAAAATGATAATTGTATTTAGTCCGTCGGTGAGATTATCAAATAATACTGGACCCGTATTTTTTGCTTCACCTAATAAATAAAAAAATACAAAGATAAAGCGCCTAAAAGTTCAGGAGTAGGGGCCTGTGACGTCACTTTGTCAGTATAAAGTGTAGCATACCGTAACATCACACGATAAAAAAAGCGGACGCTTCATCCACGCGGATCGTTCAGAAACACTTGCCGCGGTGCGCCTACAGTCACACACAGCAAGCCAAACATAACGAGCGCGTGTTTAGACTCGTGTTCGCAACACGTCATGTCCAGGGGACCACCCAGCGTTGGGTTCGCTGTTGCGAGCTCCGGTGCTGCACCCGCGGGCTGGGAGTTATGCTCCGTGACCATTCGCCTCGCCTCGACGCGACTTCCAGGAGGTCACACGATATTTCAACGCACTGTATCGTCGTCACTTTATGTTTACGTGTCAAACAAAAGAATACGTGTCCAGTATTTTTTATTAATCTACCTGACGGACAAAAACAAATCCTCAGTCAACTACCCTATTGGTAAAAAATAAGGATCTAATGTGGGAGAATGCCGTATATTGTTTCTGTAGCTTCGAAAAATCCCGGTCGAGCACTTTTTAACCTTATTGCCAAGGGCGCAAGAGCGAAAACAACAGAAAAAATCGGTTCCATGTTCTGGAGCTCGGAGCGCAGCGTGTTGATCTGTTGTGCCGTCTGCTGCTGCGAGCGCTGTAACCGCGTGTGTTCGCGCTGCGCCGCTTGATGCCACTTCACTTTTAGTATGGAACATTACCTTGTCTCTCTTCATGTTCTGTAGCTCGGAGCGCAGCGTGTTGATCTGTTGTGCCGTCTGCTGCTGCGAGCGCTGTAACCGCGTGTGTTCGCGCTGCGCCGCTTGATGCCACTTCACTTTTAGTATGGAACATTACCTTGTCTCTCTTCATGTTCTGTAGCTCGGAGCGCAGCGTGTTGATCTGTTGTGCCGTCTGCTGCTGCGAGCGCTGTAACCGCGTGTGTTCGCGCTGCGCCGCTTGATGCCACTTCACTTTTAGTATGGAACATTACCTTGTCTCTCTTCATGTTCTGTAGCTCGGAGCGCAGCGTGTTGATCTGTTGTGCCGTCCGCTGCTGCGAGCGCTGTAAACGCATGTGTTCGCGCTGCGCCGCTTGAAGCCGCTTCACTTTTAGTATGGAACATTACCTTGTCTCTCTTCATGTTCTGTAGCTCGGAGCGCAGCGTGTTGATCTGTTGTGCCGTTTGCTGCTGCGAGCGCTGTAACCGCGTGTGTTCGCGCTGCGCCGCTTCACTTTTAGTATGGAACATTACCTTGTCTCTCTTCATGTTCTGTAGCTCGGAGCGCAGCGTGTTGATCTGTTGTGCCGTTTGCTGCTGCGAGCGCTGTAACCGCGTGTGTTCGCGCTGCGCCGCTTGAAGCCGCTTCACTTTTAGTATGGAACATTACCTTGTCTCTCTTCATGTTCTGTAGCTCGGAGCGCAGCGTGTTGATCTGTTGTGCCGTTTGCTGCTGCGAGCGCTGTAACCGCGTGTGTTCGCGCTGCGCCGCTTGAAGCCGCTTCACTTTTAGTATGGAACATTACCTTGTCTCTCTTCATGTTCTGTAGCTCGGAGCGCAGCGTGTTGATCTGTTGTGCCGTTTGCTGCTGCGAGCGCTGTAACCGCGTGTGTTCGCGCTGCGCCGCTTGAAGCCGCTTCACTTTTAGTATGGAACATTACCTTGTCTCTCTTCATGTTCTGTAGCTCGGAGCGCAGCGTGTTGATCTGTTGTGCCGTTTGCTGCTGCGAGCGCTGTAACCGCGTGTGTTCGCGCTGCGCCGCTTGAAGCCGCTTCACTTTTAGTATGGAACATTACCTTGTCTCTCTTCATGTTCTGTAGCTCGGAGCGCAGCGTGTTGATCTGTTGTGCCGTTTGCTGCTGCGAGCGCTGTAACCGCGTGTGTTCGCGCTGCGCCGCTTGAAGCCGCTTCACTTTTAGTATGGAACATTACCTTGTCTCTCTTCATGTTCTGTAGCTCGGAGCGCAGCGTGTTGATCTGTTGTGCCGTTTGCTGCTGCGAGCGCTGTAACCGCGTGTGTTCGCGCTGCGCCGCTTGAAGCCGCTTCAATTCGCGCGACATACCGGCAACACGACGCTCGTAATCTTCTTTGACGCGCTTTAGTTTATCACTTGGAGGGGAAGCTTGGGTTGCTGAAAGGTAAAAGGAATACAATTAATACTGACACAGAGGAATAAGAGACTCAATATGGTGTCGACACGTTTAGTGCAGTGGTTGAGCGATCGGCTGATGCGCTGCGTGTCCGGGGTTCGATGCCCGCACGGAACAAATATTTATATGGCCTACAGATGTGAGTTTAAATGTTTGTAAACGCACCCACGATATATGCGAAATTCTTAATGAGGGGCAAAGTATTAAAAAAAAAAACTTGAAACATTATTAATAAGAAGGAACGTCTGGTCCTTCCGGGTCCTATCCAGGTTCAGTTATAGGGATAGAAACCACACACCACAAAGTTATGCTCAATTGCGCAATTGCAACTAGATTGCTTACACAAAAAATATGTATCCGGGGCTCAATGTCTTTGATTTGGCATTGTGTAGCATACAATAATTTCAGGTATGATGAATAGGGTGGATAGGTCTTCACCCTTTACTGAAAATGCAAGGTGTGTCTGGCATATTGCCGATTTGTATTTGTAAACAGGGTGTAACAGATCATAGACAATTACCAAAACATAAATCCCTTGTTCTTACAAAGTTGTCATTAGATGACCAAAATTTGTATGGGAGATACATTTAAGAGAAAAGACTATGACTTCCTTCTAAAAAGTTGTTCATTTACATGGGCAGATGCAGTTTTTAAAATATGAACCACACCGTTCCGTTACACCCTGTGTATGCAGTTTGCGGGATAAACTCTGATATCACGTTATGCGTTCACAGGGACCCAGCGCTAAGAAAGAAAATATGGTTCCAATACATATCACTAGATGGCGCGACATGCACCGAGTTGTTATTGAATTGTGTGTAAAATTAACATTTTCTGGAATTAAACATAAGAATTGTATGTTCTTGTGTAATCAACTCTCCTAAGCACTAAATTATGGAATATTGGGCTCTTAATTCACATTTCAAAGTGAAATGAATTTAAAATTGATGCCAATAGATGGCGCGGTTTTAAATGTCTGAGGCATTCCACTCGATTGTTTAAATTTGTATTGTAACACATTTTTGTGCAATGAGTCTGTAAAAACGTGCAAACAAATACTATAAAACAAATCTTCACTGTATTTAAAGGAAAAAATATTCATGCACCGAGTAAACCCTTTTACTTGCAAATCACTGCTAACACCATCTATCTATCGCCATGGAACGGAACCGAACGCAAAAGATATCAAAAAAAAAAAACGGTTTAATCAGACGAAAAACGTTAGATACGTCAGCGCTGTTTCTTCGTATAGATGTGGGAACAAACTTACCAAGTGAAGCCAGCACTTTATCCTTCTCGTCGTTGGTGGCTTTGATCTGATGGTGCAGCGTGTCGAGGCGGTGTTCGTAGTGCGTCTTCAATGCTGCCAGGCGACGCTGGGATAGTTCTAACTGTTCTATCAGACGGGCCTTCGTGTCTATGTCTTCGCTTAGAGCTGCCAGTTGCGCTGAGAGGACGCGTTGACCTGGTAAAAGTAAATAAGGGTTGATTAATTACAGACGGGACGAAATAATAATAATTTATTTATTTAATTTGTAATAATTTATTTATAACGAGATAATTATGATAAAAATTTAAGCGGCAATAGGCCCCAAACTAGCCACAGCCTGTATCTTGGAGGCCCATAATATGTACAGAGATAAGTTGTTGAGCTGGATTTCAGAGCGACAAAATGAACAGAGGAATGGAGAGAAAATTGTCAACGGTATCATGATTCATGGGGTTAAGAATGATTTAAGGAGTGATACTGCAAGGAATATTATGTGGTCAATCAAAAGTTCCTCTCATTCCTCCTCATCCACGCCAATGTTGTCCAGACCAGAAAAGTCAGACGGGCAACAATAATGTATATTGTGTTGGTGAATATAGCGGGTACTTCTGACTGCGAGAACTCCAGGACCGGCCGGAAGTAGCAACGCTTTAGGGTTTCCAGCATCAGCGTTTTTCGGCTAAAATTATAACATATCTTGTCTGCTGTAAAAACGGTGAAGGAAAACATCGTGAGGAAACCGGCATGTCCTAGAAACAAAAATTCAAAGATATTTGACATCCACCAACCCGCACTGAGCCTGCGTGGTGGATTAAGGCCTCTTCCCTATCTCATAGAGAGTAGATCTGTTCCCCAGCAGTGGGAATGATAAAAGGCAGGTGACGATGATAACGTACCTTTCGCTTCCGAGTCCTCTTCATCCGAGTCACTAGGCTCCACTTCAGCGTCTCCGTCGGAGGGCTCGGAGTCCTCTGCACTCTCGCCCTCCGCTCGCTCCCTCTCTCCGATGTGAGTGTCGTCTACTGCGCTAGTCATGCTTTCACTCATGTTTAGTTTACGCTGGAATTCTAGTTCACCCATGCTGCGTGCGAGGAGCTCTTTTTCCTGAAAGATAAAATTTAATAGTAGATTGTTTATCTAGGAAGCAAACAACTAAAAGGCGAGAGTGTTTTTTTATATAATAGAATGATTTTTAAGTAGAATCCTGAGGGCAGTGAGGGATTCAAACTCACTCTAGCTGAAAATAGTGTTACTTCCGAGGTGGACATTCTACTTTTTACCACCCTCTATGAGAAAATAAGTAAGTGCCTGTGCGAGGCCAACGCTAGGGCTGTCTGTGACGTGGCTAAGTTCTGGTCGAAGCACAACATCTAAATTAAAATCAGAAAATGGAATCATCGACACGATGAATAAGAAGAAGTAAGTGCATCTTATGAACAACAACGTTACGTTTATTTATTTACATACAATACAATTAGGAACCATAAAACATAGAAATAGTTAGAGGCAAATGTTTATATGTGACCAATTATGGAAGTGCATCGTAACAATTGTATTAGTACCATCCGTTACAGTTGAACATTTATTTTTTTACTAGCTGTCCCACGCGGCTTCGCTCCCGTCAACTGGCTACTTACCAAGCTAGCCCACCTACTCTAAATACGTTGCGTCTCAAAAAGAATAAATTTTCCCCGTTTTTGGAACATTTTTCATTGATGCTCCGCTCCTATTGGTCGTAGCGTGATGTTATATAGCCTATAACCTTCCTCGATAAATGGACTACCCAACACAAAAAGAATTTTTCATTTCAAATTTACATCAAGATTAGCGCGTTCAAACAAACAAACAAACTCTTCAGCTTTATAATATTAGTATAGATTTAGCCCGCGCGCTATTTCCCTGCCAGTCACTTGTTTAATACAATATTCCCGTGCGGTCCGAAATAGAATTACAATCGCTCATTAGCTATTCACATCATACATTCGTCGTAATCGATTTTAGCGATGTCATCCAATTTTGGACCGTATGGTTTTTTATTCATATGATTGGGACATTTACTAACAATATCCACATTCTAAATTCAAATCATTTTTAATCCCTATGGATTAATGAGCTATTTTAGTCCCTGTTTACGAATAATAAAATAGCTCTTTTTTAATAAATATGTATTTTAGATCTTGAGCATCATAGTTTTTGGTAAATGTTCCAATATATTTAAGAAAATTTGGTTGTCTTTAGTACATTATGCAACAGAGAATTCTCACCCCTAGAAATGTATCAAAAGCGACATCTATGGACAGGAGGATATACTACGATGTTTACGTGCTAAATAATACTGCCTACATATATAAGTGAATCTCCTTTATATTGAAAGACCGCCTTTTAACCACTTGAGTGCCTAAGACGTGGATCCACACAATGGCTTTTTAATAGTTTCGGCAATTACGGCATTCAACCGGTTAAGCACCTGAATTAATATATATATTTTTTAATTAAAAATAAATAGTAAATACCTTTTGGGTGGGAAATCATCCAATGACTTTGCCCGTTCTGGGTGAAGCGGCAGGTCGTGTCAGACTTTTACTGACTAAAACCCACCCGTGTTCCTTCAGGAGCTTGTGCCAGGGCCGATTAATATTTATTTTTATTATACCTACTTCCTCTCCACCCGCAACACTCCTCTATAGCCATAGAGTGCTGCCTAAATATGCTGATGTTGGTTAGCGCATGACAAATTTGTATCAATAACGTAAACAATTATCGTTAAATGGTTATCTTGCACGCTTACTTGTGGAATCGATGTCAATAACTACAGAAAACTAACTTCATTGTGGTCACAGAGATGGCGCGCACGCGGCGCACGTAAATGTAGTAGTATATCCTCCTGCCTATAGATGTCGCTTTTTATACACTTCTAGGGGTGAAGTTTCTCTGGTGTTTTCTGTACTAATTAGACTGGCAATTCGGGTCTTTAGGGGTTTTCAGTGGCGTTAGGTTAGGCAGAGCTATTTACTGTATTGTAAACCAAAGTATCATCTCCGGCAATCAATATATATCGTAGTCTATCGCAATTCACCCTTACAGATTATAACATTGTCTACCCTCGGACTAAAAAATAATTTCCATATTTTATATGACATACCTTATATAGTTCTCGTTTGGCATCGTCGATGATAAGTGATGGGTCTTGCACGGAGTCGTGTCTTGTTCTTGCTACTGTCGCCTCGCGCTTCCGACTCGCTTCATACATTGCGTTTGACTCTAGTAGTTGAGCTCGGAGGTCTTCTATTTCACTTACGTAGCCCTAGAAGGAAATTAATAGGATTTAATTTATTATTTATTTAAGCTTTTCCGCAATTCCCGTTTTAGAAAGTGATGTTATTTTATTAGTGTATCAGATCACAACAATCGACACACAAAACCATGATTAAATAGGAGTAAATTGGTTTGACTAATTACAAAAGCGAATAATTATGATATTTGACAGCAATTGTTTTGCATCCTTGATAAGCTTTTCAAAACCCGTTGAAGAGACAAATGTAGATTCACAGAACAACTAAAACTTATGTTTATCAAGTATAACTACAGCAGTCAGATTTATGACATTCAAACTCCGGGCATAAAAGTGAAGTTACCAAAAAAGAAAATGTAAAGGTATTCGAATTAATTGACAATAATACTATTCCTGACCTGCACAAGCGACGTCAAGGAACAATCATTGGCATCGGGACTGCCGTCCTTGGGCCCCCAGTTCCCTAGCGCCTTCTCCGCGATGAGCTCGCTGTTCCTGGCGGACAGCTGCTCGATGGTGCCCTGCATGGCCTTCACCCGGCGCCGCAGAGCCTCCGCCTCGCCCGTGAGGATCGCGTTCTCTTGCACCACGTCGCTCCAGCCCTCCTCGCCGTTTTCTGCTATTACGCGCTTGCCCTGGAAGGTTTGGATAGATAGATGTACATATTTTTGGGTGTCAATTTCAAGCTTATGTAAAAACCAAGTTACTATTATTATTTTTTTGTTATTCAATTCAATTTATTTATTCAGTAACAATTTACATTGCGTTCGAAATAATCAGCATGAAACTGTAGGTATTGGATGTACAAATAATAATACAAGAATTAGAATTACAAGTAAAATTAATTAAATTTACTATATTAAAATAATGTAAAATACCATGCACACATAATTTAAAATAACATAATGTTATGATGTAGTTGTTGTCGTAACTTAAACGGAGTGAAAGGACGACGAATACAATATTCCTAGTATCATTGCACTTTGCTGCTATGAGATTTGACTCTAAGGATTACGCAGCGAATAACTTAGCCTTTCAAGAAGACTTTAGCAGGTATCTATTTACTATTATGAAATCTTTATCTTTTGACAAAACATAAACTTCGTTAGAGCAGCAATTTAAAATCAACAAATAAAAATATGCAACTTTAATTTAAATGCACCAAACCACAGTTGAGGCTCTAGACAGACGGACTGCATTTCAACTGCACTCCGACTACAAATTTGCAGTTTGTATGCAGTTAGTACGACTGCAATAAAACTGCAAACCAACCGTGCAGTCCGATTGCAGTCGGTGTAGAGTTGGCATGCAGTACCATCGACCGCACGCTGATTGGCCAACTGAATTTGAATTGCATGTCGACTGTGCAGCTAGCTTGTGTGACCGTGCAAATATATTGCAGTCGTACTAACTGCATTCGAACTGCAAATTTGCAGTCGGAGTGCAGTCCATCTGTCTAGAGCCTAAATGAAAACATGACTTCTTAGTATTAAATTAAACCTTTTCAGTTCGGTTCTTAGACTAATCTTGATATGGAAAAAATCTTACCTGTTTATACTCAGCAAGTTCAAGCTGCAACCTCGCCACCTCCTGCCTCAACTGGTGAATAGTCCTCGAGGTCAGATCCTGGTTCACCACGCACCTATTCTTGATATTCCTCGCCCGGTTCGCATACTTCAGCGTGTTTAACGTCTCCATGAAATCTCTATCACTAGGCGACACGCAGGCTATCATGACCGTATTGCTGTTGCCTCCTAAGGAGTCTTGGAGTAACCTGGTGAGTTTGGAGTCCCGGTATGGGACGTGTAGTACTTTGCGGGATCGATCCCCGAGAGCTGATATCACGTTGCCGAGGGCAAGGAGGCCGCAGTTTATTGATATGCCTTCTTTTGCGCGTTCGCCGGTTGCACCTAAAGAAAGAAGAAAAATACTTTAGTGACTGTTATGGCAATCTGGTGAACTGGGTAACTTTAAGATCTGAAAAACACTTGAGTGTCCGAAACGTGTGTCCACACCAGACACAATGACTTTTATATTGTTTCGGTAATTACGGGCATTAAACCGGTTCAAGAAGAAAGACCAGACCTCCTTGCAAAGGTAAGAAGATACTTCACGCCGGAACAGCTCCTCAATTTGTATCAAGCGCAAGTTCGACCATGCATGGAGTACTGTTCTCATCTCTGGGACGGATCTGCCAAATAACAGCTCGATGCACTAGAGTCGATCGAAAAGCGGGCCAAGAGACTCATCGGCAATGAGGCGCTGGTCAAGTCAAAGTTTTTTAACGGTTACATTTCGGGGAGTGTGCGATGGAATTGCACGATTAATATACGATAATTCCACCTAGCCCGTTTCATCATCGAACTACCAGACGTATACGGCGATGTGCCATCGATACATGATGGACATCCCACACATACGCACAAAACGTTCGGGTAACACTTTTATTATGCGTACAGCTAAGGAGTGGAATTCCCTGCCGGAGTCTGTGTTTCCCGACAGCTACAATCTGGGGGTCTTAAGTCAACTGTGAATAGGTTATTTCTAGGCGTGATTCACCCTCGACCACATCATCGCTTACCATCAGGTGAGATAGTGGTCAACCGCGAGCCTATAGGATATAAAAAAAACAGTAATAATAGATAAGTTTTTTTTACGGAAGTTTTTCGTAAATCCGAAACTAATTGAGATTTGTAGCATGAATGGAAAGAGACCTAGAAAAAATTGCAAATGGATTTATTAAACGAAATGGTTCAATTCTCACCTGTTCGTTTTAATCTTTCCGACCCAGCCAAATCAACAAAATGGAACTTGGCAGTAAGAGTCTCATACTGTTCCGGCGCTTCAGATTCTGCATCCCTTTCTATTGTAGCGTCTTGGTCTGGTGCTAGCCTTCTCTGTCGCAGTAGTAAGGTGAATACTGCATGTGATCGGGAGGATGATGAGTTCATGTTTGTGGCTGCTGTAGTTCTGGCTAGGGCCCCCGCTCTGAGGGCCCCTAGAGCCTCTTGGGCCCCTCTTACTGCTCGCATTGAAGCTCCTACTATTCGAACGCCGCCGCAGCCGTCTTCTGTTATCCTGAGGGCGCCCTGTAACAAGATAACACATACTCAAAGTGAACAAGTGGAAAGATTTTATGTTTTAAAATAAGCAGCTGTGGCAGACTGACCAAAGACAAAACACACGACATCGCATCATAAGTGCTTATTTTACTAACCTCTCAATTCAGTACAGAATTTAATTAGATAGTTTCAATTTTTATAAAGGAGCGAATAGTAGCCTCATTATAAGATACTTATATTATATATGTACAGTATATCTGTAAAGTACATAGTTATCCCGTCATCCCGGAAAATTAAACTATTACACACGACTGAATCGATTCTCTGCATCTCTTATTCGCTTCCATTTTCAAATTCACCACTTCCCGTACTTTCTATTTCCATACATTCATAGAGCTAAGCACCCACGTGCCCGATAAATGAATATGAAATACATGCGGGCGTGTACAGATAGCACGCTTCAGTGCTTTAGCGAAACAATTAGATTATGCCTTTATTAGTTCTGTGAGGCACTGATTTGTCACACGATGTTTGGTTCAGTGGTTCGGGAAGACGTTTACAGGTTTATGTAAGATTCATTAGATTTAGATGTCTGTCTTTAGAATGCGTAACAGGAATAGGAAGTCGTTTAGTTGAAAAGTTGTAATAGAAATAACTGAAAACCTCTATGGGTTTATTGTACTAATAATTATGAACAATTTTTACTAAGGAACCAACACTGAAGACTCAGTTGCTCCATAGACTCCATGTCACGACAACTGATTATTGTTGGTGCTTATTAGTTATCCTTTTAGAAACAAAACTATTCAGAAAAGGATCTGCATGAATCTGGAGGGAAATTATTTTGACGGTGTCAGCGAGGTCAGGAGACGCATAAATCCTTGAATAAAAATTAAAAAAAGAAATGTTATCAATATTTATTTTGCACTCGCAGCTGATCAAACAAGAAACCGATATAAAGGTCAGTACTATCAACTGCATTAATTGAATGTCGTCAAAATAATGCAAACATTAAATTCGTAAAACTGCATAACCTTTCGTAACAGCTGTTGTAAAAACAAATATTTGGACAGTTCAATGTTACCGAGTAAGTGCGAGTAAATAAAGTGTGTATCCGTAATTTTTTGCACAATGGTCCAAATGTTTCCGTAATCAAGGTGACAAGGCAAGTATGAAGCCATCGACTGTCCTGACTTGCAACATATATTTAAAATTCGAACTTTGGTAATAAATCACAGACCGATTAGTAAATAGTCGTTAATCTTTTCTAGTTTTTGAGTGTTTGCTTGTTCAAATGAGGCTTAAAATTACATAGATACCTCTCAACGCTAAATGCTATATTGCGCAAAAATATGTCTTAATCCGTAGTCATTATACGAATTATTGTGAACCTGCGATTTGTAACCGCTAATCAAGGCATAATCAGCTTAAATCATCCACTTCTGGGACACAGGCGTCCTCTTTGTGAGAGGAAGTAGGCCTTAATCTACCACGTTGATAGATAAATACACAAGTATATGTTTGCCGCACAAGTTACTGTCTGATTATTTGCAATAGGTACTGCAAGATGAATTTATGTCAGATGCTATCTTTGCAGCTTAAAACTATGTGAAATGGATTTAAAAGAAATGAGAGCAACGATGACTGGCAAAGAGACGTCGGGGTGACGTCACGTCTATTCGCACCTCCCTTGGTACGAATCCTCACACCAGCACACTTGGCTAAGTGAGAAAGTTTCAACAGGAACTATTTTTGAGACAGACAATGCCACATTTCTTTAAAATAACAATAAACGCCTCCCTCTAGGTTGGGCGATGACCTGGACTCTGGCTGTGGGAATCACAAACCCGATCAGTGTGACGCTTGGGCGAGGCCTATGTCCAGCAGTGGACGTCTTTCGGCTGAATGATGATGAACAATTAACGTATCGTATTCCATTCTATGTTGGATCTAAGAACAATATCATCAGTATTTGACGCTTATTTTGGTGATACTCATAATCTACTAGAAAACGAACGTTGGATGGACTGTTTTAAATTGTATTGATTAGAAAGAAGGTGACTAGAGAGATGACGAGAGAAGAGAATAATGGAAGAAGGCATGTTGCATTGACCGATAGATAGAACCTCCCGATATTCAGAAGTTTATACGACGAAACAATTCTTTGCAAAAGGATCGTTAGCAGGAGCGAGCAGGACAAGCTGCCAGAATCGGTGATGCTGCTCTTGCCAGAATCAGTCTCCAAATATGTAAGCCCTCAAGTCACACGTAATTTTGAAAAAAAGTCTTTTTGTCGCTAAAACGCATCAGTAGACTTAACGGCGTCATTTATTGAATTAATCTATAGTGACAAAACCAACCTTAGCAAATGGATCTTTAGCAGGATCGAGCAGGTCCACAATATCCTCATTGTAGAGCTCTATGAACTGCGCTTGTACGGAGAACTCGGGTGGCAGCTGGCCCTGCGCACGCGCGTCATCCGCTCTCGCCTCCGCGCCGGCGAACAGATCACGGATGGCTCGGGGAATTATGCCGCGGCGTTCTTCGTCGCCATCCCCCTCGCCTTCCCAACCGCTGCCCATTGTGTAGGTTTTGCCGGAGCCAGTCTGGAAAGAAAGAAGAAAATTAATTTAAATATAAAACGTTTGCTTGACTAGAAATAGGTTTTTCGTCTGCAACCTCAAGAGGTTAAACACAGTTGTTTAATATTGCTGGATTGGGATCTATAATCAGAATCCTTCTATTCTTATTCCAATTTAATTGTGGTCAGTACTGCACATCTTCTTCTTGCATACAATTTTAGGAAAAGAGAGGGACTTCTGAAATTACGGTTAGTAGACATCAGGACTCATCCCCTTTATACCAATTGGGACATACATTGAGATCAGAAAATTGGGCAGTTTCCTGATAATATCTATATGGTTCTTCTGGCTGAATGAAGTTGTTTACGGAAGTAATAGTAGTAGTTATAGATAGATAAAACTATTCAGAGTTATCATCAGAGGCAGCAGCAGGTTTCGCTATGGCCGGAAACAACCTGACCTCGAACGCTAATAAATCGTTAACAGGCTTTAAAGGCCAATGAATGAATGACACAGCTTTGAGATCATGAATGACACATATGGCTAAATCTTAATTAATAGATATCATAAAGAAGTAAAGGTGTTTGTTTGTAAGAGATAATCTGTGTTAATTTTGATCCAATAACAATTTTTTTTTCATTGACAGAGCTTTTCGTTGAGTGCCATAAACTTCTTTCTATACTTCCTCTGGGATTGGTCACGAAAGCGAAATTCGCGGGAAATATCGGGTACCTATATTTTATGGAAACTTGCAACCAACCTTAAAAAACAAGCGGACGCCGCGCGGTTCCCGTTTTCGTGGGAATACAGGGATAAAAAGTAGCCTATATCACCCGGGGATATAGTGTAGCAAGAATTTTTGAAAGCGATGCAGTAGTTTTTAAGTTTATTCGTTACATACAAAAGTACAAATCTTTCCTCTTTATAATATTAGTAAAGATAGTATATGACAGGTTCGAATTAGAATACTAGTAATTTTTTAAGTCACGCCCAGAAGCCGAGCAATGAAAAAACAAAGTGCAATGCGGCCAGATGCATCTACATCTGTCTACTTAAATAGAACCCCGGAAATGTTAACGGACGGAACCGTTGGGTACATTAATTACTTAATAAACGGATGGCCGTAACGATATCAAGTTCCCACGGTCACGCTGAGCGACCACGAAATTCACTTTCTAAACTCTTGGTACTCTTGTGAATCTTGTGTTCTTAAAGCGGGGTGTGGTCTATGAGAGTAAATTGTCAAAGCATCAGCTGTTAGCTATGCAACACGAAACAATGAGTTGAAACGTGGTGGTTTGTCATGGTGGACCATGAAGTAACGTACGATGAGACTATCCATATAAGGGACAAAATAATCTGTGCTGACATTTTGACTATTTGAATGGCTCTGGCGAATAAAACAGGAAACTCTATAAGAGTCTATCCATTTGAGATAGCATTAGCTGTAACATGTATATAGCCGTAATAATTTCAAATGATATTGGCCCGATTGCTTCATGTGTTCAATGGTTACTTAGAACTTATCACCATCGAATTTTATAAGAGTTCGGTCACACATGACATGAGCTATTTCGAAATAAACTTTTATCGTGTCACTGGCATACTAGTTTCAAGCCAATAATAACTTATTCATTCCAAGTACATCGTTGGCAAGTGTATGACGGTTTGTAAAACAGAAATCGAAAGTATGATTATCGCTGCGATTTGATTATTCATTCGTGGAGAGTCGGATAAGGTAAACTCAGTTTCCTTTCAACGGACACGATATTCTGTTCTCTAAAGCCATTTGTAATTTTGTAATGGGGCTGACATGTCTTTGATAAAAGCCCCTAAATAAAATAAGATTAAAAAAAAAAAAAAAAAAAGCCATTTGCTCGATTGAGACGTTATTAAAAATTATAGTACGTGGCTTAAAAGGAAGCAAGGGACAAAAGTGTTGAGTAAGGTGGGTGTACCTACTACTGAATTAAATAGAGATGCCTATCAAAACATTCAATTACATATAAGTAAAACATTAATAGCCATTGTTACACATGTTTTGCGCTTCGCACGAGGCGTCGACATGTCTACCGCAACGGACGCGTGACTGCAATACAAATCCGATGCCGTGAGACACTATAGCCAGCTTTATAATTACTTATATTATATCGAAAAAATCTCCTCACGTGACAGAGAACAGTTAAGTCAATCAGATAAGTGGAGATGAGGAGTAACAAAGAGAGAAAGTGCGCGGAGATGCGGCTCTAATCACATATGCTGTAATTGTGAGATAAAAGTTGGAAAATGGACACTGTTAATTAAAAGGTGGGACGATTTCTTAGGAGGTATTCGGTAAGTGGAAGACAATGGACATGCTAATCCCAGGCGGCTTTAGAATTTCCTTTTCTATCGCATTGTCTGCGATACCGGTTGCAAATTTCTTCCTTGTTGTTGCTTTTGTCGGCAATGGTATGAACAGAAATTAAAGAATTCCGGTTAAAAACGTAGGTCATTTCTTCTCTCATCCACAGCTACAGATCTCTTCAATGTCTAAAATAAACACTCCTAACAAATTAAAGGGCCTAATTATTTCCATAATAGCTGAATTTTAGATCTCGATTATAACTGATTTCACATTAACCATCTTATTCTTGTTTTAAATCGAGCATCACGTGTAAGTATCTTTCAAGAATAGGGATGGTTCTTAAACCCTAGATTGCACGAAAACATTGATAAGCAGTAATTCGTATCGTATTGTTTCTTATTCTTTGATATAGGTTTCCACTCAATTGCGTCATAAGACCAGGTAAGGATCGAGCATTGTCGTGACGCAATCCTAAATCGGAACTGTTCTCATACCAACAAGGTTCGATGAAAAAGGTTTTCTATTTTATCCAGACGGCTATTTTTTGTATTGACCTTTTTGACAAAATAAGTTAAGTTGTAGGGCGCGATATATTAGGTAATGTCTCGGATTCTTAAGGTTAGGTTCACACGGCATTGAGCTGAACGTTTCAACAGCGGGATCTTGTCTTTTGATCCTAGCAACAAAACGCAGTGCAGTACAACGCCGTGTAAAACACGGCTTGTATAAAATTAGATGCCCAGATTCGTCTCCAAGGTGACCTTAATTATAACTATATGCAAAAGGATGGACACCCACCAGTGTAGGTAGTTGATATAAGCAACATACATACTTGCTTATAGGTACCAGTACCTATCAGCAATCATTGAACCGCTAGCGAAATGAGCTTGAAGCGAAATCTAGCCACCTTTCCCTTTCACCGGTTCTTTGTGACCATAGGGAAACTCGATGGAAGTGGGATTCTATTAATAACACTGGCTAAAGACGATTTCAGAAGCATCACGAACTGAAAATGTCTTCTTAAAAATCGAACGCTAGAAGAAGACCGAACCTCCCGGTAAGCTAAGCCAAAATCGCTCAAACGTAAGAATACCCCAATTTCTTGAGGAATATCAGATTGCACCGCCCTTTAATAGGTGTCGAATTATACAAACAGTATGACTCAATGAGAATAACAAAGATTTAAAGCGATATTTTTGCCACCACTTCGTAGAATCATACCACACCGTTCATAGCTGAGTGAAGTAACTCTATTGTGTCCGTTTAACGACTTGAGCAAACGGATTCCGTACATGTTTGCTAAACAATTATCAAATGTATGCGAATACACGTTAAAGTAACTTCACAAGGACGCACGAGAAATTGATATGTTGCTTAAAATGTAATAGACATAGGTCATGGAGCGAGTTCCGTTTTGCAAACGAGGTGTGGCTTTCTGTAGGTGGGATGTTTGGGACCATAAATACGCCTTTTAAGTCAAACGTTGCATTTAGCCTTGTAACATTTTCATAGAGCTATATTTATGAAGCGCCTCCAATCCGTTATAGGTCAAACAGATTTTGCAAGTGACGTTTTTGGCAGGACTTGAAAGTCCGTGTGTTCAAGCGTTTTTGCCTATTATTGGAATCAAATATAAAAGCTCACGATGTTAGGACCCATTATTATTAATGATAATTTTTATCCGTGGTGCTAGGCAACTGGGCTTATACCAGTTGTAAACTACCCTGTGTGCCTATTGGCCTTGTTTGTTCTGTCTCCTGCTTGATATGGAGGGAAGTGGAAATTAAGCTTTTGTTTTACTACTCCTTCTTTATTCTTTTCTGATTAATTTTTCGTTGCGGGATCCAAGACAGTTAAATTCATTTTCCGGGATTTCGTCAAGCTTCATTGCCTCGTCGCTTTTCTGGTGGTCGCCACTGTTGATTCTGGCTTTCAGGAGTTGCAGTGGTTTGGGAATAGTGTGGTGGGATTGTCCCAGAAAAAAGGATTTGAAAGCGTTGTATGAATGTAACAATCAATATAATAAGAATTACATGATATTAACAACATTCTGAGGTTTATTAACATTCTAATAACTTTATGTAACAAAAATTTCCAAGCCTATGATTGCCAAATAGGTAAAGAGGCCAAGCGATATTTTGTCGATGTTCTCAATTCATCTCTGACAGTATGAAGTTTTAACTAATTTGTCACGCAAAACACGCAAATTGGTGCGCATTTAATTGATTGGTTTATCACTACAAGCTATAAATCAACATTTTTAATAACCTGTTTCTAGCAGTTCCTTTTGAGGCTCTCTTACATAGGGTCTATAGAGTAAGTTGCAAGCTTCGGCGAGTTGATTAGTTGTTTTTTTAGGGTTCCGTATCCAAAGGGTAAAACGGGACCCTATTACTAAGACTCCGCGGTCCGTCTGTCTGTCTGTCACCAGGCTGTATCTCAAGAACCGTGATAGCTAGAGTTGAAATTTTCACAGATGATGTATTTCTGTTGCCGCTATAACAACAAATACTAAAAACAGAATAAAATAAATATTTAAGGGGGGCTCCCATACAAAAAACGTGATTTTTATGCCGTTTTTTGCTATAATGGTACGGAACCCTTCGTGCGCGAGTCTGACTCGCACTTGGCCGGTTTTTATATATAGATATTATTTTCTTATTAAATTAAAAATGAAGCTTTGGCAAACTTTAGAAATTCGACATAGCAATGCTTACTATAGATCTTAGAAGATAGCTTAATCTCTGCGACATATGTCAAACTGACGTATACGTTATTGTTACGTGTTAGCCTGTCAAGCGTTATTGTTACTGTATTGATACTGACAGCTGACGCAGAGATCAAGCTATCTTTTATGAAGTATAGACTGTATTCTCAAAAATCTCAAACTATAGGGTAATTTCTCCCTGTCTCATTGGCACAATTTCGCTTTCTAGAAATGCGGATCCAGTCTTTTATGTAGAAGTCAATTCAATTCTCAATTCTTTATTGCGTACCATAATGTATGTAGTTGGTAGAGAAAGAATTATATTAGTCACAATTAAGGACCCTGTCGGACACAGCATAGATCAAGAGGAAGAACACTGAGTGTTTAATGTGATAAAGTGTGTTTAGTCAAGCTCGTCTCGCCATTTTCGCCTTGGACTGTTGTATGATTGCCGTTTTCTGCCGTTAGCGTTCACATCTGAATAAGTTGGACCAAACCCATCATGAAATGGAGCTCATCAGTTCTGAGCAGAACTAACTGGCCATGTGAGAAGGCTTTTGACAAGCATCACAGGCTGCCAATAATATGCATAGCGAAAATTAAATCGCTATCTAAGTTTTTAAGCTGACATGGTCACAATCATTAGAATTAATATTTGTTTCGGGATTTTTACCATGTATATTTTGATTTTGATTAAATCGCTATCGCTTGTGCCTTGTAGCAAGGGCTTTAATTAATCGAACGGATTGCTCACGACCGTTTTGTTTATTCTGATGTCACCTGTGCGAAACAAGCTTGTATGATGCGGAAACTTGTATAATTTAATATTCCTATAGTTATACCATACTTACTATAATTATACGGAGTAACGCGTCCTTAAATATGCAATTTTACATATTGACTAAGCACACGACACGACTTAAAACAATATGGACATAGCGAATTTCCATATAGTTTGCGCTGTTTAATATGTTAATTACATTTATATTCTACGAGTACCTAGTATAGTACTTTGAACACTGGGGTTTATAACGTATACATATAAATAGTTTTGTTTTGTCACGTGTTGTGGTCATAATATGTGGATTTGCTCAATAATAATGCTGTAAGATTACCTATGCATGAATAAGATTCTAAAAGTCGAATGCTTGTATTGATAGACAATAAAGCGGTAGCTCTATCGTTTTTCTATGTTGGTCCGCCAACTTGAACAGACACAAAAACGATGGTGCTGTTAGGTTTTTTTCAGATTCCACATTCTATTTTTACCCGACTGACGAAGGAGGGTAACGTGTTTATCAGTCTATGTATGTATGTATATACGAATGTATGTATGTTTGTTTCTATGTGGCGTTCTAGAGACCAAACGCGTTGGCCGATTTTGATGATTCTTACGTCAATCGATTCTTCTTAACCTTGCGAGTGTCACTGGCTACATTAAAAAGCGTATTAAAATGGGAAAATGGGTTTTGGGCGCCATATTGTGGGGACTCAATCTTTTTATTCCAAACCCATCGTGTGGGGTATCAAAATAAACGGTTTTAAGAGGTGATTTCAAATACCTAATTCGAAAAAAAAACTGATCTAAATAGTTATAAATAAAAAAAAGGTAATTCAAAAATCAAAATAAACCGACTGCTTAAGAATCGAACTAAAAAGACGTAAACAAGAAGAAAATCATGCTGTGCAGTATGAGTAGTATGAGAGGATACATATTCGCTAGCTGGCTGACCAAAACCACATGTATCCTCCGACTGCACAGCATGATTTTCTTCTTGTTTATGTCTTAACTTTTTTTATCCTCTTCCTTTCATGCTGTAAAAGGCCCTTGCCTGATGGCGCGATGCAATTCGATTTATAACACGTCGATAAGCGATAAGAATCGATAAGTACGTTCACATGTATGCAATACGATGCAATTCGACCGATACGCACTTGAATTTTTCTTTGAAAATACTTGCGTATCGCCTATAGACGTATTAGGAAAGGGCCTTACTCTTGTCTTGTCTTCTTGGGTTCACCTTCCAATTTTGTCTTTTCTTGTCAATCTGGTAACTTTTCCATGCTCAGAATGCCTTTCAAATCGGTTTTCAAATTATTCAATTCAAGTATTTCAATTATACACTTAGAATGGTCTGTAATCGTCATATCAAAGATTCTAAGATTGTATTGATAAGGTAAAGTAAGACGATATTCAATCGGCTGCCGTTGAGATTGCGTACAGATGATTTTCTCGAGTTAAATTACAATATGCATATTAAATGTAATGAACCTTGATGAAAGATATTTATGTAGGCACTCTGTATACGCGATATGCAAATTATTGGTAGATTCTTTTTGAACCCTCTACAGAATCAAGGTTTTATCCATTCATTCATTTAGAGTTCCTTAATTTTGCCAACCCTACCGCTCTCAAGGAGTTCTGACTAAAAGCCTCATCAAGTAACAAGCGTGAAACCAACAATTAAGCAGTAACTTAAAACCCAAGGTTCCGCAAAGCAAATACATTACTAACAAGTATTTGGTCAGGTGCAGCCTGCCCTCTAGTCCAGGCCAGACCCTCACTGGCGGGAAAACACGGAAATGTAGACTTTATCACCTTGAGAATTAAAGCTATAGGTGTTATCGTTATCTTGGTCTTATCTGGAAGGATTACAGGCTGTTCTGACGAAAATTGTATGTTATCTATTTGGCGCCAACAGTGAGTCATGTACTCATGTTGTTTTGATTAGGCTTGTGGACCTAGTGTGTTTGTGTTCGTTAATACTTATGCAAACTGTTATGATGTCTAGTCCTCAGTTTAGAATAGACGACCTAGTCTCCTGAAGGTGACGTAAGAGAGGATTTAATGAAAATGTCAGGCGGATGGGTATAGTCATTGCTACAGATAGACTATCACATAGTGGCTGACTTTCAGAAGAGCTATGATTTAGCTTAAACAGAAAGGATGCAAGGAGACCTAATGAAAGGAAAGTAAGGTTCAGTTTTGATAATCTCGCGTTGGGCTTCTATTTTGAGCTGTGGTTTAAAATTTATCAGCGTGATATTGGTTTCCGAGTAATATTATATCACCGATAATATCGATTCAGTTAATGATAAATTGGCATGCATTATCTTTATGATACTAAAATAATGAACGAATAGTAGCATATCGCAGTGCAAAATACGAAGCTAAAAGACCAGAACAGTAGCAAAGATAGTAATCTTAGAAATACCACAAATAGAAGACCATAATAAGAGCGAACCGACAAAAATGGAACAAGTCATGTTTGTTGTCCTGATGTATAATCAGTCAAAGGTAGAAAGTAGCCGAGCTGTCGTTTAGACTTTTCTGAAACGCGCGTTTTCATAAAAGATGGGTATATTTGACGCGCGGTGCATCCGCTACGGCCGTAGTAAATGCCCAGCGTGACGAATGGGAATACGATTCGTCGCTCTTTCGGCCATATACACACATTCGATTTTAACACAAACGCTGCCGTGTTGATGTTAAACGAAGCTCAGATTGGCGCCTACGTTATAAGACGTGATACTGCATTTTTAAATTCTAAGGCGTATGTACCGAGTGTATCATTTGAATACGAATCTACAATAAAAATCGCAAGACAATACCACATTTCTATTTAATAACAGCACACTTCAAGGTCGAGATCTCTTCAATCATTACTCAATTCGTACTGATTACTGAATAAATTGTGCTATAAGTGGCGTTAACTAGCCCATTATGCTAACGACCGGAGCATTTTTCTCCCTATTACGTGCAATACTGGACAAAGAGCACGATACTCTAAAAGGCATGAAATGGGACCACCACGGCATTTACATATTTAGAGAATGAATCAACATAAACAATAAGGTAGACCACACACACACTGCAGTTAATGTCGTATATAAAGAGGTACATGAGGAATGAATTGTAATGAATATAATTTATAGAATGAAAGAAAGAGACATAAAACATTCAAACGTCAACAAAGCCAAAACTGCTACTGAAGTAGCCCACCTGGCTTTAATCAGGAGAAGTCCCACGAGACATTGAGAAAAATTATATATACTACCACAAGACATGAACATGATATCCAAACACTGCCGCTTTCAACACAATTGAAACATTGAAGAGTGCAGCAGTCTCAGAGATAGGAGAACAAGTAAAATTGAAATGTTTAAAAAACCCTCGACATATTTTTATTTCATGCTACATAATTTATCTAGTAGACACGCTTCGATCGACCATATATTGAACACGTAATGACGATATCTTACGAAAACCCCGATTTAAACAGTAAAACGCCCATAACTTTTGAACGGCTGAACCGATTTTCATCAAACATAGCTAAGAAGACTCTCGATAAAGTCACCTTTCAAACAAAACGAACCGTAATCAAGATCGGTTCATCCATTTATGACGCATGATGCCACAGACAGATACACAAATACACAGGTACACACATGAAACTTATAACACCACTCTATAACCGTCGGGGGTTAAAAAAAAATATCTGGTAGTTTTTCAGCAACAAACACATGTAGGATTAAACTGCCAAGTGACGGTAGAAGCATCTAGCAACAAGTGTGTGGTCGTCCTAATGCTGTATATGTAGGAAACGGCGTGGTATGCGCGGACGCACAGATATAGATCACAGGCGCGCGCCGCCCGCCCATTTACGGCAGGCGCTAATGTCGTCACCCGCTGCCCTTAAACGTTTGATACTGTTTTCAATAGGCCGTGGTTCTAACAACACAAAAGGAACAAGAATATAGTCAAAACCATTTTAGGGAGTCTAGAAAACCTAAACTGTAGCTAGGAAAAAAGTTTTTTCAAAGTCGAATTCACACGGATAATCTTATGTATAGCAATTAGTGAGGAGTTCCCCTGGGAACAATTCTTTGACCTCTACTGAATTACTATAAACTAAGTGGAAGTGATAAATTGTAAAAAATAATATTGTTGTGTTAATAATTGGGAATTTATTTGCAATTAAACATCTCGTAAAGTTCGAAACATAAATTATGTAGCTTCTTTATCTTTTTGTATAATTAAGTGGGCCATAGGTTATCATAAATCAGCTTCCTTTAATGAGTTGTTTGAACTTTTTCAGAAGTTTTAATAAATCATACTTTATATCCGTTTATAGAACAACTTTGAGGCATGAATCTTTTTAGAATCTTTCTTACAAACTTGGTCTTAGCATTTGAATTTTTAAATCTAATCTGCTCTGCTTCTACGTTATCTGGACTTCCGAACTTCTGATTCATGTTCTTTGATCCACTTAGTTTGTAATTTAAACTTGGTCGATGATTTCGCATCTTTTGTTCATGCTGTCTTTTTGAAGTTGGGAGATCAACTAAAAGACTATATAATAAACATCTCTCATTCGTATCTTATTTCGAAAACTACACGAAATGACTGCGCAGATATTGTTTGCCAATAGCAATCTATAAATCAAAAATTACCATTTTCCAAGTATGTCCAAGGATAACAAACAGCTTTGCGAAACGACGCCTAACCCAAAAATAATCCTAAATCGGAAAGTAGTAGGCGAAAAAACCGCAAGTAGCAATCGCAAAACGGAAATTCTTGCTCCAACACCTGTCTCGTTCATTCATATTTCAAGTTTCCAAATGGAGAACGCCTTGAATTCAGAATTCTTATATTACTCGGTCCATTAGATAATAGTTTGAACTCCGAACTGGTTCGTAATATCTATGGTCGGTTGGAGGCCAGTATCATGTTCGACCTTCCAAGGCATATGGCCGCAGGTCAATAGCACCACGCATTTTATGGTCCATTAGGAAAATATGCGTGATCGACGGTTTGTAGACTTGCTATTTCGAATGGAGTTGTTTTATGTCGTTTTTTGGGTTTTCCAGATATGTTTATCAACAGAAGGATGTTTTTGATGTCATTAATATTCGTTTAAGTAGCTGCTTTGAACAACATTCCGACGCCTTCACAGATCAGGTTATTGGTAGCCAATTAATTATTAACAATTAATTAAGAAGTTAAACTGATTACCTTTCCAAATTCTGCTGAATTCTATTGGCTTGATTACTTTATCCTTTGGATGTCATAGAGCAATATTGTTACTAGCCAAACCCACACTTCTATACTGTACTATTATTAAATCTGGGTCACTACCCAGTTGAATATAATTTCTGCTCTGCGCCACCTTTTCATCCTGAGTCAGTCTGAGAACTGGTATATATTGCTTTTTGATTGAACACCATGTGTTGTTCATTTATAGTTGGATCTTCATCCTTATTATTTCTTTACTCATTTACTAATTGATCAAATAGGTTAGACCAACTTTCTTTATCAATGCTTTCACCCAAAACTCCTTCATTGCCTCCAGCCCTTTCATTCATAGATTAGATATTACATTCAATAGGTAATTTGTGGAAGTGTGTCAGCCCTTTATCAGTATAAAAGGGCCCTGTCAAAGGCCCGGATATCCGCCGATAACAGCTAGACAAAGAAAACAAGAAACCGATGTTCTATTTGAAGGAATCATTAATCAAATATAAGTCTTTGGAAAATCGTTGAGCCGTCATCGACTCATCGTTGTAATTGCTAAATATACCGTGTTTAGTATTTGTTAAATTATACGCAAATTGTGTTTGTTTTTGTGAAGGTACGCCAGTATAATTGATGTTGTAGTCTTGAGAGTAATCACGATTTTTTGTTTCGAAGATCTTGACCCAAGATTTAAATTGTTTTTTTTTTACCGGACTGTTTTGTTAAAACTGTTGATTGTCTAGGTTTAGCGGTTTAAGTTTTCTAGTCGTCTCTATTTCAACGTCTATAACATAGACACTATCTTCAGTATTAGTTTTCTTGAAAACAATATAAAGTAGTTTCACCATCTCTAGAACCAAAACTGTTGTTGGTTGTCAAGTATTAGCGGTTCAAGATTTTTAAGTCTCTTTATTGCAACGTCTATAACATTTATTATATCCGCAGTATCGTAGATGTTTCGTCAACTTTGCCAAAAATTGTTATTACAATAATTAAGCCACCTCCTAGCACCAATTCCTCACCTAACGGTACCAAACCACCAAAAACCTTCACCACTGCCAATAAATTTAAACCAAACAGGTTTATTATAGCAATTACAAACAGTTTAACGTCAAGATAAGATAACCTAGTTGTTACATCTCTATCCAAGTTCACGTACAAGGTCGACGCACTCATCTGCGAGGTATAGTTAATCTGCTCAATTGACGCTGAGTCAAAGTATCTACGGACCGGTCATGGA
Organism: Orthosia cruda; assembly: GCA_964057195.1. Classification (NCBI taxonomy): domain Eukaryota; kingdom Metazoa; phylum Arthropoda; class Insecta; order Lepidoptera; family Noctuidae; genus Orthosia; species Orthosia cruda. The sequence goes on from OZ059832.1 coordinate 32,160,860, forward strand.
TATTTCAGGTACGGCTGGGCGAAAATTGTTTCGGAAATGCATGCTTACGAATTTGAAGTAGGTTAAGTGACAATTCACGTGAAACGATGCTGAATATACTTTGTGTATTTTTCAGGTTGTTTCTAGAATATATTAGATGAGTAACGATCGATTCTTTAGAAGTATTCGCGTATATTGAGTTACCTTTTTCGTTTGATCTTTTCGGCTTGATGTTTTAAACGGGATGAGCAGATTATAATTAGACCTCTAAAAGTTCTTGCTGAAAATATACTGCTATAAATATTTTCATCCGAAAGATGGAAGATTTTTACTTAACTTTAAGGACACAGGAAGTAGTAGAGCTTGGAGCAATAATGCTCTGAGTTGCGTAGACAAAAGCTGTTCTAGGACAGTATAAATATTTGTTCCGCCAGACGATGATCACCCCGGAACAAAAGGGGAAGCGTATGAACGCCCATATTGTCTAAACAAATCAATACCAAGCCCGATTAGTTTAATGCGTTTCAAAGGGAATGATTAAATCTCTTTCCGTAATTGTACTGCCGTAGCTTCAGGTCTTCATGTAGGTAATTGAATCCACGTGAGTCCAATAATGAAAGTTAAACAGTTGAGTTTAAACAAGAGACATAATCGTCTAGACCATTACACAGCGACAAATAACGTCCAATTAATTTTGAACAGAGTGAAAGATATAATCTGTACTGTAAATTGGACAATTATGAATTACCTTATTCGGACATTCTTTATCGGATAAGTGCTTAATATAAAGCAATCATGTTTTGCTCAGGCACATAATTAGCGGTGTGGCTCATAAGTTTGTAGCAAGGAGGTCGCTGTGGGCGGGCTCGAGAGGCAAGGCAAGGACCGTCATCGCCGCCTGCGCAGCTCTCCGCTCAACTTTTATTGTTAACACCGCATGCAAATCATAAATATGTTCTGTCATTGAGTTTTTGTAACGTAATATAATTAGTGGACGCACGTGGGTGAAGCCGAGTTACTACGAGCCTATATGGCGAGACCACTTTGAACGCTAGATAAAGACTACATTGAACGTAGAACTGTTTTGCTTGATCATGTGACGTAATTTGCAAAGAATCTTGATCTAAACAATTTGTAGATTTACGGCAGGAGTAGGTAAGTATTACGTCTATAGAAAAGTGATTTCCAGAATATGGATTATCGAGCTGGCGTGAAATTGTTAATGTCCAGGTCGCCATATCAGTACAGCTCATAAACTAAATACATAACTTCCACCATCAAAACTATCTATGGTTAAATCAATGTTGTATATAGATTGGCACAACACAGACTCTGCATATATCATGCAGTCGATATCGTCACCATAACTTCTGCCCCCATTTTAGGAATAACAAATAGCAAATATCGGATGATTGGATAATTCTCACAAACAGCATAAGCGACAATATTTCCCAAACAGTACTTGTAATAAATAGCAGAAGCCCTTTCCCCTCGGTACTTTTACGCAAACTTCCCGTCAATTTATCCCTATAACTGCTGGCGATACATATAATATACTGAAAGGGGCGAGCGTAATTCATGTGGTCCGAGTGTGGGCGTACAATCTAACTATATTATCAAATGTGCTGGTTTAACACCACCAGTGTTTGTACGAAATGGGCCGGAACGAGGACAAATTGACCGTAATGCAGTGGCAATAGGCCTGCTAACTCCATCTGAAGTGATGCTGCAAAAACTCAGCTGTGTAATTTGAATCTTCTGGATTCCAATAACATACGGGCCGTTCCGTAGAGATGTGCCCAATAATGACGATACTCTACTCTGAACTTCAAAAGAATATTATTGTACTGCAGAATGCGTAGTAAATTTGTTAACAGTCGTATCGGTTACTGTTTTGGTCTGACGGATAATTTCAAATACTACCACACAAATAAAGCTAAATGCGTATGCCTACAGCCTACCACGGCAAAAAAAAATCTGAACAAAAAGTGCTCCAAAAAAGTTCAACTAAAATGAAGCTTTTACGGTTCGCTGACTTCTGTAGACTGTTGCTGACCAATATCTAGGCGGTATAGCTTTTGATATAGTATTTGTTGGTTGAACTGAAGTAATAACTCTTTATCAATATCATCGGCAGTTAGATTGAGGTATAAATAATATTAAAGTCTCACGAAAACCAGGCTACAATACAATCAACTCCTCAACAGCTGATTGTGAATCGCTGATAAAGTTTAAGTATCAATAATTTTACAAACCGTTGTTGTTGCAAACTATTCGTTTCTTGTCACTATGTAGATGATCCAGTGTATTAAGATTACTGTACAAGTTTTAATGTGCAATTTGGCTACTGGTAGCTAAACAAATTGGAGCTACTCACGCAATATAAGGTGGGTTTTTTGCGATCGTACCTACACGGTTTTTGAGGTTAGAATAGATTAGATCCAGCGTGTTTTTGTATAAGAATCGCTGTTGTGTTTTCCAGATTATAAAGGAACTGAGGTATTAGCTAAAGAAGATGAGGATTAAGTAGCATCAAAATTAAATCCAATACCATAGGAATATAATAGTCATTTACGAACTAAGAAAACTATGTGAAAATAATATAAAAATTGCACTTTTGTGGAGTCATTTAGGAAACAACTGCACGCTCTACAAAATACGTACGATGTACGTATTTTGTGGACCGGTGAGGACCTGCGTCAGGCGGAAGGTGAGGATGCCGTGGCGCCTCTCAGGCTACTCCTCAAAGAGGGGCCTTATCCCCGCAATTGTGGTGAGCCCAAATTAAATTCGGCTAAGGGCAATTTCTCGTGAATTTCAAATCTTCATGATTATATCTCAAACGCCTCCATGATTTATAAAATAGATATTTAATGTCTGCCTCACTAGACATTTACCACATAGCTCTTTATCATAGCAATATTCTACTCTACAGGTTACAGACACAAAGACATCTTTAATGAAGATAACTGATTAGTATAACTAGGTTGATAGACAGGCTTCACTTGAAATGAATGGGTAACAGAAAACACAGTGAGTTTCAAATACAATAGAGGAGTGACAGGTTGGCAGGGTATTGTGTCTATAGTCTGAAGGAAGAAACGAAGTACATTTTGTACCTTGTATTTCTTGAAAATATATGACACTGGCAGTGGCGGTAGCTTCATAGAAGCCCAAAAGCCTGGCTTGCCTTACTAAAATGCTCGATAGAGAATCAATATCAAACCTGAACTATTTAAAAGTTCGCGCGCTTAATTCTTATCAAAATAACACAAAGTATCTACCTATGCCACACTACTTCACATAGCGATTGGTCGCGCGCAGAGTTTCGCATTTGCAGTTGTAGCATCTACATATAGCTATCTCGCTTACACGCACCGGCTTTTACCGGGCTTTCAAATACTATATCTGTCTCTTTCGCACTTATAGCGATGTGTCGTATAACGAGTTAGAAACTTGTGCGTCTTTGTAGACGTTCAGTTTGAAGATTTAAGCAGGGCTTTGCATGTGAAGTTGTACGCGTATCCGTGACCTTGTCACCTTGCCAACTCTGCAGTGTTGCCGTTTTAGCGACGTTGTGAGATCTTGGAGATTTTTAACGAGTTTGGTGACTTTTTTAAGATTTAGCAAAAATAAAAACCACCGACTTTTGAAAATAACGAATATAAATATTCAAGCAATATCTTAAAAATAAAAAATTTGCGACATCTAGCTAGATTTTTCATATAACTGGCGACTTATTTTTGCCAAATGACAACACTGCAATGACCCGAGTGCAACTCACTTCAGTTCATATCTCTTAGTACACGGTTACCAACTTAGGGATTTTGTCCCTAAATTTAGGGACTAGAAGTGTTAAAAGGGAAATTTTTGGGGACTGGAATATTTTGGGGATTTTTTTAGGGATTTCGAACAAAACTTACCAAATCGAAAACAAAGCGTGTGTTTTCTGTTTTGTGCGTAGAAAGGAACGCACGATATGTAATTCATATCCCCTAAAAAGGTACATAGTATCATGATGGTACGATTTTCCTTATAAATCGGGATTATGGATCGTGAGTAAAACTTAATCATACTGTGGACACGATCAAGAACTTCATCGTACATATGTATGACTTCAAAAATGAGACGTCAAATGAAAGGAGCAACAGGATGATGATGTGGTTCTAGAAATAATTAACAAGTTTGCATAGTTGTATTTTTCATTTTTTTTTATCAACTTAATATGTAACGTTATATTTACCTACGAAATAATTTAGGTACTAAATAAGTATGTAGGTATAACACATATAAAATTCTATTTAGGGATTTTTAGGGAAATTCGGAAAAATTGGGGAATATTTTTGTTTATAACACAACAACACAGGTAACACTGTCTTAGTAGTCTGTGCCATTGTCATTGTCAGTTTCATTTGCTTGAGTGGGAAAAGTTAGAGTTTTTTGTGTTTTCTTAGATTTTCTCGGTGATACAATTGTTTTGGTGACTTACCTACAACAATGGAGATAATTGTACCTTGTGAGGATTTAAAATGCGTTCAAGTTTTGATTGGCGAAGATAAGGTAAAATCTTTAAACTTTGCTCAGAAAAAACAGTTAATTTCTTCATTAAAACCGACGCCTAATCTGTCTATTTCTCAGACTAGTAAATCGCATAAACGAAAATTTAATAGATCAGTGTATAAAACTAGTTGGATTGTTGGCTGTTCGCACACTAATAAGTTGTATTGCTGGTGCTGCATATTTTTTTCGAATGAAGATTCCGTTTGGAATACATCTGGTTATAATGATTTAAATAACATATCTGGCGCCATTAAAAGGCACGCAAATTCCCATAAACACCTGTGTGCAATGGTTTCTTTCGGAAATTTTGGTAAACAACGAATTGAGACATCTATATCACGCCAGATATCTGAGGAAATTTCAAAATATAACACGCGCGTTGATAACAACCGTAGTGTATTTCAAAGATTAGTCGATATTGTTTGTCATTTAGCACAACAAGAACTTCCTTTAAGAGGTCATGATGAGTCCAAAACTTCATTAAATAAAGGCAATTTTTTAGAACTGGTCTCGTTAATTTCAAAATACGATGTCGTTTTAGAAAAGCATATGCAGCATCAGGAAACTGACAAACCGGGGCCGAGTTATTTATCTAACAAAATTCAAAACGATATTATTCATTCCGTAGCCGATGTGATGCAAACTTGCATCGATTACGAAGTTAGGCATACAAAATTTGTTTCAATTATTATTGACGAAACCCCCGATGTTAGTCATAGAGAACAACTGTGCTTGATTCTGAGATATTATTATAAAAATGAAATTCATGACCGTTTTTTGGGCTTTCTTAATGTTTCGGAAAGTCGCACAGCAGACTCACTCTCTAATATTATTTTAGAATTATTGAATAGACATGATTGCATCGCTAAATTAGTAGCGCAAAGCTATGACGGTGCTAGTGTAATGTCTGGTGTAAGAAATGGAGTGCAACAAAAAGTTAAAGATGTTTGTCCACAAGCAATTTACATTTGGTGTAATGCACATATTTTGGCCTTAGTGTTGTCTAAATCATGCAATAGAATTCAGGAGGTTAGTTTATTTTTTTCAGCCCTTCAGGCTTTGTGTAATTTTTTTAGTAATAGTACAAAACGAGCTGCTTTTTACGATACTCATTGCAGCAAAAAATTGCCTAATGCTCCCGCAACTCGTTGGACATACATGTCGCGAGTTGTAAACACGGTTTTTGAACAAAAAATTAAACTTATTGAGTTGTTTTCTGATCTGTGCGACAATCCACAGAACTGGGACGGGGATACGATTTTAGCTGCGGAGAATTTTGAAAACACTTTGCGATCTTTTAATTTCAATTTTTTTCTTTTTATTTTTCATCGGATATTTGAAAAAACTGACTGCTTGTACAATATTCTACAAAAATCACAAGTTGATGTCGGTTATTGTATTAATAAAATAAAGGATTTTCAGGCATGGTTACGTGCTGAATTTCAATCCGAATTTGATCAAATTTATGAGAATACTTTGCAAAATAACTCGGCTCCTCGTTTGAGACGCAACGTACGCTGTGCAAAAACGGAATACAGACGACTTTTTGTAGAAGTAATTGATAACATTAATACCGAAATTACTGACCGATATTCTGAAATTTATAAATTAAAGTTTTTCCAACTGCTCAACAACAAAAAATTTGACAATTATCACTCACATTTTCCTACAGAGGAATTAGATTCATTATTTGACATTTATGCAAACTATTTCGACAAACAAACATTAAAAAGCCAATTGATTTGCTTGTATTCTAGTCCTGATCTGAAAGATCGTAATGTTTTCGAATTAATTGATTTCATTCATGAGAATAACCTCGAAGATGCCTTTCCCGAGCTGTTAAAGTTAGCGTATCTTGTTGTAACTATTCCGGCTACCAGTTCTTCCGCGGAACGTGCTTTTTCGTCTCTTAAACGTATCCATACCTATCTGAGAAATACACAAGGTCAAGAGCGTCTTTCCGAATTATCAATGATAGCTATTGAAAAACAGTTGTTGGTAGAATTAAAACGATCACCAACATTTTACTCTGATGTAATTAAATCATTTCTTAAGAAAGATAGACGATTCCAATTAGAATATAAATAATTTATTTAAATTCCTTTTTACATTCTATCTAGCTATTTTTTAACTTTCGGTTTTGTTTTTTTTTTCGTCTGTAACCTGTTAGTCCTGTTACGAAGCAAGCAACTACTTACCATTACTTTGTTCCCTCAAGCAATGAAGCAAACCAAACGGCTTTTTTAAAAGCCACCGGAGGTATGCAATTGCTGATATGTTTATTATATTCAATCTAGCACTAGCATGCCTTCAGTGTGCTTTGGTTACCTCATTCACCGCACGATGGCGTAGAGCTAAATTGTATAAATAATGGGTGGCTTGCTGCAAATTTGTCATTCAACATTTCGTCACTCAACCATCAGCAGCAAGCCACTCCTGGGAATAAATTAAGAAACAAGAAGCCCGAAGTTTTACTCATCAATCAACAATTCAACATACATACAGTCCACCCTGACCCAGTAGTTTATGAGAAAATTGCGATGATACATATGTAGGTACCTACATACACAGACGAAAAGTTTTTTTTTTTTTTTTTTTTTTTTTTTTTTTGAAATCTTTTTAAATTTTAGTGGGCTTGCCTTATTTTGAAACCCTAGGCACGCCACTGGACACTGGGCTGGATATCAATTCATACTGAATATGATATTATTGAGCAATGGTGGCCCAGTGATAGCGGCCGCGACTTACAAGTGAGTTTGAATCCAGGCAGGCACTTTACTTTGTGTAAATTATTTCATCACTACTGATCTCAAAACGGTGAAGGAAAACAACGTGAGGAAAACGGCACGTCCTAGAACCAAAAATTCGAAGACATATGACATCCACCTACCCGCACTGGGCCCGCGTGGTGGATTATCGGTACGGCCCATTCCCTTTCACAGAGAGTGTACCAGCAGTGGGCACATTAAAAGGCTGATGATGATGATATTATTGGGTTTTATCATCATCTTATTCCCCAAAGACTTTGGAAGCTTGAGACAGTATCTCCGACTGAAGACACTTAAGTAGATACGTAAAGCACAACTTGGAAAGTCAGCCCAACTCATGCATCGACATGGGGTTTGTCGACCGCAAAAAGAGGACCCGTAAGACATCCACTGCTAGGGCCGTATAAATACACTGAAGTATCAACATTGTATTATGCATTATTATGTCATATTATCATTGTTTCATCCCGATTTTTTAATATATTGTTGCAACATTGTGCCAGCTCGCTGTCATTTTGAGTTTGACGGTCTTTGGGTTGACAGCTGACACTCGACAAGAGAAAAAAGAGAAAATTTGTAACGTGAACACGGTGAATTCGGGTTCTTGTCGAAACGTATCTAATCGAGATATGTTTCGCCCATTGTAATTGTTAATTTGCGCTCGCCCTTCGCGATCGGTTTGTGGGGCGCCCGCGAAGTCGGTTTTGAATATATTTAACGCACAACGAAGCGCTTTTGCGAGAAACGTGCTCAGCCTGGTGGACGCCTTCGGTCCAGACAGCTGTCAGTTTATCCCTTATTGTCCTAATATTATATATATTCTCCTATCCCTAATCTCACGGCACGGTATTGATCGACCCCCAGGAGCCTGCCGCAGGAATCCCGGGTAAGTGAATATAAACTAAGTAGTGTTAGTAGTAGGAACCAGTATATCTCTCAATAAGGAGCGAACCCCCTAGCTTTCCACTGCTGCGTTACGGCAGTTTCGTGGGGTAAAGGTTAAGAAAGGGTCCAGGAGTCCCAACGCCGCTATGGGACCCGGTGTTTATCTCCTGGCTTGGGACCCGAAGACCTGTATTTAACAATCATAATGTGATATCAGTCTGTAGAAGGGATGGTGCTTTCGATCATGTATAGCTCTGTCTCTCTCTAGAGCTAGAATCATGATGGCATTAATACGTCACCTGGACATTCTCAAGCCTCAAACCTATATTTGGTAGTGAAATGCCAGGGTATACTGGACACCCATATTCAATGAATATTAATAACTCTCCATACAATGTGGTGTACTACCCACGCTGTCCTCAATTTTCACTTAACCATTCAGTAGGTATTTACGTACTTGACCTAATAAGCTCTAATTATAATATTGCTTGCGTAAAAATGTGAGCCTAAATTATGTCACCGTGCAATTAAACGTGGCTCTGCTAGGGCAAATATTTATATTGTTGTAGGTCAATCGGTTTTATAAGTAGAAGGATTCAAAGGATTTGAACAAAAAGATCGTGAATGTGCAATGGTTTTGTGATTGCCAGAGTTGAGCTGAACATGATCCTGAGTTCGGGAATGTGTTATTTTGGTATGTAGAATTCCGTAGAATCTGGAACCAGCAGTCTTATTGCGTAATGGAACTTTTTGCCCTTTGCCTTGCTGAATTCATTACACAATAAGGCTACTGGCTTCGTACTGGGTTGATGGGAATACTAACGCTCCTTGGAACTCAAATATAACTGTTGAAATGTAGGTGCAATAAAGGCACGTTTCTGCCTTTTTTTTTTCTTTCGTAGGGTAATGCCCATGCTTACTGCGCTGGCCACGGGGAGATAGCGCAGTTATGTAGGACTCCAACCCACTAAAACTCCACGGTGCCCTCCTGTGCCGCTTACCGCGAACCTTCTGTCTAACCTCAGGCAAAATACCGGCGCGATGTTATAGTGTGTGTGCAATATCATATTGCACACACACTATAACATCGCATACTACAGTTTTTGTTTACATAACAAAGGTTCTAAGTCCTAGAGCTTACCACTCGACCGCTTCAAATCGAACTTCGTTCGTACAAATATGGCTTCTTTTCCTGGTGTTCACCATAAGCTCAGAGTGGTCCTTAAATCCAACTCTATTAAAGTTTATTATCGCCATATAAGTACCTTTACAGATTCCGATTTTATTATGCTGTTAAAATAATAGATTATAGTGCAGGCACGACTAATACTAGATAACTGGAGTGTGGTGTGTGTTTTACCGAACCTTTAAAGCTATTCTGTAAAATTATTACCGTGAAAACATGGGTGAAGTGATGGCTATCAAAACTGGCAATTCATTCTATCTAGGTCAGTTAGTCAGTATAAAAGGAGTAAATAGTTTATTATTAATAGCATTTTTTATAGTTTTTAGGGTTCGGTAACCAAAGGGTAAAAACTGGACCCTATTACTAAGACTCCACGATCCGTCTGTCTGTCTGTCCGTCTGTCACCAGGCTGTATCTCATGAACCGTGATAGCTAGACAGTTGAAATTTTCACAGATGATGTATTTCTGTTGCCTCTATAACAGCAAATACAATAAAATTAGAATAAAATAAATATTTAAGTGGGGCTCCCATACAACAAACTTTTAATGGTACCCTTCGTTTTTTTTCTTTACAGTCCACTTCATGCTCATTCCAGCTTCGTTTTCACGATGAGATGTTTACAGAATAGACCAGCTGTTTTCTTAGGACTAACGCAACATTAAATACAGCTAGCAAACTTCTCTACACAACAGTGATAAATATCCCGTTAGCAGCTATTTGGAAAAGCCTAAACTAATATATTTCCAGGAAAGTTCTAAAAACTTCCAAACTAATGGGTTTATTTACAGTTTTCTCGAAGCAAGGCTAAACTATCTATCTCTATTAGGCCCGCTTACGCCACCCTGGGTTATCTTACACACATTTTATCACGATTTTTACTCTCAAACTGTGATAAAAATGTGTGAATTTACTCAAGCCTGTCACAGTAAGCTGTGCTCGCCCGGCAGGAGTGAGGGCTTGTGACGTCACTTTGTCAGTATAAAGTGTAACACATAACACACCATGATGACACGATATTTCAACGCACTGTATAGTCGTCATTTTAGGTTTACGTGGCAAAAGAAAAAATACGTGTCAAATATTTTTAGGATATCTAACTGACGGAATAAATAAATATTTTTTGTCAACTACCCTATTATAACATCAAGGTGTTCTGTATGTTTGTGTTTGTTGCTGAAATTTCCTGAAAATACATTAGTCTTATAGGTTTTTCAAATAGTACTTCTATTTATTCCAAATGGTACTTCTATTTATTCCAAATGGTACTTCTATTTATTCCATTATTCCAAATAGTTCTTCTATTTATTCCATTATTCCCAATAGTACTTCTATTTATTCATTATTCCAAATAGTACTTCTATTTATTTAATCCTCATACCACCTACATTTACCCGAAAACGAGTGAAATGACGGCGTTTCCCTAGTGCTGGTATAAAATGATAAGTCACAAGCATAGTGTTCTTTATGTGTGTCGAGTAATTAAAGACAGGTGTCACGGCCTTCACGGTGTTTTAATTGAATTGTGTTGGACTCCTGGTAACTCTATATGGACAGACTGAGCGGCTTACTTATCTATGCTAAGACCCTTATTTACGAAGTTGTGGGGATAAGCGACCAGAAAAGTACATAGATGGTAATGATATTAATTATATATGGGATTTCCGGTTGTTTACCGATCAATTATGTGTATAATAAATAAGTATGTTGTAAAAAAAAACGTTAGCGCCGCCGCGTAGTGTTCCACGCGCGCCTAAAAGAGTTGTCAGCAAAAGCTGACGGGTTCCGCTAGGACCGATGCCTGTCGGCCCTGGCTCAAGCAACTGAAGGAGCACGGGTTTCAGTCAGTAAAATCTGACACGCCCTCCCGCTTCACACAGAGCGGCAGAAGTCATTGGGCGATTCCCCAAAAAAAAAGGATAGGAAGATTATGAATTGAAGTCGGAATTTAGACAGCTCCATCAATATTGTAAGCAGGTATCTCTGCAAAGACTCAACGCTTTCGACTTTCGAAAGCAGGTCTAGACTAGCCATTGTTCCTCCGTAATTGACTTCAAGCAGGTCTATACTAGCCATTGCCAATCCTTCATTCACATCTATCTACAAAAGCACAATGGGCTATTCGATGACAATAATGAGATTTCCCTTATCAACAACACTATCTGCGCATTGAATTATCTTAGTAACTGTATCTATTTTCTTCGGACACTCTTTCAACAAGTCCTGACCATCAGACCGTGCCCTATAGTACATCCAACCGCACCAAGTAGTAACACTCGTACTATGAAAATTGCTTTTGCTGCCACGATATGACTGGTGCTGTAACAGTTAAATTGTTACCATCCACTGCTGTTGACTGTATCTCCTCATTTTTCTACTGACCTTCTCCTTTACAATGCGGTCAAGGAGCGTGACTGCGACTTCCCACATTTTTCTAAGAAGTGTTTGCGTTTGGCGCATTTGAACTATGCAGTGTGGTCTAAAGATATGTGGTACTGGTACAATTAGGCTTACTGCACCTACGTACTCGTGGGTGACGTAAAAAATTGACAAAGGTATTCCGTGGGTGGATTGCGTGGCAATTTAACGTCTACATATCTTACTACTGTATTTATTTAGGACTGGTTTTTTTAATTTTTGTTTTGATCAGGTATAGCAATGTTATAACATTAATCCCGAAGTTTTTGGACGACTTATTAACCCATAACTGATTAATAACAAGATATTTAGTTAGATATCTCTAACTATATACACACATACATAGTTCTTGTAACTAATTGCATTCTACAAATATGTTCCAGCTAATTTAATGCCAAATGCCAGGAGACCATATTATTAAGACTCAATTTTAGCAACGTTGTGGTCGATTCCTGTCAACTTGCCAAGCCTAATTCCAGTGATTCATGGGGTTAATTAACCCATGTTAATTTAAATGAGTGGAATTACTACCGGAATACTCTGTGAGCATTTTAATAGGGTTTGGCGTTTTTCATCGAAATATGTGTTTAGGGAAACTTAGCAGTGTAGCGCAGGTTAGAATCTTATTTGTGCTGGATTTTTTTGGCTTTAATGACATTGATGTAGTATATGAAATCAAAAGAACGGATACAAAACTTCATACTAGGGAATCTTCAGTAACCTAACCACTGGACAACACAATGCTCCCCAGCGAAGCGGAACCGTCGACGCGTCAACACATTCGCCAGATGCAACAATTGCACTAGACTACAGTGTTCTTTGCCATTAACTAAACTAGGTCAATAGACGACGAGTTTCACGAAACAACAAGCTAAACAACTGAAAGTTCGCATGATAAATACTATTTCGGATGACACGAACAAATAAAATGCACGAAATGCTAACTTTCTTTTGCAGTTAGTTTTCAGGTCGTCGCACTTTTGAAATTGAATTTTATTTCATTGAACGTTGGCATTTACATTGAAAATTATTATTATATTTTTGCGTTACCAGAAGATTTATAGAAATCGACAGTTTATTGCTGGCAATGATCTTAGAAGGTTGTCCATAGCAAATTGATTTCAGAGTAGACATTGTAAACATTTTATAAACGGTAACCATTAGTCTGCTGCCCTTTTGGGAAAGGTTAATGGGTACCGTACATCCGAGTTTAGACTTTCTCTAGAACCTTCCGTAATTTGATCGTTCACAAGTAATTTTTGATCTTTTCTTAGAGACTATGAAGTTTTTCCTAGCAGAAGCAGTGAACGTTTAAAACGTTTACGAAAGTTATTGTACTAACCTGTCCATACGCAAGCACAGTAGCGTTATATCCATCCAAGGCTGCCTCCACCAGCTTCCTGACGCAGGTATCATAGACAATCTGCTGGCACGAAGACGGCTCGAAGGCATAGTTGAATGTGAAGGCTCGCTCTGATCCCAGGGCGACCCCGCCTTCGCCTGCGGCGCCTCCTGCGCGTGCGCATATGCCGCATCCTTCTACCACCTCGCCTGGTGTTTGCGGACGGATCCTGGAAAGATAATGAAGTAGGTAAGACAGATGGATGAAATGAGGAAGGGTTAGAATTTAAATGGTGGTCGATGGAGTTACAATGAGAAAGCTAGTTAACGTAATGTTATTAGAAAGACCATCTAGCACAGAATCGAACTCTGTAAGGGAAGACTTTATTAATACTTTTTTGGTGAGCAAAATCTTCAATAGATCTGATGTCATATCTGATGAGGACTCTAAAGAAAGAAAGATGCAAGAAAATAATAGAATTGTATTTCTGAAACGGTGACAGCTTTGTAGAAATGACTAATGCAGATAGACAAGTGTGAAAGCACGAACTAGAACCGACTTCATGAAAAGAAAATACTGTAAAATGAAACTATTGCGACAGAACTATTAGAAAACAGCTATCTTTACGATCGCGTGAGAATCAAAGTGGCGCACTTGTTTGGGTTTTCGCACTTGATACTCAAAACGAGATGTTTATTTTACCTGTAGATAAGAAGGCACTGGTTATCGAAGGCTGACATTTTAATAAAGGTGAATAAGATAATTTTAAAAGGGTTACTTCATTTAGTTATTTTAAAACCGCAGACTCATGGCAGAAATCGTGAAATGCCAAATAATGCTCCTCATATATCGTGCGAGAAATAAAAAGACACAGTAGTACATATTTCGGAAACAACACTGTAGACCACGAGTCAGGTGGAGCGATAGCCTGGGGCCAGTAGCAGACAAGACTTGGATGCAGGAGGCCCAAGTTCCGGTATAATGGTATGACATAGAAGAGACCTACATTGTGTAGGGAATGGTATGATAGAGAAGAAAGTCAATGACTAAGTGACAGCAGACAGGGAATAATGGAAGCACAAAACGTATTGGGCCAACCTCAAGCTACAAAGGAGAAGGGCAGGAAAAAAATTAAAGAACTACTACTAAGCATTCGATTTAAAGAAGAGAGTGTAGTTCAATGAAGAAACCATCGTATACATATATTCCTGTTGTTATTAATTTCTCTGTAGCTGCATATTATGATCGTCCGCGAAATCAAAGTGCCGCAGGCGCACTTATTTTGACACTCGACACTCCGAACGTGCAGTTCGCTCTCAACAACGAGACAAGTGGCGCTTCTTATCGAAGGCTTGGCTTTAGCAATGATTAATTTAATGTTTTTCTTTGCCTTGAATGGCAGTGCACATGTTATCATGGCTTGGATAATATTTTCTTTTGTATCAAATCATAAGTAATTTATTCAATTTAGGCTGTGAGACAACAATTTTTGCACTACAAAGTTTTACATAACAAACACAGTCTTGCAAAACGCCCGCCGTCACCACGTCCAGGTGTTTTGCTGGGAAGAAGAAGTGGCGCACCATATACCCCAGAAAGTTATTTTGGTGACAAAAGATATGAAACATCATCACTTTTTTAACTATATCCATCCAAAAGGGAAGCCATCAAAACCTTTCCAATAAGTAGTGGACCTTGGATCAAATATTCGCTGTCATAAAACCGCTCGTGTTATGCCCATCAATTCTGAAACCGTCGAACAACTTAACATATCAGTCACGTCCAGTTTATTGCTTTACATCGACAAGTAAACGTGAACAAAGTTACAATCTTTAAATAAGAATTACCTAGGAATAAAACATTGCTAGTAGCTAATACCGGCATCAAATCCGGATCCTTAACTCCGCAAGCTACGTTTTCTTCCACGAATAAAACGTGACATCATGTAGAAGAAAAACAACATCTATGCGAAAATGAATCTATGCGACTGGCAATAATGTTTCTGCAAAAATAAACTAATCTTAGAACAGACGGAATAGATGACGGGAAGTGCTGTTCTGTGAGTTCTTTATAAGAGATTGGTCCCTAGGAGTCCTAAATAGCAGCGAGGCTTAGGGGAGGCCGTTTTTTCCCTCCCCGGGAATGTGCCCTAACAGACGTTGCACAGAGAGGGTTCCGGGATGGTCTTTTAAAAGGTCACGCAGGCCGCTTCTACGTGCTGATGATCCAGAAAGCCCACACTCCCTGGTATTTTCGATAAGTCCAGGCGCCTTTTGAAGGTTAGTGGCAAAAGAGTAAGTAGCCTTTGCACTGCAATAGGAAAACACTTGCTTAAAAATAAGGTCTGTAACATCCTAGGCGATTTAATCAAATCTGCATAGACCCACAAACAACATAATAAAATGCTAATTCACAAACGCACCTACTTCACGCGAAGGTGCGTCTCATCAAGGCTGGTCATAGCATAAGAAACAAACTGGATCTCGTGAAGGTCTTGAGGTATCGTTCAAGGTGATCTATGTTTATGCTCCCCAGCTGAGTTTTGATCGATGTTGTAGATAAGGATGATGTAAACTCTAAGGTTAAGGAGATTAGAGTTTTGTAACTGGGTTGTTGGAGACAGAAAGGAAGTTGCTCCAAGTGAAATATTAGATTATAGCTTTACCCGGCAAACCGATCTCAATATAGGCTAGGCTGATGATAAGTTGGTCTGGATTCTTTTGTTGCCATGCAGGCTTCTGTACGTGGTATCCATTATGGTATTGACTCATAGTCATAGATAGTTTACGCCTTGTTTACAGTTGTGTTAATTAGCAAGCTGGAGCATTTTCTTCAGTAGAGTTCAATATTTCTGTTTCTAAGTGAAAAGGTGTCGTTTTCTAAGATTGCAGTAAGTAGTAAGATTACCTAAGAACTTTGACGTATTGTGGATTTGCTCATCTAAAGGAATTAACTATGACATAATTCGATAGTTATTTCTTAAAGCCAACATTTACTACACATTTTATAGACGTCGTCGCTTCAATACTTAGAGCCATAAAGTTGATTGTGCTAGCTGCAGTTTTCATTACGTTCATATTTCACAATGCCCGTAGAGAATACAGGATAATATCGCTTTGTCAGCTTATTATGCCCTGTTATTGCACCGCTGCATTGCAGCTAGACCACCACAATTCAATGAGGGACGGAAGTACCAATTAACAGTTCAAAAGGGAACATTACCGACCGTCAACTGAACGGACGTTCGCTGTGTGCGTAATGTGACAGTTATACCATAAAAATGGAAGCGTTATTATATTCATATTTCGAACATGATTCATTTTTTTTTTCGGCCAGTGTCACTCGACAAGATTATTACGATGATGAGCCGTAATTAGGAACAAGTCGGTCATACTGCTTCTTTTCATTGTGATTGCCGCCATTTTCTGTCGAATTCAGGACACGATACGTCCTGGGAAGTACTTTAATCTTTGTCTTGTTCCTAATTCTGCTTAATTTAGATTTCGTTTGAAGATTAATAATTTTATGGTGATACTTTGCTCCTTCTTTCTTGTCCGACTGCACTTAGTATGTCTTTTGTTCAGAAGGTCCATTCCTCCAAGACTCGGAAAAATAAGGTTATCTCTTGATTGTCAAAAACTTGAAGCTTCTTTCAGAGAAAATTATTTTTTATAGCCTACAACCTGATATGGCCTGGGTTCGAAGTCCATTCTCCGAGTGCATTCCTTTTGGACACTAACCAATAAACGAGCAAGATGGATTGTCGGAAATGAAAACGGATCGCACATTAAAATTTTCAGAAACTGATTTAGAACATTTATGACTATTTGTGAAAAATTAACATCCTCTGCTTTCTTAGCATGCTATTGCTATACTTTTGCCATTTGCAAATACCTATTTAAGGGCCTACATACCCTTTAGTGCCGTAAAACGGTAACTTTCTAAAGCAAACGCCTTAGTAACGGCTAGGTTAAAAGGTTTGAAAACAAATATATTTTTATTATTGATTCATGTACATAATTTTGAACACAAGGTTTTTTCGTGTAACTAATAGTTTTGCTTTAAGAAAATAATTAACAACACGATATTTTTTCGCAACTTTTGGAAACTCCTCCAAAACGACTTGGATGTTTAAAAGCATTTTTACACAGAAAAGTTTATGGCTGGAATTGCTTCATAACTAACATAGCATATGTAAATCAAATTATATTTTGCAAACAAAACTGTTCAAAAGGAGGTTCAATATTGATATTTTGGCATCGAGCGGGCGCACGGCCAGTACTGCGTTAACATTGGGGCGTATATACTATATAGCGCCTTAAGTGAATAAGGATTTTCAACTCTTACCACAATAAAAACTAAAAAATTCGGTGGCGACACACGGACAGACGGATAAGAGAGAAATCTTATAAGGGTTCCTTTTTTACCTTTTGAGGTACGGAACCCTAAAAAGAAAAGGTTTAGGACGATTAACGAAGAAATGGGAGCAGAGCAGCCCTTTCAATGATTACTCCAAATTAAGACCGCCTGCCTATGCTCAATTAAGCAAGTTCATGTTTCGCATAAAATAGGTTTTATGCAATTTAAAGTTTAGGTTTGTTCTTTAATAATAGATATTGGTATGTTGATTACTAAAAAAAAAATTGTTTGTTGATTATTAATAAATATGTTTTTTATTATTAATATTATGTAAAATTACATTTTTCATTTATGAACCTTGTGTACCTTGAACACAAAATGTTGGCGGAACTCTGCTCTACACTTAAATTTATCTCTAGCGTACCTCATACATCGCAAGTGTCTAATACAACCACTTCAAATGCACCTCCTCATTCCGCACCTATACCTTACAATGCAAAATGCCGTGCACTTATTGTGTGTACAGCAAACTGGGGCTATTGTACTGACGTTACACAATGGAACACGCGAGCGTCCGACCGAGTGGAACACCGACGTCGCACACGCCATCTTCCTAATACTTAGTAGTTAGACTTTCAACACCAACTTCAACATAAGGTATATGCCAGTATGACCCTTAATGACCAAGTGCTTAGTTATTATACAGCTGCAGTTTTGTTTATCCTGTTTTGGGTATTGCAGTTGTTATGCAGTGTTTCTTGGAAGAGTTTTTGTTTGAAGAACAAAAACTGTTGAGCTTTGCTTCTCTAGCAAATCAGCATTGAATGAGAGACTTTGTTCGTCCCACAGAAGATAAAACTAAGGATGGAAGAATACACCGCCGCAAGGGAGTAAAACAAATAAAACGGACAAAGTTAGATGGATAGCTTTGTAACTAGATTAGACGTTGAAACAAAACATTTCTGACTAATACGGAAAACATCGCAGGTAGTAAACTCTTGACCCAAATAAGACGGGCAGACCGTGTATATCGAAGTAAAAGGTTTCATCACTAACTGAAAGGTTATAAAGTGTATTTTTCCAAACACATTAAAGACCACATCTCAACACTTAAGAAGCACTTAAAGCAGAGAAAACTGTACAAGATGAAAGTACTAAGTGGATAATCAGAGACCGCTTAGCCAAATGATACACCAGACCGAAACACGCAAATACGCACTGAAAATAGCACACTAGATGTACAGCAATCAGTTGCATGTTCTAAGAAACATCGGCATTTGCAGGGTAGGTGTAGCTGCATGTAAGACTTCCATTGTACGTAGGACCTATTATACTTTGCTGCCGTCCTGAAGATATAGTACCGCTATCCGAAAAATTGGGCGATTTTAGTTTTTTGATGCCATCGTAATCAGCAAATAATTCTCTATTGATCTGTCTAAACCACAGGCATAAATAAATCTAAATAGATAACGCAAGTCCCTACATCTGTATGAAAACCAAGTGTGCCACTTTTTCACAAACAATTCAAAAACAAATTTACTTACCAATGAAAGAAAACATTTCCAATGCCTCAGCCAACTTTTTCTATACAGCTCAATATGGTATAAAAAGGCATTTTTCTAGATTTCGGTGGATTTCCGGTGCCGATAATGCTAAATGAAAGCTCAGATTACGATCATTTATCGTAACTTTACTCCGTTTTTTGGCACGCGAAGTACATACAATCACATCACCTAGTTAGATTTATGTCTGTGGACTAAGCAGTATTTTTTGTCTACTATCAATTGTAGTAAAAAGTAAAAACGGCCCCAAATAGCTAGGTATGTTTTTTCAGCATCCATAGGTGACTAACATAAATATGGGCGCTTGGAGCGCTATCACAGAGTGGAGCATGTAAAGTATCATTTTTGGAAGGGGTTCCATTAAGAATATATTTCTCTGCTCCAGCTTAAGAGAAAATGGACGTCATCTACAGGACATCTAGCTGAGGGAACGTTAGTTCTCATCTAGGAGAGAGGACAACCGACACTGCTGTGGCCACAGGGATGTGTCACGCAGGTCTTGCCGGGGAACGACGGGCAACGCGTGTGGTCGAATTATAGACGAAGAAGGGGACTGACTACGTTCTGAACACGGTCGACGACGCGCGCTCACTTCTTGTCCAAAGCTCTAGTTCCAACATTGTACTGTCTTTTAAACCATATTATAAGTGTTTACAGTCCACTTTATAAATTTCAGTTATAAACCTGTAGTTAGGTGCTTAACAAAGTTTGATAAATTTAAACTAACAATAGTAACAATGCTCCCATTTGAAAGTGGGCAATCAGATACATTTATTGACACCGGAAACTCTCGCATATGATTTATAGCATCAATTTTATTTATTTCGTAGTTTTTGATTTTTCGTCTATAACTCAAAATATGACTAAGGGCCGATTTTTCAATGGTCTGTTAACTTTTAACTGAGGAATAAAAATGGCCGTTTGATATATTTTCTAAACAAAAGCTGTCAAACCGCCATTTTTATTCCTCTGTTATAAGTTAAGAGACTATTGAAAAATCGGGCCTTAGTCAGATAGGGGCACTATAGCTATATAGCAGTTTGTGGAACCACAATGGAAGGCACTCGCTGTTATTAAAGCCCGTTTAGCTTAGCTTATAAACGGATATCACAACACATTGTGCTATCAGCAAATTGTCGTTTAATTCGTATGAGTCAGCTGGTTTTTCACAATGGCTTTATGTTACTGTTATGTTTACCAACGGGAAATGAGTTCAATTAAGACGTTATTGCATTTCCCACGAGTTCATTGTGTCAGTTTTCGTCAAGGTTTGATTGAAGTTTCTTTGTTCTGTGTGATGTTGATTGATGGCAGATGTTCTTTAGCGATTAATTAATTGAAATCAATGACGACTTGTGTCTACGTCTTTATAGGTGTTCAAGTGCATTTAGCTTCATCGAGCTGCATTATCCGAACTGGGCTCATCTGGAGGATTATGGTTCGTTCCCGTTCACAAAGATTAGGTCTGAGTTTCAACAGTGGTTACATTACACTGATTATATTAATATGACATCCGCGCCTTCGCTCTTGTTGCCTCTCAGTACTTCTAGAGCTCTTCTATACTTATATTATACTAGCGGACGCCCCGTGGGAATACAGGGATAAAAAGTAGCTTATTTCATCCGGGGATAGTGTAGCTTCCCAACGGTGAAAGAATTTTCGAAATCGGTGCAGTAGTTTTTAAGTTTATTCGTTACATACAAAAAAAACTTTTTTGCAAATAAATACTACCGACTTCCAAATACAAAACTACAAAGTGAAAAATAACCATTTTTTTTTGCTTTATGGACACCGACTTATAAAAATAAAGTTGTTTTTCACTTTGTAGTTTTGTATTTGGAAGTCGGTAGTATTTTTTTGCAAAAAGTTTTTTTATTTTTCACTTTTTAGTTGTACCTACCTAATAGGTAAGTTAGTAAGGTTAGATTTCATGAAACTTGAACATAAACGGTGAAATGAGAGATCTGCTTACCCCTTAAGAGTGTACTGGCGTGATGTTATGTTATGAAATAGTATAAACAATAAACAGACATGCGATTGCAGCAATCCCGAGAGATTTGCCGTTATTTATTGAAGAGTTCTGTTGTATATCTCCGAAGTTCTTCATCAGATTTTTTAATATCGTTGCACATGCTGAGATAGGTGCCTTTTTGCTCTCGCACGGGGTTATTTATTTTATTTTTTTATTATTGTTTGTGTTGCTTATCTCGTGTCTCGTGTGCGGGTCACAAATAAATATTTTTCTTTCTTTCTTTCTTTCTTTCTAGATCTTCACCAAATTAAAATGGGACCAATTTCGGCACATACTTTTTCAAACAGAAAAAGAATTTTCAAAATCGGTCCACAATTGACGGAGATATCAGTGAACAAACAGAAAAAAAAGAAAACAAACATAATGTCGAACATAGAACCTCCTCCTTTTTGGGAAGTCGGTTAAAAACACAAATCTTTCCTCTTTATAATATAAGTATAGATAAAGAAAGAGGAAAGATTTGTATTTTTGTATGTAACGTATAACTTAATAAAAAACTTTTTTGCAAAAAAATACTACCAACTTCCAAATGCAAAACTACAAAGTGAAAAATAACTTTAGTTTTTGAAGTCGGTGTCTTTCGTAGGTACCATTTTTTTTGCGTTATGGACACCGACTTCAAAAACTAAAGTTATTTTTCACTTTGTAGTTTTGCATTTGGAAGTCGGTAGTATTTTTTTGCAAAAAAGTTTTTATTTTTCACTTTTTAGTTGTACCTACCTATTAGGCAAGTTAGTAAGGTACCTATAACGCCAGAATAGATTTCATGAAACTTGAACATACCCGGTGAAATGAGAGATCTGCGTACCTCTTAAGAGCGTACTGGCGTGATGTTACGTTATGAAATGGTATAAACAATAAACAGACATGCGATTGCAGCAATCCCGAGAGATTTGCCGTTATTTATTGAAGAGTTCTGTTGTATATCTCCGAAGTGGTTCATCAGCTCTTCACCAAATTAAAATGGGACCAATTTCGAAATACTTAATAAATACTTTTTAAAACAAAAAGGCTATCCATAGGTGAAATTTTTTCCAAAATCGGTCCAGAATTGACGGAGATATCGGAAAACATAAAAAAAAAAACAAACATAATGTCAAACATAGAACCTCCTCCTTTTTGGGAAGTCGGTTAAAAATTACTGGACCGATTTCAAAAATTCTTTCACCTATGGATAGCCACATTATTCCGGCGCATAGTCAATAATTTATTTTAAAGAAAATGGAGATCCGTATGAAAATTGTAATATTGTAACCCAAAGTAGCAAAAATTTGTCAATGAAATTAATTAGTTGGGTAGCTATGTTGGTAGGGTATAGGGTAGGTAGCCAGTTGACGGGAGTGAAGTCGCGAGGGTCAGCTAGTTAGAAATTATATCAGTTTATAATATTTGTTTAGAAGAAAAATTATGTCATATTGCAAGAAGCATAACATAAAAACAAAGTCGTTACTTCATGCATTAAGTATGTTATTGTGTTATTATAGCATTGGCTATTTACGACCTAACCGAGAAGACATCTCCATAATACAATCTATCTGCGAATATTCAAGTGCATAAGGCAATGTAGAACAGCCGTGGGTTGATTAGAAACCAAATATTTAGCGAGAGGCGCCCACTTCCCACTGGCGGGGTGTGGGCAGATAGAAAACTATAACTTTTGAATACATTAGTACTTCATAATTATATTCAATGTTTCGCAACAGTGTGCAAGAGGAAACTTAATGAAATATTTTACGCATTAGTCTCTTTCACATCACATCAACAGCCTTTTAATGTTCCCACTGCTGGGACACAGGTCTCCTCTCATAGAGGGTGTGGGCTATAATCCACCACGCGGGCCCAGTGCGGATTGGTAGATGTCACATGTCTTTGAATTTTTGGTTCTAGGTTATGCCGGTTTCCTCACGATGTTTTCCTTCACCGTTTTGAGAGCAGTGCTGATGAAATAAATAACACAAAGTAAAGCGCCTGCTCGGGTTCGAACCCACAACCTACAATTCGTAAGTCGGGGCCGTAACTACTGGGTCACCACTGCTCTTAGTCTCTTTAATTCTTCATAATTGAAAACGTCGATTTGTAAAAAACTGGGGGCGTTTCCTGTAGTTTTTGACAGTGTAGGGGTGATTTTCATGATTGACGTAATCCCAATTTTTCGCCATGATTCAGCAACCTAGAAAGTTACTACGTATCGTATGAATGGCAATCACAGATATAAATGTAACTAGATAACGCAAGTCCTTCCATCTGTATGAAAACCAAGCGTGCCACTTTTTCACAAACAATTCAAAAACTAATTTACTTACCAATGAAAGAGAACATTTCAATATGACATAAAAAGGCATTTTTCTAGATTTCGGTGGATTTCCGGTGTCGATAATGTTAAATGCAAAACTCAAATTACGATCATTGATCGTACTTTTACTACGTTTTTTGACACGGGAAGTACTTACAATCGCGTCATCTAGTTAAGGTTTATATCTGTGATGGCAATAAAGACAAGCGAGAAACAAGAGGTAAGTTAGGCCGCATTCACACTTGTATCGTCATTGACGATTTGTCATTATTTGTTGACTTGTGTGTGACGTGATGCGTGTGAACACGGGCATTTAAAAAGCATTGCCGCTGTCAAAATAAAAACGATTCGTGAATAATTACGGTCCTCGTGTGAATGAGCACTTAAGGGTCAGAATATTTAGGGCCCTTCACTGTAGGCTCTGTACTCTGTACACGGTCGTGTGCTCCGTGTCTCTGCAGGTGTTGCATTCAAATTAAATGAGCTGAAATTAGGTCAGTAATTGATACTATAAGAGGTAAAATATTCGCGATAAGTGTGATTCCGTTATCAATATCTAACATATCTACATTGTTTTGATGATATGGCTCGTCCGATGAATTTAGTGATACGGCATTTTCAGCGTAAACACACCCATAAATTATTATGTATTTTCCAAGTTAATCTACCTTGACTTGTCCCAACTACGTTGGGGACGGCTTCCAGTCTAACCTGCATATGCAGTTAAGTACAAGTATTACAAAAAAAGTTACATGGAGCAACAGACTGCTTATCTGACCCCTACAACCCAGTAACTGGACAATATAATACCCCTTTGGCAAGACTGTTGTCAGATTTCCTGGCGCCTGACTATCCGTAACAACTGTCAAATATTTACAAATGTAAGCAACTTAACAGGCTTTTCGCCAATCAACTTTTTTATAACACAGGTCCTCAGAGTACTTATATGTAAGGTGTTAAGTAATTAAATTTTGCAACAAAATAAAAACAACCGTGAGCTGACATTAAATCCATAGAGTTCCGTGTCCATTGACATTTAGTAATTTACGCGCCAAAGTTATAAACAGGTTGTATAATTGAACAACATTCTCGTCAGTGCGAGGGTGGCACTACTTCCATCAATGCGATACTCTATGCGACGAATAGTTCCATATTCAAAATTAGCCCGAACACAATTATAGCAATGCAGGTCGTAACGCCACGAAATAAGGACTGGGTCATTTAAATTTAACGGTTTTCAAATCACAGCACGCACTGCATGCATAATAAAACAAATAACATTTACCGGTACCAAATTAAGGTGCGATCGAATCGTAAAGAATTTTTGATATGAATAAAAGAGCTGCCGCCCGCCGGTCTATTCTGTAAAATCTCACCGTCAAAAGTTAGGTGAAGTGAGCTTGAAGTGAACTATCATTCCACCTTGATGCAAAATTGACAGCTCACTTAATGTTTATTTCTCCTAAGATTTCACGGTGAGATTTTTACAGAATAGCATTACTGAGTGCTATTCTGTACTACTTTTGTGATGTTCGTGAAAACTTAAGTGAAATGAGCTGTCAATCCCTAGTCTGGTAGATTGACAGCTCACTTCAAACCACAGATAATGTAATACGAGCATACAGATGCCTCATCTTATACAAAGAAACCGTGCCGACGCGGACGTAACTAGCGTTTTTCGTCTGATTAAACTGATTATTGTTTGTGCATCAATCGCGTACGGTTCCATTCCACGGCGATATATAGATGGTGTTAGCAGCGACTTGCAAGTAAAAGGGTTTACTCGGGTCGTGAAATATTTGTTCTTTAAATACAGTGAAGGTTTGTTTTATAGTATTTTTTCCACGTTTTCATAGTTTCTTTGCACCAAAATGTGTTACAATGCCAATTTAAACAATCGAGTGGCATGCCTCAGTCATTTAAAACCGCGCCATCTATTGGCATCAATTTTAGCCTTTGTCGATCCATTCAAATAATCTTTGAAATGTGAATTAAGAGCCCAATATGCCATAATTTTGTGCTTAGGAGAGTTGATTAAACAAGAGCATATAATTTTTATGTTCAATTCCAGAAAATGTTAATTTTACACACATTCAATAACAAATCAATGGATATCGCGCCATCTTGTGAGATTTATTTGAATCAAATTTTATTTCTTAGCGCTGAGAGAAACTCACTTCACCTAAGCTTTCACATTGATATTTGTACAGAATAGACCCGTTGTTGCTTTTCCGAATGCATGGATATGCTTGTGGGATGCAGGCGGCGGAAAAAACAATAAACATGTCGGTTTTATCGTTCAAACAACACGCTTTGTAACAATAGCCGGATATAGAGACAGTGATGTGAACACAAATGGACATATTATCGAACATTCTTTACAATTTGGAGACAGGCTACTGAATATTTACAACATTATCTAAGGTTGTATAATGCCTACATAATTTATTTTCCTTTGCAGTGCAGGCAATGATATCTGAACTAATATTATGAAGATTATTTGTAGAGGTAACGTCTTAATTATCACTGACAAAAAGCTAGACACTCTATGGCAGAGTACTGAGGCCTTAGTGCGAGTTTTAACTCACGCTCACTCGTGATACGTAAACGATCTCTTATGTCAAAATGTATACAAAAAAAGTGATTTCTCCTTACCGTCACCAGACGGCGCTTATCCAGATTCAATACAAAATGATGTTTACGTATCACGAGTGAGCGTGAGTAAAAACTCGCACTAAGGCTTCAGAGGCCTTAGTGCAAGTTTTTACTCACGCTAAATCGCGTTAACATAAACGTCAATTTGTATTGAAACTGGATAAGCGCCATCTGGGGACGGTAAGGAGCATCGACGACGTGGCTATGTGGTCGATGGTAAGGAGATACCTCTATTTTTACCCGACTGCCGAAGGAGGATAATGTGTTTACCAGTCTTTGTATGTATGTTTGTTCCTATGTGGCGTTCCAGAGACCAAACGTGTTGGCCGATTTCTAAGATTCTTACGTCAATCGATTCGTCTTAAGCCTGCGAGTGTCACGGGTTAGGTACATTTTTTTTTTCCTAACCCAACTTGTGGGGTATCAAAATAAAGGGGTTTAAGAGATGATTTCAAAAATATATAACACAAAGGCCCACAATGTGTCGCCCAAAAGCCGCCATTTTTCTATTTGCTAATTTTAATTTTTTGGTTTTGGATTTGGGTTTTTGATATTTTAAATTTTTTTTTTTGACATAAGAGATCGTTTACGTTATCACGAGTGAGTACGTTAAAAAACTCGCACACTATAGGTTATCCCGAAAAAACTGCACGGTCCCTATGGTTTAGGCGGGCCATGGGATTCAACGGGATCTAACTCACGGGAAAAATCTTTATAAGAATCATACACAAATTATTCTTCCGCGTAAAAGCAAATACGAACGTATTCCAGTTATATTTAATACGGGTGTTGCAAGAGTTATCTGCTGTGATATTAAACTTAAATTAGGCAAGCGCGGCAACCAGCTGGCAACTGCAGATGTGGTCGGAAAAGCAATCTCTGGAATACACGACCACATCCTTACAAATAGAGCTAGCAATAAAACTGAATGTCTTAACGGTAAATGTAATCTTACTTCATAAAACATACTGAACAAATATTATGAAGAGGAAAAACCGGCCAAGAGGGACTCGGAATCGCGCACGAAGGGTTCCGTACCACGATCGCAAAAAACGGCAATGAAATCACGTTTGTTGTATGGGAGCCCCGCTTAAATATTTATTTTATTCTGTTAATATTTGTTGTTATAGCGGCAACAGAAATACATCATCTATGAAAATATCAACTGTCTAGCTACCACGGTTCATGAGATACAGCCTGGTGACAGACGGACAGTCAGACAGACGGACCGCGGAGTCTTAGTAATAGGGTCCCGTTTTTACCCTTTGGGTAAGGAACCCTAAAAACTATTGTTTGTTTATATTTGTTAAATAATCTCGGAAAGGAAACTAAAACATCTCTGAATCAAAGGCATATTTTAAGCACGAAAAATGCATAGATTGCATAATATTGTATTTGTATGTAACTGTAAAAGTCTGCATGTCTAAATTTTTGTCAAAAACACCGTAACGGCTAAGCGGATTTGAATGAATTGGCTCACGGATAGACCGTAACCTGGATTGGGACATAGGATACTTTTTAGGGTTCCGTAGCCAACAAGGAACCCTTATAGTTTCGCCATGTCCATAATGTCCGTCCGCATCTTAGCTCAAACACCCTTTGTATTAGAAAGCTATAATATGGCATGGATATACATATTAATCATGCTGACAAATTGGTAATATAAAAAAAAAGAAAAAAAAAAATTTGGTTTACGCGCTGTACACGTAAAATAGGGATGTTTTTTTTCCTCATCTGTCTATGGTGTGGGGTGTCGTTGGATCGGCCATTCAAAAATATTACGGGTCTGTAAAAACCATCGATACATAGATCCGTTTACGTAAAATTAAGCTTTGAATTGCAAATTTTTGTTAGAGTCAAGGTTTTCCCTCCCCCTGCCAACTAAATGGTTGCTTTAAGATAGATGAAAACATTCACGGCAGTAGTATTTATAACGAAATTAAAAGGAAATCTATCACAGCTATGCATGCTTTACAAGTTTACGACTAATAGTCGACCAACTTAAAAATCTACTTGGAAAATAAAAATGTTGTACAAATTCCATTGAACAGATGCATCCCTACTAATATTATAAATGCGAAAGTAACTCTGTCTGTCTGTCTTTCTGTCTGTCTGTCTGTCTTTGCTTCACGCCTAAACTACTGAACCGATTTGTGTGAAATTTGGTACAGACATAGTTTGGAACTTGAGAATGGACATAGGATAGTTTTTATTACAAAAAATAAAATATAAAATAAAATTTATTCCGGACATACAGCGCCATCTATTGGTCAAGAGTCGGCATCAGAAGTCACTATTCCACGCGAACGAAGTCGCGGGCAAAAGCTAGTAGGTAATAAAGCGGACTAAGAAGAGGAATGTTGCATTATTCATTATTATGCAACTACGGAACCCTATTACTGCACGTGGCCCGACACGCACTTGGCTGGTTTTTAATCCCGGAAGTAGTTTTCTGTAGGATAATTTTCAACATTCACGCGGGCGAAGCCGCTGTCAGAAGCTAGTGGTCTAGTATTTTCTTATATCTCGTTGCGATATAGAAAGGTAATGTCTCGTTGCGCCAGCTTGGCCAGACAATGATGCTCGCAATAGAAAGTAATCTGTAGTTTGATGTCAACAACCATTTCTACAGCTTCATTATGTTGCAGCAGTTTACAGACGGACGTTGATCTCTTGCAAATTGCGCAATTTGACGATAAACATTTACAACATAATTTTATTCAATAGGACATGTATGAAAGAAGGTAATATAGAAATATATGGAAGAAGAAATGCGTAAACACTAAATTGGGGATGATTCATTGATTAAACTCTCAATAATAGCATTAAACTCTTGATTCTTATTGTTAAAGAGTGATAAAAATACAGTCACAATACCTTATATTAGAATGTAGTTCAGCATATCATATAAAACAATAATGATGAGGAATGAAGGATGTAATACAAATCATTTTTATATAGGATAAAAATAAAAACCGGCCAAGTGCGAGTCGGACTCGCGCACGAAGGGTTCCGTACCATTATCGCAAAAAACGGCAAGAAAATCACGTTTGTTGTATGGGGGCCCCACTCAAATATTTATTATATTTTGTTTTTAGTATTTGATGTTATAGCAGCAACAGAAATACATTATCTGTGAAAATTGCAATTGTCTAGCTATCACGGTTCATGAGATACAGCCTGGTGACAGACAGACATATAGACAGACGGACCGCGGAGTCTTAGTAATAGGGTCCCGTTTTAACCCTTTGGGTACGGAACCCTAAAAATTGAGAATTAAATAATAAAATTAAGATTAATATAAAATTGTGAAAGTCGTAAAACCTATATAATATTTATAAAACCTATAAAAATTGCAAAAATTACTTACGTTTCGGAAGCCAGACTTCCGAAACGAAAGTAATTTTTGCAATTTTTTGCGGACGACGGAGGCTCGGAGGAGCTCGTGGCTAAATAATAACAGCCGCACTGGACGATCATCAAGGTTAAGCAACGCTTGACGAGGTCGGTCCATGGATAGGTGACCATTTCAACATACCGAGTTTCCTCCGTGCCTCGGCAAGCACGTTAAGCCGTTGGTCCCGGCTGTCATTTGAAGATATTTGACAGTCGTTACAGGTAGTCAGAAGCTTGAAATCTGACACCAGTCTTGCCAAGGGGTACCGTGTCATCCAGTTACTGGTCAGATAGGCAGTCGCTCCATGTTAAACACTAGTACTCAGCTGAATCCGGTAAGACTGGAAGTCGACCCCAATATACTTGGGAAAAGGCTAGGCAGATTGATTGATACGGTATGCCGTAACAACCGTTGCAAAAATATTACCATACAAATTCCAAACACAAACAATTTTTAAAACATCAATCTTTGCAAAATTCAACCCAAGAAATGAAACATGAACAGGGTGAATGCGCCAGTTATCATCCTACACCATCAACCGAAGCAAGTGGGTCAGTGTTACTTACTTTAACATAATGCAATAGCGCTTTTCGCCATTATCTCTACGGAAAAGCGTGAGCAACACGTAATCGTAAATTTCTGCTCTGAAATGTTAATCGCACATACTTAATTTCGTGTTGGGTGTGGCAATTAGCGCACGTAACTTGAAATCCTTTTAGTTTGTGCAAACCTTTTTAGGTGAAGGAAGAATTTTCATTTATAAATCAAGTTGCAGTATTATTATTGAATACAATACATGTTTTTTAGTTTGACAATAGCTGTCCCACGCGGCTTCGCTCCCGTCAACTGGCTACCTACCTACCCTAGCCTGCCTACCCTACATGCTTATAATTTTGCCCGTTTTTGCAATATTTTTCATTTATGCTCCGCTCCTATTGTTAATAGCGTTTTTAAATTCCAACCAGTAGTTCCTGTGATTAGCGCGTTCAAACAAACAAACTCTCCAGATTTATAATATTAGTATAGATAAATGCCTACCATAAATCAGACTGCAAAATGCCAGTTCAAGGCATCCGCGAAATCCTTAATCCGATTCTGCTAACGATTTCATAAGACACGCCTTATAAAGCAACACCGTCATAACACCCAAAAACTGGAGCAATAATAGATAATTTAGCCATGTAGACCAGTCGAACTTGTGATGTTAAATCGATACGACACATGTTCCAATTGACATTCACCTCCCACGTCAGACGGTCTGAGCAAACTAATAAAATATTTAAAATAACTGACTGGACGCAAGTAGGTGTCGCGACCTTACTAGATCTTGTCATCGATCGTCAAGTAAATAAATATGTAAACACTTTATGATTGTCTTCATGTTGTCTGTAAAAATTACTTTTATATTCTTAGCCTTGGTATGAAGACATCACTTGAACGAGATGTGTATTTAAACTGGAGAAATCATCACGCTGGAACTAAAAAACTCTACTCTTTTTACCGAATTCAAAAAAAGAAGGCGACACATAATCAATTCGACACGTATGTATGTAATATTGTTGGAACTGCACTATATTCACAAATGTTATTCTATATGGGCTTCTTAAACACCACCACCACCACCCTAAGGTCGACTGGTAGAAAATGCCTAAGGCATTAAGTCCGCCTTTGTACTTATGCATAAAGTTTTAATAAATAAATAAACACGTGTGCCAAATTTCATAAGTGTATGTTTGTATAATATGTTTGTCCACGCATTGCTCCGAAACGACTTATCGGATGGTGATAATTCTTTTTGTGTTGGATTGAATATCTCTCAAATTAGGAAATAGTGCAAGTTTCATCAAAATCGGTCCAGAAGTTTTCAAGATATGGAGCATACCTTCGTGATGTTTGTCTCCTTAGCGACAAACATCACGAATTTGTAAATTGAGTTATTATGGGTATTTTGTCAATCCTTTATTTAGGTAAGAAATTGCAAAATTTTAGTGATGGTGTATTAAAAAAAATACGAGAAATAAAAACTTATCACAAAAAATAAACCAACTTCAAAGGCAAAACACTAAAAAGTGCAAACTAACTTTCGTTTCGGAAGTCGGTGTCGAAAAATGATAAAAACAAGAGGTACCAAAGACAACTCTACTCTTTTTTTTCATCTTACTTTAACATTATAATTTTCTCAGAGATAAAAACGTGCAGTTTCATTAGCATATTTAAAGTTAAATTGCCATAAAATACGATCAGTAGTTTAGCCCTCAAAACTTAGCAAACGGACCAGCAAATGTGAATTTACTATATCAAGAATTGCCATAAGCCCAAAATTATTTCAAGCACGGCTGACACCAATGTTCCCGAGAAAAACACTCAAAGAAGTAAATGAACTCAATCCAGTACCAAGATAAAGTTCGCCGGCACCTCAAAGCTCGCACTTCCGCGAGTAGTAGGTTAAAGATCACAATTTGTCATAATTAGAAGAGATTTGCCTGACGCTAACGAGATAAACAACAACTGGTTTCTCTCAGAGATACTCTCGTTACGGAGAAATGACAAGAAGCTTGATGTGAATTATTGTGACACTGGTAACTATGGTTAGAGCATACGATACAATGTTTACAGAAATACCGAAGTGAGGTACTTTGGTATAACTGTAATTAAAGCTCAAAGTTAACAAACCTATTTAAATAATTTGGTATAACAACTAGAAACCAATATAGTCACCTTTGGACAACTGTTTGTAAATTATTGTGATACTGGTAACCATGGTAAGACCATACGATAATGTTTACCAGTTGGGCCGTAGGGCAGCTTCAAAGAAAACAAGGCGATAACAATAATTTGGAAAAGCAAAGACCCAACTTTGGACAACTGCTTGTAAATTATTGTGATACTGGTAACCGTGGTTAAAGCGTACGATTATATCAAGGCATAGTTGTCAAAGGCTGCCTACAAAGCTAACAAGGCGATACCAATAATTTGGAAAAGCAAACAGTCAAGCAACTTCGAACAAACGCATTTGATATATTGTTCGTTTAGGTAGCGTGGTACCCTTGATAGACGCAATTGGAGACCAGTAGGGCTTGTCTCATCAATTAAATTGGACGACAACCAACAAAACGGTAAAGGCTAAAGTGGCCCTGGAAAACATTGTCTAGCTTTAACTATGCGTACTTTGCACATAGAACAAACACTTCACTAAAGTGAAATGTGAAATTCGGAGTGAAAACTTGGCAATGAAACATGACGCCTTTCGTGGCTTTCCAACGTAACAGCTGATTTTAATTCCATTTTGGCAGAGACAATTCAAAGACTGGATAAAAGGCGTTTTTGAAATAAATTCTAAGGTGCAAAGGCATAACATTTACGTAAATTATGTGAAGGATGATAAATGTTAATCGCTTGATAGCTGGAATGTATACCTACATACTATGTTGATTGATAGTCTTGTCGACCTAGACGAGGAATGACGCCGATATAGGGTTTAATAGTAATACGCTCATCAAAGGATCGTCTCTCTGATATGTATTGCATGACGGTAATCTATAGGATCGTGCGCTAAATTCTCAATATTGCTTCGAATTGTTCAGTAAAATGGAGTATTGGCACTTTGGGACCTTTAGAAATATCGTGAGAAAGGTTTTGGAGGAGTGAAAAATTATATGGCTTGAAGAGGTAAATACTGAGATGCCAGAGTACCTATGTATGTATGTTCCTATGTGACGTGAGTTTCACTGGCTACATTGAAATTAGAAAATTAAAAAAACCGGATTTTGGACACCATATTGTGGGGCACCATTTTTTTTTTTCTTCCAAACCCATCGTGTGGGGTATCAAAATTAGGTGATTTCAAAAATATTTAACACTTATATGTTTAAATGTCCAAATTCTAAAAAAAAAATCTAAAAAGTTATAAATAAAAACAGTTACTTAATTAAAAAAATCAAAAATACTCGACTGCTTAAAAAGCGAACTAAAAAGACGTAAACAATAAGAAATTCATGCTGTGCAGTCGACAGACCAAAACCAGATGTATCCTCCGACTGCACAGCATGAATTTCTTCTTGTTTACGTCTTTCTAGTTCGCTTTTTGTACCAGAGATCTTGGTTCTGGGTTGTCTAAGTGCTCAGGTTCTCTATAAGAACCTATAATTTTGCCAGCTATGAAAAGCATTATCCTAGGACTAGATCCAGTTGCTTATGCCCGATTCGCTATCAGCAATGAGTCACAAAAGGTAATTGTTACGCGTGTATGTGTAATTAATATTTGTCCAGCCAAGCGTTACTTCTTTTATCTCAGTGCGTATCGCGGTCAAAGAATGCATCTACATAGTTATCTTAGGTAACAGATGTGTTATCGTGGACGATAAAAATCTGTTCCAATGGCTACTGGGTTTATAACAGGTAGATTTCTTTCCATATAAGTTTGCAGCTATAATTTTTAGAAGCAATTTTTGGGTAAAGGTTGATCTGTACGTATAATAAATCTGACCGCCTTGACCTATTCTTCGAGGGACTAATAACTCAGATTTCTTTTATGAATTAGAAAGTTACATTTATAGGAAAGCCTTTGCCCTGCACTTGTATAATAGAGGCTTATTAGGTTAGATCAGAATGTAACTATTATAAAAAACTTTTTCACAAAAAATACAAAAAAAA
The DNA here is from genome assembly GCA_964057195.1 of Orthosia cruda. Taxonomy (NCBI): domain Eukaryota; kingdom Metazoa; phylum Arthropoda; class Insecta; order Lepidoptera; family Noctuidae; genus Orthosia; species Orthosia cruda. Next base: position 32,194,948 of record OZ059832.1, read on the forward strand.
AATATTTTCACATTTTAGTTGTACCTACCTAATAGGCAAGTTGTTAAGTAAGGTACCTATAATGCCAGAATAGATTACCCCAATATCATGAAACTGAACATAGCCGGTGAAATGAGAGTGTACAAAGGTGAACTGTACACATCTGCGTTCCCCTTTAGAGCGTACTGGCGTCATGTTATGTTATGAAATGGTATAAACAATAAACAGACATGCGATTGCAGCAATCCCGAGAGATTTGCCGTTATTTATTAAAGAGTTCTGTTGTATATCTCCGAAGGTCTTCATCAGTTCTTCAACAAAATTAAAATGGGACCAATTTCGAAAAACATACTCTTTCAAACAAAAAAAGAATTTTCAAAATCGGTCCATAATTGACGGAGATATCCGTGAACATATATATAAAAAAAACTTACATACAGTCGAACATAGAACGTCCCCCTTTTTGGTAAATCGGTTAATAAAACAGGCAAGCAAAGAAGGTGCAAATAATGATTGCCTACGATAGAGAGATGATCTAATCTCTATATTCCGTTTCATTTCGTCAGCAAAACAAATCATCGAATAGTTCTTCGCAAAAACTGATCCCGGAATGATGAGACTCTATCTCTTGCGGAAGCACAAGTCCAGTTCATTGAAATTATTACCTGCGTCGGCTCCGTCCTCCGATACATAGCATCAATACCAGAACACCAAGATGGCGGTAAAAAATAAATTGATTTGGTAAAAACTGAGTGGACATTCTAGGCGGGCCCGGTAATAGTGTACCGTAGTACGTCAGGGTACCGTTACGTTCCTTATAGAGATACTAGTATGTACTCGTACTATAAATTGTAATGGTCGTCTACACGATGGCCAATGTTGAGGTAAGTGGTGACGGTTTGATAGACATCTTTTGTAGCGGGAGTGGGTGTTTCAATTTAGATATATTTGCTTCTGCACGCTTAGGGCCCCAGCAAAACTAAAGTTTTTATCGTCCAATACTTTGGTCGGACTGAAAATTACATTCATTACCGAATCGTTGTAATTTGCGCACTTGCATAGTTTCTTATACTGACCAAACTATCAGCCCATCTCCAAAAAAGACGAACTTTCTTCAAGCATAGTGAAAAATTAATGCTTCTGGACCCCACGGTTTATCTGCGTTGTCCTCGATTTAAGACCGATGGCTTTAGATGACATCCCTGTAATAAGTATGAATTCCGCCATCGCTTCAAGAAACAAGTAAAATTTCAAAATTTTAAAAACCCCCGACACATTTATCTTGCGAAAACATCACGATCTAAACAGTAAAACGCGCATAACTTTTGAACGGCTAAACCGATTATATTCAAACTTAGCTAAGAACACTCTCGATACAATCACCTTTCATACAAAAAAAACAAAATCGGTACATCCGTTGAGGCGCTATGATGCCACAGACAGACACACAGATACACAGATACATAGACTCACAGATACACAGCAACACAGCTCAAACTTATAACACCCCTCTTTTTCCGTCGGGGGTTAAAAACATCTAAGTAAAAAGAAGAAGCTGTTCAGTTCATTCAGATTTATAACACCTAATAAAGATCTACATTCACACACATAAAATAGAAGCGAGAATCAGGTCAGCCCACTGTAGACGACTTGAAAAACAATAGATACAAGATAAAGGCTATTACAGTAACAGGCTGAGACGAGAACAATTTAATGACTATAAACTGATTATCTGTGTCCGCCTGTCACATTGTTGCGTAACATAAAATCTTGGTGAACAGTGTAACACACTTTAGCTGTTCGATTCCATGGCATAATCATTCCTACTGCTGGGACACAGACCTCCGTTCTGTGAGAGGGAGTGGGGTGTAATTCATCAAGCAAGTCTGTGCGGATTGGTTGATGTCATGTCTTCGAATTTTTCGTTCTAGGTTTTCTCACGATCGATGTTTTCCTTCACCGTTTCGTTTCCCGTTTTTGATTGATTCCAATTTCCAATTAGGTCTATATAGGCTGAAGTTTTGTACGCAGTGCGACACTGTGAGATCTGTTTGATTTGCTTTTGACACTTTCAGGCCCGTTACGTAATTTTGCGCAGTCATGCCTAATACTCGGTCGCGTCTCTTGACCGTCTTTTTCATTAGCTGGAGATCGTGTTTTAATATCTTATTTCAATTTAATCACGACTAGGCAGTTTTTTTCATCTTGATAAGTGGATCCAGCCATGAGCTTTATTTTTCTATCGATAGTTTCATATCCTTTTCTTGTTACATTTGCTTTTGGTAGTTCTTAGTCTACCGTATATTTCAAAAGCATATATAACAACATTTAATTGACCTGGATTTAGTGAAAACAAAGTACTATTTCACCTAATTCAGACTGCGACCTTGAAAAATAATCTACAACATCTTAGCGAAAGAAATATTGTAAAACTTTCAGTTATGAAGAAAAATGCCGTAGGTGTTGAATATTTTGTGGTTCGTTGAGTAGACTGTAGAACTGAGAACTGTTTGTATCACATTGTCATGTTAATTTAACTTCTCATTGTACTAACACATTTGTAGCATAAACTAGACATTAGAAAACATTTACATAAAAAATCATTACTCTATTTATATTAAAAAATATGTTCGACATGTAAAAGTGTTTGTATAAACCAACTTACAGAAATAAAATCATTTATCATTTAACAACTTTCATTATTTACACTTTTCGTGTCATAACTGACAAATGGGATCATTTTTCTACTGACTGGAACCGGAACGTTGTTTCTATAGAAAAATAATACCAGATGGCTATGTTCCTAGGGGAAGTAAAATCGATGTGTTTTTGTTTTACCAAGAAGCAGTATTTCACCCCAATGCCTACCTACCGCCAACCCTCGCCCTTTCATCAGTTTAATTGCTTGATAATAATAGCTCATAGTTTGGAGCTAAGCCCCGTTGGCAACATCACGGAATATTCATATTTACGTGTCGTCTCTAATTGATTTAAATTGAAAATTAATAGCAAAAGTTGGAACTGCCAAGGCTCTTTAGGAGCTTATAACAATATCAAGCTCCTCGGAATAGTTGCAAAGCAGGGGTGGACTGACCGACTTTGGTAAATCAAGATATACCGAAGTAGATAAACTATTGATTTCTATCTTTCAGCGGGAAGTTACCCTTTTAAGGCCGTACCCTGACCAAAAAATCAGCTTGAGATATGAGCATTCCTATTGGCCTAGCGGCACTGGTAGCGCATGAATTACAGTAGTGAATACGCCCAGATTTTAGAATAAAATATTTATAAAATCGAATATTGGTCTTTTGAAAAAATAAATCTACCAAAATGTTCGTTATCAAATTGTCTATCCATTAGTGTAAGTACAAAAAAATATTAATGAACACTTTACGAGGAGATGCATGCTATCAATCATTATTTCTCATTTTTATGGTTTTGTTGGAAGGAGATTAGTGAAACATATACCACATTTACAAAAAAATAAAACTATAAAATAAACTAATTTTGGAATCAATAATATGTAGAAATTTAATGTATTTTTATTAGTAGATATTTCATTTTAAATAACGAGTAGATAGTTCCTAAAAACTGCACGAAAAACGGCTATCGCGGCGTTTTGCTCGGGGTAGCGCCTTAATCGAGAAAAGTACTGAAACTTTCAACACCATGACAAGTTTGAAGTATCACAAAAAAATATATCAAAACTAATATCTCTGTCTATTTTGACAATACAATCGAAAGCGTAGGTAGAGTGCTAGCAACTCACGACTCCTAACGACACAGTCCGGTGTGATAGACATCTGAAATCAATTCGAGGATAGGTCGTGGCTTGTCCTCAGAGGCGATTGTCTCAGATTTGACATGGCACAGTTCAAGGACCCGGTTACTTCACCAACGTTTGTATTGTCTATTACTGCATGCGAGGATTAGGAGATACCGGTAGTTTTGACAACATATTGCAAAGAAAACATAGTTGAGAATACTACAGCATTAAGTATTGCAACTTCAAAATTGTATTTAACATGGAACAGGAAATACTCTCTCAGAATATTTTTTTATTGTGGATCCCTGCGTTAGCTTTTATATGGTTTCCTGAATCAAGAGCGTAGGACACTATAAAGCGACTCACGGCTCCTAATGACACGGTCTGGTGTGATAGTCATCTGAAATCAAGTCGAGGATAGGTCGTGGCTTGTCCTCAAAGGCGATTGTCTCAGATTTGACATGCCACAGTTCAAGGAGGTAGCTAGCATAGCAACGTGTTTTTTTGTCAGTTACCTCATGCAAGGAATCAAAGATTAAGAGGTGTCAGTGATTTTGACAATGAGGACGTTGAATTAGTAATATAAATAGACATGGTTACATGTATATTTATATTAATTATAAGATTGTTTCAAAATGAGTTTTTATTTGATGCGTGGGATACTAAAATAGAGGGTTGGTAACACTGGTGGGAAGTAGGATTGTTGATGATTGATATTACAAAAAGAAAGATGGTTGACAAAAATTAAATAATAAGATCCAAAAATTCAGTAGTTTTATTCCGGCAATCAAAGTAAATCAAACGATATCGAAACAGCGGTGATCTGCTCAGGTGCATTACCCACATAGAAACTTTCAGATAATCAGAAACCAACTTCGACTCGATATATCATTAGAAGCTTTTGTGGCAGAGACACCGAAGTTCCACAAATTTCTAAGCAATCCATTTTCCTGACATAAATACACATAGTTTATCTGTGATTCTGATGATTTTATTTCTAAAACCATACTTGGTTAAAATAATCGGATCAAAACTGCCTATCAATTAGTATAACAGTAACCTTTCAAATCTAATATATTTCACGACTACAGCAATTTGATAAACCGTTAATTCATTTTATATTGGTCTTTATTTAGAACAGTAGGCCAGTGGTTTTTTAATCCTCCTTCATCGACTTGAATGCATAACACCAGACAGTTTAAACAACAACAAAGCTAATCTGACAATAATAAACAACACAGCAGGAGTCCAATTGACTATAAAATTAATTGATAATTCTTACCTATTTCAACAAAGTAGTCACAAAAAGTATGACAGTAATCATGGCTAGATCATCAATCACATCTTCATGGATGAGATCCGGTAGGATACAAAAAGCAAAGTACAGTCGAAAAAGAGGTTTGGTGTACAGGCCACTAACATGCATTGCAACCAATTTAAAGGAGAGTGTAGTCAATTCTTTGTCTCTTTATTAAATGATGCCGCTTATCAGGGCAGTTCCTCGTAGCCATGGTACGAAAGTGACTCTCCTAACAAGTGGGCTTATTCAGAGTTACTCGCGTTAAAATAAACGATCTTTTATGTCAATTTCTATACAAAAGAGATGTCTCCTTACTATCACCAGACGGCGCTTATCCAGAGGCCTTCATGCCAGTTTTTACTCACACTCACTCGTGATAACGTAAACGATCTCTTATGTCAAAATGTATACAAAAAAGTGGTTTCTCCTTACCGTCACCAGACGGCGCTTATCCAGTTTCAATACAACTTGACGTTTACGTTAACGCGATCCAGCGTGAGACAAAACTCGCACTAAGACCTCAGTTTCAATTGGCGTTTACGTTAACGCGATCCAGCTTGAGACAAAACTCGCACTAAGCCAACCAACGAGCGACGCGGCATTCCGCTAGCGTTAGACAGACAGGAGCCAGTTTCTCTTATCCGACCTATTCATGATTTCCGTAACTATGAACTAAATAAAAGGCGCTACATGCTGTTAAGCTACAAAAGTTATTGCGCACGCAAATATTGGCAGTGTAAAGGAAAGATTAATATTTGTGTCTGTATACCAAATAGCTTGTTTAACTGTACCTAAATACTCACTCACGTTGTTCATTGATGTCGAGGACTCGTATGATTACAGAGCTTCGTCAATATTGCTATGGCAGACATTACGTATGACTCTGTGTTTGTTTTGATTTCATGCACAGCCATTAATTCGTTTTTGATCGCTACTTATGAGTTCTCGTGTTGATTTCATAACCTCTTCTCATATTTGTGATTGCAGTTTGATGGTTTGAAGTTCCTTTCTATTTGAGCAACATTACTCTTTGTTGAACAAGCTGTGTTTAGCTTTGAAGAAAGCTCCGTTTAGCTTTCTATTATTAGTAAACTTTTATAAATATCTTTCTAGTCTCTGTTAGTCACCTGAGTGATTCTTTCCGAAAATAAATGTCTTCTCAAAATAATTTCTACCTAGGCCAACGAACTTATCAGTCATCGCCCAGATTTAGCTAAACAGCGTTAGTAACAAAATTTGAGTCTTAATGTGTGATTGTGCAGAGATGATGACGACGATATTTTTAAAGTAGTTGAGGCGTGATGTCATGGACATTACTCCATGTCATGTAATAGCCGTCAACATTACACACACTTTAAACATATATCACGAATTTAACTTCACGCTGTGCATCTGAGACTCAGAGCATATTTATCAAAAGATTTGGGTTGAAAAATATTTGATATTCCATCATATTTTGCTGTCATGTCGACGTCACCCCTAATTTTCTCTAATGCAAAGAAGCCCAAAATAAAGCAACATGATTCACGTAAATACAGGCCAACGGTGGAAATGAATGAAGGGAACTGAACTTTTTATGCTCGTTAGTGTAAGGTCATAAATCAAGCTACGTCAACGCAGTTTTGTCCATATCTTTCTTTACGCGTCACGCAATACTGGTATAAAAGAGGCGTGCGTGCAAGCCTTCGACAATCAGATATTTTATGAGAAAATGCGTAAAAATAAATGGTTTGTGTTGCATTTGTAATGCAATGAAATGTTTTTATAGGTGACACAAGCGAGCTTGCGATGACAATCGCCTGTGAATTGTGTTCCAGTACCTTCCATTTGTCGGCGTTCATTATAATTAGGCGCTTCCATTATTTGTACGACACCTTTTGTGATCACATAATTTATATTGCTATATTAACTTTTTGTTTTTGTTTCTCAATTTGTATTGCTGCTTGTTAAGTCGTAAACGACCGCTGTAGAAGAACTGCATATATGTACATATTAAATGTATAACGACGTGTTTTAAGACCATCATGAGCCCGATTTAGGCTGGCGTGTTGTGTGGAGTGATTTATTAGAACATCTTAATTTTTATGAAAGCCCGATATTTTTGTTTACGAAGTTATTACCGGTAGTTAATCATAAACTTTTTAGATGTTTCAATATTGATGCTTCAAAGCGTTTAGATTTTGATAAGTACATTTATTATTTTATAGTGGAAAGATTTTTAGATCTATAGCAGCTTATCATATTACACATCAGACATAATATATGTCGTGTTTTTTCAAATATATTTTTCCAGTAAGATTGAGAAATGTTTTCACCATTGTCTAATTCGTCGTGTTTTCGCAATATCACTAGAGTTTTCGGGAAAATTCGAATGAGCAAATCATACTTCGATATAAATATCTTCCTATATCTTCGTTCCATACAATGTAAACTTATATTTTTGTGAAAGCAAGCTGGAACCAGCCATCAAGTGGTGGAAAAGCATTAGAGCCACTAGGTGGTCAATCATTCGATCAGCGGTCTAAATAGTAGGCCTATATTTTGCTTCTAGATATGAGGTATTCCGCAAAGAAAGATTTGCCCAATTGCCACGATTTGACGACCCCTTAGGCAGGCCTGTGTAAAGGTGAAGTAGGGTTGGCTATTTACTGCAATCAGCATGAAGGTGCAGTGTGCAACCAGTAAAGCAGAATTGGATCTGATACGAAGCAATCTTCCGCTTCAGTATTCATAAAACGCCCGAGCACCCACGATAATCTCTTGACCATGGCAGATGGACCTGAGATACATGCATGAAGTAATACGTACATTTACATGTAAATCAGGTAATGTAACACATTCGAGTCACTTATCGCAATCGTTACAGCATAGCACCACAGAGCGAAGGAAAAGTAGCGTTTGTAAGTTTTTCTGAGCAATAGGCACAAGTGACCATTCAGTGGATCCCAATCGTCAGGAAACGATAACGCGGCTGGCCTAGAAATAGATGGTCGGATAACCTGGACTCTTTCTCAAAGGACTGGCCCTAAACAGCAGAAGACCGCACAAAATAAAGAGGAATGGCAAGGTATTTTCCCTGCAGCGGGACAAGAGGCTCAAAGCTAAGTTTTTCATAGTGTCGTATGTACTTTGTACCTTGTACGTCGTGGATACCATATTGATACAGTTTTCCTTATATGCCTTTCGAGGATTGTATTAGACATATTCAGAAAGGATCGAGGGACGGGCACTTCACTTTACAAAGGTACAAAAGGGTGCACTACATCCGGCGTTCGGGGAGTAAAGATCGGCTCCTAGGGTCTTATTATTAATATTCATTCGAGCCCCTGTGCGTACTTGACTCCGTAATCAACAAGGGACGCTAGTGCTTGAAACTTTACTTGAGTTAGGGTCGCCTGGGGCTTGAATTGCGAATATTCTAACACCCTAAGTTAATCTGTGTTCCTGTAGTTACGCTGAAAATGTGTAATATTGAACATAAAGCTTTACGGTCGATTGCTGTAATTTTGGCAACTGGGATAGACTAGGTGCGAATAGCTTAAGCTGGGTGTTTTAGCTCATTTTGGGATAAGTAGACCGAGTTGATAGCTTATCTTGTATCAAGCTCTACGGTTGGTCTTTCTTGAAAGACTGGATACGGCAGGCATACAACCGGGTGATTTAGCACAACTTAAGGGGAAAGGTCAAAGTCCAAGTTAGGTCTACGATAAACCAATTTCAGTATACGGCGACCTGTCTTTGAAACCAGACAATGCAAGGACATAACAGACTTCAGTGTCATAATGACAAAAAACACTAACTATTACGTAACGAAGTGTCAAAATCACGTTATGTTTGAATACACAATATCTTGAAGTAGCAATCCTATTGTGAACGCATACAATAAAACAATCTGTGTAAAACATACTAGGGAATAGGGATGTAACGATATATGAATTTGCCGATACGATACCGATACCGATTATCGAGGAAAATAATCGGCGATATCGATACCGATATCGATGGCTTAGTAGTAAATAAGGAATGATGTACTTTATATGCATAAAACTTACTTATGTTACACAGAATAAATAGGTACTCCATTCTGTAAAGTGTGGTAAAAATGGCAATTAAAAATAATGAAAAAAAAAGGTAAAACATCGTATCAACATTTATTTGGGTAACATTTATCAAGGAATCAAATCAAAATTAAATCAATATTAATAATCAAAGTTCACTTTAGGAAGATTTTTGTTAAGGAAACAAAGTTTATTCAAATTACTAGCAGATAATCTGTTGCGCAAATCATTTTGTATGAGGCCTGCAGTTGAAAAAAGACGTTCTGAGGCAACTGAGCTCATTGGGTAAGATAAATATTTTTGTGCAAGCATTTTCAATTTTGGGTATTTATCTTCATTGCTCCAATAGTTCTTTGGATCTTGTTTCATTGGAATATTTGGACATCTCGTATAAGAGTCCACCTCTTCTTGCTCAGGATGACTGGACATGTTTGATAAAGGTTCCTCCTCTTCTGCTTCTTTAATCAAACTGTCACAAGCACTCCAGATACCTGAGAAAGTTTCATCTTGCTTTTTTTGTGACTCTACACGCTCTACAGGAACATGTGTATCCCCGTTTGTAATTAAGGAGATAAGTATTCTTTTCGCCTCAATGCTTGTGGATTGTAGAAAGAACGTACGCAATTTATAGCGCGGATCTAGTGTTGTTGATAAAATAAAAGTTTCCTCACTCTCTAGATAATCAAATCTGTCATTTATTCCAGCGATCAAAATCTCTAAAAAATTATGATATTCTGGGCTGCTGTAACTGTCGTCCGCGGTCTCTTGATTATTTTTGATCTGTTTTAAAACTTTTCGCAAACTGTTAATGAGAGGTATAGCGTCAGATAAGCAAGCAGATTCTTTACTTATAGATTTTGTAGCTTCTTCAAAATAATTCAAAGTCGAAACAACTTGTTCCATCAATAGCCATTCTTCTGTAGACAATTCAGTTCTACATTTCACATGAGGCAAAGAAGCTTGAATTGCAACTCGTTGCTCTAAAAGTCTTCTAAGTGCATGAAGGGTTGAATCCCAGCGAGTAACGACATCCTGAATAAGAACGTGACAAGGAACGTTATGAGATTTTTGCATTTCTGTTAGGATTTTGCGACCTGACGTTGAATGACTGAAGTGGCCAATAATAGATCTCGCCTTTGTAATCATGGCATTTATTTTCTCTTCAAAAAACGCATCCTTCAGCACTAATTGTAAAGAGTGCGCCATACATCTGATACGTTGAACTCCCACTAGTGTTACAGCAAGCCCCATATTCGGTGCATTATCTGTTACTACAGCACGTACCTGTTCGCTGATGTGCCAATCTTGAAGTAATTGACGTAAGTTTTGAGCTATGTTTTCAGCGCTATGATTTTCGCCTTCAAAAGGAAATACTTCTAGGCAGTAGTTCTTCAACTCAAAATTTTTATCAAGTCCGTGAGCAGTCACACTTATAAAGTCGTTAACGGACGAAGAAGCATCGCTAGTCCATAAGTCAGTCGTGATAGTGATGTGCGGAAGTTCATGCAAAAGTTCCATTATTTTGGTTCTTACACGGCAGTACATGTCTGGTATTACATTTTCCGAAATATGGGGACGGGAAACCATTTTGTATTTCGGGCAAAACTGCTTAATAGTGCGTTGAAACCCCAGTTTATTTACCAAGTCAAACGGTTCCATGTCTACACATATTTGTTCAGCTATTGTTTTCGTGATCGCTTTTGCCCTAGGGTCATCGGTATCATACATGACACTTTTTTGCAGAATGTGCTCCAAAGTAGCTTGTTTTTTAGGCGGCGGACCACCGTCGGCGCTTGAGGTACCTGGGATGTCTTTTTCCAACTCCTTTTCGTGATAGCGCTTCACGTGTGTCCACATGTTAGTTGTCGTGAAGCCCTTCGATGAAACTGCTTTGCTACCACGAGAAACGCTGACATTGCAATATAAACAAGTCGCTTTTGTGTCATCATCCTGTTTTATTTGAAAATGATTCCATATACTACTTCTATGTTTTAAAGGAGTCGCCATTTTATTTATCGTACGTAACTGTATTACAGTCCTCACTTCACCCAAAAACAGACAAAATCACGAATAGCGGTGACGAGACAAGGTAAATTCGCCGAAAAACAATGCAAGTATTATTACATTATTATATTACAACGCTGTGCCAAAACTAAGTAAACACTGACGAGCGACGACCGTTAACCGCGTGCGTTGACATTTCACTGGCGGGCGCGTCCTTCGCCCCACCGCCCTCTAAGACGGGGTGGCAACATGGCCGCGAGCGCGTCGCGCGTCGCCTTCGTTCTTTTCGCGCGCTTTTCAAACTGTATCGGCTGTATTTAAATCGGCGATGCCGATGTATCGGCCTGCCGATTATATCGGCCGATATATCGGTATCGGTATCGGTATCGTTACATCGCTACTAGGGATGTCAGAAGTGCCAAAAACTAGGTATCGATATTTTTTAAATGCACTGAATTTTAACATCGAAAGCCATGGTTTTTGACAAGTTTAATAGCGCTGTTTTTACAGACGTAAGTCCAGCCTTTTAGCCAAATTAGGTAGTGAGTGTATAATTATCGTTTTTGATACCTTCTTCTTCTTTCGTGTCGATAATCTCAAACCATTCAGATTTTGTCCGACCAGTATGTAGCTACGCGGACAGCTCTGTCATTTGCTACGTTCAAATCCCGTAAGGTACAGGTGGTCGGGCATGAAGGGCAGCCTTTTTGAGACCTATTACGTTTTGATATCGGAAACGATAAAATAACGTTTTAATATCGAAATGAAGGAAGGAAAGGAGTGGAATACCGTAAATTGCCGGAGCGATAGCTTCAAACTGGGGGTCTTTATTTCTAGAGTGAATAGGTTAATTCTAGGCAACCTTCGACTACGTCATTGCTTATCAGGTCAGAAAGCGGAGAAACTCAATAAAAAATTTAAACTGCACAATTTGATTCCGCCTAGCCCTTACCGCCATCGGACAACAAGACGTACGGCAAAGCGCCACCGGTGGACATCCCACCCATATGTACTAAGCGTTTTGCGAATACTTTCATGGTGCGCACTGCTAAGGAGAGGAATTCCCTGCCAAAGTCTTTGTTTCCTGATAGCTACAACCTTGGGGTCTTTAAGGCAAGAGTGAATAGGTTACTTCTAGGCAAGCGTGCTTCACCGTCGATAACATCATCGCGAGGCGAGATAGTGGTCAAATGCGTGCCTAACGTTAAAAAAATAATAATATAAAAATGAAATATCAAGAAAATATCGATACATGGATATTTCTCGACAAGCCATACCTACAATGAAACAATCTGTGTACAAACACATACATACATGGATATTAGTTAATACTTCACACATCAGCTGGGTCTTTGGGTCAGATATTTACATAAATCATTGTATTTTCAGTCACGTTTAGTTATTGCAATGATGCGAACACACATAGCGTGCAATTCTGAGAGCTATTAGCAATCTTTACGCGATTCAATAGTTACAATGAATTCTACGATATGGAAATAAGTCATGCATGAATGAAAAATTTACGGTTGATTTAAGTTATCTTAACATTCTGCGACATGCAAAATATGAAGAAGCTCTTACTGTATCTATTGAACAGGGTCAGATTGAATTAGCTAGCAAAACGTTAGCGGAAAGAAATTAACCCAAAGGGTGACATGGCAATCAAACTTTTTTTAACCCCCGACGGAAAAAGAGGGGTGTTATAAGTTTGAGGTGTGTTGCTGTGTATCTGTGTATCTGTGTGTCTGTGTATCTGTGTATCTGTGTATCTGTGTATCTGTGTATCTGTGTATCTGTGTGTCTGTCTGTGGCATCATAGCGCCTCAACGGATGAACCGATTTTGATTTAGTTTTTTTTGTTGGAAAGGTGATTGTGTCGAGACTGTTCTTAGCTATGTTTAAAAAAAAACGGTTCAGCCGTTCAAAAGTTATGGGCGTTTTACTGTTTGAATCGGGATGTTTTCGCAAGATAAATGTGTCGGGGGTTTTTTAAATTTTGAAATTTTACTTGTTATTATATTACCAGCGGTCGTTGAACTTTTAATCAGCTGTAGCTATTGTGTTAAGTTTTTTCGTTTTGTGTTCATTACTCATTAGATATGGACAATGGACATCCAACACTTCTGTGGAGTTTTGCTAGCTATTTGATATTGCTAGCGCTGGCGATGTAAAGAGTAATTTTTCTAGTCGTCTATGGTTACAGCTGCCCAACCATAGATAGGCACTTGGATGTTATCTTTTTCTCTCGGACATACATCAACCAAGCATAGATGAATGAAGCTCGTAATCCATAGGAATGTTCACGTCGTTTTACTATAGAACCTTTGTGGCTTTGTTTATCAAAGTCACAATAATGGCACGTCTGCCGGTTGACGCTGTTGCTGAAGAAAACTCGATTCTTCATCAAAGCCGGGCTTTCGGAACACCGACACAGCCGCGACGTATAGTTACTGGTATCCGTAGAACAATATTTCAATGAAAACACGCGCGACACCGTGTAGCATTGTAGCGTCTCGTCTGTTGAGTCCCGAAAGGAAAAAATAAGGCCTAGAGATACCTATGCAGATAGAGAGCAGTGGTTGCCCAGTGGTAACGGCCGCGACTTACAAGTTGTAGGTCGTGCGTTCGAACCCAGGCAGGCGCTTTATTTTGTGTAAATTATTTCATCACCACTGCTCTCCAAAACGGTAAAGGAAAATATCGTCAGGAAACCGGCATGTCTTAGAACCAATAATTCGAAGACATGTGACATACATACACCGCACTGGGCCCGCGTGGTGGATTACGGCCCATTCCCTCTCACAGAGAAAAGGCCTACACGTACAATGGACCAAATGGGGGTCTAAGTGCAGAAAAGGGGGTCCGTCTATCCTATCCTACCTATGCAGATTTGCATAGGTACTAACGCACAATACATTCTGTACAATACAAAAAAATATCAGAGAGACAGCATCAGATACTTTCTCGAGACCATTTGCTGATAAACTGTTGGTTGATGATGATATTTATTTACATACCTGACAGCAACTCGCACGCTGGACTCCTCAGCCATGGCTGCGCTGTGCACCTGCACCAACACAAAAATATATTAGGATGTTTGTTTCAAACCACACCTTCTATTATTAACATTGATATTGTTTACTGATGTAAAATTAGCAACCTACCCAGAATTTTCGAATTTCGAATTGTCGACGGCACGAACAATTTTGTGCGCGGGATTAAAATGCATGCTGTCTCATCCGACAACACGTGCGAAGGAGATAGATGCTTTGATGAGGAGTAAGAAGCTAGTTCGCGTACGAATACACACTTTTGCAAATTTGAAGCGAAATGGATGATGAGTTAGGAAGAAAAAGAGCGCGCGTAATATTAAACAGACCTTTGGGAATATGGATATCATGAAAAACTACTAAATGTAGATCTGTTAAAAGAACAAGTAAAATTTCAAAATTTAAAAAACCCCCGTCACATCTTTATTTCATGCTACATAATTTATCTAGTACATAGTAGATACGCTTCGATCATAAATCTATCGAACACGTAATTATGACACGATATCTTGCGAAAACACCCCGATTCAAACAGTAAAACGTCCATAACTTTTGAACGGAGGGACCGATTTTGTTCAAGCATAGCTAAGAACACTCTCGATAAAATTACCTTTCAAACAAAAAAAAACTATATCAAAATCGGTTCATCCGTTTAGGCGCTATGATGCCACAGACAGACACACAGATACACAGCAACACACGTCAAACTTATAACACCCCTCTTTTTCCGGCGGAAGTTAAAAATGATATGCATTGTTGAACTACTAATCTATCGCTGTATGGTGACTGTTTTGGAATTTTTCTTCTTATGGTATTTATTTGCGCCCAAAGATGCGTTAAAATTAGTGTTGAAATATGGAACGACGCTCATAACTTTCAAATATATATGTTTTTTTTCCTTTTTTGTTTCCATACAGGACTGAAAGGAAAAACTAAATGAGAGAGAAAAATTGATATCATTTTTTATTTTGAACTGACACCATCAAACTGTGGAGTAATCGGCAGACTACGTTTGTATGGAAGAATGACCAACTAGGGCAACCTTAAGACTTCAAATGAATAGTTATGATTAAGACCTCTAAGGTTCATAACTTAGTGTTATTTGTGTTGCTCTAAATGAGACAAGGAATGATGGCTCTTGATTTGTGATAGTCTGAGCAACTCACTTTGAGCAGCATATTTGTACCTGATCAACCTCTGGCACCTTGTTAGGTAAACTACTAAATCCGTATCAACAAAAACAAAACAAACTAAGAATATAACCTAGAACTATTTATACTATTTATCACAAAGATTAAAATATTTAAATTAATCAAATTATAACACAATGGTTACTGATAGCTTAGCCGCACATAAATTATTAAAACTGGCTTAAATTAATTTAAATAAGATTGCTTATTAAATTTATTATTGTGATCCTGTCAACACAAGATTTAAAATGCATTATTAATAAATTAGTTTAGCTAATCTTTGTAGTTTTATCAGCATTATAATAAATTAAAGCTTAAACTTTGCACAAAAAAGTATTGAATGAAACCTTTCAAATAATACATTGTAGTGCCAAATGAGTTTCGAGTGAATTCAGTGATTTAATGAATGTTAAATAATAACAAAATTGATTGATACTCCAACATACAATGGAATTGCAAGAATGCTTGTTCATTATTCATTCATTTAGGAAGTTTTTGTTGGTAACAATAACAAAAGGAAACAGAGAAGTTGTTTTTATCAAATTATGTGAAATGAAACTTTCAGAGTAGGTATTTGCTATTTTCATGTTTTTTTAACACAATCAACGCCACTCGGGTTACCAGTGACCTCAAACAATACATTTTCTATTGTGTCTCATGGTAAAATATGCTTTAAGAATACTAACATTATAAAGAGGTGTAAAGTTTGTGAGGAAGTAGGGGTAATGTCTGGATCTACTGAACCGATTTAGATGAAATTTGGCATAGTGTTGTAGTTTGAGACCCTGGGAAGGACATAGTATATTTTGTATTCCCCTGGGATGATAAAACACCTTTTACGCGGACGAAGCCGCGAGCAGAAACTAGTTCATATATAATTATGATTTCTCAGCATCATTCATCATAAAAAAAAGAAATATAAATGATCTTTTTTACCGTTTTTATTTTTTGTTTTTTCTTGTTGTTAAACTGTTTTATTATTGTTTGATAACTAGGTATATCTTATCTTTAATATTTTTTACACATCCTTGACTCTTTAATCTTGTAGTACAGCACTATGATTACCTATCTTGATAATTTGATGTTCAAGAAGTTTTCTTACTAACATACACTGCTTCTTATTCTTTATTTACATACCTACATAAAATATAATTCATTTAAACAGAGCAGGATATACCTTATATGAACTAGATATTATTATCTATCCTTGTAAACAGACAATTCCTTATTAGAAAACCAATGAGGGCCTTTCATTGTTTTATTGATTAGACATTACCATGATTGTTTACATTAAAATCAAGAATAAATAAATATTTTAAGTGTGCACCTGCAATGAACTGGAATATACACATGCAAAGATAAGAGACATGACAACTAAATAAAATTGTTACAATAATACCTTATCTGTTAGTTTGTTTGAACATGCTAATCTCAAGAACTATTGAACCAGATTTGATAAAAAATAGTGTTTCCTGCTTGTTTTAAAAATGGAGTTAAACAATGAATGTTCCCCTACATTGCAATGTAAACATGCAAACATTTGCACATTTATTTACATAATAACAAACACACTATTTACATATGCAGGCTGAATGCATCCTGCCTGTGCCTGTGTTTGTTATTAAACTTTATATATTTACACATTATTACACATATTTGTAGAACATATGGCCAGGGGTTCATCTTAGGGCCAGACTTTTTGTGAAAATCTAGTTAGGGTGTTATTTATTTATATTTATAAAATTAGCGATAACATAACAATCAAGATAACTTTATTGTACGATAACAATGGTTTTTAGTGAATGGAGAGCCATTTTAACAATTTCTACACTACTGCTAGATAAAATACGGCATATAAGTTATTATTTGAGCATTTTAAACCAGCTAGATCCATTCATTGAGCTACTATCTTTCAGAGAAAGGTGATAAGAAAACACGCTCTATCTGCAACCAACGCAATGTCATAAAAAGATTAAACCAAGCAATACTTACTGCGGTTTAAAAAATCCTTAATTTCCGGTACACTAGATCACATTTCATAGAGCGTCGGCATCAAAACGACAAGCTAGATCGACAACGACCGATATTTACGTCCATCTTTCACCATTGTGGATAAATTAAACGGATTTTATTGTTATATTCACTTACTTCTTAGCTTTAGTAGCTATCGAGCGCGATTTTCATTATTTGCCAGCGCACTATTGATACGCGTGGCTTGTTTAATGTGTTATAAACAATCGTATTTTAATTAAAACGGTAATTTACGAAGCAGCGCCGTTTGCCACTCGCGAACGCTCACAAAAATACATTTGACAACTGAATCGAGCGCTGCGCTTGCTTGACAAAACAAACGGAACGGAACGTATGGGGAAACGTCATTTTGACAGTAATGAACTGTGTTACCAGCAGCTATTTATATTTTCTACATTAATCGTGACAATCGCGAACTCAGAAGTCAAGATTTTGGTGATCAGGTATGGATCCTCCGGTGGTCATGCCCATATCCCTAATTGAATTCTATAGGCTATGTAATGTTATACCTAATGTCTTAATACAATTTCTTAAAGCTGAGTCAACCTAACAAAACAAAAAACGAGACAGATCCTTTTTAATGGCATAGGAATGATTATCCAGGATAGCTCTCTCAAATATACACAGAGTCTCGATATCATTGTAATTATTAACGTATATGCGAAAAATTAATTTGTTATTTAAAGTCAGTAGCGTTTATATTTACCGTCAGGCTAAGTGGATCATTTTCCCTTTGTGGTGCCAGATGGCTAGTGGCAACTTCGGTTTTTTCTTGAGACAAGCACTCTACTTTTTAACCTGTCACCCCGTTTTTCAAGCTCGCTTCAGTCGCTCTTACATCCTAAATTATGAGGATTAATTCATGTATAATTCGAAAAATGCTCGTATCTTCTGTGATTATCTTTTAATCATCGATACAACGATGATTAAAAGATAATCCAACCTATTCGAAGCGGGCTGAAATAAAACTAGCTTCGCTCGCTCTTGCATGCTTGGTTCTCGAAATTACGCTTAAGTCGGCAATCTTAAACGACTTTTTGGTACACCTCTGGACCAAGGGCGCTTGCGAATTACTAAGCTGAGAATTTTGAGAAAGTTCGTATAAATAATGGATTTAAACTCTTAAAAATCTAACACTATTAAATTTCTCGGGCTGTCCATTCGTTACCTAATCAGGTTATTTACTTGATCATTTTTTAGGCTAACAACTTATGAAAAAACACGTTTTACCCAAATCTGAAACCATTGGTTAGCATAATTATTTATAACCATTGGTTGAGTTAACTGCGGATCAAAAACCTGGCCTAACTCCTATAATGGTAGTTTATTTTGAAGTTAGCAACACGCTAATTTCGCTACTAGCGCCACATTAAGCTAGTAAAACTTTAGTAAAATTATGATAGAAATAAGAACTAACTCAAACGTTAGTTTTGTACGTGGTACTTACGTTCAATAACAGATGGCGGTTTATTAAGTTAAATTAAATGGGCTTCAAAGCTATAGATGTCACCACATGTGACTATGGAAACGCAGAACCGCAGAACATTTATTGCGTTGTGTTGCAAACTGTGTCTGTCTGGATTGATGATTAATCTAGCAGGTGGGTGGGAAAACATAAATTGAAGCGCCAGGAAAGATGGCAGGTAAGGTATAATGACATTTTTTTTTTTTTTTTTTTTTCCGGGGTTTTTCTGCATAATGACATTATAGTCATTATGGCTTACCTGGCATCTTTCCACCATTTCACCTACCCGTACCCTCACGTATGTGGTGGACGTGTGGAGAGGCGTATGTCCAGCAGTTGACGGCTGACGGTTGACTGGTGATTATGATGTTTGTGGTTGATGTAATAGGGTGCTGGTGTTGTATTCTTTTTTTGCTAATATTTTTTAATGACATAATTACCCACTAAGTTATGTTCTATGCCTGTGATATACAAAGAGACATGCAATTCAAATTATTATGAGGCAGCTAAGAGGTTGTTAAGACCCAGGTGGACGGCATGCGTGACTCATTGATTTGAGAATAGCCCGCCATAGCCCGCGGCATCTTCTAATAACAGTCTATATATTCTATCTGTATACTTACTTAGGACTGTATGAAGACGGTACGGGAAGCGTTTTAATTTGTGTAATTGGATGTCTCTGAAGTCGGTACACAAGTCCGTTAACCCATTGGTAAAAGGAAAATAGTGGCATTGGTAGATTATTTCAAAATATTATCTGGAATCTAGATAGACTACACAGTAGCTGTACATGGATCGCTTCTTCTTCTTTTCGAGTCGATGGTTTAATACCTCTCATTAATTTATAGCAGAGCTACTTACTAGTCCTTCTGACATAAGAACACACACTGGTTCCTGATACAAAAATTAAGTTGAGTAGAGTATTTGTTAAACATTAGGTGCCTGAAAACCTGTCTATAGCCTGAAACCTGATAAACTTTGGTGTATAATAGATAGTGTTTGGCACGTTCATAACTTCCAATTCTTAATACAGAAACCGGCAGCCTAATTGAGTAAGTGAATTCGGCAAGGCAAAGGGTTTGACCCCATGAAAGAATATGACAAATTCTTCTGACATCAATGAAATCTTCCAATAATTTATGGCAATACCTTAATTATTTAAAGAGTACCTATTTGCCATACTATTTCATGGGGTCAAGGTCAAACCCTTTGCCTTGTCGAATAAAATTCACTTGCGCAATTAAGCTGCGGGTTTTGATTGCTTAATTACTTTCCGATGGCAAAGTTTTTACCTTTTGTTTGCTGATGCAATATCTAAGTACCTTCCTATAGGAGAGACTTTGGGGTTGACCTTAAGGACCTCCCGTAGAACATTTTTTTGCAACTGATGACCCCATCTAACCCCTAGTTGCGTTTGATCCACGACTTTTTGGCCGCCCTGTATACTGAGGTAGTTACGTTTTTACCGACGTCTGCGCGGCAATGCAAACACAAGCTGACCAGCTTGAGTGAACTCAGTCCGTCATGCATCTGGCCGCGACACTAACTTACGTTTGAACAGTATGTTTATCTGTTTCTGACAACAGGGTCCTATTTATATCTTTGTGATCTTTTAACCTACTCAGTGATAGAAATAAAGTTCCAAGTTCCAAAGGTCCTATGTAGGTAGCTAAAATAAAAATATATATATTTATTTCTTTATAATGAGTATGGCATCTCTATTGGTAAAATCTCATTGGAGATTTCCTGATAAGCCACTGTAGAATAGAATAGAATATACTTTATTGTACACCATAAAAGTATAAACAATTACAATAAAACATATAAAAACGGGTACAAAGGCGGTCTTATCGCTGACAGCGATATCTACCAGACAATCTTTAGTTCGTAATGAAGTGTAGAAGAGTGTGTTTTCTAACTACCCCTCAAATAGCTCTTTAGTAAGAAAAAAATGTATCAAAACACTGTCAAGGCTCTTTAATAAAGTCTTATAATATAATATCTTGGCCATTAGATTGCCATCATTAAGTAGGTACGATTTCATTACGCTAATCGAGAGAGCTCGTTCAAGTTAACGCGCAGGAAAAAATAATTTCGTACGGCAACACCGTCGCTTGCTCTTTTACAGAAAATAAACACTTCTGGTAAATAAGTGGGGTGACGGAAGTACACGTAGGTTAGTTAATAAACGTTAAGAGAGAACATTTTTTTAAAATATTTTAATTATTATTTAAACATGTTTGCGGAGATAATTATTTAGCCAGAGATCGCACAAAACAGAGAGGTTTGAAAGGAGTAACGGAAGACCTTAGCCCAACTGTTGTTTTGGTGATACATGTCGTGGTGGCCCAGTGGCTAAGACCTCGCCTGTTGTGCTTGAGGTCGTGGGTTCAAATCCGGCCAAGTACCAATGTGACTTTTTCAAATTAATATGTACTTTCTAAGTTTATCTTGGACATCACAGGCAACGGTGAAGGAAAACATCGTGACGAAACCTGGACTTGTTTGAAATAGCTGAATCAGAGGCTTGTGGGGTTCCCAGAGGTGGCTTTATTAACTCTGACACTAGAGGTGGCCATACCTCGCACGAAAAGAAAAAGAAGCCCAACTGTGGGCTATAAAAAAACTAGGAACGGAAATTAAATGCATGATGAAAAAAAAAACATACATAATATCGAACATAGAACTTCCTTCTATTTTTTAAGTAAGTCTTTTTGGTAAGTCGGTTAAATAGACTTCATGAATAGACTTTCTTAAATCGCGTTGTCGCAATGTCGCGTCTTTCCGTCTTACCTACTTATTCGCCGCCTGCCACCACTTTGCTAGACAAACGAATAGTTGCTAACCGACTACGACGCTACCAAAGAGGGTAATGTGTTTAGCCAGTTCCAGTTAACCCCACTAAACGTTCCTAAGTGTGTTCAATCACTCACTTGTAGTAACTGGATCGAGAAGAGAAGGAAATTGATTACGTGTCGCGCATAGCTAATCGCGATCTGAAGAGCGCCCAATGATTGATTCAGACTGTTTCTTGCATTTCTGGGAATGAAGACTTTTTTTTCGTGTTTACTTTTCTGTTAATACACATTTCATTTGGGCCTCACTGTAGAGCACCTATGCTATGCTCGGAGTTTCCTTGCGTGATCAAATCAGAAATGTAGAGACCCGCAAGAGAATCAGGGTTACCGAGATAGCCCGAAGAATTGCCAAACTTATGTGGGCAGGGCACATTGCTTGCGGAACGGATGGCCGATGGGGCAGAGAGGTTCTGGAGTGGCGACCGCGAACCGGAAGACGTTGCGTTGGAAGGCCTCCCACCAGGTGGAGAGATGACCTGGTGAAGGTTGCGGGGATCCGCTGGTTGCGAAACGCACGGGACCGGTCAATGTGGCGACGCTTGGGGGAGGCCTATGTCCAGCAGTGGACGTCTTTCAGCTGATATGATGATGATGATGTAGAGCACCTGGCTCTTTACGTTGTTTCCAATAAGGACAGAATAGAGGGCCCAGACAAAATGTAATTCTACCAGCGATAAGAGCAGTGGTGGCCCAGTGGTAAAAGCTCCGACTGTGTGTCGTAAGTATTGATTTCGAACCCAGGCAGGCGCTTTACTTTTTGTATATTATTTCATCACCACTGCTCTTAAAACGGTGAAGGAAAGCATCGTGAGGAAACAGCTGTATGTCCTAGAAACAAAAATTCGAAGACATGTGACATTCACCAACCCGCACTGGACCCGCATGGTCGATTAAGGCCCATTACCTCTCTCACAGAGAGCCTGTGTCCCAGCAGTGGGAACATTATAAGGCTGATGGTGATAATGATGACCAGCGATAAGGCTTGTCAAAAAGTCCAAAAATACGGGATTGTTGCGTTACCTGGTTACCCCCTAATGTTACATGGCCAGCTTTGACCACTATCTCACCTGATGGTAAGCGATGATGTGGTCGACGACGGTGAAGCTCGGTTGCCTCTATTTCACTCTTTACTTAAATACTCTTAGGTTTTAGTTATCGGGAAACAGACACCGGCAGAGAATTCTCCTTCTTAGTTATGTATGCATATACATATGATTTTCGCGAAAACTTGTAAGTACCAAAATTTTCCTTTAATTTTCAACTTTTTTATGTTTTGGAATTTTCCCTTTACTTGAGCTGTAAGTCCTTGCTTTTAACCAAAATCGACAATTCTAGGTCAACCGGAAGTACCCTATAGGTCGTAAACCTATATGGTAGTTCCTGTTCCCGCTGACCTAGTTACCTTATTATGTTGGTGAATGTAGCTGTTTGTACGGAACCCTCGGTGCGCGAGTCCGACTCGCGCTTGAAAGGTTTTATTTAGCGTGAGCCTGTTGCATAATAAAGACTGAAGTGGTGTCCGTGTGAGTTGTGAGTCGCGTTAATTGACATTCAACTAAAACATTTTACTCATTTTGAGTCGTCAAAAGGAATGCAACGTTTATTACGTGACTATAAACGGTAACCACTTCTTATAACATTATCTTCGTTTAGTCTCACACTAAAAGTTTACATAGTATAAAAGTTGTGCCGTTAAGTTGCAAAGCAATAGTTTCAGTTTTTTATCAAGTAGTAACGAAGATACCGGCAGGCTTATTACATAAAAAGCAGCAATCAGCAATCATCGCGCGATCAAACGCTTTATGTCATAAAAGTCGGCATTACCTACAGTGTAGGGTATGGTGGGTCCTACACAATCGTTTGCTAATCGCTCGCTGTTTGTCAAATGCAATTATTAAAAAAAAAACCGCCAACAACTCAACTTCTGTATTCAAGAGCAATATCAATGTTCCCTGGGTAGAAAAATATTAATTGTATTTAGTCCGTCAGTGAGATTATCAAATAATATTGGACCCGTATTTTTTGCTATAACAAATATATAATTATAATATAATACAAATAAATTCAAAATTTGTTGCGTTTTATATTCATCAAATTTGATGAATATAAAACGCAACAAATTTCAGGAATGGGGGCTTGTGACGTCAATTTGTTAGTATAAAGTGCACACCGTGACGTAACACCATATTTCAACACACTGTATCGTGGTAAGTTTTTGTTTACGTGGCAAAAGAAAATTACTTGTCCAATGTTTTTGTCAACTACCCTATTATTGCGCAACAATCGCTATCGTTTTGCTCTTGCAAGATACGTAATAAACCCGCCGTACTGTATTGTTACTGTACTAAAGTACCCACCATTACACACATACCACTAAAAACCTAATCTGCCTAAGCATCTGGAAAGTACCTAGTTGTTAAGTATTTAATGGCTTGACAGTTGCGAATATAGGATCGCCATTAAAAACCTATAAGTCCTAACGCTAAGTACTGCTAAGCTTTATATCGATGGACAACTTACTATGTAGGTTGCAGCCTATGGTGTACTAATGCCGTAAATGGCTATTTGACACCGGAGCTGAATCCGGCTTGAGACGTGTGCTCGAAGATTTTAATAGATAGCACTTTTGATGTTATCTATGGTATTGCATAGACATTAGACAGCTTGCTATCTTTTAGAATCGACGGTAGCACAGAGCACTTTGTATATACGGAAAGGTATTTAGATAAGGTACGAGATCTTGCATATTTTTATGTGTTTTTATTGGTCCACTTGTAATTATCAATAAAACTGCAGCCTTAATGCGAAATGAATTCGGAAAGAGCAAAGGGCAAAGAGTATAAAAATCGACCAATCACGAGAGCGAAATGAAAGACGCTATGAGGCTTTCCGTCTGTCGATTTTTCATACTCTTTGCCCTTTGCTCTTTCCGAATTCATTACGCAATAAGGCTGCAGTTTTATTGATAATCACAAAAATTTCAATCTTATGTGTATTAGTAGATAAAACAAAGTTTTTTCCTAGTAAGAACCTTACACTACAAAAAATATATATTAACTAAGGTTAGAACGTAAACCATCATCAACTATAACACCCAGAATCAGAATGAATGGACCGCGTACTAGGGCTAGGTTTTTTCGTGCATTTTTTTACAGATTTTCGTTCACAAAAATATACGAGTATATAGAAGGTATTACGAGCTCTTACTTTATCATTTCAACTAAAAATTACTCTTGCTCGCACTATATTTTATTTTATTAGGTACCTACATACAGCTGCAGACATTTCACACGTCCTGTCGCCACAGCTGCATTCTCTCGTACCAATTTCTCCTCTCATTCAATTCCACTTTTAAAGTGTAATAAATACTGCCAGCAATATGGAAAATTTCCAATAAAGGTACCAAGAGTGAGTGCATATTTTCTAAGCAAGTGTTTGGAGTTATTTCTATTGTTAGTTTGGCCGGGGCACCTTGTCGTTTGGTCCCACGGTACGCAGCAATGCGTGTCGGGGCGAACGCACTAGCGACAAACAATAAACCAACCTTTTATGATTTCAACTACACTTTGACCCGAGTATAGGCTGGTCTATTTCTGGTTGGCAACAGACGTTTTAGAAGTCGAGTCAAAACTTCCCAGTTCAACAATGTTTTTCTTTTGTCTACAGATTTTATAGTTGTTCTGAGAAGTTCTTATTAAAATTACTTACTTCACGTCGTTTTTGGAC
The DNA here is from genome assembly GCA_964057195.1 of Orthosia cruda. Taxonomy (NCBI): domain Eukaryota; kingdom Metazoa; phylum Arthropoda; class Insecta; order Lepidoptera; family Noctuidae; genus Orthosia; species Orthosia cruda. Next base: position 32,220,375 of record OZ059832.1, read on the forward strand.
ACTAAAATTACAGTAAGTAATTTTAGTGTTCTTGATGTTATTTTTATATTATTTTGGAAAACTTTTGATTAATATTATTCTGGTGTCTTATGATTATGAACTTAAAACAAATTATAGTTATATTCAATTATGTTGGTATTTATTTAGTATCATCTCCGTAACTTGGTAAGTAATCAAGTTATTTTCTCTTAAAATAAAGTATAGCAATAGAAACAATATTTTTACATAAAATAAACTTTACAGAAAAATTTTTAGAAGCGCTCTAGAACTTTATCGTTTGGAAAATCCCGACAAGAAATGGCGTCACAGATTTATACTCTTTATATACTGGTAATCGCATCAACGCAACTCTGCAAATTTGTCGCCTTACACAGATACAATATACATATAATTCTGCTACGCGCAGTTAGGAGTAGACCAGCCAGTACGCACGAGTGCGTGGTGGAAAATTTTCGCATTGTCTATGGAAAAATTGTTCAGCGATATTGGCGGGAACGCGCGTTGATGGGTAATCAAAATTCTACGGTTGTTCCAGTTCGCATAGGCACGTGAAATTTTGGGTCATTGGCAGACGAGGAAACGGAACAAAATAAGAAAACATTTTTGTTATTTTTCGAAATGTTTGGTCTAATATTTTGTGGTGTTTTTGTTACTAGCTGGTAGTAAAATGAAAATTGAAGAGATAAGTTGGCGCGTTTCGCATTATAAAACACAGCTTCCGCGAAGAAGCATTTTATTAAGTCCCTACGTTTTCTAGTAAATTGGTACGATTTCTTACTTTTAAATGCAACATTAAAGCAGTAATTTAAAACGTGTTTTTTAGCAGCCAGCAATAAATAAACAATGAGTACCGCATTCATAAAATAAATAATTCCATTTTCGAATCATTTCACACCCCTATTCTAAAACTTCTAGCTTGAACGAAATTCAAGCATGAATCTCGATTAAAACCTGACAGATATGAATAAAATCATCACTCACTCAAATCTAGTTTGAGTTCGACATTTCTCGTTCATCGTTTCAGAATACGGTTCTTTATTTTCATAGATAATTTGTACCATTTGAAAGGACGATAGCATCTAGTTATTTCTAAACTTGTCTAAATTAAATGAAAACGTCTTGCCCCTAACGGTTTTAATTAGGATTCCTAGGCGTTGTAGCGACAACTAGTTATGTAAGTAGATAACTAAGAATATAATGTTTGTATTCAGTTAGCTGTAGATACGCAATTTGTTTTCAATGGACTGGGCTTTATTGCTTTTGGTTTCACCTGCTTGATTTCCTGAGAAAATTAAATGTTGAAACAGGAAGATTTCTCGGCGTTAAATAGATAGCAGTTCTTTGAATTAATAAGGGAATATGTAAAATAAGTATGTTATCGTTAACAAAAAAGGAATGTTTTCATACTTGGGTAGGTTTGATCGTATGATTCTTCGTTATTTTAACTGTTTCCTTGAAAATATTCTGAACTCAACGAAAATACGAATAAAAGTGGTATTATCGTCAAAAAGTAAAATGTAAGCGTAAAGAAGTAAGAAGATAACAGAAGAAATTATCGAAAAGAAAATTGGCCCAAAAGACAAACAAGGCTATTTCTACTCCAAAATGCCTAAATACCTCTAATTGAATACACAAAAACACTTTTCAGCCAATTATTTCTCCGGCGCAAATTCATTATGCTGCAGAAGAAAAACCTCTGGAACAAATTTAAAAACACAAAATTGTCCGGAGCATCTTTATTTATAAGTTTCAATGAAGCACCCTCGTCAAGATTGTCGCTTAATATATTTTTTTTTTATTAAATTCGATCACGCAGCACAACTTTTTTTATGTAAAAGGCTAACTTCGTACCTTCTTAAATTTAATGTGAAGCGATTACTTCTGCCCGATTGGGCAGTACTTGACACAAAAATGGAAAGCTTTTAGGAAGCTTGTACTTTGGTGTATTGACATTCTTGAGTGATATTCGAGGATTGAGGGGGGTTACACAATGGCCCATGCTGGCTTTAGGACTTTGTATGAAAATCATCGTTCATCTCTCGTTTATCATACAATGATGGAACTGTTGGTTTAGGTCTTTAGAATGTGCTATCACATCAGAGGACCTATTCCTGTAACTATTAAGAAATTTTCGCATACGATTGTCGATCGTAAAATTTCAAAATGTAGGGAATAAGTATATTTCAAAAATCAAAAAACCAGCAAGCTAAAAAGATGTAAACAAGAAGAAAATCATGCTGTGCTGTCGGATGATACCTACATATTCGCGAGCTGGCTGACAACATTTTAGCTTTTTTTTTTTTTCGACTTAGGAACATTTAAACATATAAGTGTTTTATATTTTTTTTATCTTGATACCCCCACGATGAAAAAAATTGGGCCGCCACAATATGACGCTCAAAATCCGCCATTTTTATATTTTCCAATTTCAATTTAGCCAGTGACACTCGCAAGGTTAAGAATCATCAAAATCGGCCTACGCGTTTAGTCTCTAGAACGCCACGTAGGAACATACATATATACATACATAGACTGATAAACACATTACCCTCCTTCGGCAGTATGTAAAAAGTATGAGTGTTTTTGAAAGATATTAACTGAGAAGTAAATGAGGGGGTTCCTGAAAATTATTGGAATTCCCCCTCTGTAGCCAATATGTAACTACTTGAGATCCATCTGCTCTGCCGTGTTTCGTGGAAATGAATAAGGCTCCGTTAATTGTTATGAAGAGAAGCAATATCGCCTACTCTAAGTAAAGTAGACGATATTGCTGCTCGGAATTTGATGGATTTTTATTATAAGTATGATAACAAATTGCGAACACAGAAGCATTTTGGGAGCGATGGAATAATTCTGAGGCCCTCTATAATTGTTCATTATGAAACGGTCATTTGGGACAACATATAGAGTACTTAGTAAACGGTATGATACCAATAATACAGCTACGTTACAATTTGATAATAATACATAGATTGGTGAAGCTAATTTTCGTACTTAGCTAATGTAACCCATACCCAACTCCCCCAACTAACTCAATTTTTATTATTTAACTCAATATTATTGCTTTGTTACCGTAGATAATAGTGTAGACCGTAACTCTTTGTCACCGTACACGTGAGTTAGTTTATCCATATTAATATTATAAATTCGAAAGTAACTCTGTCTGTCTGTTACCTTTTCACGCCTAAACCACTGAACGGAATTCAATGGAATTTCGCAAGGAGATAGATGGCATTCTGATACAGGACATAGGCTACATAAGAATGTAAAAAAAACCAGCCAAGTGCGAGTCGGACTCGCGCACGACGGGTTCCGTACCATTATCGCATAAACCGGCAAAAAAATCACGTTTGTTTTTTGGGAATACACTTAAATATTTATTTTATTCTGTTTTTAGTGTTTGTTGTTATAGCGGCAACAGAAATACATCATCTGTGAAAATTTCAACTGTTTAGCTATCAAGGTTCATGAGATACAGCCTGGTGACAGACAGACGGACCGCAAAGTCTTAGTAACAGGGTCCCGTTTTTACCCTTTGGGTACGGAACGCTATAAATGTAGGTAGTGTACAGTAGGTTAGGGTAGAGTAGGTAGGGTTGGATAGGTAGTAGGTACGGTAGGTGTGTAGATAGGTTGGTAGATACGGTAGGTGGGTAGGTAGGTAGAGTAGGGTAGGCAGGTAGGGTAGGCAGGTAGGGTAGGGTAGAGAAGGTAGGTAGGATGGCCAGTTGACGGGAGCAAAGCCGCGGGCAACAGCTAGCAGTTTATTTGAAACCTTTATGGAAGATAAATAAATATTTATGCTTGTTATTATAACTTGTCTTGTTACCTGTCCTGAAAACCGAATGTAGCAATACTCTTAAACATGTCACACCGTCACATTCCCTACTCCTCGAATACGGAAGCATTACAAATTTAACTTTACGTGGATATAAATTCGCTCTGGAATATCTAACGAACCCTAAACTTGGTGTTTTATGATAGAGTCCCGTGCTCCCGGGGGAATATCTTACAATACGATAGGGGAAGTGAAACTCGATAATATGGCTGCATCTAGCTGGATTGGGTTTTCCTTGTCACCTGCGCTCATGATACATTAGGTAAACCTCTTTTGAAAGATTTTATCATTGTTGAATATGTGAAGATTGATCGTTCGTATAAATATTGGGCTTCTGTAAGAGACCGTTAGAAGGGTAACAAGTAAAATTTCAAAATTTAGAAAACCCCCCGACACATTTATATTGCGAAAACATCCCGATTCAAACAGTAAAACGCCCATAACTTTTGAACGGCTCAACCGATCTTATTCAAACATAGCTAACAACACTTTCGACACAATCACCTTTCAAACAAAAAAAAACTAAATCAAAATCGGTTCGTCCGTTGAGGCGCTATGATGCCACAGACAGACACACAGATACACAGACACACAGATACACAGCAACACACGTCAAACTTATAACACCCCTCTTTTTCCGTCGGGGGTTAATAACACCCCTCTTTTTCCGTCGGGGGTTAATAACACCCCTCTTTTTCCGTCGGGGGTTAAAAATGGCAAAGGATGACGCTAATCTAGGAAGAAGAAATTTAAAAAAAAATGCAGGGAACAAAACTGAACGTCTTGACAGTGTGCAGGTTCTTTTGTGTGGATTTGAATTTCCTAGATTTTTGTCTAAAGATGCGCTTACAACCGCAATTAAGTGCGCAATTATAGGTAAATATGATGTCCCGACAACAAATGGCTAGCATGTATGGCATCACGAAGATGCTGTAGAAATTGGCAAGAATTTAACTGTTACCTTCCAACCAATTAAACATATAGTATGCTCCATAAAAATGTCTACATATTAGATAAGAATCTACAGATAAGAACTATCAACATTATGAATAAATTAAACATTAAAACAAACCACTAATCGAAAACATTTTAAATTCTTATCTATCTATCTTCAAAGCGATCGATCCAAATTACAATCGGAGTGTAATGGAATGGCATCTCTCGTTCAATTGCAGAGAACGACGTTATCCAAGCCAATTGACGCCTTAATCGCATGAATTGAATTGCGTCTAATAGTGTTAAACTCTTGTTTCAGCGATTAACCGACAATTTTCACAAAACACAGGCGCGACTCCAGAGAATAATTCGCTAATATTAAGTAGGTATCACTAATGTTCAAGTTCGTTGTAAAACAGGCCATTAGATCGTAGATTAGCGATATAAATATTCATACATATTTCGCTATTGTATAAATAGTTTAATGTGAATTCAAATGAACAGAAATGGTTGTGTTCGGAGACGGCGAGGCGTATTTGTTTGCCAATTACAATAGAACACGAGTGCAGTCAGACAAAAGTGCTTGATGCGGTTTTACCGCGACCCAAACGTACCTACCCGTAGACCTGCTACGTCTATAATAAAATAAATATATTGTAGCGGTAAACGTTTTATAGGCCCGGGGGTGCGCGGGGAGGGGCGGGCGTGCGGAGAGGGGGTGCGTTGACCTCGGGCCAGGTTTACGAGTGCATTTGCACAGTGACACCCCCCCGCGGCCCGCGCTCTCCCTCACCATGCGTGCACGCAGTGAGCAGCGATTCTCGAAATCGCAAAAACCGGCCAATTATGATTGATACGGTCAAGATTCGACGACGTCGCGGTCGTCGCGCTGAAAGGCAAAAACTCGCCCCGCTCCGCTCCTTCATTAGCGTCGTCTAGACTCGATAACAATCGAGCTCTTTTATTTAGACTGATGAGTTTCTAATATCGATTCGATATTATCGGGTGTTCGAGCGAATTTTCTTTTCAATAGACGTCAAGTCGACGGCACACGCGCGCTGCCTTTGTGCGCCGGGAATGTCGTGTTACTTCCTGATAGATACGACCAGACAATGCCGTGACGCGACAGTACACCTATCATAATAAAGGCTCTTCAGTAGCACCCCTATAGTGTAGTTACAGTCTGTTTTCGTAGTGCTTTGTGCTGCTGGTGCCTGATTTACATCACAATGTAAAACAATTTCATAGTCCAGTATGAAACTCAAAGGTGTCCCAGAATAGAACGGCGACATCCAATAAAACAGCGTAGGATTTTTTTCTGAGAAAACGTTCTTAATATGCATAAGGTCTGGCGTTGACAGCCTCTACAAACACAAAGTGGACGTTATTCATTTATTTTCGCAGAATTTTCCTGAATAAACGCATTTAACAAAGAAATAATTAGTTCATTGACATCGCGATTTTATGCTAAATAGATTTCCAATTGAGATTGTGAGCACCTTAAGGCGAGAAGGGCCTTGTACCATTAATGGGAACGGTTTAAAAGCCCCTTGGAACATTTGTTCAACCGCCCATCTAGGTAAGTGTGAAGTGTGGCCACACACCTCGCTGTTTCTCCTATCCGTCGTTATGGTGGCGACAGGCCCTTAACCACGAGATACACCGGGATCAAGAAAGATGAGGCTGTATGAATGGAGTAAGTCGTATTTCTCGATTTTGTGTCTTTTCAGCTTTCTGAAAGTGTTGAAAGCGCTTCAAAGTTTAGAGTGTTTTCGGTTTGTCGCGTTTCAAAAGTTTTGATGTGTTGTCAAAGTTTGAACACCTTTTAATGAGTGGAAAGAGAAAACATGAGCTTCAGTCTAAAAGTCGATGTGACAGACCCGTGTAAAACCAGTGTTATAAAGTAGAAACCTCGTCTATCTTTCTAAGGCTAAAGGAGATAACTCATGAAAAGCAAGATTTATATTTTTCCTAGCACATTATAGATTTATTCTTCCCTCTACCGAGGCACTGAATTTGAAAAAGTGCTGCAACATTGTCGTGACAGCTGAGAGCTTTCTGCGAGCTTCTTAGGTAAACATTTAAAAGTTTATAGAATTGTACTGTTTCAGCCATGTATAAGCAAGGAATTTCTATATTGTTTGACTTGGTAGATTTTCTGATCTTATTTGCAGTGATTGTTTAAAGTTCGCAGTGTTGCATCTTTATATGTCTGGAAATAGGATTCATTTGCAGAAGTTATTTCGAGTGTGATTATGAGATACAATAATATGCCAAAAAACGCAGTATTTTGGTTAGTAAATACTAAAGCAGGTAAACCCTAAGTAAGGTAAAGATCACCACCCGTGTATCACGGGGCTTCTAAGTAGGTAAAAAAGTGAAGTAGTATGTGAAACAGCTTCTTGTGGCGGTGTTTGAGCAGAGCCTCAGGGAGCGAGCGAGGGTTTGTCGAGCAAACACGAGCGGGCCGCGTGACGCTGTGTCGCGACCTCCCGACTGCCGCCATTGTTGTCTCCGGTGCGCCTGCGCTTTCGAGGGTAAGGACATAGTAGAGGTGTGAGCGGGAGCGGGGAGTATTTTGTGGAGGGATTTTGGAAAAGAGCATCAGAAATTCAGAAGATAGATATATAGATAGAAACTCTCTTATTGATGGGATGGTTGATTGTTTAAAAGCAATCTAATAACAATCCATATTGTAATAAAACAATTGGTTTCCGTTTCCATCTCAAATAGAGAAGGTCTGTGTACCAGCAATGGAACCGTAAAGAGGCTGATGACAATGAATGGGGTGTAATGGGGCCTGGTGCGCTGATATCTCAAAGTATGACTAATAAAAGTACACTTCATATGAAAAAATATTTTTTATCGCTAGTCCACAGGAAACACATACTGAATTTGCAGCAAGAAGCTTTAACAAAAGCAAAAGCTTCCAACTTAATCATGTTCTAAAATATTAATTGTTTAATCTAGTTTCCAAGAATGCAGATTGTTAATCTAAAATTAAATATTGATTGCGAGGTAATAAAGGTGCGGGTTTAATCTTACTGTCCAATGCCTTCTTTGTTAAGCCGCAGATACCCCTGAGTAGCTGATTTTAAAACGAGTGCGCGTTTTATTCCCTCAAGATCTTTTGGTAACTGTGTAGGATCTTCTTAGTCGGGCACTCTTGACAGAGTGGTGGTGGTCATGGGTGGGTCCTGATCCTGATGCATGATGGTTCTTGCCATGCGTCACTTTTCGGCTCTATTGGACGCATTGTAAGAACAGTCGGTCATTGTAGCTTTTGTGATGTGTTTAATAATTTGCCCTCCATTCTGCCTTCATCCAAAATTAAAGCTATGGCATTCATTTTGAAAATTCAACAAAATTCATGGCGCCATTTGCGTTGTTGAGCGGACAAACACAAGATGAAGCAGTGTTATATGAGATTCCTTATATCTTTCGGACAGTGATAGAAAGTGATTTACACAATATTGGAGGCTTGGTACTTCGTGTCGATGATTCCTTTTAAACCGACTTCAAAAAGGAGGAGGTGTTGGAAAAAGGTGTAACCTCAGAACTTTATACTAGGTGAACTTATTTTGATGCTCCCTTTTTTATTTGAAAGCTGGCGCTTCTCGTGTGGTCCGGAACTTCGGAGATTTAAAACAGAACTCTTCAATATATAACGGCCAATCTCTCGGGATAGCTGCAATCGCATATCTGTTTATTGTTTACACCATTTCATAACATAACATTACGCCGGTACGCTTTATTTTTATATTAGGTACAATCCGCGTACCCCTTGCACGCAGATGTGTACAGTTCACCCTGGTACCTACATTCTCATTCCACCCGTTTTATTCAAGTTCTATGTTATTCGGGTAATCTATTCTATACAACAAAAAGGGAAAAATAAAAAACTAATATTTTTACCTAAATTTAAATTTTCGCTTAGGATATCGACTAGTATCGACCAATATTCAGCCATGTCGACAGCCTTAGCGCTGGTGGTGCAGTGATGGTATGCAAGATTGTTTGCTTTTACGAAACAGGGTAAAATAAACGATCAATTTATATAAGATAGGTATGTCAACAATTTAATATTCTGGTTCCTTAACGGCGAAATCGTTTTGCCCTCCCTTAACAATTCTTAGTTGGATTGGTGGCCTAAGCTCATAATGGACATAAACAACTTAAAAGAGCGTAACTACACAGACTACAGGTTTCAAAATTTAAGCCATATTTTTTCTAAATTACTTATTACGTTCAAACTTTTATAGCTTCAGAGCCAGGGAACCTCAGTTCATTCAATTTAGCTAAATATTATATGAAGTACTAAACTTTTTAGTTATAAAGACTGGCTTTAAAGGATTTCTTGCTTCACTTTTTTATAGTATAACCATTGTTTCGTATTGAATCTCTTTCTACAATCGTTAACGCCTTCTATTTGTATGGTCTGACCACGTGACTTAATGTTCAGATTGTGTCAATCCCATACATTGATTCGTTTTCTACTAGCATTATCGATTGTAGATTGACAACTTGGCTACAGGTGCGGCTGTTAGATTCTCCGTCTATCGTAGCGACCATTCGTCGTCGTATTGTGAGTCGTCATATAAGCTGGTGGTATATAACACGGTCAAAATAACTATGCACATCGTCTGTCATTGACCTCACTCCCGCCTACCCGCGCGGCACCCCGCGTTCGCCTCTTCGCCCATTCGAACTTACGAATGTCAGACAGTGACGTGAGACGTGACAGCGCCATGTTGTGCGCAGCTATTTTGAGTAGTTATACCTACGTCGCGTCAAGCGGCAAGCGGTTATATGTCGTAACAACCGACCATAATAGTCGCTTGGAACCAGCTGTTAAAACGCTTGCGCTTTAATCGCCCCACTCATCACCATAGCCTCACCCTACAGCATTCGTTCGCTGCACTTGTCACACACGTGCATAATAAAACATCTTTATGTGGCATGTACCTCGCTCCGCAGCGATTGTGTCCGCCGTCTACTCGAATTCAATTAGTTGTGATTGCAACGTTACCGTAAAACGAAACGTAAAGCTTAGCGTTGGCTGTATGAAACTACTAGGTTTTGCTGCGACTTCGATCGCGTGAAAGTAGGAATACGTCCCACGAGAACGTACTACCGGGATCATAAGTATCCTATTGTTATTGTATTGTTTATATGTAGCTGGTTTATTTTGTGAAAATCTCACTGTCAAAAACTTATCATACTTCTAAAAGATAGCTTGATCTCTGCGACAGCTGTCAGTATCAATACAGTAATTTACAGTAACAATAGCGCTTGACAGGCTAACTTATCGTAATATTATCATATACGTCAGTTTGACATATTATGTCGCAGAGATCAAGCTATCTTTTACGAAGCATAGGTGAAGTGAGAGGGATTGATAGCTCACCTTTCTTTTCACGGCTAGATTTTGTAGAATATCACTACAGGTCATGGTCTACCCGTGTGTCATGTTACATCCAAATCCGTTTAGCCGTTGAGGCGTTATTGAAACATACAGACAAACATATAGATTTAGTAGGATGAACTTTACTTGGCTGTATGCAGGCTCGCCTTTGCCACTACAACGACTTTAGTAATTTAAGTATGATTTTAGGTTTCCTTGTTTAGTTTACAGTTTATTTTTGTTTTGGCTTTGTGTAAAGTTTTTAGAACTCTGATTCTACAAGTTAGTTGGGAAATGCAATGGTGGTCCTCTGCGAGTTAGTTCTGAATACTAATGTCATGTGGTGAACCAGAATAGTTTGTATTTATGACTTCTGAATTTGATTAGTTTGTTCCAATTCTGGAATGCGGCAATTTTGCACTGCTAAACAATTAAGTTCTTGTTCGTGTTATAGTTATAATTACGTGTTTTGATGGATTACGATCGAAGCGTGTCTAATAGTAGATACATTATTAGTTTAAAAAGCACGACTTAATAAGCACCGGGGGTATTGTAATCTATATCAATGATATTATTGGTCTTAATTATTAATCTTCCATAAAGATAGCAACGTGGAACCTAGACGGGCTATCTCCCAACGTAGAAGAAGTGGAAGTCCTTTTAAATTCACATAACATAGACATTTTACTGGTGTCTGAATCTCACCTAATTGATAACAACAGCATTCGTATACGCAACTACGATATTTACAATACAAACCATCCAGACGGTACGGCATATGCGGGAGCAGCCGTCATCATATAGTCAAATATTAAACATCACGAAAAACCACAATTCAAAAAACCTCTTAAACAAGCAGCAACGGTCGCTGTAGACGATCGAAACGGAACATTTAATGTGTCTGCAATATACTGTCCTCCAAAGTATACTATAAAAGAAGAGCATTATGATGAGCTGTTTAACATACTGGGACTACGCTTTATAGTTGGAGGTGACTGGAATGCCAAACATGTGCACTGGGCATCTACACTTACCAGCACTAGAGGAAGAGAGCTCAGGAAGTCGATAGTTAAAAACGACCTCGCTACGATCGCAACTACTGCACCGACCAGCACAATTGGCCGACTGACCCAAACCGCCTTTCCGACGTCTTAGACTTTTTCATTGTTAAGGGCCTGTCCAGACTTCCTCACCATATAGAAACTTGCTTGGACTCTAACACCAATCACGTTCCGGTAATTCTGACACTTGACACTACTGTTTTGAACAAGCATAACACAAAACTCTACAACAAGCGCACTGACTGAAATTCTTTACGAGAGTTGGTCTATGAGAGACTGGAAATGAGAGTATGTCTAAAATCTGAGTCAGACATTGACATAGCCGTACGCAACTTAACGTAAGTTATTCAAGAAAGTTGCTGGCTGTCCACTCCTGAAGTCAATGAATAAAGCCCTCAAAGTAAAATATTCACTGACTCCATACGACAGATGATACTCGAAAAAAGGAGGCTACGTCGAGTATGGCACAGTAGCAGACACTCAAATGACAAAAGAGAATTGAACAAAGCGAATGGCTTTGTTCAATTCTCTTTTGTCATTTGAGAGACCTGAAAACTCTTATCAGAGACGCTAACGACACTGCCTTGGATACCTACTTGGAAGGTTTATCAGCGACAGAAGCTACCAATTACTCGCTATGGAAAGTCTGCAAAAAACACGATAGACCATTATACCAAAAACCACCACTACGTACACACGATGGCCAGTGGATTAGAACCTCTATTGACAAAGCTGAAGCCTTCGCAAAGCATCTCAGGCAAGTATTTACTCCAAACGAGGCACCAGGCAGGCTAAATGGGAACGAAACTGACATTGACTTGATTCTAAACCAAGATCTTCAACTAGACGTACCTCTACAACTGGTGACTCCCAGAGAAGTGTACAGGAACCTTAAGTCACTTAAGAATAATAAAGCGCCAGGATATGATCTAATTGTCAAAAAAGTTCTCGAAGAATCACCTCGTAAAGTAGCTGTGAACCTAACAATGGTATTCAACGCAATGCTGAGAATTGGATACTTCCCAGACCTATGGCAATTATCGAATATTGTAATGATCCAAAAACCTGGGAAACCTATTCACGAATTCACATCATATAGGCCAATCAGTCTTCTGCCTTTTCGAGAAGTCACTGCTACACAGAATGATGAAAGTCATAAAAGAAAGGTCAATAATCCCGGAACACCAAGTCGGTTTTCGAAGGGAACACGCGACTACTGAGCAAGTACATAGAGTGTGCAGAGAGATCAGAGCATCGTTGGAAAGGAAAGAATATTGTTCATCAGTTTTTCTGGATATTCAGCAGGCCTTCGACAGGGTCTGACACAAAGGATTGTTAAAAATTAAATCAATGTTACCTCATACCTTCTATGAAGTTCTGAAATCATAACTATCAGATAGGATCTTCCAAGTGAGAGAGAACGACTGCTCCTCCAAATTTTACGAAATTACAGCTGGAGTGGCACAGGGCTCTGTGCTGGGACCTGTCCTGTACATGCTGTACACATATGATCTACCACAAAGTCCAGGACTTACCGTGGCAACCTTCGCTGATGACACAGACTTACTAACCTCTCAGGTTCTACAAAACTGTCTGAATGACATCGAGAATTGGCTAGCCCGATGGAAGATTGCCGTTAGTGTGTCCATATCAGTGCACATAATTTTCACCCTCAGAAAAGCAGATTGTCCTCCAGTCAGTTTGAATGGCATTCTACTACCGCACCAACATACAGTAAGGTACCTGGGAATGCACTTGGACCGTAGACTAACGTGGAGAAAGCATGTTGAAACAAAACGAGACGAAATTAACTTAAAATACAAGGGTCCCAATTGGCTGTTAGGACGTAAGTAAAGTTAGGGATCTAGAAGAAGAATTGATTCACGCAAATAATCATATTTTTAAATTACAAAAAAAACAGGAATCAACTCAGGTTGATGAAACTTGCCATTCGTATGATGAACTTCTTAAATCAAATTAATAAGTAATACAAGTAAGCTAACTGAAGATTCTTTAATAAATCAGAAAAAAAAATCGAAGTCATAACAAACTCAAAGAATATGCAATACTAAATAGAATAATTAGAAATTGTAACAAGTTTAGGAAACAACACAAGTTCTTTATTAAAATATTCCACTCAGGAAAGAACGTTTGACCTAGTTAACTCAGATCAAATAAAAAGTCAAGATGGAACGTTGCAAACAACAAAGTGAAGCCGGTTCAAACTAAGCCTTGCCGTACAAATACACGCACTCACGTACAATGAAATTACGCCTTAGTTTATCCTTCGAGCTTACAGATCAAATAATAAAGCTCAACTGACAAGCTAAGGGGTAGTTTCGTTATACGTGTGCGCGTATAATTGTGTATTTATACGGCAAGGCTTAGTTTGAACCGGCTTCACTTTGTTGTTTGCAACGTTCCATCTTGACTTTTTATTTGATCTGAGCTAGTTAATCAATTAAATAATTACCAAATTAAATTAGAAGACAGCAAGAAAAATTATGAGATTGACACTCACCGCTTACAGTTAGAAATGCAGGTACTTAAGAACAGACTTAGTTCTCTTTACAATAAATATACAAATTCAAAATTACAAATTAAAGAACACATTTTGGCCGCAAATGAGTTAGTGAGGTGTCAGTGTAACTGCCAGACAGTCTCAAATCTAATCGCAGTCCATCCTGATGCTACAGAGGACCCGGTCCAAGCTGAGAGGCTGTCTCAAAACGATGTCTTCGTACAAGACGTTTCAAATGTAGCACAGGATTTGCCTCAAGTAGACAGGCCTGAGAGTGCTGGCTTTTCATCTAGTCAAAGTAAAGAAGGTTTTCATTCGGTTATGTTTCCAGACGGTATTGGAAAAGGTTTAGGTAAATTACTAAATGGCAATCAGAGTCATTCCACTTTTAATTATTGCATGCCCGGGTCATCTTACAAGCAAATAATGGAATCTGTGACAAAGAATATTTATAAACCAGATACCAATTTAACTGTATTTGTAGATAATCGTAATAAAGTAAAAAAAGATGACATCACTAAGTGTGTAAAAGAGATGTTAAAGTTAAATTGCAGTAAAATTATTTAGTGTGCCCTTACTTAGATAAATTGTCAAATAGATAAAATAATCACATTCACATGCTTAATAAGCATCTGCACTTTCTTGTGAGTCACTATAGTGACAAACTTGTTTTTTTTACATCAACATTTTTGTTGATAAATTAAAGTCGACAGGCGATACTTTGTATCTGTCTCTTAGGGTAAGACAACAAATAGCTCGGCTATTATCTTATACAATAAACTCAGACATAAGTAGTATGTCGAAGTATCCAGTTATTATTGATATTAGTAATAGTACTAATTTAAAGGTGGTCAATACCTTGAATAACGTTAGCAAAAATGCTATTAATATTTATTCTTTAAACTAGTTGATAGGACAAGGGAGGGTATCAATAACGGAATAGTTACGAGTATATCCACCATCGAAAAGGTACCTTCTTGCTCGCAAAAAAATAATTTTAAAAGAAGGTCTGAGCAGAATTCTCTGAAATTATTTCACCAAAATATTCAGGGTTTTTCTTCAAAGGAATTAGAAATCGAACTGTTTTTAGAAAAAACAATGTTTGAAATTGTTTGTTTCACTGAGCATTGGCTGAAAGATTATTCAATGCTAATCAATTATGAAAATTATACTGTGGGCAGTAGTTTTAACAGAAATATTATGTTGCGTGGGGGTTCACTTATATTAATTAAAAATGGTATTAAATCAAAACCTCGTAAAGATATAGTAGACCTCTTAGTTGAACATAGTGTTGAACTGTCCTTGTGTTGAGCTGGATAAGCATGTCATAGTGTGCGTCTACAGACCCCCTAATTATAAGAACTACTCTATATTCGAGTCAGTGATGGAAGATGTTTTGGCAAAACTCGCAATGGGTAATAAACTAGTAATTTTCTGTGGTGACTTTAATATTAATATTCTAGAAGATAATTCAGATAGCAGTAGGTTATTTAAATCTAAACTTTAAATCATTTAATTTGTCACATGTGTTTACGGAACCAACCCGAACTACACTGACTTCTGCTACATGTATTGATAATGTTTTTTGTTGCTGCAACTACTTGGACAAGGCCATTATAAATTATCTGCCTTCGGATCATAGTGGGCTACTTGTGACATTTGAGTCCAATATGCTAATAAAACAAGTGCAGATTCAATCCAGACCAATAACATCCGGTAAATTAAATAAATTTAACAGCACTTTAATCGGTAAGTTTAGCAATCAGGACCTCACAGTGAATGATGGTAATATTTTGTATGATGAAGTTTTTTCAGTGGTTCAAAAAGAGTTCAATAACACTTTTAAGAAGATAAATAAAACTTTATGCCCTAAATTTTTATTCAGTGACTGGGCGACTACAGGACTAAGAAAAAGTAGGGAAAGACTTTACGAGCTATATGGCCTTAAGCCTTGTATTAACACTGAAACGTTTAATAAGTATGTTGCTACTTACTCGAGAATTTTTAAAAATAAATGTAAGGCAGCTAAGGCCTTGTACATTAGAAATAAGGTTAAATTAGCAGAAAATAAAAATCAAGACGGTTTGGAAAATTATAAATAATGAAACGAACAGGAATAAAAGAAATAATACTGATTACACGCTTGAGACCACACATGGACTTATTAGAGATAACAAAAAAGTTGCGCAAAAATTTGTAAATTTCTTTATCAACATCCCAATTAAAACTACTGAAACCATAAATTCTTCGCCCGCGCTTGCTTTTGGATTATTAAACGCGAACGTTTCAGCTTGCCCGAATGTATTTAACTTTTCACATATAAACTCCATAACAGTAATAAAAGCTTTTAAGCAAATCAAGATCAAACCGACTGAAGATTTGTGAGAAATGTCTATCAAAGCTTGTACCTCCATTATTCAGACTATAGCGCCGTACTTAGCTGTAATTTTCAATTTGTTTGTGGATCAAGGAGTCTTTCCGGATCTAATGAAATATAGTAAGGTTATACCACTTTTTAAATCCGGGGACAGTAAAGACACAAATAATTATAGACCAGTATCCGTGTGTAAATCAAATGCTCATTCATTTTAATACGAATAACATCTTGCATGATAAGCAGTATGGTTTCACCAAAGGACGTTGTACAACTGACGCTGGTGTCACCCTGTTAAAACACATCTTTAATGCGTGGGAACAGTCGCAGGATACCATAGGTATCTTCTGCGACCTGTCGAAGGCGTTTCATTGCGTTAATCATGAAACATTACTTCTGAAACTTGAGCATTACGGGCTAGGTCAATCAGCGTTAAGTTTGGTTGAATCTTATTTAAGTGATTGACAGCAATTAGTTCAAATAAACGGTGTGAATTCGTCGGGGTTAAACGTGAAAATGAGGGTACCCCATGGCTCAATTTTAGGTCCTTTCTTATTTTTAATATACATAAACGATTTACCCCGTTTATTGAAAAACAAACTAAACATGGTGCTATTTGCTGATGTGTCATCAGCAAATAGCACCATGTTTATCTTTAATTTTTAAAATAAATGGACGTACTTGTCAGGTTGACGACGTAAATAACGCGCTACGGCAGGTTCACGATTGGTTCACTACCAATAATTTAGTTCTAAATGGTAAAAAACCAAGTGCGTAAAATTTTCCTTGCCGAATGTAAAAAGAAACAAGGAGAAGCTAGAATTCGTCGATAAAACGGTTTTCCTGGGGATTACGCTAGACTCAACGTTACATTGGGGTCCTCATTTAATATCACTTGCAGGGCGGCTAAGTTCGGCAGCTTATGCTGTTAGAAAGATTCGTCAATTTAGTGATGTAGATACCGCGAGGCTGGTCTATTTTAGTTACTTTCATAGTATAATTTCAGACATTGAGTCAATTTTTATTCTGCAAAAACGAGCCATCAGAGCGATATACAGTCTTCGCCGGCGCGATTCTCTAAGGGAACTGTTTAAGGGCATTAACATCATGACGGTTCCTTGTCAATATATTTATGAAAACATCATGTACGTGAGAAAGAATTTACATCTTTTTAGTAAAAACGGAGATAGACTTTACATTACTAGAAATAGGGACCAATTAGTTCAACCACGTTTCAGACTGGCTAAAGTAGTCTCTTCTTTCATGGGGTACTGTACAAAATGTTACAATAAAATTCCTCCCCACATTCTAGAACTGAATGAGAGAAAAGTCTTGCTCCACAACCACTAGGGCGCAAAAACAAGTGATATGCAGAACATTATTGTTTTGTAGAATTGTTGGAACTGCTGAAGACTGTATGAATATATTTGTATTAATTATATAGACTCAATTTCTTTTAGTATTGTATAACTGCGCAGCACGTGTGTGAGTACTATGTACCCAACTGTAAATCTACCATTTGCTGTACCTTGGTGTCGTTCGTTGACTTGTGTTTGCCCTGGCAGTTGAGTGTGTCATGCTCTCTCAAATGCCTCTCTGATGGTGGCCCGAGTGTTGGATCATTCGGTTCCCTTCATGATGGTTGAGCTGGGTGGTGCCGATTCATGCGTCATGTTCGTGAACGGGCGCCGTCAGTTGGGATTGGTCTTAACTTAACTGCTTCGCATGCTATTGTTTTTCTAGTACCTATTATGTAACTGCACAGTACATGTGTGAGTACTTTTAACACTTTATACCTGTAAGTAGTATAGTATGTAGTGATTCTGGGAGCATTGTCCTCACACATATAAATTTATTAATGTATGTACTTATGTACCTAAATATTGTAAAAAAAACTTTTTTTTTTTAAAAGAGTAAGTATGGAGTTTCTTGTGCGTTCTTCTCCATAACAAGCTACTTTCCGAATGCACGGTAGAATACATTTTTATTCCTTGTAAATTTTAATGTATCTAGTTGAAATAAAATATCTTTGTAACTCAAAACTGTATTTGGATAACAAGCTGTTAATATATAAAACAATATTGAAGCCCATTTGAATATAAATACCATACAGCTATGGGGGTCTGCCATTACCTCCAACATAATGATAATACAGAGAGTACAAAACTACAACTTAAAACAAATATCCAATGCACCGTGGTTTAGTAAAATAACTGAAGTGCATGAAATTATGAACATGCCTATGGTAAGGGAAGAAATAGACACGTATGCAGCCACATATAAATCAAGACTGCCAAGGCACCCGAACTAGCTAGCGGGGCAGCTCACTATCCCAGAAACCATACGTCGGCTTAAAAAGCGGCGAGATATCTTTGACTAGTGGAGTGTCTAATATCCAGACAAAGATAAAGAAAGGGCATGGTTCCAAAGGGAGCACTGCCCTAAATGCCAATAAACACTCACCTCATCTGCCTATAGTCTGAATGACTGATCGCAAGATAAAAAAACACAAAAAAAAATAGGCATCACTAAGTTCAAATTAAGTTTTCGAAATTATTCTCAGCACAAAATCATGTGAAGGTTCGAAAACTTTATTATATTCTAATCTACATTCAACAAGTTGAAGTAACATTTAGCCAACACTATATGTAATACAACTTAGTTAAAACCTATTAGAATAGTTCTACAATTGCATTGCACTCAAAGTTTTACACTTCAATTTAACCTTCATTGCGCCATTCCACCCACAAACGAGCGAGTTCAACTAAAACTCGACCATAGACCACGCAATGTATCCCACAAAAGGTTAAAACATTTCTAGAAAGGTATTTTCTTAGTAGATCGAATGTATTACGTTAAGTAATCCTTATGTAAGCGTCAAGTAAGTCCTGGAAGGCCGCTGTCAGACTCCATAGATAAAAATGTGGAAAAATGTTGAAGAAAGGTTGGCTAGGTCAGGTGCGAACCGCGCGGGGCTTAGATGGATGACTCAATAAATACACCGTGTGTACTAAGGCTTACACCTCCGTGCTATTTCCTTTTTGCTACGTCTTATGTTTTATCTGTACGGCTGAGTGTATTAGGTCCTTTATCACTTAGAGAATTTTCTCTCGCAGTTTTTCCAACTTCAAATAAGCGTTGGTAACTTTCATGAATTAGTTAATTCAATAATTCCGACTTTCAGGACCTTTTGTTAAGGGATAATCTTTTTCCTTTGATCTCTAACGTTTGTTGTTTGATGTTTATCTGATTCCTTGTAAATGTTTGTCTATTCTCTGTAATACCGAATCAGTTTTCATTGAATTTTCGTTCGAATAATTCTTTTGTGCTTGTGTTTTGGGTAAGACACTAAAAAGGATAGCGATTTTGTTTATTTAAAACGATGATTATTGCTAAATTGCATTAATTCCGTTTGGTAACGAACAAGAATAAATCCTATATATATACTATTATATACACCAACGCACATAGGAGTATTTCCAACTAAAAGCCGGTCAAAAGTCGAATTTACGAAATTAAAGAAAAACCAATTAAAGTCACACATTTTTCAACAATTTAAAGATGATAGTGTAAAATGTGTGTTTGAATTTAAGTTGTTCTATTTTTTAATTTCAGATAATGTAGAATCGACTATTAGTTAGAAACGAAAGAGCAAATACTAAAAGACAAAAAATGAGAAAAAAATAGATGAAGACGATGAAGAGGAAGAGGACAATAAAAATAATTTTAAACACTTAAGTTAACGTTAACGTTGTTTGAAAAGTGTTTTTTTGCTGTGAATGTACTTTTTATTGTCATTACAGATTATATTAAATCATATCACCATGTTTTATTATTAAATAAACTATAAAATAATTTTGGCCGGCTTTCACCTGGAAATAGTCCTATGTGCAACGTGAAAGTTTGTGAGGATGGATGCTACACTTTCACGCAAAAACTACTAACCGTATTTTGATAAAACTTTTTCACTACAGAAATACAGCTTATATATCAGAATAACACAAAGGCTATAATTTATAAAGATACTAGAAAGTGTTTTATTATCCCAAGGGATCATTATAGCGGTCCGAAATGAAGCTTATCTGCTATTCCAGACTATAGCCTATCTCTATGCCAAATTTCATCCAGATCCGCCCAGCCGTTTAAGCGTGAAGAAGTAACAAACATACAAACACACATTCACAAACTTTCGCCTTTATAATAATGGTGTGATTGGGAAAAAACTAATACCACGCGGGCGGCTAAAAACTACGCCTTGGCTTTTCAGTTGAGCTCTCAGATCAAATAAAAAGCTCGACTGACAAGCTAAGGAGTAGTTTCGTTGTACGTGTGTGTGTGTAATTGTGTATGTATACGGCAAGGCGTAGTTTTAACCGGCGTCATCTTGTTGTTTGCAACGTTCCATCTTGACTTTTTATTTGATCTGTTTGCAATGTTCCATCTTGACTGTTTTCTTTCCATTTACAACTCTACTTACTCCTAAAAGGCGAAATGCTTGAGAAAAACAGCCATTCAGTATAACGAGCTACATCTACATATATTTAGTCCCTGCCATTCTGCTAACATCTTCCAATATCATCCACACTCCCTTCGCCGTAATATCACGTCCACGATAAGCTAATCTATTTTCTTGTTAACAGCAAAACTCGTAGTAAAAACGTATTTATGAGGCCCGGGATCATTGGCAAAGGCGGGCCGTCAGCAATACACAGCTTTAAGAGAACCATGTCGTGGCTAGATAAAATCATTTAGCGTAGCTGGCATTTATGTAAATACCGCGAATACACACGGCATAACGATCAGAAATGTATTGGATTCCTGTATCCTGGCCGTTATAATTGACTTTGATAATCTGTGGTGCAAATTATTGGCGGGAAGAAGATTGACAACTTGAAGGTTTTTTTTTTCAAATCTTTGAAGAGGCACTAGTAATGGTATACTGAAGCCAGTTATAAATGTGTAGTAAAAAAGTGCTTTTGATTTAGTATTCCATTGTCGTACCTGTAAAGGAAGTTGAAACTTTTCTATTGTAATGCCGTTATTACAATACAAAGTTTTTTAACTAGCACAATGAAAAACTAGCCTATTGTGTTACTTAATGAAATGGAGATTTATTGTAGACGACACTTTAAAGAGGCATTTTCATAAATACTGGAGTGAAGTAGAAGTTTTAGTTAGTGAGGTAATAAAATGTAACTATTGCGCGGTAATTATGTGAATGCACCATCGTCGCCGAGTTGCCAGCTTGTCGGTTTTTTATCGGTTGCATTTCGGGGAGATTGCAATGGAATTGCATGATTTAATTTCACCTAACCCGTTTCATCACCGGACTCTATAGAAGAAGTACGGCGATGCGCTATCGGTGTATGGTGGACATCCCACCCATACGCACTCAACGTTTTGGAAATACTTTCATTACCTATGCGTACAAGTGGAATTCCCTGCTGGAGTTTTGTGTTTCCTGAACCTTGGGGTTTTTAAGTAGAATTAACCTATTCACTCTATGAATAGGTTAAATCTAGGCAAGCGTGCTACACCGTCGACCACATCATCGCTTACCATCAGGTGAGATAGTGGTCAACAAACAAAAAAAAAAAAAACAAATCTTGGCCATATTCAAAAGGCCGAAACACAATATTTTTGTTATTTTACCGAATGACATCACAGTCAAACTTTTTGATCAAATCACTATCAATCAGCAATTAAAAAACGTAAGGTTCTCACGAACAATTTTATTAGTATTAGTCACGGTTAGTCGATACATAATAAACACGTTGTTACGCTTAAATAATATTTATGTTGTTTAACAGTTAGAAAGCATTAAAACGAATGTTCAGCGCGAATCTGGCGAACTGGCCGAATGGTCCTTAATCGGTTTCTTGACTTATTCAAATGTATTAGTTTTAAACGGTCGAGTGCAATTTGATTTAGGAACGACAAAGGCCGCGCACACACGCGCGGTTTGCCGTGCTGTGTACTGTGTGTAGCACATAACAGGTTTGCCATGAAAGTGTGGACGTCGCCCGGCGAAGTGTGTCGCGCTGGGCATGAGTCCCGCGAAACTGCACTTCGCAATTTAGATCCTCGTTTTTTTTTGTTTATAACGATTTTGTTTATAACAAACATGACGCATAACTGGTTAGGTTTTTGTTTTACTTCATTTGTGTAAATAATGCAAGGGCATAAAGATGGAAAAGATAAAGCTTGGCGTACCTGAAAAATGCGATTCATTTTTGTTCTTTCTTTTCTGTGTGTTTTGTTTAGAGAAATATTAAAATTACTTTGAAACTAGTCTATATCATTTTAACGCCCGAAAACTAAACGTGAGTCCTTTTTGACAGGCTGTCTCGAGGTTATTATTGACTTAATTATTGTGAGTGAGAAAAGCTTATGCAGCCTGAACAAGTTGCTACAAGTCTAAACCTATTCGGTCCTGAACAGGCGTTTAGTGACGGGGACGAGGCTTATTTTAAGTAGGTAAGTCAATAAGCACTTGCATTGAAAAAAAAATGTATTATGGAGCCGAGGACGGTAATCATCAATACACACGTGTATCATACGACGTTTTTCAACACACTTGTGAAGAAAATAATACTAAAAAATCATTTCCAACAGTGAAAACGAGTTGTGAATTTTTTTTCGCAATGGCGGGCAAAATTAATCAGTTTTCCTATGCGCGCATCTAACAATAAAAAAAACATTATTTTTAGTCTATGGCGATCGGCCATAGACTAAAAATAATGTTTTTTTATGGCTTTTTGCGGATTGCGTTTTAGCCACCTTTAGCCACGTACAAAATGGGGAATTTCAAGTTTTCTTTATTACAGACATAAACAAAATTTATATTTGAGTGAAAGTTTTATTTATTAAACACGTACAAGTTGAAATTATCTATTTAAATACGAAGTTGCATGAAATGTGTTGCATTTGTACTATTGAGCACGACCTTTTTTGTATCGAAACTCTTTTAAGAACAAAGCAACTATATCAATAAATTTAAAAAAATCTCTATAACTCACTTGTGAATAATATTAATGAAAAAGTCACAGTTTGATAACAGGTGTCATTATGTGCCTACTTGCGGTGAAATTAGAGTCACTTTATGAGCAAGTGTGTTGAAAAAGTTCTGTTTTCACTTTTTGCATTTGTAATCAGAACTAAACGTTAAAAAGCTTGGTAAGTTCTCGAATCAATGTGAAATGTTCAAAGTATTTGAAAGATTAAACTTCGGTAAGTACCTTTTATGTTTTTATTTACAATGAATATACCTACCTATAAATAACCTAATTGTATTTAAATTGGAAATTAAATTTAATATCAAATACAAGTTTGTAGCTCTGAAATCTACTTTGATTTCTCTACATTTCAAATCATGCCAAAAGCTGACACACATTGATTCTGAAACGATAATCACAAAGGATAATGTCTTATTGGCTACAGCTGAACAAAATCATAATGAAAGCCACTACTTGTACTTACAGAATAACAACCATTTATTTAAGCTTTATAAAAAACTGTCTGAACTACTGTCAACAAATCAAGCAACACCTAATTAAAAACACCAAATAAAGTAGCAGAAAACCGAGCCACGGCTCATTAATAAAACCGTGTTGTACTGGTTATTAGCACACACGTTCTTTCTTACGTTTCATCCCATTTGGCTTACCAGCACAAAAAAAAAACTTACACTAAACTAATCAAGTATTTTAGACAGGCTTCTAAGCGCAGTCTAAATAGCTGAAGAGGCTTTTAAGACGACGACTGTCGCCAACGACCTTGAGGGAACAAAACGCGCACTCGTTTCACAGCCGCGCGACCCAAAATTTTGTTGTTTTTTGTACTTTCCTTTCCTTTCCTATGACTAAAAATAAAGCCTCAGATCAAAATGTACATAATTAAATTGTCTTTGAGATGGTGGAAATTTTATTATAATACGCCCGGCGGAGTTGGTGCGATTGTCGTTTTTTTGTCCGTGTTAGATATAAATTTACAAATTAATTAGCTACGCTATTTTATACGAATAAAACTTAAAATGTTGTTAGATCTTATTATTAAGAAAATGGTGTTTGGTCTTCTCTAACATTGTTATTTTTTTTTTAAATTACGACTAGCCGTTTAGACGTGACTCATTTTAAAATCAGCTACTGAGGGGTATCTACGCCTTAAAAGCCTTGTATCCACTAGGCAATATTTGGTGTGCGACATTATTGACTACATGCTGCTCATCACGTTTAACTGCAAAGAGTAACGTTGTCTCGTCGTAAATGTTGCGCACCAGCTGGCAACGTCGCCGTACATGTTTAGCGTTACGTGTTGCGCGTCAGGTGTTGCCTAGTGGATACAAGGCTGTTAAGCGCAGTCAACATAGCTGAAGAGCCTTTAGATAGGATCATCTCGCTAAAGTGCGTAGTAATTCATTAAATGCTCGTTTTTATAAAGGGGGGGCGTAAATCTCGAGTGCTAAAATGGGTGTTTAATTTTCAGATTTATCAGCTTTCATATTGTTTGTTCATGCTTTCATGTAATGTACTAGATTGATTTTTTTGTGGTGTATAATAAAGAATGTTCTATCCAAAGGCGGTAAAGGCATATACGTTTTCAAAGTACTACAGGTACTATTTGCATTGTCGCATTGCGCCTGTCTGCAGGAGCTTTAATGTAACGTTAGATGAAAAGAGAGACTAAGATTTCTTTAAAACAGCGCAATAAATGTACGAGTACATTTCTGCGAATAACAATATTCCCCGATTAAAACGCAAGTTCCAATGAATAATTCCCGAAGCAGGACCGGAGTGGAATACTTAAGATTCGGGTGCGGACTACCTGTCGGGCACTCGGACCGCTGCCGCTGGGTAGTTAGGCGGGTGGTTGCAAAAACAGCGCCTGCGCAGCGCTCCCACGCTCACCGAACAGGGTCGACGACCTCGCCGCCTTGCATCGATGCTAATTTGACGAATATTGACTAAAGTGTGATAACGATGCCGGGTCTACGCGAATTCCGATCGACTGCTAAATGATACCGGCTGCGTATTATGTAGATAGGTAGGTATATCTTTTATGTAATCTGTGCCTGTCTGAGTCGATGGATTTTTGTTTGGCGTTGTTGTGAGTGATGTAATTTATCGATAGATGATTTTATTGTAACAGCCTATTTGGTCATTAAACTCTGCAGGTTGCCTTTTACGGTTACTCTACTGTTTTACCATACACTTTTCGTGATGTTGGAAGGTGAACTTTTATTTTATGGTATTTAAAAATTACAGCATACAGATTCATATTAAATTACCAAGCGGAACTCGGCAGACGTGATGTATGCCGATATCTAAAAAAGAATAATAGATTAGAAAGGATATTATGACAACAAAACACGAGAAAAAAAACAAATATACTTAAAACTTAAAACACAACTTAATTAAAGAACTAATCTTTTTCTGCCAGCGGCAGCGGCTTCGTCCACGTGAATGTAAAAATTATTCCAAGGGATAAAAAGTATCCTATGCGCTATTCCAGAATATAATCTATCTCTGTGCCGAATTTCATCCAGTTCCGTCCAGCAGTTTCAGGGTGAAGAAGTAACAAACACACTAACAAACTTTCGCCTTTATAATATTAAGTGTGATAGTGTGATTATAAATGCAATACTTACAAAGGTTTTTGAGAAGCGTAATTCTATGTATATGTAAAGTAGGATAGAGAAAAAACTAGTTTATATTATTCATTTGTATTGGTGGTCTGTTTTTTATCTACCTTCATCTGTTTATAGATCTAATAGGTCGATAGTCTGTGTTTTAGTTTTTTAGATAACGATACTGCGAGGAAACGTTATTTACGAATTTGCAACGCCTTTTTTATAATGTCTGTGAGTAATTCTGAAATGGACGAAAAGATCTTGTTTTTTGGTTAAAATATTCTCGTGTTATGTCATCTTTTGAAGATTTATTATGAAATAATAATCTGAATTGTCTTACGGCCAGTTTAATTATGAAATAATATTGTCATTTCCGTCGGCATTTCCTTTCCTCGACGTTGAAAAATTCAGGAAGATATTTCATATATTTTTAAAATTTTCCGGCCACTGCCGGGAAGCTGTTTACCCAAGAGCAGTTCCTTGCATAATGATTTATGACTAATTAAAGCTTTTGTGTAAAAACTTTATGTGATCTCATCTTTCACAAATACAGACTTAATTGGCTTTCAGATCATTGTATGTTGTATTTTCGTACAAATTCAAGTGTACATTCTTATTTTATCCTCGTATTATATAAAAACCTTCAAGCTAAGCTAAATGACATCGCTGGCAACCAATTAATTTAAGGCTCCCAAGACAAGTGACAGGGCGACATCAATGCTACAACCACACTACTTCGACGTAAACGGTGGTGAATTTCTCATAGAAATTGTACTGTCTGTAGAACAATTTCTCGCATTGTTGCGCCTGTATAGAAGATACTTTATTTCAACCGTTTCAAAAAGCATATAAAACCGAAGCTAGGCTGAGTGGCAAGTTGGCAACCGATCAATTGCCCGCTTAGCACATCGCGTGCGATAACCATGTCAAATGTTGTTCACCACGCGGTTATCATGACGCCGCTAACACGCCGCACCGCTACGCTTACTCTACTCAACAGCTATATTAACCACCTAGCGTTGTTCATACATTGAAGGTTTTAGTGGGCATCCCACACAAAAATCTTTGAGATGATTGGGGGGCGAAAATCTCTGCCAATTCATGTGGTCTTCTTTTCAAAGGTGCTGCTCGGGACTGGATACTGTCACCGTCTAAGTATCCCGTTTAAAATGATTCGATGTGGTCAATGCTGGCAGGTTAGGGGCTGAGCATGATAGCAAGGTCAATGAAAGCAGATGACAATAATTTGGATTCTAATGTTGTGATGGTATAATTTGTATCTAAGTAACCATTTTAATCTCTAAAGTCGTTATTACATACTTAGCTACCTTCTACCCAAGTGTAGTAAAATCCTTATTTAAGACGAAGACTGTCGCCAACGACCTTGAGGGAACAAAACGCTCACTCGAATCGCACCCGCGCGACCCAAAATCCAGTAGTTTTTTGTACTTTCCTTATTATATGACTTAAAAAGAAGCCTCAGATCTAATGTAGATAATTAAATTGTCTTTGAGATGACGACAATTTAAAAAAATTACGCCCGGCGGATTGTCGCTTTTTTGTCCGTGTTAGATATAACTTTACAAATTAATTACACTATGCTATACGAATAAAACTCAACATTTTCTTAAATCAAATTATTAAAAAAAAATGTCGCAAATGACATATATTTTTTTCCAAAAAAAAAAGACTAAGACGTGATTCTCATTTTAAAATCAGCTACTGAGGGGTATCTGCGCCTTAATATAAATTCTTAAACACGAAAGTTGCAGTTTCATTAAACTAATGGTGGCAGTCGCCGACAGTGGCAGCTGGCTAAGTGTTTCTCAACCACGTTCCAAATAGATTTTTCCTCAACATTTTCATTTATTTGTATCTCACGGGTCTCGCTCCGGATCAGCTGTCGACGACCTTCGAATGCTGATACCATAATCGATCGAAGGTACCCTTCGAGGGTCTCCTTAGGGAGTTAAAGGTATGGCGATTATCTTTTATTCAAAACCTTGAGTCAAATAATGTAGCTGTAGGGGCACGTTTACGAAAACAAAATAACAAACTGCCTCATTGGTTTAGTGGTTGCAAGCTTTTCTGTTAACTATGAGGTCTTGGGTTCGATTCCCGGGTCGATGAAGACTGTATGAATAATTTGTGTTGTATAAACTCAATTTCTTTTAGCATTATATAACTGCACAGCACATGTGTAAGTACTATGTTCCGACTGTAAATCTACCATTCACTGTATCTATGTGTCGTTCGTTGACTTCTGTGTGCCCTGACAGTTGAGTGTGTCATGCTCTCTCTAATGTATGTCTCTCTGATGGTGCAACATGTGTTGGAACATTTGGTTCCCGATGATGGTTGAGCTGAGTGGTGACGATCCATGCGTCATGTTCGTGAACGGGCGCCATCAGTTGGTATTGGTCATAACTTAGCTGTCGGTATGTTATTATGTAATCAAATACTTGTAATGAAAACTGATGGAAAAGAGTGTTCGTGGAGTTTCTTGCAAATTCTTCTCCATTGAGACCTTCTGACGCTTGCGAATTTGCAACTAGAGTCATCTATTTATTTTTTGTTTGATAATTCAGAAGTACCTCTATGGTTTATTTGAAATAAACAAACTTTGATTTTTGATTTTGATCAATGTGTGTGGTTCTTCTATATATAATTGATCAGTAGTAGTCGGAATACGCAATACGCCTACTTACATGGGATTTAAAGTGGCAAAATGTGAGTTTGCTGTGTGTAAAATGGCTAAGATAATACTATACACTCGTGTATAGTGTTTAGTGCTTTTCTGGGTGCATGGTCCTCACATATATGAATTTATTAATGTATATACTTATGTAAATATTGTAAGACACTTTTTTTTTGAAAAAGAGTAATTATGGAGTTTCTTGTGCATTCTTCTCCATAACAAGCCACTTTGCCGAATGCACGGTAGAATCAACTTTTATTACTTGTAAATTTTAATTATAATTTGCGTACGATTATAATTTGGCCTAGTTCAATAAATATATTTGACTTTGACTTCGTGATGTCTGATAAAATAACAAAGTAACATCTTTTTGACGTCAAAGTGACGCTTGAACTTAAAGCAATAAACTTATGTCGGCCTTTGCCCATAATAATGGTGGGTATAGGCAAGCGAAGCCGTTTTCACTTTTATTTACTTAGGCGCCTAATGTTTTCATTCCGACCTTTTAAGCCAGTTGGGTAAGCAAACTCGTTTGGTGCACGCCAGTAGGTAAGTCAAATAAAGAGAATGGATTGAGCGGAAACTATCCAGATCAAGTCAAATATTTTTATTGACAAATAAATAGGTATTTACAACAATATAATTGAAACCCTGACTTCTGAGCTGGGTAAAAACCTGTGTTACAGAAGTCAGTGTCTTCTCCCCGTGTTGACACTTCTTTACATTAGAAATGAAAAACAAATAAAAATATTTAAAACATGCTCAAAATAAGATTAAAATATCATACATTTAAATCAGAATAAAGTTAGGTCAAATTTGCGATTAACTTAAATTAAAATAAAATTACAATTTAATTAATTAAAATAATATTAAAATCGGAGTAAATAAAGTCAAACTTAATGCCAAACTGCAATTAAATCAATATAAAATAAATTTTAAATTACAATTTCAACAGGTATGAAGTGAATACGGACAGAAAGGTGTGAGAGAGAAAAGGCAATCGTACAACCAGTAGCATATTTTTCTAGAATTGGACCATTCTCCGGTTTGCCATTTTGTTTTGTCACAATTTAGAAAAGAGAGGTTTAACCGCTCAATGGGCTTGTCTCTTTCTATAGAGCCGTCAATTTTGTGAGGGTATTGCTCAGTCCATTCTCCATGTCTATGCGTTCTGTAAACGATTGCTGTTAGACAGAACTGAACTTATGGACTAACTATTGTTAACTCACCAAGTTTTACGTAAAGACAATTAGCCACAGTTTTAGGTGCAGTAAGCGTGTAATTGTATAATGAATCGCTGAAGTTGTGAGAGTTTCGTGTTAGTTGCTGAACTGAAGCACAACACAAGTCTATTTGCACACATAGCTACCTTTCTGTTACGATACAGTCCTCTTCTTGGCACTCGGGAGTTAACACAGCGCTATTTTTAATGTCTTTAAAAATGAGGAGGCTTCATGACATAACATAACGCCGGTACGCTCTTAAGGGGTACGCAGATGTGTACAGTTCACCCTGGTACACTCTAATTTCACCGGTTATGTTTAAACTTCATGTTATTCGGGCAATCTATTCTGGCATAAATGTGGGCATCATAGATATGTACCACAACCAAAAAGTGAAAAAAAATTATATAAAAGTACAACCGACTTTCAAAAAAAGACGTTGTGTCTTTATTTGATAAAAGTGAAAAATAACTTCCATTTCGGAAGTCGGTGTCAAGAAACGAAGAAACAAAAACAATAACACGGTCTTCTGAAATTGAAGTTAAATAGCAAAAGATACAGATTCAATGTATGTTTACCAAGCTATAAAACAGACTTATTAAATATAAGTAGGTATGTTATGTATGGCTCCACGCATATATAACCATTTACCAAATTAACCTTTGGAAATAAGTGATATAAATATATTTAAACACAATATAAAAACACTGTTACTAAAAAAAAACCGGCCAAGTGCGAGTTGACTCGCGCACTAATGGTTCCGTACCATTATCGCAAAAAACGGCAAACAATCACGTTTTTTGTGTGGGAGACCCACTTAAATATTTATTTTATTATGTTTTTAGTATCTGTTGTTATAGCGGCAACAGAAATACATCATCTGTGAACATTGCAACTGTCTAGCTATCAATCACGGTTCATGAGATACAGCCTGGTGACAGACAGACAGACAGACAGACGGACCGCGAATTCTAGTAATAGGGTTTTTACACTTTGGGTACGGAACCCTAAAAAGCATATTACTCTGTCATTGGATATTTACAGGATAAACTCATATAATGTTACTCCATACGATATTTATCTCCATACTTATAAAATCTTTTTAACTGTTAAATTCTAAATTTGCATGCCTTATGATATGGCTAATGGACACTATTGTTTGTATAAGTTCGTTTTTTTATAATACAAATGAATAAATGATTATGAAGTAATTTTTTCCTTAGTAGTGCTTTTATTTGGAAGTCGGTTGTATTTTTTGTAGTAAGAGATAAATGGAAAGCTGGAAGGGATCAATCACTTAGTTCGCTACCTTCATCTTTTATGTATTTGGGATGTAATATTATTTATTATAGTGCTCATAACTACGTTACTTCGATACAAAACAAAATGTTCATGCCTTAATATCGCGAAGATTGACGCACATCAATTACAATATTTTTTTGCACGTCAGCCCAAAAAATAAAAATGTCATTAAAACCATAATCACATCAACCGCGAAACTAATACGAAAACAAAGCCGCAGGAGCAAGAAAAAAAACGCAATCTGGCGAAAAGTTTTTGAGCTAAAATTCCATCATACGAATTCTTGATGCATGGTCTGATGGAACATTTTTTTTCGCCTCCAAAAATGCAGTTACTCTGTAACTGGTAAAAACTGGTAATTGTGCCAGAGATGGTCGTCGCAATTTTCAGTTCGGGCCGTTTTTGCGCCGGGAGCCGTAACCGGAGTTGGCAGCGGGATCCGGCGAATGTCCCCGTAATTGCGTCGCTTCTAACATGACAAACCACTTTGAGACTACCCATCTTTGAATGTTGTACCTTTGGGATATTTATGGGTTTAATATATCGTAAGGTGTTGTACAACAGGTTGTTTTGGAAAATAAATTATGGATGTTGTGTACGTAGTTAGGGAGTAATTCAACATAATTAAAAATGACACAATGAGAAGCTTTAAAAAGAAACTGACATAATTATTAATTGCAAAATGCTACTATTCTGTAAATGAATTTCTAAATGGCACTGACATATTATTTTGTACTCAACTTGAATTATTTAATTGACATTCTAACCTAATTATGACATTGTTCCAATTTATTAATTCTATTGCTATACTAAGCCATTTAAATTAATATATTGTTATGTGAATGCACCTCATAATATCATTGCATCACATTATAGCTATTTATGCAACTGTTACGTTATGGACGGTCTTTTAATACGAGTGCCATTTTTCGGTACAAGCGTAGCGCGTACCGAAATAGGTGGGCACGAGTTATTAAAAGACCAATAACGTACAGTTGTATACAAGATTTTATCTACGAAGGAAGGAATAAAACACAGATATAGACAATTAAGTATTTCAGGCAGTGTGTTTAAGTATTTCATTTCTCTTACATGTCTTGATTTTTCTGGTAGTAAATTATTTGCAGCCGCAACTGCTCTATTTGTTATATCTGATGGAGTATTTTCACACTTTTCACTTGATGTTGAAGACATTTTTAATAAAATTTGAAATAAAATTTCACTTAGAAATTTTTTCGCGGGTACACTTTATTTTTTATTTATTCTTTATTAGGTATAAGGCAAAGATCTTGTAGCCGCAACAGCCAAATAGTATACGATACTTTTGTTCTAAACTTGTTCCATTTTTAAAAACATTATTTACATTGTCTCGATTTCGAAGTAATATTCTAGGTACCTGCTGGCTGTATGTTCAGAATGTCTTTGCTTGTGTTTTAGAATTTATGACGATTCGCATAATGCAACCCGATGTCGTTATGGGTATCATAATGAAACCGCTGTCAATTTTGTAATTCGAATATAACGAAACCGAAGTAGATAAAATAATTTTTGCATGCCTAATATATGGTAGATTGTACAAGGATCACCCATGTTTTAACTGTCACAACTTATATATACTGTACCTACAATCTATGCAAATAAACGTAAAAGCAAATGGGTGACAATTTTATTTTTCAAAATCTAGTTTTACTTGATCAAATTTAAAGTTTCAGTAATGTTGTTTCCAACTAGTAAATGCCGATTTAAATACGAGATTATTCTGACTTTAGGTCTAATATTACTAAAAGGATTAATTCCCTTCGAAACCATTAAAACTTTAAAGTTTTCAACTATAAAGCTATTAGTAAAACTGCGATAAACCGTAAAATAAGAGATTGTAAACCGTACTACATTAAAGTTAATCTAAATAAGTACTCGATTTAAATCTGGCATTTACTGTTTTCAGTAACGCCTACTACACATAACCTCCAAAACTGAAAACGACGATAATTTTTTCAGTAATGGCTTCATAAAAACATATAGAGCCAGAAGTCGGTTAGAACAAACTGTATGCCGATCGATTGCTTAGAACGAGCGAAAAATCCCTACCCAAATCACATACCCCAAATTCATGGGGTGTCTATGCTATATGCTGAAAAATATGCATGAAAAATCATTATCTATTAAGGATTTTCTTAACTCTAGTATCAGAGTCGGAGGTGTGCTTGACCGTTCTATATATTTTAATTGTTTTTTGATGTGAAACATCTATAGGCGCACGTGAGACCGATTTCTGGCGTGGCGACGCGTCGCCACGCGCAATCGACTGTGCGTTTCTCTCTCACTCGATCCGGCGTTAAGCCATCTCTTTCGCTCCACTGAGCTCGGATACCTATAATGTATACTCTGTTTATTACAGTACTCATAACCTGTGTTTTTCTGGTAAATAAATCATTTTTCTGTTCTGATAATAAAATGTCTGACCGTGATAATTTAGAGAGTGGAAGTGATCAGCCTCCTGCAAAGAAAGCAAAATCACACTATGACACATTATCAAGTCATCAGTAAGTTAATTATATTTTTATAATTAAAGTATGCATTTATCTGTGCATTTAGCACGCGTATATTTGGTGTGTATTGAGCGCCAGTAAATGTAAAATCTACTCTCTAGGTAGATTAAAATTCACATAAATTTCATTGCATATCATGTTTTTAAATTAATTATTAATTTTAATTTCATTCTTATTGAAATTAATGCATTAAAACAATTGCTTAGAGAATAAATTTATTAAGACTGACAGAACTTTATTTTAAAATCAGCTGATGGCGTGCAGCGCACGAATCTTTTTCTTATTTGTTATTAATTTAAACTTTAAAAAATTAATTAATTTTTCTAATCATAATGGAGTTTATAGTGAAACATTCATTATTTATATTTATAATTTACGATCTTTAGTAGTATATTGAAATAACTAGCTAAGATTCTTGAGTTCACTAATATATTGAAGCCATTTAAATTTTTTTTCTGCATATTTTAATAATTTATTTTATTTTATTGACATTTTTAGTTCCTACCACAATCTGTTCTTTTCTGCATACTACTTTTACGAAATAACGTCGATGTTTCACATCTACCAGGCGTCCCGTGACGGCTCCATTTTTTTTTTTATTATTTTGAACTAACGGTACCTACAGCCTACAGGTACCCTTGGTGACCTAGGTACTACTGCTGTACACTATAGGTGCTAGGTAGGTACGTTATAGGTGCCTATTACCTATTAGGTAGGTTTTAAAATAAAAAAGGTGGCTTTTTTCTTTGCCACAATGTCGATATGCAAAGAAGAATCGAATAAAAAAGAAAGTATCGGTGTCCGATAAATAAACGACGGTGGAAGAAAAATCCTTTTTATTTTGTGTTAGTTAGATAAGTTAGTTCAAAATAATAAATAACTATTAAAATTAATAGAACTTAACCGTTGATTTTGGTTTATGATTTTTCATGCATACTTTGTCAGCCTATACCTCCGATACCCCATAGATTTGGGATATGCGACTTAGGTAGGGTTATTTCACTCGTTATATGCAATTGATCCGCATATAATTAGTTCGTATCGATTTCGGGGTTTTCCGTCCAAACATTTTGGACCATCTCCTTTTCTATGGAGAATTTTAATTTAGAATCTGCTATTCTAATATTTAATCTTATCATAATTATGGTTATATTTATTTAATAAATAAGGTAAGGCTGTAATAGTATAATGTTATTACGCACGTGTGTGTTATAGCTCAGTTTATGGCCCTAAAAGCAATGTAATAAGGCTCACTTTACGAGCAAGTGAGTTGAAAAAATAATTATATAATTAGTGCTTCGCCCCGGATACTTTCAAACGGTGTCAGATATTTTCAAATATGTGTAGTGGTTTCAGAGATTACCCTACACGTAGGAACGCACACACAATTCAGTCTCTCTCTTAATAATATTAGTTAAGATAGTCTAGTCACCAATACCCATTACACTTGGTAGGTAATACTACAACTTCGATCAAGGATACAACTTGTGTGTGTATCCTTGATCGAAGTACTGCAAATACCACTTAGTACGCGATATTCCCTTGCGAACAAATCGCATGCGATTAATCTGAGTACATTATTCCGTCTATTATGCTTTCAGAAAACTGGAACAGAGGGAGCTGGCCTTTTCACATGCAAATGCGGAGACTGCGGGCGCGGGAAGTAGAAATCTGTTTCCTATTTCAAGAGCTGGACTCCGTAGCGGTTGCAAGCTATGCAATAAACGAAGTCGAGATTTTCTTTTAAAGAAACGTATTTGTATTTCTTAGTGTACTTATTGTTATTGACTTTGATGTGTTTGTGGGTTGATAGCACTTTAAGGCCCTTACTCCGCTTTATTGCTGTAAAACGGTGACTTTCTTATGCATATCTACACCTTAGTAACGGATGCTAGTATTATATTATCTGTGGTAACGGCTAGGAGTTTTTGGCGGAATTTTCTCGAGTGCAGTTCAGCGGCTGTTAATATTGTTTGCATATTGATTTATAGTGGATATTGTGATATAAAATTGGTGTAGTTTTGTGTCTCAACTGTCTACGCAACTGGACAATATGTGAAAACGTTGACAGAAGCGATCTCGGGATAGTGGAGCGAAGTATTTTATTGTAGTATTGACTACCTCTGCAAAGCTAACTGGGAAGCCTGATTCGATGCAATTTGCTGACAAATGCTCCAAGAAACATTAGAATGTGTTGCATCAGCATTCTAATGCATACTTAAGAATACAAATAGTAACTGATGACTAGGCAGCATGGTTTCAGACCTTAGCCTGTTCCGTTAGGAACAAATACACATTAAAAAAAAAGATTAAAACAAAAAGAAATTTATATTATTGAATCATGAAAATTATTTCTGAATCATGCCTAATACTTTTGCTTTAAAATAAATATTAACAACACGATATGTTTTCGCCTCTTTAGCATACTCCTTCAAAACCGCTCGGATGTTTAAATATATTTTTACACAGAAAATTTGATAGATAATATTTTTTCTTAATCTACGTGAGATAAAGTGTCAAAAACGCCTTGTGTCGCCAAGGGGTTTCGTGTTACCCTGTTACTGGGTTGTGGAGGTCGTATTCAACTATATACGGTTCGACTGGAAGCCGAGCACAAAATAGAAACGCACAAAGACTAGGCAAATTGATTGATTCGTTGTTTATATTGCTTTTGTACCTACCACATTTTCACTGGGTGAAAATAAACTAATTAGTAAAACTTTGCAGGCGTGATGAGTTTAGTTATCTAGAGACGGAAAAAAAACTTTTTTTTACATAAAAAGTACAACTGACTTCCAAATAAAAACACAACAAAGTGAAAAATACCTGTAATTTCGGCAAACGGTGTTCTTGTTTTTTGACATCGTCTTCCGAAATTAAAGTTATTTTCACTTTTTTGTGTTTTTATTTGGAAGCCGGATGTATTTTTTTGAAAAAAAGTTTTTATTTTTCACCTTTTAGTAGTGATACGTATTTATAAATCCCACAGTTATGCCAGAATAGATTACCCGAATAACATGAAACTTGAACACAACCGGTAAATTAGAGTGTACCAGGGTGAACTGTACACATCTGCATAACCCTTTAGAGCGTACCGGCGTGATGTTATGTAATGAAATGGTGTAAACAATAAACAGACATGCGTTTGCAGCATTCCCGAAAGAGTTGCCTTCATATATTGAAGAGTTTTGTTGTATATATCTGAAGATCTTCATCAGATCTAGATCAAATTTAAATGCGACCACATGAGAAGCAACAAAGAGCTTTCCAGCGGCCATCGACCCCGTAGTCAGCTGTTATTTCTTGAATACTGCAGACATTTTTATCTTCATTAGATATCGATTATCCACCATGTCTGCGAAGTTTCACTAATTAATTGACTTTGAATCTGTATAACGAAATTGTGGTTTTCTTTCAAGCAAACGTTTGTTTACATTACTGCATGCACTTACTGTTATTTACTCTGGCTTAGTCGTAGTTTGCTTTGGTACCACTACTTAATTTACTGGAAAAGCACTTAAGCCGCTAAGCGCCATGTTGATGAACTTTCATTCATTTTAGAACTCCTTTCATTGAGTAAGTTAAGTACTTCTTGCTTATCTCTGGCTGCCGTATTATGCGGAGAGAGTCCGATTGCCAGGAGCTCGTGGCGCTGTTGTTGAGGTTGTTTGTTCCTGTGGTGCCCAAACAACAGCTTAGACCACGAAGTCGCCGGATTTTGGCCGTACCTTCGGCACGTTCGGTGTCCCGAGCTAACTCGCCTCTAGTTCGGGCGCTCACAATGCTAAATGACCCTTCTGACATCAGCACCGGAGTGTGACCTGTTTGCTGGAAGATGGATAGATGTGTGTCGTGAATGTTTAAGTTTTTGTGAGAAGATGGATGAAAGTTAGATTAGTGAATAATTGCATATGTATTATTTGTATTTTTTTTACATCTGTGAGTTTTTATGTTATTTGTTCCTTTTTTGTATTTTGTTCTTCTATGTTTTTTGTTATATCGTGTTTTTAGGGTTCCGAACCTCGAAAGGAAAAAACGGAACCCTTATAGGATCACTTTGTTGTCCGTCCGTCTGTCTGTCTGTCTGTCAAGACCCTTTTTCTCAGGAACGCGTAGAGGTATCAAGCTGAAATTTATATCAAATACTCAGGTCTAATGTCTCTTAAAGCTGTATAAAATCAAACTTCTAAGCCAACGCAATCAAAAGATACAGCCTTATATGTCGCAAATTTCCGCAAATTTTCGACACTCGCAAGTGAATCAAAACCTACAGGGTACTTCCCGTGAGCTCAGAATCTTGAAATTTGGTACGAAGCAACGTCTTATAGCACAGATAAAGGAATAATTGCGAAAACCGTAAATTTTTAGTTACATCATAATAATAAAAATATTTTTAATAATTTTAAACTTACTACCCCTTTCCTCATGAACGCGTAGAGGTATTAAATTGAAATTCATATCAAATACTCATGTCTATAATACCTCTAAGCTGAGGTTTGTACGGAACCCTCGGTGCGCGAGTCCGACTCGCACTTGGCCGGTTTTTTTAAATTAGTTTTTGTTGTATATATATATATTTAATTTTGCTTAATGCTTATATGTTTTGATTGTGTGTTTTTATTTCTTTATCTTTGTATAACGCATTAGGGGTGACCTGTAAAGTTACATACATGTATACTTAAATAAATAAATTAAGAAGAACTTATACTTCTTATTGTGTTAGATCACAACGTTAAAGATAGATATACATAGTTACAGTTTTAACTAGATTGAAAGGTATTTAGAAGTTATTTAGAAGCTTAAAGTTGTTACCAAAAGTCTTGAGACTTCAAACAAACTTCTTCGGGCATCAAATTATTCTCAGGTGTTTGGCAACCGTTTTGAAGTTTATAGTTTTCAACTCTATTCTTATTTCATCTTTAGGTATTTAATTCTAAAACACCTAAGAAAAACATTAGGTATAATATTCTAAAAGCGAAAGATTTCTTTAACAATACTGACAGGCTCGTGTTTGACCACTATCTCACCTGATGGTTACCGATGAAGTGGTCGACGATATAACACGCTTGCCTAGTACTAAAATATTCACTCTAGATTTTGCTCAATCGTGGCTCTGAATTGCTTTGGATATTTGGATCACGGGAAAACTTGGCCTGGATGAGGGTAGACAAGGTAGGATACTTTTCATCACACTTGCACGTAAACAGTATCAAAACATACAGGTTAACTTGGCCGTAATGCCCCATATAAAACCCTCGGGCTTTCTTTTTGTCATGAAACCCTAGGGCGGTAAGTAATATTTTTTTAATTTATGGCACAGCACACAGGCTATGCAAGTTCAAGCAAGGAGTTTACACGCAATTGAAAAATTGTCTTAAAATGTTATCTAAACTGGAATTTCTTTGCAATCTCGCTAGATGTTACTTAAATACTCAACTAATGTTCTTAATAATCGATTTTAATAGTTATAGTATGAAAACGTCGAAATTATTTAATTATTTTTACACTCAGTCATGGCTGTATACCTACGTAAGTATTTGCCCTTAAAGTTTCTGAACGAAACACTGTATAATCTGTGGTGTGGGCAAAAATTCGCCAACCGCTTAAAAAAAAGTTCACGTATTTCGTAATAACAGCTGTGCTGACTTGTGTATTAAAGCTATAATTCATAATTATTACTCGCAAATGTGATGAAAACATTTTATGTATCACGGGCGGTACGGGAATTACGAACCTCGACTCAGAAAGCCCTCAGTCTTCGAGTTCGGGCTTCTACTAGAGTCTCGATCGTAATTCCTTACTTATACCGCCCTTAATACACAATGTACTATTTTATCCGGGTAGTATTACGTTTTCACAGGATAATATGGAGATATTATTTTTATTTTAGCCCCACACTAGGAATTTCTTCCTTTATCGTGGGTGCGTTTACAAACATTTAAGTTCACATACACAAGACACATAGATCCGGAACAACTATCTGTAGGCCATACAAATATTTGTTCCAGGAATCGAAGCCGCGACACGCAGCTCAGCAGCCGATCGCTCAAACACTACGCCAACCGTGTCGTCAGAGAATCAAATAACTTTACACAAACTGATATTAATAATTATGTACAAACGCGCATAAAAAGAGAAGAGGGGAGGAACACATTGGGCATCAAAAAAAATCATCCACTTCACTTTAGTAGACAAAGTGTCCAGAACGCTGGCAGCGTTTATTGCCCGTTGCATAATTTAGATGTTCACGGGGAAAAAGGTATTTCTCCTAAAGAAAAACATATTAAATATTTGATATTTCGTCGCCGTATTGTACAATTACGCTCAAAACCATGTAAACACAGTGAGGCTGGCTACAGGGGGTAATAAATATTAGTTCCCTTACCCCCGACACAATGGCGGCTCAATTTTCCCCTTGAGCACATATTCTTGGTCATGGCATCGTCTGGGCTTAGAATAGATGGGAAATTGTACATGAGTAGCATGGTGTTAGTAGCACATTAAATAAGAAGTTATCAGTAAGTATTTACTGTTATTATATTTATATCTATCCGTCATTATAACAACTAAACATTATTAACAATAATAATAGTAAATACTATACTGCTATATAAATTGGAATTCGTGTGTTTGGTTTGTTACATTTCATGTCTAAAACGCTGAAAGGTTTTTGATGAAGCTTGTCACACGCATTGTTCTAGATTAGAACATAGTACACTTTTTTTTACAGTAGTAAGTTCTTTTGGGGTAGAAGAATCTTTAGGTCGAAAGAAAAAGAAAATTGAAAGGTAAACTGCCTTTTATTCTTACTAGCTTATCATCATCATCATATCAGCCGCAAGACGTCCACTGCTGGACATAGGCCTCCCCCAAGCGTCGCCACATTGATCGGTCCCGTGCGTCCCGCATCCAGCGGATCCCTGCAACCTTCACCAGGTCATCGGTCCACCTGGTGGGAGGCCTTCCAACGCAACGTCTTCCGGTTCGCGGTCGCCACTCCAGAACCTTTCTGCCCCATCGGCCATCCGTTCTGCGAGCAATGTGCCCTGCCCACTGCCACTTAAGTTTGGCAATCCTTCGGGCTATGTCGGTAACCCAGGTTCTCTTGCGGATCTCTACATTTCTGATTCGATCACGTAAGGAAACTCCGAGCATAGCCCTCTCCATTGCCCTTTGGGTTACTGTAAGCTTTCTGATGAGGCTCATTGTGAGCGACCACGTCTCAGAGCCATATGTCATAACTGGCAACACACACTGGTCATAGACTTTCGTCTTGAGACACTGTGGTAAGTTGGACGTGAAGATACCGCGCAACTTCCCGAACGCTGCCCAGCCGAGTCGGATTCGACGGTTGACCTCTTTCTCGAAGTTGGCCCTACCCAAATGGATCGTTTGTCCCAGGTAGACATAGTCATCCACAACTTCGAGTGTAGAGTCTCCGACCCTAATAGGAGTGGGTGTGACATGGGCATTCAACATCACCTTGGTTTTGTCCATGTTCATCCTCAGAACCACTCTTTCGGAGGCTCTACTGAGGTCGTCGAGCATTGTATTGAGGTCCTCCATAGTCTCAGCCATGACCACTATATCGTCGGCAAACCGAAGGTGAGTGATGTACTCGCCATTG
The DNA here is from genome assembly GCA_964057195.1 of Orthosia cruda. Classification (NCBI taxonomy): domain Eukaryota; kingdom Metazoa; phylum Arthropoda; class Insecta; order Lepidoptera; family Noctuidae; genus Orthosia; species Orthosia cruda. Next base: position 32,261,536 of record OZ059832.1, read on the forward strand.
ACGTTGATGCCTAGCCCTCTCCAGTCCAGAACCTTGAAGACATCCTCCAGTGCAGCGGTGAACAGTTTCGGAGATATGACATCTCCCTGCCTCACACCTCGCTGCAGAAAGACAGGTTCCGAGGTCTGATCCTGAAGTCGAACTGACATGGTGGCGTTTTTATACAAACACTTCAACACCTCGATGTACCGGTAGTCAATTTGGCACCGTTGGAGAGACTGCAGCACAGCCCAAGTCTCGATCGAATCAAAGGCTTTCTCGTAGTCCACAAACGCTAAGCAGAGAGGCAGGTTGTACTCTTCGGTCTTCTGTATAACCTGCCGCAGCGTATGTATGTGGTCTACGGTGTTAAAGCCTTTACGGAAACCGGCTTGTTCAGGAGGCTGGAAATCGTCAAACCTGCGCGCGAGACGATTCGTTATAACTCTTGAAAACAGCTTGTAGACATGGCTAAGAAGTGAGATGGGCCTATAGTTCTTTAGTAGGGCATTGTCACCCTTCTTGAGGAAGAGTACCACCACACCCCTGCACCATGCCTGTGGCGTTTTGCCCTCGAGTATGACGGAATCAAACAGCTTCTGAAGGGCCTTAAGGACCGGTTTTCCACCCGCCTTCAGGAGTTCGGCTGTAATTCCGTCTTCACCCGGCGCCTTGTTGTTTTTAAGCTGTTTAAGAGCCAACCTAATCTCATACAGGCTGACGTCCGGAATGTCTTCGGTATAGTGCCGGGTCAATCTAGCTCTAGGGTCTTTTGCTAGATTCGCGACGGGTTTACTGGTTGACGTGTACAACTGCCCATAGAATCTCTCGATCTCTCTCAATAGCTCCGGTTTGTCGGATACGATTCTGCCATCGTCGGTCTTCAGTTTCGTGAGCTGGCTCTGCCCAATAGTCAGATCTCTTGCAAAGACCTTGGAACCCTTATTCCGCTCAATCGCGTCTTTAATACGCTCGGTATTAAAGCGGCGGAGATCGCTTTTCAAGGACTTTGAGATCCGTCCATTGAGCTGCCGGTACTTCAATGCATCGTCTGAAGACTGCAGGATCATCTCACGCCTCTCCTTCATAAGCTTGAGGGTAGGATCAGAGAGCTTTTTGTTTATATCTGTACGGCGGGTCTTGAAAAACTTAGACCCTACCGTATGGACAGCTTCCACGAACCCATCGCTGTATTCGTCCACGGAGCTCCCTAGGCAATCGAAACGATTCTGAAGTTCGAGCTGAAAGCTCTCGAGGTTTTGGATCTGGATCTGTGCTGGACGGAGCGTAGACTTCATCAGTCGAGACCTTTCAAGCTTGATATTAATGTTCAATGTGCCTCTCACCATGCGGTGATCGCTCCCGGTTTTCACCGAATTGATCACAGAGACATCATTGAACATTTGCTTCTTGGTTGACATGATGAAGTCGATCTCGTTTTTAGTTGCACCATCGGGGCTTTGCCAGGTCCACTTCCTGTGCTCACGCTTTCTGAAGAAGGAGTTCATCATAAAGAGGCCCTCGTTCTCCATAAAGCTGGCCAGTAGGTGACCCCGGTGGTTCCGATGTCCAACTCAAAATTGGCCCACTTGCAGCTCATCCACGTCTCGTTTGCCCAGTTTCGCGTTGAAGTCCCCCATGAAAACGGTGAAGTGAGTTTTGAAACCATGCATGGCTCTAGAAATATCCTCATACATCGTCTCTACCTCGTCGTCGGGTCGTGCCGAGGTCGGGGCGTAGACCTGTATAACCTTCAGCGAATATCTCGAGGATATTCTGAGTATAAGGTACGCCACCCTGGTCGACACACTCTCGATCTTCACCACGCTGTTCACAAGGGACTCGTGGACGATAAACCCGACACCACCCTGGGACTGCCGGTCACTCTCTCGGAAATAGAGCAAGATACCGGATTTGAGGATTATCGAGTCCTCCCCCTCTCTTCGGACTTCAGATAACCCTATAAAACTCCACCGCAACCTGCTCAATTCTTCCTCGAGTTCGGCTATCTTCTCGTCGGTCCGGAGTGTTCGCGTGTTATACGTTGCCAGGTCCAGTCGTCGGTGTTTATTAGGGTAGCCGGGTCCACTCCGGGGATTCTTCGCACCCCTTGCCACGCCATCGCCTCGACCGCTACCGTAGTCGAGGGTAGACGGGCTGCCGTGCACTCGGGGCCGTTTTTTCTTTGTGCTTTTCATTTTGGTTTGGGGGGTTTGCCTTAATCGCCACGCTTGGCAGGCGGGTTGGCGATCGCAGTTTGTTGTTAAAGTGCACAGAGAACGCTGCTGCCCATTCTCTGGTGTATCCCTTAGTCGCCTTTTACGACACCCATGGGAATATATGGGATGGTGAGATTCTTTACGTCCGACACCATACGGAACAAAACTAGCTTATACTAATATTATAAATGCGAAAGTTTGGATGGTTGTGTGTTTGTTACTCAATCACGCCAGAACGGCTGAACAGATCTCGAACTTTGTCACAGATATATATTATAGACTGGAATAGCACATATGCTACTTTTCATCCAAATTCCAGGTGTAATGTTCCCTGAGATGAAGAAAACACTTTTCTCGCGGGCGAAGCTGCTGGCAGAAGCTAGTGTTTTCATATCTTTTTTATTATGATGCATAAGAAGTAGATTAGACCTTATATGTCAATTAAGGGTCCTCCATATACGAACCATATATCAACCTTGGCCAAATGATGTCATCTGGGTAACCTTAATAACCCAATTAAGGAAATTTCTGAGAAACTCACATATTCGTAATTGATGAATTAATTAGTCAGTATGTCAGTCGGTAAACATTGTCTACTGAATGTGAAGATTCCCATGCAATACAATACTCCCGCTACAGTGAACTGTCAAACGGGATATTACCTTAATAGGTAATTATTCCACTCTGATGACTCGTTAATAGTTTATTGTCGTAGCAGTATACATACGAACTTGAACAATATTACCAGTACCGCTATACTACAAGTTCTGAATGACGCAACAAACATCTAGTTGGAAAACCCAGTAACAATATTTTACCGATCAAGGGGTCGAAGCAATTTAAGGACCATTAGTAATTATTTATAGTGTGATGTTCAGCAGCTCTATTCCAGCCACTTGACATACTAATTACGTAACTATAATCATAAATAAAAATTGTTTATGGAGATATATTTTGATAATTTTGGTCTCAAATGAAAGGTATAAGCGTAGATCCATTTTATCCGTTTAAATCATGTGAAAGGATCAAGAACGCCCCTCACCGCGATACGTTTGTTTGATCGTTTGATCTTGTTAGCGACATTTTCCCTTTACATTTTCTTCGTATCGTTTTGTAATATTGGAATTACATTGGTAGACAGGTGTTAACGACTTTTATTTTTTTTTATCTGGCGGTGACTTAAGCTGTGTGGAAAGTCCGGGTTAAGGTGTAGGTAGGTCTGCATTTCAGATCCCATATGGGATCTGAAATGCAGACAAGATCAAACGATCAAACAAACGTATCGCGGTAAGGGGCGTTCTTGATCATTTCACATGATTTAAACGGATAAAATGGTTCTACGCTTATACCTTTCATTTGAGACCAAAGTTATCAAAATATATCTCCATAAACAATTTTTATTTATGATTATAGTTACGTAATTATATTTTCTGGTAAAAGTCGGACTTTTATTTTTCTGTTATCTGGCGAAGACTTTATCGAAATGTGATTGTTAATATCTTCGATCAACAATACCAACTGCTGATCGAAGGTTACTATAAATACTTATCTCTCCGAAGGAACTAAAAATGCAGAGAGTAATAAAAATACGTATCAAAAGCAAAGTGTAAAGGAACAAGCTTTTTAGGATGCTTTTGTGATCCTTAATTGATTTATCCAGAATGAGGGTCTCTCAACCCAAGAGTTGACCTAGTCAGTGATGCGCTGGTAAACCCTTGAAATCATCATCATAATTTCAGCTGCTGCTGGAAATAGGCCTCTCCCAAGCGTCGCCACATCAACCAATCCTATGCGTCTCGTGCGCAATCAACCAGGTCATTGCTCCACCTAGAGGGAAACCTTCCAACGCTGCGCTGCGTTTTGCGAGCAAGTGCCCTGTTCTCTGCCATTCTTCGGGATATGTCGCTAACCCTTGAAATTATACACGTGAAACGCTATGTTTAGCTCAAACCTCGAAGCTAAGTGTTATAGCGGTTTGAGAAACCTCTTCATCCTTGTGTCTATTATGAAAAGTGGACTGTATTTGAAGGGTTCTGGCAATAGTGTGTTGAAAATAAGCGGGAAAATATTCACGGATCAATTCGGGCGATTTAGTATGGAAATGAGGGAAGTAGTACGCCTTACCTTGTGGTGGTCGATGCTAGCCCACGTGTGACAGCGAGCTGGTGTTCTTCAACTCCAAAATGGCGACGACGACTTTCTGATCCTTCAGGATCCACACACTTCACACAATTATTTTTTTATATCCGCGAGGCGGGTTAATAGACACGGTTCACAAGGTTCTCGGCAATCTAACTAATTAGATGCATCAGTCTCCAGCCCTGTGGCTTGGAAAGCTGGCGGTTGAGACACGAAGCCCGTTCACATTGAAGTTTCGGTTCGTTCTGGCGACCTGTCATCAAGGCGTACATAAAGGGAAAAGGAATGAGGAAGGAACGAGATAATTGGTATATCGATCGCCCGCGAAATCTCAAATGCGTTTGTTTTTGGGTCATTGATTTATGACATTTACAAGAGATTTCGCTATCACTAAGTAAATTGCGCTATCAGTAATACTGGTGTTAAATTAAATCATAAACACATTTTCACAGCTCACAGGCGTCAATTTCCTCACATAGGAGTTCATAGGACCCCATTGATCGGCGGAACGAGTTCATTTGCGGGTAAGGCGGTAATCGCATCAATATTGAGCTCAGTCATACGAGTTGAATGTGGGTGGAACACAGACATAAATCTGACTAGATAACGCAAGTCCCTCCATATGTACAATCTCCACATCATATCTTGTGGGAGTGTATTCTTTGGCAGAATGAACGCAATATCATGTTGAATAATGTACAGGCTGCATCAGGAGTTGTTTACTATACGAACCTTGTGGAAACTAGAACAAATTTCCGTGCGTTCAAGCGTTTTTGCCATGCCTATTATTGGAAACAAATATAGCAGCTCACAATGTTATGACCCATTAATATTAATGCATTTTTTTATCCGTGGTGCTAGGCAACTGGGCTTATCCCAGTTGTAAACGACCTTTTGTGCCTACTGACCTTTTTTGTTCTGTCCCCTAATTGATATGGAGGGAAGTGATTTTTTTTTTTTTTTTCTTACTCCTTCTTTATTCTTTTCTGATTAATTTCGTTGCGGGATCCAAGACAGTTAAATTCATTCAGACTTCGTCGAGCTTCATTGCCTCGGCGCTTTTCTGGTGGTCGCCACTGTTCATTCTGGCTTTCAGGAGTTGCAGTGGTTGGGGAATAGTGCAGTGGGATCGTCCCAATAAAAAAGTCCCTCCATCTGTATGAAAACCAAGTGTGCCACTTTTTCACAAACAATTTAAAAACAAATTTACTTACCAATGAAAGAAAACATTTGCAATTTCTCGGCCAACTTTTCTATACATTCTTTACAGGTCAATATGGCATAAAAAGGCATTTTTCTAGATTTCAGTGGATTTCCGGTGCCGATAATGCTAAATGAGAAGCTCAGATTACGATCATTGATCGTAACTTTACTCCGTTTTTTGGCACGCGAAGTACATACAATCGCGTCATCTAGTTACATTTATATTTGTGGGGTGGAAGTTCACTCACTCCAAATTACTCCTAATCGCATCTTATTGACGTCGCCTGTGATATCGGGTGTGAACTCTACCTTATTATGATATTTTATGATCGTTATTGAGTGACTTGATTTAACTATTAATATCATCAGCAATCATCAATCAATACATAATATAATAAATCTGTAGAGAAGTCGTTTTTTAAAATGGAAAAAAAATAGCCAATGTTTTAAAGGATAACCAACAAAACAATAACAAAAATTCCAAAAATGGTTAACAGACAAAAATACCAAAAATGCTGGAAATAACCCATTTCCAGCATTTTTGGTATTTTCGTCAGTTATCCTTTTTTGGAATTTTTATCTGTTTAGTTGTAGAAGATAGCTTTTATACATAAAAGTTGTTCGTAACTTGAAGTATTACGTAGTTTTTGTTTCATCGCAATCGGTACAATATATCAAAAGTTACATGAATTTAGTGTTCAAGAAGAAAAAAAATAAGTCCACAAAACACGCAATTCTCGGATGCTCGGAAAGTTGACCTCCATATTTGTTTCATATTCACTTGACGTCATTTTCTGAATAGCGGAAGAATGGCCCTATAAAAAAAATGGTAGTTACGTAGGGTATAAGACAGTTGACGGGAGCGAAATGAGCAAAGCCGCGGGCACTGGCGATCCGGTGATTATCTGTGCTATTATAATGAAATTAATCAATTTAGTTTTCCAGTATCCTTCACTTGTCTTATAAAGTTTTGAAGCTCTTGACCGTGGTTCACACGTCATTGTACTTCACGGTTCTATGCAGTATAATGTACTCTGTAAGTATAATGTTGAGATCAAAAAGCAACGTCCCGCTGTCGATACCAGTAAAAACGTGAGTTATAATATCGTGCGTTCTCAGCGTTATACCGTTTTTTTTTAAGTTTTGTGCAATGTAGTGTGCACCACGGCTTAGGCTGTATAGGAGTTAGGAAGAAACCTAAAACTATTCACCGTATTCCTTAGATTTTTCACATTTGCAGGGAATAGGTACTGAGATTTTTTATCTAACCTACGACGACAATTCACAGGAGAATGTGTTTGTCAATCCCTCTAAAGTAAACCTATGAAACCTCCATAATTTACCCATTGAATCAGAATAAGCCGAAAATGCTAGTATGATATTATCGGAATTTTCATTTCGTATAAGTAGGCAATTATCCTATATTTCCAGACCCTTCAGCTCAGAAATATACGAGAAATATCTTGTCTCATTGTCCTGGCTTTATAATAAACTATCTGTCCCCCGCGGCTTCGCCCCCGTCAACTGGCTACCTACCTACCTACCCCACCCATCCTACTCTACCCTAAGCCTTTTTTTTTTCTTCCGGGGTGGAAAATCCTCATTAGATGTCCTCCGCCCTTGGGAGGCGGAGGGGTCTGTCAGACTCTTACTGACTAAAAACCACCCCGGTGTTCCGTCTCACACCTACACCGGGGATCGCGGGAACAATGATACTTCCGCAACCCCCGACTAGTGCCGGCCCGCCCCTGCGGGCCACGACCTCGGGTTGTGAGGAGTGAGGTGTTGGACTCCTACCCCGACGTCTAAGAGGGGCGCGCGTGGAACACTACGCGCCACCACCTCGGGTCCTGATATCTGGGGGGCTACGGACGTCCCCGAGTCCGTCGCCCCTGGACCCATTTAGGGGGGCTGGAAGAGAGCGTTGTCCGCCCTCCGCCGTCGCCCGACGCGTCTGCTGCGGATCGGGTTAGCGGATGAAATCTCCCTCTCCCTCTTCGCAACCTCCTTCTGCGAGACGACTGTTTCGCAGAAGGATACCACCGCATACCTAACTACCTTTTTTTTTTTGATCACGCTGGGAAAAATGCATTACGCATACCCACCCATTGGGGGAATGGGGGGCTATGTGGGACTCCCCGGGCCCCCCCAGCCCGGTATACCCACTAAAATAACCCAGCGGCACTCCCGCATCGTCTGAATGGAGGAGGACTGGGAAACCGGCATAGCCTTTACGTCCAGTCCTCCGCCGACGACCGCCCGCCTTTTAGGGCAGGCCCTTCACGCCCCTCCCTCAGTGGAGGGGCCCGGGAACGACCGCGAGTGCTCGGCCATTCCCGCCCGCAAGGATGGTGACTAGTGCAATGCAGGCTAAGGTGGCCCCCACGCCCGTCGCCCGCTAGTCACCACCAGGAGGTGGGAGGAAATAATCGTACGACCGCCCCCTTCCACACCCTCTCCGCCACCCCCTTTTGCGACATGGCGTCCTTGCAAAAGGGGGGCAACCGCCGCCCAGGACCCCCCACCCCCCAGCATGGAATTCACCACACCGGGAAGCGAGAGGTCCCGCCCGACAACTCCTCAGGGCACGGCGCAGCTACGCCCCCGCTGGGCACACCTAGACGGTGTGCTGCGCCGTGCCCTCCACCGCGCTGGACCTTACGGTCCCCACCCCCCAGCATGGAATTCACCACACCGGGAAGCGAGAGGTCCCGCCCGACAGCTCCTCAGGGCATGGCGCAGCTACGCCCCCGCTGGGCACACCTAGACGGTGTGCTGCGCCGTGCCCTCCACCGCGCCTGACCTTTACGGTCCCCTACGTTGTGACGGCATCTGGCCCGCGAAGGCCAGATGCCGCCCTCCGCGTGTGCGGCGGTGCGTCGAGACCGACGCTCCGCCGCCCCCTCCTACCACCGACTTGTCCCTGCCGACCATCCCACGTCAAAGGAGGGTCGGCAACGACAAGCCATCACCCTACCTACCCAACCTAGTTAAACCTACCTACCCAACCTAACTTATCCCACCCCAGCCCAACCCCTGTGTCGCGTCCGGAGTGTCCCCTGCTAATCAGGGGAACACCCAGAGCGACATCCCCCCCTGTCAGATATTCGCCACCGCCAACAAGAACCCACGAATGGGAAGTTATTGACGGTGCCCGGGGCGCACCAGCCCGGCGGGTTGCTCTTCCCCCCGGACGTATCCGAAAGAGACCAGCAACCAACTATCCATATATATTCTTAGTGACAGTCAGGCTGCAATCAAAGCCATGGCATCCTACAAAGTGGACTCCGGACTTATTCTGGATGCTGTCCAAATCCTAAACAGGCTTGGGAAGCACAACAGGGTAAGACTGATGTGGGTCCCTGGGCACAAAGGAATCCATGGTAACGAAATGGCAGATGAACTGGCAAGAGAGGGCTCAGCAAATGACTTTGTGGGTCCAGAACCATGTGTAGGCATCTCGACGTGCCTCGTAAAAGCAGCATTTAGGGAGTTTGCAGATCACAGACAGCGAACTCATTGGCTATCTAGCACCGGTCTACAACACTCCAAGAAATTCCTAGGCTCTACGTTCAAAGCCCGGGAATGCATTTGGAATATGAGCAGGGGGCAAATCCGCTACCTGCTTGGGGCCTTTACTGGGCACTTTGGAACCAACGACATGCTCATGAAGATGGGTCTAACCGCGACACCCATGTGCAGGTTGTGTGGGGAACATACGGAGCGCATGGAGCACCTTCTTTGCACATGCGATGCACTGGCTTGTAAGCGAATGAGTCTCCTAGGGGCTGGATATCCAAGACCAGAAGACTATAGGCTCATATCTCCCAGTCTCGTTGTAAAATTCATGAAAAGAGTTTTCAACGAGATTGGGGAGGAGTAAGGTATCTAGGGGACCACAATAGATCCCAATGGGTCGAAGTGTCCGAGTTGTTTCTCGGCCCCTCCACAAGATAAGATAACTAGGCCAACGTGGAGGTTACCTGACCCGCACCCCATACCTACCTACCCTACCCTATCCTACCTACCTACCTATCTACCCTACCCAACCCTACCTACCGTACCTAACCTACCTACCTCCCGATCTACCCTACCCAACCCTACCTGCCTACCCACCTACCCTACCCTGCCAACCCTACCCTACCCTACAAACCCTACCCTATCTACCCTATCTACCCTACTCTACCTGCCCTACCGATCCTACTCTACCCTAAGCCATCCTACCCTACCTAACCTACCTACCCCACCTACCCTACCCTATCTATCTACGTGCTATTTTTTTTTATGCAAAAAGTAGCCTATGTCCTTTCCCAGGATGTCATCTATCACCTTGCCAAATTTCATTGAAATCCGTCCTGTGGTTTTGGCGTGAAAAGGTAACAGACAGACAGACAGAGTTACTTTCGAATGTATAGTATGGATCATCAGTCTACTTATAAGTATAACACCTTCTCCAAGCAAACTTTCAGCACTATCAGTTCAATGTCTTTTATCAGTTCGCGTCGTAATGCACTATGCTCGAGCCGCGGCGGCGCCCGTATTCTAAGCTGCTCCTTATCCTCTTACATGCCATACATTATTTTCCCGCGACTTTTACTACTTCCGAGGAAAGATAAAGAGAGATAGGTGGCTGATACCTCGTATATTTTTTCTGTGAAGTCTGTGAGGTTGTAAGGGCGAAAATGGAGGCGTAAGAATGGAATTATTGAACAAAGATGTAGAGGGGTATTTTGTTTTATAGTTAACTAGCTGTCGCCTGCGACTTTGTCTGCGTAGCATTAGTACTTTGAATAGACATTTTTTTTATATGGCGCAATAATATTATAGGTACTTATAATATTGTAGGACAAAGTTACTTGGATAAAAACTATCCTATGTCCTTTCCAGGTTCTCAAACTATCTTAATACCAAATTTCATCGAAATCGGACCAAAAGGTAACATACAGACAGAGTTACTTTCGCATTTATAATAGTACCTGGGCGACAGAGCTCTGCTCGGGCGAAAATAGTGAAAACGACATTTTCTAAAAATGAAACCTATCTAGATAGATTTATCGCCCTGCATACTAAATTCATGAAAATCTTTGGAGCCGTTTCCGAGATTCAGATTATATATATATATATACAAGAATTGCTTGTTTAAATGTATTACATTATATATAGATGTGTTGATGTTGAGGTAATCTTTCAGAGGATTTTATTTAGAAATCGAATCATATATTCAAATAATACGTAGGTACCTAGATATAACTCGTATCTTGAAAAAACCTGCCAAGTGCGAGTCGGACTCGCGCACGAAGGGTTCCGTACCATTATTGCAAAAAACGGCAATAAAATCACGTGTGTCGTATGGGATTTATTTTATTCTGTTTTTAGTATTTGTTGTTACAGCGGCAACAGAAATACATAATCTGTGAACATTTCAACTGTCTAGCTATCACGGTTCATGAGATACAGCATGGTGACAGACAGACAGACGGACCGCGGAGTCTCGTATTTTTACCCTTTGGGTTCGACACCCTAAAATGTTACTAATAGTAATTCGATAGATAGATAGATTTCTCACAAGCAGCCCGGGGAATAGATTTGTGCTCAGTTGAAGACTGTGCTTACCCCCTCTTAAACATAACTAGCGATGTGTGGATGTACTATAGCACTTTCTGCCTTTTTTCACTTAAATGGGTTAAGTTAATAAAGACATGATATATTGATACGTTAAGTATGTCTATAGATATGGTCCTTAATTAAAACTGAACCAATTTATTTAAACTGTTTGCACATCAATGTTCCGTAGTTTATAAGCCTGTAAAATTAATTTTCGCAGTAAACGAATGCTTAACTTTGTTTAACGAATAAACACACCCATTTCATAAATTTAAACGAAATTTGGCTCAATTCGTTTCAGGGATTTAAAGCTTAAAACAAAACTGGTGAAACTGGCTCTGCTTGATCCATCGAGACGTGATGTTATATTATAAAAAAAACTTTTTAACAAAAAATCAAACCGACTTCCAAAACAAAACACTTCAAAGTGAAAAATAACTTTCTTTTCCGAAGTCGGTGTCTTTTGTACCCATTGTTTTCCGTTATTCGACACCGACTTCGGAAAAGAAAGTTATTTTTCACTTTGAAGTGTTTTGTTTTGGAAGACGGTTTGATTTTTTGTTAAAAAGTTTTTTATTTTTCTCTTTTTAGTTTTGATAGGTACCTCCAATTAATATGAAAATCATTTATAGCCAAAGTACATCTTATGACAATTCCAATAAGCCCAAACACGAATTATAGGATACATTGTTTTATTTCGGATTTCCAGTGGCCATTGTGGTCTTCTTCATCAGTTCCACTTCACCAAATGATACTTTCTGAGTGCAAATGATTGCATTATTGATGAAAATACCAAAATCGCTACATGTATGCCTATAATATTTGAGGAGTTCCCTCGATTTCTCTAGGATTCCATCATCAGATCCTGGTTTTCTTATCATGGTACCACCCTTGGGATATCTCCTTTCCAACAAAAAAAGAATCATCAAAATCGGTTCACAAACGACGAAGTTATCCGCGAACACACATAAAAAAATATATATATATACGGTCGAATTGAGAAACCTCCTCCTTTTTGGGAAGTCGGTTAATAAATACTGTCGAACTTACTATTTCTAATGTATATACTACAGCCTATGATTATAATTAAGTATTCTATTTATATCTCCATGATTTTTGATTAATCTAGTTTACATAATTTTCAAATTCAAATTTCCAAAAACATTTTTTTTTTTTTTTATCAACATTACAACAATTTCACGTGTCCAACTTACAAACTGTAGAAATTACACACAAACTTTCCACCTACTTTTTAACTCCTTTGGGAGGATACATATTCGCGAGCTGGCCGACCAAAACCAGATGTATCCTCCGACTGCACAGCATGATTTTCTTCTTGTTTACGTCTTTTTAGTTCGCTTAAGCAGTCGGGTTTTTTTATTTTTTTAATATTTTTTTATTATTTACAACTTTTTAGTTATTTTTTTTAATTAGGTACATTTAAACATATAAGTGTTATATATTTTTGAAATTACCTCTTGAAACCCTTTATATTAATAACCCACACGATCGGATTGGAAGAAAAAAAAATATTTTTCCCCACAAAATGGCACCCAAAATTTTTATGTAGCCAGTGACACTCGCAGGATTAAGACGAATTGATTGACGTAAGAATCATCAAAATCGGCCAACGCGTTTGGTCTCTAGAACGCCACATAGGAACAAACATACATACATACAAACATAGACTGATAAACACATTACCCTCCTTCAGCAGACGGGTAAAAAATCCTTTCTTATTGCTCACTTACGTCACTTGAGGAACCTTTCTGCCAAATTTCATGCTTCCAGGCCCGTTTTGGCTGTGCGTTGATCGATCAGTGAGTCAGTTAGTTTCTTCTTTTATATACATATATAGGTTAATAATTTGTGAATTGACCTTAACTAATGTATGTAAGTATAACATATAATTATATCTATTTTGAGTGATGTTTTTTTATCTGATTTAAAAAGCTACACACATTAAAAACATTGCCAGCCTTTCGTTTAACTACGTAATGGTCAACTTCCAGTTTAACCCAGTTTCAGCTAACTTCATCTAGGTTAAACTGGAAGCTAGTCGTAAATAATTACATTAACTGCGACTTGGCTACTAAACGGCTGCATAATATAAATAAGTTAATGTCGCAGGAAAAAAATAAGGAAAATTTACCTGTAGGTAATACTACAGAATTAGTTTTTTAGATTGCATAAGGCCGAAATCTGAATCCATGATAAATAGAGCAAAGAGGGATCCTGAGTTTTCAATTTTGGAGATGAATAAAAAAGATGTTTCATTTTTTTGCAGTTTTCGGTTTTTAGTTGCAACTACTTTCAGGGCAAAATTCTGAACTGAACTAGAAGTATTAAAGACATTTTCGTGGGCGAGGAGTCTTTTTTATTTAGATAACTATCTTAACACTATTTTTATTATTAAGCCATGAAAGATCTCGTTATCAGTTTTGAATATTTAACTTTTATGTCGGAGGTACAAAAGATCGAACTTATTTCACTTAGAAGACGTGACATGTTTAAGGGCGAAATTTGAATTATTAAAAATAGAGAAACGTCAACCCTTTGTTTTAGATTTTGGGCTCGACTGGATTTTCAGTTTTTGAAAAGATTCTGATTTTGAGATCAGTTTCGGTGCTCTGTGCGCGTAGGCACTAAAACTTTAAGGAAGGATTTGATCCTAATGTAATCCACAAAGGGAAAATTTGCAGTGGTGTTGCAGCTGCTGAAGCTTTCGCGGAATATTTCGCGTAAGTGTTTTCCAGACTGAAGCACCAAAATTAGACACCGAGAATGTAGCCCATCCAAGCAAGTGCAATAGTAGTAACTATATTAATATACAAAGTTTCACTGATGATGATATCAGCAAGGGAATAAACAAGCTAAAACTAAACAGCTCAATTGGTCCTGACATGTTCCTCCATGGTTTTTGAAACAGGGTAAGGACAGTGTCTAGCTCGGCCCCTTAGTCACATCTTCAACTTGTCATTAAGAACTGGAGTTTTAGTTGAGTTTAGAAGTCCGTCCCAGTGGAAACTGTAGCGCGTGACTCCTATACCGAAGTCTCTAAATAAATCATCTGCCGAAGAGTACCGCCCAATAGCAATATTATCTTCTGCAGCGAAAGTTTTCGAGAATGTCCTACACGATGGTATATACAGACAGGTGAGACCGCATCTTTGCAACAAGTCAACTCTAATCTTCTGACACTGTTGACTCTGTTTCCACTAGTCTCGATTGCAGGCGTTCGGTCGATGTCCTCTACTTTGATTTTCGAAAGGCGTTCGGCAGAGTCAATAATGACGTCTTGCCGTCGAAGCTTAGTGCAATAGGTTTTGCTCCGGGGCTACTGCGGCTTCTTGCGGATTATTTACGAGATCGACAGCAATTTGTCAGACTGGGTCTGTACGAGTCACATCCGTATCACACTGCTCATGAGTGAGTGAATGAGTGAGTTTTCAGGAGTTGCAGTGGTTTGGGAATAGTGCGGTGGGATTGCTCATGAGTGAGTCCCTATCTGTACGACCCGAACAGATGGGGCTCTCGCAGCTGGAACTACGGGTCCGGCTGTTTGGATCAGGGTACGCGGGGTCAGGTAGGCCCTCCACCATTGCAAGCGCAAAGTTGGGACCTGACATTGAGGTTGGACTCGCGGTGGTCTATGTGGTGGTTGCAGAGGAGTGGCATGTTGTCTGCTCGGCTATGTGTGGGTCGAGCGTCATTCCTCGCGCGCAACAAGTGTCTGAAGTTACCGGCCCAAGGCAAAGGGCCACCTGGTGGTCAGACGCGGGGTTCGTGAGTAACCCTCAAGCAAGTGAGCTCCTGTGAGCGAGCTGCATCTCCGGCACTTTCCTGGATAGAAAGTAGAGCCCACCCATTGGATTAGTTTTCCGGCAACCCAGCTGTAGGCATTGGGTAGATGCGATGATTTGTATTCGAGAGGTGAGCGTGCTTACAACTCCGGGACCATTCTGGAGAAATGGGAGCCAGCTTCTCTGGCGTCCTTAACGGGGATTGAATCCGCTAGCACCAACTGCGCTGGTGCCGGTGCTTGCACTAGTGCTGGCGTGCTGGGGTGCGTGTGGTGAGCGGCTTTATTGCTCCGGTACCATTCTGGACAAATGGTAGTGAGTAATCACGATGCGACTCACATTTTCTCTTGAGTACCAGGGGCGAGTGTTCTCGGAGGCGTGACCTACCGAAGATGATCCCAGACACCTTGCAAGGGGTTGCCTGGTATAGTGTGCCGCCTTATATAACGTAATGTTGGTGAAGGTGGCCACTATAGGAAATCTCAGTAGTTTGATTGGGTCATGCTCATGAGTGAGCCAAGGTTCAGTGCTCAGTCCTCTTCTTTTTTTCTGGTGGTAAATGACCTCCCTGACGTGATTAATAATGCAAATTGCCTCTTATATGCCGATGACTTGAAAATTTTCTACGAAATGAAATCTGAGCCTGATTGCCTGGCCCTCCAAACTGATACAGATTCAGTACATAGGTTGAGTTTAGATAACCAAATGGAGTTCAATACGTCAAAATGTTATGTGATGACCTTTGGCAGAATGCGGTGTCCATTACAATTCGTATATAAATTAGGTATTGATCCAACTGCGAGAACTGATGCCATGAAAGACTTGGGAGTCATTCGACCAGAAACTCACATTTCACAATGACATTACATCCACTGCCAAGGAGTCTTTTAGGCGCCTAGGTTTTGTTTTACGAAACTGTCGTGATTTCCACTGTCCCCATGTCATCAGGCTTGTTTCAGTGCATTGGTCCGTAATAAGCTTGAATCAAGAGCGTGCGTTTGGCATCATTTTGAAGCAATATACGCTAGCTTTAGAAAAAGTGCAAAAAGCTTTCCTAAGGTATATGTATAAACGTCTTTATGGCTATTACCCTTTTATGTATCCTTCAAATTTCCTGCTGGGTTGCCTGGGTTTCAATTCTCTAGAAGTTAGACGGTTGCGCGACCAGATGATTGTGGCATTCAAGATATTCAGGGGAATTATCGATGTTCCTGATCTACAAAACTGTATGTGTAGCTTGTATGTACCGGTCAACTACATTCGTGGTAAGAAACACCGGCTCTTGGCAGTTCCCACATGTCGTACGGTTGCCAGGTCCAAATCACCCATACCACGGACACTCTGCACTATTGCTCTTCTGGACCAAAACACGGATTTTGATATACACACATCAACTAAACACACACACAAATAAAATTGAGGTATTGTAGCCATGCAACGCCAACATCTGACGAGGGCGGAGATGTTACGAGCTGTGGGAATGCTGGAAGCTGGGTAATATTGGGTAATGCTATGGTAGCGTAATGTTGCTGAGGCCATAGGGACCCACCAAAATGTAATTTCAAGATTGTGGACACGCTATCGTGCCACAGGTGAAGTAGCGGAGAGGCACCGGGGGCCAAGTCGCATCACTACCCCCAGACAGAAATTACTGCGCGAGCTCAACCAAATGCAACGGCGACTCAATTGGTCCAAAGGCTGCGAGTGGAACACCAAGTGCTTGTGAGTGACCAAACTGTAAGAAGGCGACTGCATGAAAGCAATCTACGCTCTCGTAGACCACTCCGGGTCCCACCTTTACGGAGAGGCAATCGTGGACGACGATAAAAATGGGTTCGGAACCACGTGGACTGGGGCCGTGAGCAATGGTCCAATGTGCTGTTCACGGATGAATCCAGGTTCGGCTTCCATCCAGATTCACGAAGGACGCGTGTTTGGCAAGTTCCTGGACGATGGAGCCGTCTTCAGAACCCTCAGGAAGTTCACCCATACCAAGGAGGAACATTTATGGTTTGGGCAGGAATTCGTCTTGGAGGACGGACGGATCTCGTTTGGGTGCGGGGCAATATGACGGCAGAACGATACGTCCAACAGGTGCTGGGGCCCGTAATCTTGCCCCACAGAATACAAATGGGGCAAGATTTCCTGCTCATGCACGACAATGCCCGGGCACACACGGCGAGAACGGTAGCAGCTTGGTTACATACACACAATGTTAGGGCCTTAGACTGGCCTGCTCAATCGCCAGATCTAAATCCCATTGAGCATGCGTGGGATATGCTGCAAAGAAGAGCTTTGAAGGAAGTTCCTGAAAATCTGGCTACAGAAGATCAACTTTTTGCGCACCTCAGAAGGATATGGGACAATATTCCGCAGCAAGACATTGACAACCTTGTTCTGAGCATGCCGAATCGTTGCCGATGTGTTATGAACATCATGGGCGCTTTCTCAGACTACTAACTTCAAGTTTATAAACACAAATTAAATGATTTTCCTACTTTTTTCAGTTTTTACTCATAAATTAAAAGTTAATTCGTATATGAATTAACTTTTAATTTATGAGTAAAAACGTTTCCGTCTATGCTTCATTTTTTTTCCATAAAATCCTGAAATTTTAATCGAAGTACCTTAACCATTATTAAAAAAATTGGTAGAATATTAAATAACGTATCTTTAAAATATATACATGTCATATAAATAATTAACACATTGATAGTAATTCGCTTTTTTAAAAATATCCCTACACCGTGTTGATGTGTTTATTTCCGGCAGAGTGGAAGACCGTACTGTCTGAGTATATGAATTTTTGTGAGATGTGTGTGTAACTATGAGTGTAAAAGTCCCAGGCACCATTTCTTTTTTTATTTGTACTTGTTGACATTTAATTTAATTATTTAACATAAAAAAAATTAAAGTTTTATTTTATTTATCCTTTTATTGACATTTGAGTTTATTTTTGACATTTGTCTTGGATTCATTTTGTCATTTTTTTAATCAAAATTATTAGAAATTGTAGGTATTTGGTTTTAATTTTAATTTTTGCCTTTTTTGACATGTTTTTTGACATTTCTTATATTTTCTACGTCATTTTTAGTCAAATTATTTGAAATTTAATTTTATTGGTATTAATTTTTTATATGCATTAATTTTTATTTTGTTTTATTTCTTGTTTTACTAACGCTATTTATTTTTGATTGTTTGTAAATTGTACTTTATTTTGCATTAATTATTATTGTTATTTATACACATTGTGTTTGTAAAGTGTTGCAATAGTGTAATTGGCTCCGGCCGTTCTATTTCAATTTCAATAAATAAATAAATAACTACACGATCAACCTTTTAAAAACGCGTTCGGTTTCACCAGGAATATTCGCATGGCAACAACAATAATTAAAAAGCAATAAAGCTGCCGATAAAGATGAAACGCCTGGGAATAAGTCGAATAAATTCCGCAAAAGCCCTTCTACAAAAATAATCCTATTGAAATCAAATCACATTTAAATGGGATTGCGGTTTAAAAACCCCTAGTTAAATGAAACGTACGCATGTATCGTATCGCCCTCATTAATCTGGTATGAACAGGCTTGATCCATATCTAATTAGTTGGCGCCAGTGATTTCATTAAAGCTTTAATCTTAATTAGTATCTAGGACTGCAATGATAAAACTTGTGTGTAGGTACAGACGTGTCTCAGGGGAGGCGCTTTTTATTTATCAGTATATGTGTATGTATGTATGTTTGTTCCTATGAGCGTTCTCGAGACCAAACGCGTTGGCCGATTTTGATGATTCTTACGTCCATCGATTCGTTGAACCTTGCGGTTGCGAGTGTCACTGGAAAATATAAAAATGGCGGCTTTTGGGCGCCATATTGTGGGGAATGAATTTTTTTTTTTCTTCCAGCCCCATCTTGTGGGTTATCAAAATAAAGGGTTTTAAGAGGTGATTTCATAAATATGTAAAACTTATATGTTTAAATGTACCTAATTCGACAAAATAAGTTAAAATTTAATAAAGTTATTTCAAAAAATCAAGAAACCTGACTGCTTAAGAAGCGAACTAAAAAGACGTAAACAAGAAAAAACATGCTGTGCAGTCGGAGGATTCATATTCGCGAGCTGGCTGACGAAAACCAGATTCACTTCTGAAGCAGTCGGGTCTTTATTTTTCAGTCTCCTCAGGCATGTACCCTAGCAGGCGTTGCACAGAGGAGGTTTCGGGGTGGTCTGTTGAGAGGTCACGGGGCTTCTTCTACGTGGTGATGGTGATCACCGGGTGGTTTTAGTGACGAAAAATCCCACATTAAACACAATTTGTCGATATATTTGTTAGTAAAATAAAAGTAATAATAAGACTATTCTAATATTACTTATCACCATCAGAATATGAATCATTTCAGGTTCAGGTGAAACGTCCACTTCAGCAGTGGACGTTTCAGATGACAATGGCTCCCAAGTGTCTCGTTCTAAGGAGCGAAATTGATTTGTTTGTTTGTTCGAGGTAATATCTGGAAGAATCCTCATTCCATACGGGATAGCCCTTCACTAGGGATATTCAGGAGAAGAATTAAGGACATTTCCTGTCAACATGACGCAATAAATATGTATGTATTTTAGATATATGTGTGTATTATGTTTATGCATTATGTGCTGTACACGTATTTGTGTAGTGTATTTAGTTAGTAAGATTTCAAATGTTTTTAATATTTGTTGTGCACTTTTGTTAACTGTCCTAATTTTGTAAATCTCTCTTTAGCACTGAGGTTTGCTGTCAGAGAACCCAATTATGGGTTAAGCTCGCCTGTGTACATAAGTTTTCCTTTTGTATTTTTAAATGTATATTTTGTGTACAATAAAGAATATGAAGAAATGCTCCGATTTGTAAAGTATTTTTATTGATAGAAAGTGGAGCTACCGCTGAGAAGGTACTTTATCCCAGAAAACTCTACAGATCTTGTGGGCTGTAAGGTCACGGGAGCGTAGTCGCGTAGGTATAAGTATTCGTTTTTTACCCGACTGCGGGAGGGTAATGTTTTTCGAGCGTTTGTATGTAAGTATGTAAAGGCGGAGGTAAACAAAAAATATAGAAAAACCGATCAAAACTTCGTTTGTCACCGCTGGCAGCACCTCATAATATTTAATGTATAAATTATATCTAGTACTTGTTTTTCTCTTTTCAGTTAATTTATTTTTAGCAGTCGGGTTTTTTGTTTTTTTTTTTTTTTTTAATTTATCTTATTTGACAAGGAAAGGGGCAATTCATTAAATAAATTATTTAAAGTATATTACTTTTGTAATATTGAGCTATCAGACATTTTCTAGTTGTTTCTATTTCATAATCAAACTGTAACATGAATAGTGTGCTACAACCTACTACTAATATAAACATGAAAGTTTGTAAGGATGGATGGATAGATGTTAGTTACTCTTTCACGCAAAAACTACTGAACGGATTTTGAAAAAAACAATACGGGAATGTAGGTACCTTATACGTACATCAGAATAACACATGTGCTATTATTTATAAAGATATTGGGCGAAGTACTAATACAACGCGGGTGGAGCCGCGGTTGGCAGCCAGTCTTTCATAAAAGTACCTCACTGAAACCTCTTCCAGAACGATCTAGACACAAAACACTAACTTACAAAGTTTAATTTGGCCACCTGTGCACAACACTGAATTAACCTTCAACTACTGTATAACCTTATAAATCGCTGGATTGAACCCCAAGTCGCGCGCAGAGCTGCATACATTTTAGTTAGCGAATTAATTAAGTGCACACAGGTTGATGGAGTGACGTACACGAACACTGACGCTAAAACGAACGTTACCTTGGCGTTAGGAGCACTATAAATCGTTGGTGTAAAATAGTTAGGTAGGTAAATTACATTTAGGTACAATGTAACATTATAACATAATTACCTACCTTATGGTTATATGACCATAATGAACCTGATTTATCAAAAAAATTGTAGACACTTAAATCTTCTATGGAGAATTTGAATTAAGAATCTGTTAATCACCAATGTCTAACTTATCATTTTATTAGTTTTTACAAGCTTTTATTTAACTTACAATGTATGTATATGTATATATGTATGTAAGTGTGTTCGGGTCAAATCTTGCAACTGAATTTTAAAGCAGTTGTCCTCCACCGATTAAGATGAAATTTTTCATACACGTTTAGTTTGGATGACAATGCATGATTAGCTGAGTGACGTTATTCTAAATCCAATATGACGGACGGCCCAAGATGGCGGACTAGTTATTTTTTGTGCACTGCCATGATATGGGTAACAAATGAAAGGGTTCGCTGAGAGGAATACAAAAAAAGCTTGTTTTAAAAAAACATTTTTGATGAATAATTTATTTATAATATTATAAATAATGCTGTTTATCTATTAGGTACATAAAAACCCTATAATGTTTACCTATTTATTCAAACCTTACTCATTTTAAATGTTATTGTTTATTAAGTGTACATCATCACATCATCAGCCTTTTAAAGTTCCCACTGCTGAGACACAGACATCCTCTCATAGAGGGTGTGGGCTATAATACACCACGCGGGCCCAGTGCGGATTGGTAGATGTCACACGTCTTTGAATTTTTGGTTCTAGGACATGCCGGTTTCCTCACGATGTTTTCCTTCACCGTTTTGAGAGCAGTGGTGATGAAATAAATTACACAAAGTAAAGCGGCTGCTCGGGTTCGAACCCACGACCTACAACTCGTAAGTCGGGACCGTAACCACTGGGAGTCGGGACCGTAACCACTGGGCGAATTAAGTGTACACACTAAATTAATAATTACTACCTTTACTCGTCAGAATTTATAGGTGCAGTAAATTTTCATTGAAAATATTCGTGACAAATGATAAAGCGCAGCAAAAAGTTTTGAACAAATATAGTAGATTATTGCATCGAGCACAAAGTAATTTATTATTGCACCGAGTGCCTGATTTAGCAGGCATCGCAATCTAACAGGCACGAGGGCAATATAAATTACTTAAGGCGAGGTGCATAATCTGCTTTTCTTTCAACTATTACATATAGGAATAGTAGATAAAAGAAACTCATATCAAACAGTTAAAATAGAAGTTTATTTATTGAAATTAAAAGATTTTCTATAACACTGTCGGCTTCATTTAGAATGTTTTCCGGAGTTAATGTGTCGCTAGATGATTCTATTTTAATTCGAAGGCGAAGCACTCAAAATCAGATAGTATCACACTTTATCGTTTCCAAAAATATTGTCAAGCAAAATTAACAAAGTTCCCGCCAAATCACTTTTTCAAATGTCTTTCATTTTTAAATCAGAGCTAGCAGCAATCATTTTTTTAAATATGGAACAAGTAGGATAGAAACGAATAATACGTACATAAAAAAAAAGTATTGATATCGGCTGGCTGAATAGAGCTAATCCATTGAGATTGGCACCTTTTGGTGCGATTAAAAAATAAACTGTGCAATAATGAAATTTCATACATTTTTATTGCTCTAGAGCATTAAAGACTCGCTTTGTACTGAGTTTTTAGTGTGATTGTGATGAAATGAAAGCATAGTTGGAAGAAAAAATATTAATTTGATCTTTTACTGAACATTCATCATCACCACCATCAGCCTTTTAATGTTCCCACTGCTGGGACACAGCCTCCTCTCTGTGAGAGACGGACAGTAAACCACCACAGAGTGGGCATTAAACCACCACACGGGCCCAATGCGGGTTGGTGGGTGTCTTCGAATGTTTTGTTCTAGGACATGCCATTTAATTGTATTACTTTTGTTAATGTTTTTTTTTTACAATCTGACAAATACAATAGGTTTAGCTAGCTGTAGAAATAGGTAGGTAAGTACCTAAATGTGGTGTGTCAGATATTACGCGACTGCCGAAGGAGGCTTATGTTTATACGTAGGTATAAACTTGGCTTCGTTCCTTCGTTTGTACGGCCCGTTTAATGGATTTTATGAGGTGATTATTGCATTACCAAAGGCTAACAACCGTTGTTTATGGCTTTACCCAATACCTATAAATACAGTTAATGTAAATATTCAGAACAACCACCACTCAGTACTAATGGGCTAACAAGATGATGGCAAACACTTCTAGCTCTGTTAGGTGCAACAAAGTAACTGCAACTTCCTAACTAGTTTGCTTCAAACGACTCTACTTAGGACTGGCTACCTTAATAATCCCACACGCCCCATATGTTTCTTTGATTACTATTGTAATTGCACTAGTTGGTAGTTGGGCCATTCTACTTTTCCAGGCATAATTTGCATGTACTGAAAATAATCTGCGTTACGAAAGAAGAACGAATCTGGTATAAAAAAAGTATACAATGTGAGCCTCCTCTAATTCCCTGGTTGTCCGGGTCAAAACTGAAACGAAGTCAAATTATTGCGGCGGCGGCGCCTCGTTTGCGGTCAGGACATATTCCACTTGACAACTTTGCCTATCTCAAGCATAAATTCGGACTCCCCTAAATTGTCGGTAATGGATGTTGCAATGTTCCATGCTATTTTAGCTACACCAACATCTGAAGCAGCAAAAATATTATATACTTTTCTGTTAGATAAGAAATTAGATTAAGATTTGTTCTATTTATTATGATTAGTTTAGGAAGTAAGTTATATCTGTAAAAGCACAATGGGATTGACATCGTCACATTTGTGTACAAAAATCCCTTAAATAAATGAGACGACAAAAAAAAAAAAGAAGAACGACGTTGTTACCTTATCTTTTGATTAAATTAATTTATTAATTCGTAACTTATACGACAACATGTTCATCTAAATAAATTATATGGAGTAATGTGTAATCTCAGTAAAGTTATAACGTTGTGTAAGCAATTGTTTTGGTGATTTTAGCATTTTAAAGAAAAAAGAAAGAAAGAAAATAAAATTATATGTGTATTTTGACGCCATTCGATGAAGAAAGATAACGCTCCTTCTTTCGACCAATCAAAAAGGAAATAGTTCAATAAGTTAATTCAAAATACTCTTGCCATATAATGCGTACCTCAAATGTAGCCTACATTTTAACTACTTTATTATACATTTATATTGTTTCCCTGTACAAATATATTTTTGACTTACCTATTAATGTTAACTTTTTCATAAAAGTAAATAATTTAAAGAAAATTTGTTATAACTGTGTCGTACAACTTAGGAACAAGTTTTCGTCCGTCGAAAAGTAGAATGACCCAAC
Source organism: Orthosia cruda (assembly GCA_964057195.1). NCBI lineage: Eukaryota > Metazoa > Arthropoda > Insecta > Lepidoptera > Noctuidae > Orthosia > Orthosia cruda. The sequence continues at coordinate 32,285,692 of OZ059832.1, forward strand.
TGCTAACTGTCCTTGCAAGCCAACTTACTAAGAAGTCTTAATAAGACCGCCCCTTATTTTTAAGCACCTCATAACGAACCCAGATATAGCACTGGCATGATGAAAAAAAAACCAGCCAAGTGCGAGTTGGACTCGCACACCGAGGGTTCCGTTCAAACAGCTACATTCACCAAAAAAATTAAGAACATTGAAAACACTGAACATTGCTTTTAACGAAAAAATAAACTGGATCGAGGGACAAAATTTACTTTGCCGTTGGATAATTGTTGTCCTCATACATCGACATAGGTAGCGGTCAGTAAACCTAGCAAATCACAACTAACCACGCACAACGAACCAAATCGGAGTCTAAGAGCGGAAACGGAGTCCCTACCACTACCAATACTGCAAACCAGTAAATAATCTTTTTCAGGGTTCTGTTAGAAGCTTGATTGTTCACATATCATAGAGATTACAGATTTGAGTATTTGATATTAATTTCAACTTGATACCTTCACGCGTTCTTGAGAAAAAGGTCTTGACAGATGAATAACAGACATACAACGAAGCGATCCTATAAGGGTTTATTTTTGACTTTCGAGGAACGGAACTACAAAAAAGCAAAAAGAAACCTTTTTAATGACCTTTTAAAAGAGTCGCCTAATTAAAAGTTTCTATACAACCCGCGATTCTTATCTGCAGAGTTTTTAATTTGCAAAATATAATTATTGCATTAGTCAAATAAATAGTAAAGAAGTTATATGACGTGTCTAGTGGATTTACAGTGCGTTAAAAGTTCAAGCTTTTAGTATCTTTTAAAATTGCTAATTAAAATCTAGTATTTATGAATGGAATGCTTCAACTTGATACTAGGTCTCTGGGGTAAAGGAATTTACAACGAATTTTTTACTACGTAGTACCTCCTCATATTTAATACTCTGTGTTGTAGTTTTGCAGTCATTCAACTCTGAACCATTGAGTTAAATGTACTACGTACTAGAGGAGACTCCTCAACTCAATTGTTTGTAACACGCGTTAGAGCACGCGTACCCCAACTCATTTATTCTGTGGCAAGCGCTCGCTGCAACGTGACACGTTTGAGTACCAAGTTTTGTTTCTTATAAAATGCCTTCGTGTGTATTGAGATACTGTTCAAACAACTCGAGAAATATAAATAAAAATCAAGGAATGAGTTTTCAACAGTAAGTTAAAAACACGCTTAATTTAATTATATTTTATCAATTTATTGTATCTCATGACATCGCGTCACCGCGGAGGCGGGAGGGCGGCCATGTTTGTGTAAATGTCAAAGAGTAAGAAAAAGTTCATCTTCGCGCATCCATTGTTTAACTGTGAGAACACACCCCCCCCCCCCCCCCTGCTTGCCCCGCTGTCGCCGAATTACGCGCAATCTTTTGTTTGAAATGGCTTCTCTAGTATATTTAACTCAATGCTCTGAACCCTAAATTCAGCGGTTTTGCTTTATTAATTAAGTTCGGAGTAATTTTAGCGACGGTTTTACGGTATGGTCTCGAAACTTGTTGCAGTGACACATTTAATATTCTGATTATGGGCCATTTTGCTCTCAGGGTACTTCCCTATATTTCTGGCTTAAGTAGTTATGTTACATTTTAATCAAGTTCATGTTGAGGAACAGACAACGGACATTTAGCGGATGGATTTAGCAACGCTTACTTAGACTTACGTTAGAGCTTACTATAATAATAAAAACAACATCACGCATGAAGTCTAGCAGTGGTGTATCTGCCACGTTTTGCCACTTATTTTTAAGAGCCATGTAGCCTACAATAATATCGTCAGCATCATCGTCTACTATTGAATTTAGATCTTCCCCAGGTGTCGCCACCAATACAAAAATATAATTACTGACTTTACGAATTATCAGACACATCATTTTACCAAGCAATTCTGATCCTATAACAAGAACAAATATTTTAATTAGCAATTTTGCCCCTCTATCAAGTAACACCTTCATATTTTCCCCCTCCATACCAAGTTTATCCACACTCGAGCCAACCACCACAACCGTGTTCACACGTGATTGTGCGCCAAGTGCTGACACCGGAACCTTTCAGGTAAATGACATGTAATCCAACAATAACTCCCAGCTTTAAACTAAAGAAAACAAGAGGCTCAACCAGACGGTGCGTGAGGGAGAAACGAGGGGGGAGGGCACAGAAACGTAACATTCAGAAGGTTCACTTTATGTAAGACTATTTCGAGCGTAAGGAAAAACACATAAGGCCCTACGCCCTAGCGTGGCGATAGCGATTGTCGAAAAGGCAAAATTGAACGGGATTGACAAGCGATATCGAAGAATCACGTGGTCAATCCCTTACATTTTGACACTTCGACTAGCGCCTTCGATTACATCGAATGCCACTAGTTTAGAGCCGATGGTCATGTATAGATACAAGAAATATTCTAATGAAGATTGAAGCTTTCTAGAGAAGCGAACGGTACTGGGGCTCTACGTCTCATGCAAAGGCGATGGAAGTAATGCCAAAATATAACATGTTCGGGATTGATTACGTGATTCCTTATTCATTCATTCATGGCATTCCCATACATTTTTCCAATCGCTATCGCGACGCTTTCGTTGGTAGAATGACACTTAACACAGACACAGAACTCTCTAGTCAAAATTGCATGTGTTTTAGTTGAAGCGTTTGATTGAATGAATGTTGATTGAGCAATATTGTGAACTCATGATGGCCGAAAAATTATGATTCTTTGATACCCTACACCCTATATTGTGACAGTTTCTATCAATCTGAGATTCTAAGTTAAGAAGGTCATTGAATAGGGTTGATAAATCATTTAAGAGCTGAACATGATGATGTGGGTTTTTCACAGGGTTATGGCAAACATTGTCAGTCTTATTACAAAAAGCGGTTTAACTAAAAACCCAGGTTTAAATCTCTATAAACTGTGGTTTACACAAAAATAATATTACAAACAATGGTTTAGCGATAAACCATAGACCAAATCATGGTCTAACGCTAAACCTCGGCGGCCCCTAGTTTAACGATGGTCTAAGTCGTATCTGTCAAAGTTTATCTTTTAGGTTATAGCATCTTTTTTAATGTGTTGTGTTGTTTATACCCGAAAATGGATATTAACATGGTTGATTTAATTAATATTGCGGATATTACTTGTTCCTCGGTAGGTACTCCAATACTCAGATCGTTTTTTTTTTGTTGGTCCATCACAATATATTATTATATATATTATTAACAAAGAGGCAATTGTTCTATTAGAGACTTCGATAACTTAAAAATTCCAAAACTTAATGAACTTTGTTCAGCTTGCGATGGTTTTGTTTAATGTTATGGTTTCTTAAAACGCGCGAGAATGTTACGTTTCGTTACACGTCCGTAGATGTATTGTTAGTAATTAGAACGAATTTAAGTAATTTTCTTAAATCTAAACAAAACTTCAATCGATAATTAACAAATGTTTATATCCATGCAAAATAACAAAGTCTCAATAATTTTAACACTCCTAAACATCATTTAATCCTTATCCATATTATCAAAACGTTTTCTTTTCTGGGCAAACGGAACATTGCAATAGAATGATATTATGGTGAACGAATGATATTTTTATAAATCTGTGGTTGATGTATAGACAATGGTTCAAATGACGGTACTAAGAAGACCACGGTTTTTTTGAGTTTTGTAATACGAACAAATTTAGACCATGGTTTTGCAGATAAGCCTGGACTTGATAGTACAGGTTTAAACCAAGGTTTATTTCGTTTTTTGTAATAAGACTGTGTAAGTTTTATAATAAATCGTAAGATTTCAAACTCTTTGTCACGGACATAGTGAACGATTGAATTTGGATAGATTTGATTGAATTTGAAATTACAAATACAGTTACAATATGTACAAACAAATCACAAAAATACGTCAAACAAAATTGCACAATTATTCGTATATCGTATATCGAGATTTTATAACTTCACGAGGTTTATTACAAACTTACAGGTGCCTGCAATAATGCGGTGACATAAACGAAGCGCGTGCATGTTTTTTTGATCTTCCTTAGCCGCTTTGAGCGATTTTTGGATTCGCGTCAGTGACATGCTAAAATAGTAGCGTCATCAGCACACCAATGTGACGTGTGATGGAATAAGTATGTTTTTAAAACACAGTTATTCCAAAGTTATACTTCTATCGGCAGTCCGCATAACTGCTCATTTTTTTGTGAACCTTCTGATACATACCCACCTCGTCCCCGCGACAGGTCATGTCAATATTTAGCCGCTGCGCGTGCGTCGTTCTCCGGAACAGCACCTGATCACACACGCGCCGCACACGGAATATTATCTTACGATATGCATGCACCACTGTAAGATTATGTTTTAAAAGCTTCGATGCCAGTGTGAATGTTTTGTGCATGTATTTTAATGTACTTGATTTTGTTGAAGTGGAGGCTTTGCGGAAGTTCGTGTACTTTTATTTTATCAAGGAAAGTGTAGGATTGATTTCTGGACATATTAAGGCATGACTTAATACATTTTTGTTTTTATTAACCGATTTCAAAAAGGAGGAGGTTTCCAATTCGGATGTATGTTTTTGTATGTTTGTTACTCGATTACTCCGCCAATTATGAACCGATTTTGATGATTCTTTTTTTATTTGTAAGCTAGTGTTTCTCATGTGGTACCAGATCTGATGAGTTATTAAGATTAAGCTGTTTTTAAGTTATCCTTAATAATGCGTATTTTCATGGTAACATCGAGGTCCCAAAACTAAAAAGAGAAAAAGTCGGTACTAAAAATCTTTTAACAAAATAAATTAACTGACTTCGAAACAAAACACTGCAAAGCGAAAAATAGCTTTCATTTCGGGAGTCGGTGTCTTTGGTACCTATTATTTTTTCGTTTTTGACACCGACCACTACACTTAATTTGTTTTTGTTAGTGTAGGTAAAACGAGGCAATAGCAGCCCGGAGTCTCGACTTGTGTCCGGTTGACAAAGACCTTATACTTCTTACTACTAGACTGTGCACTATGGCGCAAAAACCGGTCCGAGCGAGAGGGCTCCCTTTGGTAGTGTGTCTCTTTCTAATGAGGTGACCATGACCAAATAGAACATGGGACATATTGATTGTAAAAACGATAGTTGAAGTATTCCGATATGTACCGTTGATGCTACCTAACTGCGCTACCTAAACCTACCTAATTTATAGTTCATAAAAAAAGGTGTTTATATTTTTTAGTATCTTCATCACTAACCGTATGGTGTCGGGCGTAAAGAATTTCACCATCCCATGTTTGCCCATGGGTGTCGTAAGAGGCGACTAAGGAAAAAACCAGAGAATGCGCAGCAGCGTTCTCTGTGCACTTGTAACAACCATACTGCGATCGCCAACCCGCCTGCAAAGCACTCCCCATGAATAGCACAAATAAAACATAGCCCCTATTGCCTGGCAGCCTGTACCCTCGACTACGGTAGCGGTCGAAGTTACGGTATGGCAAGGGGAGCTAAGAATCTCCGGACGAGATCCGGCTACCCCAACAAATACCGACGACTGGACCTGGCAACGTCACGCACACACTCCGGACCGACGAAATAATCACCGAACTCGAAGAGGAATTGAGCAGTTTATGATGGAGTATTAAAGCGTTATCTGAAGTTTGAAGAGAGGGGGAGGACTCAATAATCCTCAAATCCCAAGTCTCTTCAAGTTTCATTCTTCAAGACCATCGTATAGATTGGAACAAAAAGCTCTCTCTGATCCTACTCTCAAGCTCATGAAGGAGAGGCGTTAGATGACCCTGCAGTCGCCTGACAGTGTTTTGAAATACCGGCAGCTAAATATACCTCAAAGGATCTCTATGATTTCACATATTATTGTCCAGTTGCGTAGACAGTTGAGAAATAAAACTACACCAATTATATTCCACTAGGAATCAATTTGCAAATAATATTAACAGCCGCTGAATTTCACTCGAACAAAGTCCGCCAAAAAATCCGCAAACGACCATCCTACATTTAGTATTACCAGGCCCAAACATTTAAAAGTACTACTCTTACTCAGTATTAATGTTTTTTTTTTAAATACAACGAATTGATTAAATATAGGAACTGTAGAAATATTATATACTTTTCTAGAAATATTTAAATACGTGTCAAAGTCTATGAATTGTTCGTTTTGGTATAACATAAAAAGAAAATATAAAATTTTCTACTATTTCTACCAAACCCAATGATTAGTTGAGCTAGCAAGAGGTCAGACAAGGACACACTACCAGCGGAAACCCTCTCGCCAGGACCGCTTTTGGTTAGCTACCGCTTATAAGGAAATAGCTAACCTAGGTGTATGACAACAGATTTCATTTTAGCTTAACATTTTTTTTTGGTACACAGTCTAGTAGTAAGAAATACGTATAAAGTCTTTGCCGGTTGATGGCTATATGCTCGCCCGCCACTGACCTCTAATAGACAAGTACGCTTGACTAAACATACTATATGAAATGACAGTTGATTTTTGTGCTAATTCAAAGCGCCCCGCTCGAGCGTCTCAGGAACTAAAATTGACACATTTAGAGATAGGTTAATACCGATATTTCTCAAGATAAGGTAATACTAATATATTCGCCTGGAAATATTTTAATATTGTAACTAATAAACACATCAACACGGTCTAGGGATATTTTAAAAGAATCGAATTACTATCAATGTGTTAATTATTTATATGACATGTATATATTTAAAAGATACGTTATTTAATATTCTACCATTTTTTAATAATGGTTATGGTACTTCGATTAAAATTTCAGGATTTTATGGAAAAAAAATGAAGCATAGACGGAAACCGTAGGTATATGAATTAACTTTTAATTTATGAGTGAAAACTGAAAAAATAGAAAAATCATTTAATTTGTGTTTATAAACTTGAAGTTAGTTGTCTGAGAAAGCGCCCATGATGGTCGTAACACATCGGCAACGATTCGGCATGCTCAGAACAAGGTTGTCAATGTCTTGCTGCGGAATATTGTCCCATGTCCTTCTGAGGTGCGCAAAAAGTTGATCTTCTGTAGCCAGATTTTCAGGAACTTCCTTCAGATCTCTTCTTTGCAGCATATCCCACGCATGCTCAATGGGATTTAGATCTGGCGATTGAGCAGGCCAGTCTAAGGCCCTAACATTGTGTGTATGTAACCAAGCTGCTACCGTTCTCGCCGTGTGTGCCCGGGCATTGTCGTGCATGAGCAGGAAATCTTGCCCCATTTGTGTTCTGTGGGGCAAGATTACGGGCCCAAGCACCTGTTGGACGTATCGTTCTGCCGTCATATTGCCCCGCACCCAAACAAGATCCGTCCGTCCTCCAAGACGAATTCCTGCCCAAACCATAATTGTTCCTCCTTGGTATGGGTGAACTTCCTGAGGGTTCTGAAGACGGCTCCATAGTCCAGGAACTCGCCAAACACGCGTCCTTAGTGAATCTGGATGGAAGCCGAACCTGGATTCATCCGTGAACAGCACATTGGACCATTGCTCAGGGCCCCAGTCCACGTGGTTCCGAACCCATTCTAATCGTCGTCCACGATTGCCTCTCCGTAAAGGTGGGACCCGGAGTGGTCTACGAGAGCGTAGATTGCTTTCATGCAGTCGCCTTCTTACAGTTTGGTCACTCACAAGCACTTGGTGTCCCACTCGCAGCCTTTGGACCAATTGAATCGCCGTTGCATTTGGTTGAGCTCGCGCAGTAATTTGCAAAAATCGTTCTTGTCTGGGGGTAGTGATGCGAACTGGCCCCCGGTGCCTCTCCGCTACTTCACCTGTGGCACGATAGCGTGTCCACAATCTTGAAATTACATTTTGGTGGGTCCCTATGGCCTCAGCAACATTACGCTGAACAGACCCAGCTTCCAGCATTCCCACAGCTCGTAACATCTCCGCCCTCGTCAAATGTTGGCGTTGCATGGCTACAATACCTCAATTTTAACTTTATCTTTCGTTTAAAAATGAAAAAAAAACTGTAACTAAACGTAATTCGTATTGCTTTCTAAATTTCGCACAAATGAAAATTCCCTCTCCTACACATCAAGACATTTTTATGCCACCGAAACAAAAGAATTTTCAAAAATTTGGATTTGGAATTAGTCTGAGATAAATTACAAACAAATCGGTGTATAAAAGATTCCAATGCGGCCAGTACTTTTCGAGTTATTTAATTGAGTATGAAATATCCCTAGACCGTGTTGATATGTGTATATCAGTATTAGTGATATTTTTAAATTACACTAATATCAAAATAGTAGACTTGGCAAGGTGTATCACTCATCTACTGTATTGGTGTATCACTCATCTACTGTATTGACTTCTCGTAGTATGTAACCAGTAACAATATGATCAAAAGCAATGTGTAATACTAAATTCTGGAATCATCATCACGACCATCGACAGCCCGACTTCGCCCAATGCTGAACACATGCCTCTCTCTTTTTGTACCAATCACCACGTTCCTGTGCCTGGAATTAATTCTACAGAGACAGGATCTCAGCCATGAGAGCGAGAAATACGTCCGTCGTAAATTATGATCCATCTCATTTGTACGCAAATATTAGTATGAATGATGTTACTTTCACGAATCCGATGAGCACCAACCGAGTGTATTCGAACTATTGTAAGTATTAACTAACTAGTGTACTTGAGCGAGAAGATACTTGCTCAAATTTGTTGTTAGCCATCCCCATATTTAAATCTCACTGATCTGACAGTAAAGCGCTATAGCTTTACTAGCACGCTATCCACTAGTTTATAGCTTGCAATCTGACTGAAAATATTTTTCAGTTAATCTTTACAGCAATTATTCTATCACTTAAAAATGAATCTTATTAAAAATAACTGAGATTTTTTTTCTCTTACATAAAAAATAGTACATTATGGTACAAGTGTGTAATGTTGGTGATTACCGCTGAGGCGCCATTGAGACCCGAGCCGTTAGGTGAGTGTCTTAAGAGAGCCGAGGACGGTAATCATCAATACACTCGTGTATCATACGACGTTTTTCAACACACTTTTGAAGAAAATAATACAAAAAAATCATTTTCAACAGTGAAAACGAGTTGTGAAAATTTTTCGCAATGGCGGAAAAAAATTATCAGTTTTCCTATGCGCGCGCATCTAACAATGGTGATCGGCCATAGACTAAAATAATGAGGTTTCTTTTTTTTGGTTTTTCGCGGACGGCGTTTTAGCCACGTACGTAGTTTTCTTTATTACAGTTGAAAACAAAAGTTATATTTGAGTGAAAGTTTTATTTATTAAACACGTACAAGTTGAAATTATCTATTTAAATACGAAGTTGCATGAAATGAGCAAGCAATAGGTACATTAATTTATTTGTACTATTGAGCACGGTCTTTTTGTATCGAAACTTTTTTTAAGAACAAAGCAACTTAACCAATAAATAAAAAAAATAAAAACTCTATAACTCACTTGTGAGTAATAGCAAAGAAAAAGTCACAGTTTGATTATAGGTGTCATTATCTGCCTAATTGCGGTGAAATTAGAGCCACTTTATGAGCAAGTGTGTTCAAAAAGTATTTTTCAATACAGTCGTTTCAATGGCGTACTTTCAGAGGCTATCACTATGATTCGAAAATTAAATCTTTTGCATAGGCATCTTTCTGTTACGCGGTCGTGACTTTTGTTTACGAGCTCGATCATTAGTTTTGCAATTAAGTTTTAAATTTTAAGTCAATTTAAAAAAGTTTAGTAGCAAGGAGTTTTTATACATAGAATAAAATAGGTTGTATTTAATACGAGGAAAAATGAATGATTCTGTACGTTTTAGCATTGAATTCTCAAAAGTCTTATAAATGGTTGTTAAATATATTTAATTACCAGTTTCAATTCAATTATTTTCACATCAACATTTGTCAAAAATCGAAGAGGCTGTTTTCGTTTTAAAAAAATAATGTCCAGTTGCAAAAACGCGCCATTTTCTGTAAATATTATTTTTTTGTGAATAAACAAATCTAATTCTTTGATTTGTTTTTATTATTTTCCACAACTGTATTGAAAAACGTCGTGTGATACACGGGTGTGTAGGTTATTGCAAACTCTTGTCAATAAAAACCCTCCCCTTCGGCTCGGGCTTGTTAATGACAGCACAATGTACTATTTTATCACATCCATTCCAAAAGAGCTAGTTTATTGCTGGTAAACAGGGACCAAAATAGCTCATTAACCCCTTAGGGACCAAAATAGATTTGAATTTGGAATGTGGATATTGTTAGTAAATATTCCGATCAGCAAAGAGGTGAATCACAAACCATGCAGGAACAATGTAATGAATTTGTGGCTGGCTGAAAAACTTCGAGTACACCGAATAAAAAAATATTAATGGAAAGTAAACAACGCGCGAAATTAAATGCATGCTGCCTTAGTTCGTATTTGTTTCAAATTCAGATTTTAGAATGATATAAAATGAGCGATAATCAAGTTTCTCAAAAACTACATTCTGAGACACCGTTTTCTGAGACTATTTCTAATTCCCAAGCTGTAAAGAAATCTACAACTATAACGGATGGTACTAATAAAATTGTTACGATGCACTTCCATAACTGTTCAAATATGAACATTCGCCTCTAATTATTTTGTTTCATGTCTTATGGTTCTTCACATCATCAGCCTTTTTTTTTTTAAAGTTCCTACTGCTGGGACACAGGCCTCCTCTCATAGAGAGAGTGGGCTATAATCCACCACGCGGGCCCAGTGCGGATTGGTTATGGTTCTTAATTTTATGTAAATAAATAAACATAACGTTCTTGTTTTTAAGTTGCACTTACTTATTTTCTCATAGAGGGTAATAAAAAGTAGAGTGTTCACCTCGGGAGCAACACTGTTTCAAGCTCGAGTGGCGTACTTTGAATAGTTTGAATCCCTCGCTGCATTCAGGATTCAAAAAACACTCTCGCCTTTAAAATAGTTGTTTGCTCCCTAGGTAAACAATCTACTATTTTTTACCGAAGGCTTTGACCCATCTCTAATATTAGTTCCATGGACGCTCACGTTAATTCACGATGCTATCAGCGCCAAAATGGCGAAAATCAAATGTCTTCATTTTGTCATCGATAGTATGAAGTCCAGCGTACTTGTATGTTAGAGGTCAGTGTCGCCCGCTCTTACATGGAATTTAAAGTTAAGGTTGCCCTAGTCAGTAACTCTTACATACAAACGTAGTCTGGCGATTACTTTACTGTTTGACGGTGTACGCTCAAAATAAAAAATGATATCAATTTGTCTCATCATTATCTAGCCCTGTATATACACTAATTTCAACGCATCTTTGGGCGGAAATAAATACCATAAAAAATATTTTAAACAATTACATTCAGTAGTTTTTAGGGTTCCGTACCCAAAGGGTAAAAACGGGACCCTATTACTAAGACTCCGAGTTCCGTCTGTCTGTCTGTCTGTCACCAGGCTGTATCTTATGAACCAAGATAGCTAGACAGTTGAAATGTTCACAGATGATGTATTTCTGTTGCCAATATAACAACAAATACTAAAAACAGAATAAAATTAATATTTAAGTGAGGCTCCCATGCAATAAACGTGATTTTTTGCCGTTTTGTACGATAATGGTACGGAACCCTACGTGCGCGAGTCTGAATCGCACGTGGCCGGTTTTTCATGATACTCATAATCCCAAAGGTCTATTTATAAAATTTCGCGCGCTCCTTTTCGTTCTAAATCATCATTAATTTATGATTTTATACAATGAGTGTGTATTGGTACGCGCACTATATAGCTTCTTATTCCCTATCTGTACGACCCGAACAGATGGGGCTCGCAGCTGGAACTACGGGTCTGGCTGTTTGGATAAGGGTACGCGGGGTCAGGTAGGCCCTCCACCATTGCAAGCGCAAAGGTGGAACCTGATATTGGTGTTGGACTCGCGGTGGTCTATGTGGTGGTTGCAGAGGAGTGGCAAGTTGTCTGCTCGGCTACATGTGGGTCGAGCGTCATTCCTCGCGCGCAACAAGTGTCTGAAGTTACCGGCCTAAGGCAAAGGGCCACCTGGTGGTCAGACGCGGGTTTCGTGAGTAACCCTCAAGCAAGTGAGCTCCTGTGAGCGAGCTGCATCTCCGGCACTTTCCTGGATAGAAAGTAGAGGACTACCCGTTGGATTAGTTTTCCGGCAACCCAGCTGTAGGCATTGGGTAGGTGCGTTAATTCGTATTCGAGAGGTGAGCGTGCTTACAGCTCCGGGACCATTCTGGAGAAATGGGAGCTAGCTTCTCTAGCGTCCCTAACGGGGATTGAATCCGCTAGCACCAACAAAGTGCGCTGGTGCCGGTGCTTGCGCTAGTGCTGGCGTGCTGGGGTGCGTGTTGTGAGCGGCTTTACAGCTCCGGTACCATTGGATTCGATACCTGGACAAATGGTAGTGAGTAATCACGATGTGACTCACATTTTCTCTTGAGTACCAGGGGCGAGTACTCTTGGAGGCGTGACCTACCGAAGATGGTCCCAGACGCCTCGTAAGGGGTTGCCTGGTATAGTGTGCCGCCTTATATAACGTAATGTTGGTGATGGTGGCCACTATAGAAAATCTCAGTAGTCTAAATGCTCATCACAGCGTCTTTCCCTTTCGTACATGTTGCCGGATGAGATAGCAAGTATTTTAACCCCGGCCACAAAATAGTTCGTTCTGCCGCCTAGGGCAACCTTAATAGCTTGGTGTAGGCGTACTACAGGTGCACATTTTTCCTTCGCCCTTAGAGGCATAAATGCGTGATGTTATGTATTATATGTGTGTAAAGCGAGGAATGTAACCCTGTCGAGAACATAACCCATGCTAGAATGCCCGAAGTGCACATAACTGCCTGCTTGTCATATTTGCCTGCCCCCGCACGTAACTTCTATGGGTATTGTCTATTATTGTCTGTACAATGGTGACCGTTGTAGACAAATTAACCCAGAGGTCACCAAATGACAATGTTTTGTGACCTATCCAAGATCAATTTGTAAAATGTAATATTATGTATGTATGTTTATTTGTAAGTTTGTGTATAGTATTTTATATAGCTATTTAATTTTTATGTAACTGTACACCGTAGGCTATCCCCTGTTTTATCTTTAGTTATTTAGTCCATCCAAAGGTTGTCTGGTAGATATCGCTGTCAGCTATAAGACCGCCTTTGTACCCATAGTATTAAGTTGCTGTAAAATATATGTGTAATTTCTTTTTTTGGTGTACAATAAAGTATATTCTGTTTCTATTCTATTATTTCAGCCGAAAGACGTCCTCTGCTGAACAAATGTCTTCCCCAAGTGCCGCCACATTGACCGGTCCCGTGCGTCTCGCATCTAGATATTATCCAAGATGAACTTTCCAATGAACATCTCCAAGATTTAAAGCCGTGCCGTGCCGGCTTTCAATCTTGGCAACTTTAGTCTAAACTTCGGTCGGATAGTTTAAGGTAAAACCATTTTTCACGTTAAAATTTGAAACAAAATCTTGGTACTTACTTTTATATATTACTTAAATTTGTTTATTATTTAATAAAATATTTGTTGTTGGCCTTACGGACCGCGACGGGTATATTATTTTAAGAAATGAACCCCAAATGAAAGTAATTGTTGACTCCTGGATTAATAACCTATTGCAAAAATTACTCGTCTGTCTAGTGAATTCCGCGCTTAAGTAGCCCGTGGCAATGAATATTGTTTCTGTGTGGGACGCAATCTGTGTCGACACCCTTACGCCATCTCATGTACCTAGTTCTGCGGGCTGTGCTGGCGCTGCTGGTGCGTCTGCTGAGGCCCTCAAGCGGCGCAAATACTGCAACCTAATTGGTAATTACAGTTTTGATCCGTTTGGGGCCAAAACGCTTGGTTCATGGGGCCCGAGGCCCCGAGTGCACGTATCCTTTTCAAGGAGTTCTCTCGCCCACTGATCGACACTGTGCGTGACCAGAGACCTGGCTCGTTCTTTGCGCAAAGAATCGGCATTGCCATTCAACCTGGCAATGCTGCCAGTCTTCTGGGCACGTTCCCGGATGACATCGATGTGGAGGGGTACTTCGACGCCTAAGTGTACCTGTCTTTTGTATATAGTGTAAGTAATTAGGTTCAGTATAATTTTGTATAGGTTACTTGTGTTTAGTGTTTAAGGTGTGTTTACACTAAACACAAGTAAACTATACAAAATACATACATATTTACACCTTTGTTGTACAGATTAAATAAAAATCCATATTAATATTATAAATGCGAAGAACTCTGTCTGTATATCTGTTTGTTATCTTTTCAAGTCTTAAACGGCTGAATGTATTTGGGACAAGAATAGACCATGTACTGGTTTAGGACATAGGACGATTTATCCCGGCAATATGATCACTTGAGGTAATTTCCAACGTTACAATTTACAGAAGCTCAGTTAAATATAAATAAAACTACTGTACAAACAAATCAAATTAATTTTGTAACTCCCTACTATTTTGATAGCAACCTATTTCTGTGAAATATGGTTGATAATATTAATATTGTCTCAAGTTGATGTTAATTTATAGCTAAGTTATCGCCCAAGTTAGCAGAATTTACTTAGAAGGGCGATAAGGAGTTTGTTGAGTTCAAAAGTTCATCTTTGTTTTCGATCGCTGAAATATTGTTTTCATGACTTATTTTGGGTAAGCATACTAATTAATAGTAACATTAAACTGTATTAAGCAGCTCTAATATCAATTCTTGAATATGTTACTGTAAAAGCTCGAACTACGGTAATACCTAGGATTTACTGGTAAAACCTAAGATTTACCAAGTCCTACTGGTAAAAGCCCGAAATGATCCATAATAATCGCTAATTTCGGGCTTTTACCAGCAAGGGTGAACCCAGGATGTTTTTCTGGGAGGGGCACAAGGGGCAGACGGGCAACAAAATCAACAATAACAGTTAGAAATAAACTTGAAGTATCATACTTAAGTTTGTTTCTACAAGTTCAAGTATGTTTAGGATCCGAAGGTTTATGAAAGTGTCAAAACAATAGAACGTGCTCCCATGCCCCCCCTTAAATCCGCCCTTGTTTACGAGCAATCACAATCTCTGAGTGAGTGTCCATGATAGAGACACTCAGAGAATTGCGAATGTAAAAAAAAGTTAATTTAAAAAATCAATAATCCCGACTGCTTAAAATTCGAACTAAAAAGACGTAAACAAGAAGAAAATCATGCTGTGCAGTCGGAGGATACATATTCGCGAGCTGGCTGAACAAAACCAGATGTAACCTCCGACTGCACAGCATGTATTTTTTATTTAAATTAAGTCCATTTAAACATATAAGTGCTATATATTTTTGAAATCACCTCTTAAAGCCCTTTATTTTGATACCTCACACGATGGGTATAGAAGCAAAAAACATTTTTTTACGCCACAAAATGGCGCCCAAAATCCGCCAATTTTCTTTTCAAATTTTTATGTCGCAGGGTTAAGACGAATCGATTGACGTAAGAATCATCAAAATCAGCAACGCGTTTGGTCTCTAGAACGCCACATAGGATCAAACATACATACATAGACTGATAAACACATTACCCCTTCGGCAGTCGGGTAAAAATTGTAATATCTATGACACACTATGTTGCGAAATGATGAGAACACATTAAGAATCGACTAGACACATAAACAAGTCTCTAAGGTAAATCCTAAGATATAACCGTTTGATTCACGTGAATAATAACCACAATTATATAGAATTTTCGAACAATAGTAAGATAAAACCAATCACGTATAAAATGTTGGGTATTTCATACATAAATTGGTTTCTGCATTGAAATGACACGTTTAAACAATGCAGCTTTCGTGGAAAATCTACTGAATTTCAGAGAACAATGATAATATTCAGATTCAGAACACGGGTTCATCAATAATATCAAATATACAGGCGTATTGCAGTGGCGTATTTCTGTGAATTCTTTTCAGTTGCATTGTTGGTCTAGCTTTCGCAAACTTTAAATGCTGCTAAGCACTGGTCCCGGGTTTTGAATCCTTGGTTGGGCAAGGGTTATTTTGTTTTTAGCCGACTAAAAAGGAGGAGGTTCTCAATTTGACTGCATTTTTTTATGTGTGTTACGACTACCTCAAATTGTTTTGCTTGGTGAACCGATTTTGATGATTCTTTTTTAGTCATGTGGCCCCATTTAAATTTGATCCATATCTGATGAGTAGTTTTTGAGTTATCCATAATAATGCGTATTTTCATGGTAATAAATAAGGTACCAAAAGTAAAAAGAGAAAAATCAGAAACTTTTTAACATATTATATAATTTTAACCGACTTCCAAAACAAAACACTAAAAAGTGGAAAATAACTTTCGTTTCGGAAGTCTGTGTCATTACATGTCATTGTCATTAGGTACCTATTTTTTTTTGGTTTTAACACTGACTTCCGAAAAGAAAATTATTTTTCGGTTTTGGTTTATTTTTTACCCGACTGCCGAAGAAGGGTTTTTTGTTTGTTTGTTCGCCATATACGTTCTAGAGACCAAACGCGTTGGCCGATTTTGATGATTCTTACGTCAATCGATTCTTCTTAACCTTGCGAGTGTCACTAAGGTAACCTTAAAATTAGAAAATAGAAAAATGGCGCTTTTTGGGCGCCTTATTGTGGGGGTCGTTAAAGAATTTTATGAGGTGATTTCAAAAATATATAACACTTATATGCTTAAATGTATCTAACTCGTAAAAAATGTTAACTAAAAAGTTATAAATAATAGTACATTATGAGGCGCCAACGGCAGGTGAGGGTACTCGTATTAAGAGAGTCGACGACGGTAATCATCAATACACTCGTGTACACTCGACGTTTTTCAACACACTTGTGAAGAAAATAATCATTTTCAACAGTGAAAACCAGTTGTGAAAAAATGTTCGCAATGGCGGGTAAAATTAATCACTTTTCCTATGCGCGCGCATCTAACAATGGCGATCGGCCATAGACTTAAAAGAATGAGGTTTATTTTTTTTTGCTCTTCGCGGATAGCGTTTTAGCCACGTACAGTAAATTCCCCATTTTGAATTTCAAGTTTTCTTTATTACAGAGAAAAACAAAAGTTATATTTGAGTGAAAGTTTTATTTATTAAACATGTACAAGTTGAAATTATCTATTTAAATACGAAGTTGCATGAAATGAGCAAGCAATAGGTATATTAATTTATTTGTACTATAAAGCACGATCTTTTTTGTATCGAAACTTTTTTAAGAACAAAGCAACTCAACCAATAAATTAAAAAAAAACTCCATAACTCACTTGTGAATAATAGCAATGAAAAAGTCACAGTTTGATAACAGGTGTCATTATGTGCCTAATTGCGGTGAAATTATAGCCACTTTGTGAGCAAGTGTGTTGACAAAAAGTTAATTCAAAATCTCAATTAACCCAACTGTTTAAGAAGCGATCTAAAAAGACGTAAACAAGAAGAAAACCATGCTATGCAGACGGAGGATACATCTGCCGGGCGAGCACGGCCTCTGTGATAGGCTTGAGTCACGCATTTTATCACGGTTTTTGCTCCAAAACTGTGATTTAATGTCTGGCACAGTAGGCCGTGCTTGCCCGGCTGGTTTTGGTCAGCCAGCTCGCGAATATGTATCCTCCGACAGCACTACATAATTTTCTTCTTGTTTACGTCTTTTTAGCAGTCGGGATTTTTGAGTTTTGAATTAACTATTGTTGAGAAAAAGTTCTTTTTTTATCTGGAATTTCGCAATAGACTCAGAAAACTTAGATATACACTTCTATCTTACCCTTCGGGGAATAAAGGCATAGATAATGTTCAGCCCTAATTATATTTGCTTAACAAGAAGTTATATCTATTAAGCATAATACATATATTATTAGAGTTCATAGAATCATCCAACCTATGTAAACACTCTGATTAATTTCTTTACACAAAATAATCAGAAACTTGTATGGAATTTTCAAACAATAGCAGGTAAACCCAGTCACGTATAAAATGTTGGTTAAATTCTGAAAATAAAGTGGGAATACGAAAACAGACCGTAATAACATGACGATTACGTTTATATAACGCAACTTACATGGAAAACCTACTGAATTTTCAGAACATAACAAAGAAAGATATGCTTAGTTACTACTTGGATACTGTATCATCATTAGTATTCGAAAATATCGAATATCCTAGATTATTCCAGTGGAAATATTTCTGTGAATTCCTTTCGCTTCGTTGCTCTATGGTCTCTATGTCGTTGAGGTAGAGGGTTCGATTTCCGAGTCATCATCATCAGCCTTATAAAGTTCCCAATGCTGGGACACAGG
Source organism: Orthosia cruda (assembly GCA_964057195.1). Lineage (NCBI taxonomy): Eukaryota > Metazoa > Arthropoda > Insecta > Lepidoptera > Noctuidae > Orthosia > Orthosia cruda. Next base: position 32,304,000 of record OZ059832.1, read on the forward strand.
CATCCGGTCTGTGAGAGAGGTAATGGGCATTAATCCACCACGCGGGCCCAGTGCGCGTTAGTGGATGTCACACATGTCTTCGAATTTTTGGTTCTGGGACATGCCGGTTTCCTCACGATGCTTTCCTTCACCGTTTTAAGAGCAGTGTCCCACCAGCCCCCTTTTACCATCGGACATCTAGACGCACTGCAAGTTACCATCCTTACCTTGTTGCCATTCCACCAATTAGCACCAAGCGCTTCCAAACATCTTTCATAATTCGCTCAGCGAAGGAATGGAACTCACTACCTGCGTCTGTGTTTCCGAATGCATTCAACCCGAATCTCTTCAAAGCTAGAGTGCATAGGCTTCTTCTGGGTAAGCTCACCCCATCGTCGACTCTGTCTCTGTCACCTTTGACCTAGACTAGAGTCGGGAGCAAACCCATTTCAAATAAAATAAAATAAAAAGTGGTGATGAAATAATTTACACAAAGTAAAGCGCCTGTCTGGGTTCGAACTCACGACCTACGACACATCTGCTGTCATTTAAATGGCCAGCATTGGAATATTTACTGAATTTCAGGTAACAATAGTAGATTATTGCATCGAGCACAAAGTAATTTATTATTGCACCGAGTGCCTGGTTTAGAGCCCGAGCGTTAGCGAGGGCTCTAATCTAACAGGCACGAGGGCAATATAAATTACTTAAGGCGAGGTGCATAATCTGCTTTTCTTTCAACTATTACCTATAGGAATAGTAGATAAAAGAAACTCATATCAAACAGTTAAAATAAAGTTTAATTATTGAAATTAAAAGATTTTCTATAACACTGTCGGCTTCATTTAGAATGTTTACCTGAGTTAATGTGTCGCTAGATGATTCCATTTTAATTCGAAGCCTTTTCGTTCCAAAAATATTGTCAAGCAAAATTAACAAAGTACCCGAAAAATCACTTTTTTAAATTTCTTTCATTTTTAAATCAGAGTTAGCAGCAATAATTTTTTAAATTTGGAACAAGTAGGATATAAACGAATAATACGTACGTAAAAAAAAAGTATTGATATCGGCTGGCTGAATAGTAGCTCTATTCAGCCAGCCGATATCAATACTTTCTTATCCATTGAGATTTGCACCTTTTGGTGCGATTAAAAAATAAACTGTGCAATAATGAAATTTCATACATTTTTATTGCTCTAGAGCATTAAAGACTCGCTTTGTACTGAGTTTTTAGTGTGATTGTGATGAAATTAAAGCATAGTTGGAACTTTGGAAGAAAAGATAATTAATTAATATTTAGTTACCACTTGGGAATTATTATTCAAAACATCGAATAACCTGCAGCCTCATTGCGTAAGTGAATTCGGCAAGGCGACCCTTTGGTCACCCCATGAAAGAGTATGGACAATTGACCAATCACATGCGAGATGAAAGATGCAATGTGGATTTCCGTCTTTGTGATTGGTCGATTGTTCATACTCTTTCACCGAGTCAAGCCCATGTAGCGGTTATGCACTACATCCGATCTGTGTCCATGAAATTTTCGTAGTAATTCTAGTAGGTAAGCTTACGCACTACATCCAATCTCTATCCGTCTTAATCACACTAATATATTATAAACGCGGAAGTTTGGTGAGTCTGTGTGTTTGTATGTTTGTTACTTCTTCACACTCAAACGGCTGGACGGATCTGGATGAAATTTGGCACAGAGTAGTCAGGAATAGCACATAGGATACTTTTTAATTTTTATCCCAGCATATGTTCCTTCGGGATAATTTACGACTTTCACATGGGCGAAGCCGCGGGCAGAAGCTAGTTTGTCGTAATTCAGAACATTTTGAACTCGGAACTCGAATCACGGACACGGACCACGGACACGGACGTGTTGTGCGTAACCGCCCTTTGACTTGACGAATTCACATACGCAATGAGGTTGCTGGCATTTTAAGAATTTTAGCTATCGCGTTGGTCTTGTTGTTAAGTGTTACTGCTTAGCTAGTGAGTCTGGGTTATCTTTCTGGGTCGGGTACAACGTTATTTATTTATCTACTACATTATTATTTAATACATTTAAAATATAAAAAAACTAGCTGAACCCGTGGCTTCGCGCCCGTCAACTGGCTATCTTCTACATACTTTTTTTTTTACTTCTACATACGTTTTCGGTACTGGATTCAAATAAATATTTTTATAAAAAAACTTTTTTACAAAATAATCTACCGACTTCCAACTAAAAACACTACAAAGTGAAAAATAACTTTCTTTTTCTAAGTCGGTGTCCATAACGAAAAAAATTGGTACCTACCAAAGACAGGTACCAAGGTGAACTGTACACATCTGCGTACCTCTTATAGTGTACTACCGTGATGTTATGTTATGAAATGGTGTAAACAATAAACAGGCATGCGATTGCAGCAATCCCGAGAGATTTGCCGTTATTTATTGAAGAGTTCTGTTGTATATCTCCGAAGTTCTTCATCAAAATATCTTCTTCAACATAATTTAACATATAGTAGTAATTTATTCCATTTAATTGACACTAACAATTATGTTGGTAATCACTTTTATTTGACAAAAGATAAATTTTTCATGGATAGGTACTTTCTTTCAAAGTATTATAAAAGACAGATAGCTGTGTGGTGTATCATCCGATGACTTCTCCCGCTCTGGGTGAAGCAGGAGAGTGTGTCCCTTCATTTGCTTAGAGCCAGGGCCGCGGTAACACTTTTTCAAATTTATCCGCGACCCATCTACCTACCTACCTGTCTACTCTACCTACATACCCACCTACCTACTCACCTGCCCTAACAATCAACCTATCTACCCTACCCTATCCTACATACCTAATACATACCCTACCCTACATAATTTTTATGTATCATCAATAGTTTTCTCAGCGCACGCCAATTAATGAATTTTATAGGCAAAATGTTGTCACTTTGGGTTACATTATTGCAATTTTCATAAAGAACCCTAATCTTTTTGAAAATAAATTGTAGCCTATGTTAGTCGGGAATAATGTAGCTTTCTATAGGTGTAAGATTTTATAAAATCGGTGCAGCCGTTTCGGAGCCTATTCGGTACAAACAAACAAACAAAAAAAACTTTCCTCTTTATAATATTGGTATAGATAGAGGCCCACCGGTATCGGAAACAGGGTCCAAGCTACCGGTGGTTAGGGTTCCAGAGACAGGAACCTCCTCACAATGCGAGCCGTATCAAGGAGTACTGCCTTCTGTATCAGGGCCCTTGATAGTCATCGAAGCTCTTGGCCATCAGGCCGTTGGCCGTAACGACAATCGGCACAATGATCGCAGACTCCACATTCCCCATGTTGACAACCTCGTGTGCGAAGTGTTGGCAACGGTGTTTTTATTATTTTCCATCTGGATGTTTTTAGAAGCAGTCCGGTACCTGGATTTGAGCCAAGTCGATGGCTTACGCCTATTACGTGTGCCTTGAAACTTCACTGGCCAAATATGAATCTGATTTTATTATATGGAGTAGGTACAATCTCTTCTGGTACAACAGGCGTAATGTTATGTAAATAAACTATATTTAACCAGCTGCCCATCCCGGCTTCGCGCGGTACATAACATAGGTACCTAATGGTACGAAGCAAGCACGATAACTTTTAAGGTTCGATATTTTTGATATATTGACGATGATAACAAGATTGAATCGGTTAAAAGTCAAAATACTGTATCGGCTGTGTGCTACAATGAGTAGAAATGAACATCGTGACGTCACACGGGTTCGGGTTTGTTCGGTAACTGTCGGCGTGTTTTCGGTACTGGATTCAAATAAATATTTTTATAAAAAAACTTTTTTACAAAATAATCTACCGACTTCCAACTAAAAACACTACAAAGTGAAAAATAACTTTCTTTTTCTAAGTCGGTGTCCATAACGAAAAAAATTGGTACCTACCAAAGACAGGTACCAAGGTGAACTGTACACATCTGCGTACCTCTTATAGTGTACTACCGTGATGTTATGTTATGAAATGGTGTAAACAATAAACAGGCATGCGATTGCAGCAATCCCGAGAGATTTGCCGTTATTTATTGAAGAGTTCTGTTGTATATCTCCGAAGTTCTTCATCAAAATATCTTCTTCAACATAATTTAACATATAGTAGTAATTTATTCCATTTAATTGACACTAACAATTATGTTGGTAATCACTTTTATTTGACAAAAGATAAATTTTTCATGGATAGGTACTTTCTTTCAAAGTATTATAAAAGACAGATAGCTGTGTCGCTATCATATTATTTTTCTATTACAGCCAAGAATTTGGCTAAACAACTTGCTTCTATTGAGCAATGCCAAGGAATGTTATTTAATTCAGCCAATGATTTGGTATCAGAAATTGATATTGATAATAATTTAAATTAGAAATTAGGACAATAGGGACAACCTCTTGCAAAGTTATACAGGATAAAAATTGCAAAATAAAATCAAATAAAAGTTTAAATTCGGTAAATAGTATTAACCTGGTGCATCAAAATATTCAAGGATTTATGAACAAAGATTTAGAAGTAGAATTATTTATGAACTTTAACAGTATTGATATTCTTTGTATAACAGAACATTGGCTTAAAAGCCACCAGTTATTGTTCAATTTAAATAATCACCAGGTTGGTAGTTCATTCAGCAGAGTTAATGCTATACATGGTGGCTCATTGATTTTAGTAAGTAACCTGCTTAAATTTAAAGACCGTAAGGATATTGTGAGCCTATCTGTTGAGCGGACAGTTGAAATAGCTTGTATAGAATTGGAGCAGTTTATTGTATTAAGCGTATACAGACCGCCTTCAGGATTGTATGACTGCTTTGAAAAGGTAATGGATGAAGTGTTACACAAGATTTGTAACTCGAATAAATCCATTATATCACTTGTGGTGATTTTAACGTTAATTTATTAGAAAACTCAGCTTCTTGTAGTAAAATAATAAGTCTGTTTCAGTCCTACAATCTTGTAAACCTATTTTTGGAGCCCACAAGAATAACCCCAACTAGTGCTACATGCTTAGATAATATTTATACTAATGTTATACCAGTCCACAAAGAAATTATAAATTTACTAGATTCTGATCATTGCGGGCAGAGGATTACTATACCAAACCAAAACAACAAAGTGGCTAAAAAGGATATCACTGTTAACCCCAAAACTGCAAGTCGCTTGGCAGCTTTTAAAGTTAAACTCATTAATAAATTACCAATTTTGTCAATTAATGCTGATCCTAATCATCTATATGATGATTTTTTTAGTATATACTGTAAACAATTTAATTCGACCTTTATTCCCAAGACTATCTCCGTTAATAGTAACGCATCATTCAGTGATTGGGCTACCATTGGTATTCATAAAAGTAGAACACGGCTTTATGAGCTGTACAGTGAAAGGACTTATGTAAACACTGCTGAATTTAAATTATATGTCAGAAATTATTCAAAATTATTTAAAAAAGTTTGTTGTTTGGCCAAGTCGCGTTATTTGAGCTCGAAGATTAAAAACAGTAGTAATGTTATTAAAAACGGGAAGATCTGGTAACCGAAATATTGACTACGGCCTGTCTATTAATGGCAACATCATAAAATCAGACTCACAAGTCGCAGTGGCCTTTGAAAATTTCTTTTCAGATATTCCCATTTCAACTACTAAATACTTAAACTCATCACCTTCTGTTGCTGAGTCTTTGCTAAAAGAAAATGTTAATGTTTGCAATTCGGAATTTCGTTTTGAACATATTACTTGTAAAGACATAATTAAAACCTTTCACACTTTAAATGTTAAAAAGACTGCAGATCTGTGGGGTCATTCTGTAGAAGTTGCTAAGTCTATTATTGACATTGTCGCACCTAGTTTAGCTATTATCTTTAATAATTGTATCGACTGTGGGGAGTTTCCTGACCTTATGAAAAATAGTAAAATAATACCTTTGTTTAAATCAGGTAGTACATCAGACCCTACAAATTATAGACCTATTTCAGTACTACCTACGTTTAGCAAAATATTTGAGAAATTTATTTTAGAGCAATTGCAAAGATTTTTTAATAAACATAAATTATTACATAGCAAACAGTTCGGTTTTACAAGGGGTCGTTCAACTACTGATGCCGGTGTTGAGCTTTTAGGACATATTTATAATGCATGGGAAGATAAGTGCGATGCCTTGGGAATCTTTTGTGATTTGTCCAAGGCATTTGATTGTGTTTTTCATGAAACGCTAATCAGGAAACTCCGCCACTACGGGATCCGGAACAGCGCTCTGGATCTTCTTACTTCATATTTGAGTAATAGGATTCAGACCGTTGACGTTAATGGAAAAAGATCTCCTGGATCTATGGTAACAATGGGAGTCCCGCAGGGCTCGATTCTTGGTCCTTTCTTGTTTCTTATTTATATTAATGACTTGCCTTACCTCATAAAGGATAACCATGATATAGTGTTGTTTGCGGATGATACTTCACTTTTGTTTAAACTTAAACGTCAGCAGCTGGTTACTGACGATGTAAATAGCGCGATCTCAAAAGTAGTTCACTGGTTCAATGTTAATAATTTACTTCTTAATGAAAAAAAAACCAAATGCATTAAGTTTACCCTACCTCACGTTAGGCAGGTGAAAACCGATGTGTTGATAAAGGGCGAAGAATTGAATCCTGAAAATAGCACAGTATTCTTAGGCTTAACTTTGGATGCTAAGCTTCAGTGGGGCCCACATATAGATAAATTGTCAAAGAAGCTAAGCTCCGCAGCATATGCTGTTAGAAAAATTCGTAATTTAACTGACATAGAGACAGCCCGTTTAGTATACTTTAGTTATTTTCATAGTGTAATGTCATACGGTATTCTGTTGTGGGGAAATGCCGCCGACATCCAGACTATCTTTGTTTTGCAGAAAAGAGCTGTTCGATCAATTTATAAATTAAGCCCGAGACACTCTCTCAGAGAGAAATTTAAGGAGATTAATGTAATGACTGTGCCTTCTCAGTATATTTATGAAAATCTTTTATATGCCCATAAAAATATAAAATTGTTTAAAAAATACAGTGATATCCATAACATAAATACTAGGAACAAACACAAATTTGTAGTACCTACAACAAGGCTCAAGAAAATAGGTGGCTCGTTTAGATGTCAATGTGTACGCTTTTATAATAAGCTTCCAAGCCACGTGCAAGATCTAAGTCTTAATAAATTCAAGTCTTTCATTAAACGTAAGTTGTGCCAGAAAGCGTTTTATACAACAAAAGATTACATTGAGGACAAAAAGGCTTGGGATTGAGCTGCTCCAATTAATTTTGTTTTTTTATTATATTTTGCACTATGCATTTTGTTATTATAAATATTTTTTTTATTTTTTTGGTTTTCTTGCAATGACAAGAATATTTACTTTTTAAAGTATTATATTATTTTATTTTAATTATTGTGAATGTGAAGACTATGTGGATATTTTTTTTTTTGTTTTTATTTAAATTTATCTTAGTTTTTAATCATGGTCTGGCAGTTTGAGTAGTTTATGCGGCCTACCCGAATGTCCTTTCTTTGGTATTGTTCGTCGAATTGTTGAGCTCCTTAAATTCTGAGTTGAGCTGCTCGGTTATTGACAAATGCGTGCACTGACTGGACAGGTCCACTCAATCTGGCTGGTTCTTTCCTCAAAAGACCATTTCAGACATCAGTCTACATGGTCTTCACATGATCTAATCAAGATTTTGTCAGGACTTTAAAAGAGACTGTGACCTCTGAGTTTGTTTCGGCCTTTCTTCTCAGGGTAGTCAGATAGGAAACGCCGACCTCATCTAGTTTTAAAAATATGTTCGACATGTAAAAGTGTTTGTACAAACCAACTTACAGAAATAAAATCATTTATCATTTAAAAAAAATAAAATGGGACCAATTTCGGAACATACTCTATCAAACAAAAATAATTTTTTAAATCGGTCTACAATTGACGGAGATATCGGTGAATATAAAAAAAAAACAATGTCGAACATAGAACCTCCTCCTTTTTTGAAAATCGGTTAAAAATATTCAGTACACAACGAAAAATGATTGAGCCAAACAGATGCAGCCGTCCTGAATTGATTTTTATTTATACAGAAGATTATTAAGAAATGATGGCATGGCAAATGGAATTCATAAAATATTTAAAAATAATGAGAAAATACCGTAAATAATAGATGTAACAATGCAGGCTTCGTGGAAAATCAACTGGATTTCAGGTAAAACGGGCTTGGAAACGGGGTTATCATTAATGTTCGAAAATATCAAATATCCTGGTGTATTGCAGTGTTATTATTTCTGAGAATTGTTTTCAGTTGCCGCGTTGGTCTATCTGTCGCAACCTTTAGGTACTCACTGCTAAGCTTATAGTACTTTCGATTCCCTGCTCAGGGGTTTAAAGTAAAATATTTGTTGTCCCGGAATGTACGGTTTCTGTGGGATAGCCATGGGAGCGAAGCCGCAGGATGGATAGGATAGGATAGATGGACCCCTTTTTCACACTTTGACTCCCATTTTGGTCCGACAAAAAAATTAAAAACGTTAAAAACTCGAAAACGTAGCGAGCCAAACCCGCATTTATTTACGATTAATAAAACTCTAAAAAACAAAAAACGTAGCGAGCCAAACCCGCATTTATTTACGATTAATAAAACTCTAAAAAACAAAATAAAAATACCCTTATTCACATTGAAATAAGGTCGCTTTTCTTTGACAAGCAAAAGTGACCCTTATTCTCATCAGCATAAGGTCCACATTGATCACCATTGTCACAGAAACAGCTCAGAGAGACCGATAAAAGGCAAAAAAATTACGACCAACAAAAATTTTAAAACCCTCATATCTCAGAAACGGTTGGAGTTAGCGCATTTCTGACAAAAAATTTGCCTCCCTGGCCCACCGCTACTTCATCCAGGAGAACAAGATAGGATTTACCCCACACCCCCTTAAGCGTTTACCTCCCCCCGCAAAAAAATGTTTCATTCTAAAAATACCAACACGGAAATCGAAAACACGTGCAACAAACCTCCCCCCCCCGCCCCCCTGCCCCTCACCACTCAGATTCCACAGAATTCAAAAACCTTATTAAAAACAAAACAAAAATACCCTTATTCATATTGAAATAAGGTCGCTTTTCTTTGACAAGCAAAAGTGATCCTTATTCTCATTATCATAAGGTCCACATTGATCACCATTGTCACAGAAACAGCTCAGAGAGACCGATAAAAGGCAAAAAAATTACGACCAACAAAAATTTTAAAACCCTCATATCTCAGAAACGGTTGGAGTTAGCGCATTTCTGACAAAAAATTTGCCCCCCTGGCCCACCGCTACTTCATCCAGGAGAACAAGATAGGATTTACCCCACACCCCCTTAAGCGTTTACCTCCCCCCGCAAAAAAATGTTTCATTCTAAAAATACCAACACGGAAATCGAAAACACGTGCAACAAACCTTCCCCCCCCCGCCCCCCTGCCCCTCACCACTCAGATTCCACAGAATTCAAAAACCTTATTAAAAACAAAACAAAAATACCCTTATTCATATTGAAATAAGGTCGCTTTTCTTTGACAAGCAAAAGTGACCCTCATTCTCATTAGCATAAGGTCCACATTGATGGACAGTGGGGAGCGTGAGGTTTTTCGTTACGGAATTTCTGGATTCAGTCCCCGCGCTCAAGGCCCGCGAAAGAAGCTATGCAATAGCTTAAAAAAAGAAAAACGCTGGTCAAGGGCCGCTAATAGAAGTTAAGTTACTTGAAATAATGATTCATTTGTAGTATTTTTTTTGTTATATATTTTTCTTTAGATATTGGCACCCATCATGACTACAAAATTACGTCATAGTAATCAGCACACTTAGGGCACACTCCTCCTCTGGTCCAGTGCGGATTGGTATTTACCTACAATTCGAAACCGTGTGACATTTGTCACACGTGTTCGAATTGTAGGTTCACTTCAAGGACATGCCGGTTTCCTCACTAGATGTTTTCTTTCACCGTTTTGGGTGCAGTGGTAGTCAAATATTTATGTTTACTTTAAATAAATTATTCATTAAAAATATTTTTTATAATAAGCTTTTTTCGTATTCTTCTCAGCAAACCCTTTCATTTGATACTCATATCATTGCAGTACACAAAAAATAACTAGTCCGCCACCTTGGGCCGTCCGCAATATTGGATTTAGAGTGACGTCAATTAGCCGACCATGCATTGTCATCCAAACTAAACGTGTATGCAAAATTTCATCTTAATCGGCGGTGGATAACAGCTTTAAAATTTAGTTGCAATATTTGACCCGAACACCCTTACATACATACATTGCAGTTAAATAAAAGCTTGTAACAAAGTAAAGCGCCTGGCCGGGCTCGAACCCACGACCTACAACTCGAGGTAGTTACCAACCACTGCACTTAATTTATGTAAATTGTGATCGTGTGCACCAAAATTCAACTCAGTGTTGATTACGTACGTAAACACCTACTATACTCGTAGTTATTATGTCAAGTCAAATAGGGATCTTTGTGCAATTAGCAACATAATTATGTACTGCAATCAGTAATCCGCTTGCCAAGCAAGGTGATTACATGCAAACATCCCTCTAAAGCCGTGGAGAGTCATTAGTGAAACTAGAACATTCCTAGTCAATAGAATGGCTAGGTTTAGAACTTAGAGCACCGAGGCGTCTCGGCATCCACTACTAGAGACGGAATCTTCAAAACTTTCCTTATACAAATTACAAACCAAGCGTGTCAGTACCACACTGCCAGCGTTTAAGAAAATGGTGAAGGAATGACCTTAAAAAGACCTTATAAATTTTATTATTCTCCTTTCTCGGTTATATATTTGATATGTATTGTAATATGTATGTTATATAATATATGTTATGTAATATTGTATGTTTGTATTTTTTGCTGTGGTGGCCCAGTGGTGACGGCCCCGACTTACGTGTCGTAGGTCGTGAGTTCGAACCCAGACAGGCACACTACTTTGTGTAAATTATTTCATCACCACTGCTCTTAAAACACTGAAGGAAAACATCGTGAGGAAACCGGCATGTCCTTGAACCAAAAAATCGAAGACATGTGACATCCCCAATCTGTACTGGGCCCGCGTCGTGGATTAAGGCCTACCTCTGTCACATAGAGGATGCCTATGTCCCAAGCAGTGGGAACATTATAAGGCTGATGATGACTATTTTATGTTATCTAAATAGTATTATTTATTTATGCTATGATGACTATTTTATGTTATTATATCTAAATAGTATTATTTATTTATGCTATGATGACTATTTTATGTTATTATATCTAAATAGTATTATTTATTTATGCTATGATGACTATTTTATGTTATTATATCTAAATAGTATTAGTTATTTATGCTATGATGACTATTTTATGTTATTATATCTAAATAGTATTATTTATTTATGCTATTTTGTACACTGACAGCCCAATGTTCACTTGTTTTTGTGAACGTTTGTCCGGTATGTTTTTTGTGGTGCAAAATAAAGTATATAATAAATAATGTTAAAATGAAAGAAAAAGAAATATAATTTCAAGTAAAAATATTTTTAAAACAAGATTTTAATGGATTTAAAAGTAGGAAATGTAATATCGCTTGTCAATACAATAACCAATGAACCCAAACACGATGGTACTATTTTGTGTGGTTGAGGAGTTGCTATGGCCACCTTCCGGCTCTATCATGAGCTTTCTTCAAAGTACCATACTATTTCAATGTTTCCAAAGTTACATTACAAAATTAGAAAGTTACACTACGCCAAATTTCAGCTCAATCGTATGCCGCAGTAAGTGCTTGAAAATTCAATTACTAGTTGCCGGGCACACATACGAATGCAGGTTAATACAATAAAGCTTGTTATAACAAGCAAAAAGTTTAAAAAACTGTAACCCGACTATGGTTTTTTTTTTACCCGACTGCAAGGAAAGGGTTCTGTTTTTCGCGCGTATCTTGTATATATGTATGTATATAATATTCTTTATTACCTCATATCTTTCAAACGGTTAGACGGATTTATATAATTAAGACATCGTTAGACACATCTTTACCACCCAAGTGTTCTTAGATAGGTGAAGTTAAAACAAAACAAACATGACGGGTTTTAAGCGCCATATTAAGGGAGTCCCAATATTTTTTTCTTGCAAACCCATCGTGTAGGGTAGGGTGGTACATGAAGGGTTTTTTGAGGTGATTACAAAAACATATACCACTTATACAAGGTGATTATAAAAGATGTAAACAAGAAGAAAATCATGCTATGCAGTCGGAGGATCAGGTGGGATCAGGTATGTAGTCAGCTCGCGAAAATCCTTCGACTGCACAACATGATTTTCTTCCTGTTTACATCTTTTTAGTTCGCTTAAGCAGTCGCGTTTATCCAATTTAATATGAAAATTATTTATCGCCAAGGTACAACTAATGTCGATCCCAAATACGACTAGGATACATTGTTTTTTCCAGTGCCTATCTTCCGGCTTCATCATCAGATCAGATCGATCGATGGTACCATTTTCATCAGTAGGTTTATAAGTATTTTCTTCATCGTAGTCAGTTAACTGTTCGAGATATTTTACAACCGTGACATACTTAGCATTAAGGAGTTCCAGTGGCCATCTGTGGTCTTCTTCATCAGTTCTACTTCACCAAATTATACTTTCTGAGTGAATTTTAGGAGTTCCCGCGATTGCTCCAGGATCCCATCATCAGAGCCTGACCTGATGACCATGGGACCACCTGGGAAATATACCCTTTCAAACAAAAGAATAATTTTCAAATCGGCTTGGGCGTCATTGAGTAACCGGAAAGAAAAGTTTCTAACGAATTGAGAACCTCCTTCTTTTTTTAAATCGGTTAAAAATAATTCTTAATTTAGAAATCAGTGTCATCTATTAATGTGTTTCTGTCGAATCGTTGCCCGGGCGGCGATTTCATTGTTTCGGTTTACAGAATAATCCTGCGACCTGAATACTATAAATATCAAATATCACGAAAAAATAACAATGTTACTAATTATTTCACGGAATACAGCTCACCTCATTGGTGTCATATTCAATATCTACCCACCCACATATAATTGTCTTCATAATACCCATTTGTTGTTGCCAGTATCACCAGCGACGCATACTGTCCACAAAACGCGATGGTTTACGTTTACGTCAACAGTTAACTGCGGAAAAAAGCCCATTTACATGAAGAGAGATTCTCGCCTTTAATAGGCCATTTTCTGTAAGTACATAAAAAAGTTGAATCGTTTAAGGCATAAAGTCCGTCTTAGTACAGTTATTTATTCATAAAGTTTAAATAAATAAACAGTTTCCTAATGTACTCATGTCGCGTAAATGTGAGAATGAACTCTTCTTTCAAAATTCGAGGCAACGGTGACTGTGTAAAGAAAAATCGTATTTCGAGTCATCAGACTATTTTTTAGAACAGTGATCAGAGGCCCTAGACAAGTGGTGTTTTATCATCGAAAGCGTGGCGATAACGATTGTCAAAAAGGCAAAATTGTATGGGATTGACAAGCGATATCGAAAAAGTCACGTGATCAATCCCTTACATTTTGACATTGCGACTAATGTCTTCGCTAACATCGACTGCCACTTGTCTAGAACGTCAGATCACCATTTCAGAAACTGAGATAGCTACCTAATCTATATATATAAAAAAACATTAATAAAAAATCAAAAAACCCGACTGCTTAAAAACCGGAACTAAAAAGACGTAAACAAGAAGAAAATCATGCTGTGCAGTCGGAGGATACATATTCACGAGCTGGCTGACAAAAACTAGATAGAACTAGCAACTGCACAGCATGATTTTCTTCTTGGTTACGTCTTTTTAGTTCGCTTTTTAAGCAGTCGGGTTTTTTATTTTTTATTTACAACCTTTTTGTATTTTTTTTTAAATTAGGTACATTTAAACATATAAGCGTTATATATTTTTGAAATCACCACTTAAAACCCTTTATTTTGATACCCCACACGATGGATTTGGAAGAAAAAACAAAATTATGTCCCCCACAAAATTTATTCTTTTCCAATTTTTATGTAGCCAGTGACACTCGCACTTGCAGTGACAAATCGATTGATGTAAGAATCATCAATGTCATACATCATATCATATGTGTTTATCAGTCTATGTTCATCAACATAGACTGATAAACACATTACCCTCCTTCGGCAGTCGGTTAAAAATTAACCCTTATTTCTCCTGGTCACGCTATAACTTAAGAGAAAGGCATTACCGATTTCGCCAATTCTTTTTTGTTGTGTTTGTTAATGTTAGGAAAAGATACATAGAAATAAAAAAAAACAAAAATAGGTAGGTAGATAGGGTAGGTATGTAGGTAGGGTAGGATGGGTAGGACAGGGTAGTTAAAGTAGGGTAGGGTATGTAGGTAGTTATGGTAGGTTTTTTTTTGTTTTGGCAGGTGTGGAAAATCCTCCTAGGACGCCCCAAACTGCCTCGCCCAGAACGAGCCAGCCTGGGCAGTGTCGGACTCACTTAGGGTGCCTACCGACTAAAAACTCACTCTTGACTTAGATTGTAGCTATCGGGAAACACCGACTCCGGCAGGGAATTCCATTCCTTAGCTGTACGCATAATAAAAGTGTCCCCAAAACGTTTTGTGCGTATGGGTGGGATGTTCACCATGTATCGATGACACATCGCCGTGCGTCTGGTTGTCCGATGATGGAACGGGCTGGGCGGAATTAAATCATGCAATTCCATCGCACACTCCCCGAAATGTAACCGATAAAAACCGACAAGCTGGCAATTCGGCGACGATGTTCAAGGTTCTGGAGCTTTGATTTGACCAGTGCCTCATTGCCGATGAGTCTCTTGGCCCGCTTTTCGAACGACTCTAGTGCATGCAGCTGGTATTAGGCAGATCCGTCCCAGAGATGAGAACAGTACTCCATGCACGATCGAACTTGCGCTTGATACAAGTTGAGCAGCTGTTCCGGCGTGCAGTAATTTCTCACCTTCGCAAGGATCCCCATTTTTTTGGCAGCCAGCTGAGCCTTTGCCTCAATGTATGGCCCAAAATTGAGAGTCAGCCTCCAAATTTTATTGCCGTTGTCAATTCAGCATTTAAATCTTTACGTTATGAATCTTTGCTAAGCCCCGCTTTGAATAAAAGACCTAACTCGGTTGGTTTACATGACAACTTTCCGAGCCAGGTCTCTCGTGCAAATGGGCCAAAGAATGAGTCTGGGTTTGGTTAATTGTGTTAGTAAAGGATAGTAATTTTTTTAATGTCTTAGGCTTATTATCTATACTACAACTAACTAGAACTAAAGTTAATAACAACTAGACTATAGCAAAATACAACAATTTTTCCCCCAGCCGTTGCACGCCTCTTAAAACTACCGTAAACTTGACGGATTACGATAAAAATTAAATGGTTTAGAGCTAAAGGTAAGGCTTAACATATACTATAAAATAAATTTTAATGACTTCTGAACACATATACTTATAACGATATTAAAGCCTTTTATGTTGCTTACTTATAAACTTACTTAACTTAGAATATTTTAATATGCTATCGTTTACTTAGTAGAACATAAAACATCATTGCTTAAAGTAGCTATAAAATAACTATAAAATTGTAACTACGAGCTATATCTAACTGGACTTACAGACTATATAGTAACCAGCTGTGAAAAGAACTTACATTATCCAAAATAAAATATTGACTAGAATTAAAATAAAACAATTTTTCAACACACTTGCTCTAATTTCACCGCAATTAGGCACATAATGATACCTGTTATCAAACTGTGCCTTTTTCATTACTATTATTCACAAGTGAGATAAAGAGTTTCTTTTTTTTTATTTATTGGTTGAGTTGCTTTATTCTTAAAAAAGTTTCGATACAAAAAAGATCGTGCTCAATAGTACAAATGCAACACATTTCATGCAACTTCGTATTTAAATAGATAATTTCAACTTGTACGTGTTTAATAAATAAAACTTTTACTTAAATATAACTTTTGTTTTTGTCTGTAATAAAGAAAACTTGAAATTCCCCATTTTGCACGTGGCTAAAACGATATCCCCGAAAAGCCAAAAAAAAGATAACTCATTATTTTTAGTCTATGGCCGATCGCCATTGTTAGATTCGCGCGCATAGGAAAACTGATTAATTTTGCCCGCCATTGCGAAAAAAAATTCACAGCTCGTTTTTACTGTTGGAAATGATTTATTAGTATTCATTTCTTCACAAGTGTGTTGAAAAACGTCGTATGATACACGTGTGTATTGATGATTACCGTCCTCGGCTCTCTTAAGACCCTCACCTAACGGCTCGGGTCTCAATGGCGCCTCAACGGTAATCACCAGCATTACACACTTGTACCATAATGTACTATTATTTACTAAAAACTATGACATGAATTTATGAAAAATAATCAACTTGAAATTCTTAATTCAGAAATCAGTGTCATGTTGAATCGTCGCCCGCGCGGCGATTTCATGTTTCGGTTTACAGTAATTACAGAATATTCCTGCGACCTGAATACTATAAACATCAAACATCACGGAATAATACCAATGTTACTAATTATTTCACGGAATACAGCCCACCTCATTGGTGTCATATTCAATATCTACCTACCCACATATAATTGTCTTCATAATACCCATTTGCTGTTGCCAGTATCACCAGCGACGCATACTGTCCACAAAACGCGATGGTTCACGTTTACGTCAACAGTTAACTGCAAAAAAAAGCCCAGTTACATGAAGAGAGATTTTCAGTAAGTACATAAAAAAGTTGCATCGTTTAAGGCATAAAGTCCGTCTTAGTACAGTTATTTATTCATAAAGTTTTAATAAATAAACAGTTTCCTAATGTTCTCATGTCTCGTCAATGTGAAAATGAACTCTTCTTCTTCAAATTTCGAGGCAACAGTGACTGTGTAAGGGAAAATCGTTTTTCGAGCCATCAGACTATTTTATAGAACAGTGATCAGAGGCCATATACAAGTGGCATTCTATCATCGAAAGCGTGGTACTAATGCTTTAAGGATGTTGTTGCGACTGGCCCGTTTCTGCAGCGCAACGGAATAGTACATTATGGTACAAGTGTGTAATGTTGGTGATTACCGCTGAGGCGCCATTGAGACCCGAGCCGTTAGGTCCTCACCTAACGGCTCGAGTTTCAATGGCGCCTCAGCGGTAACAGACCCTCGTCTTAAGAGAGCCGAGGACGGTAATCATCAATACACACGTGTATCATACGACGTTTTTCAACACACTTGTGAAGAAAATAATAAAAAAAAACATTCTCAACAGTGAAAACGAGTTGTGAAAAATTTTCGCAATGGCGGGCAAAATTAATCAGTTTTCCTATGCGCGCGCATCTAACAATGGCGATCAGCCAAAGACTAAAAGAATGTGGTTTCTTTTTTTTAGCTTTTCGCGGATAGCGTTTTAGCCACGTAAAAGTAGCCTTAAGTCGAGATGCACAGGACCAATTAATGTGGCGATGCTTGGGGAAGGCCCATGTCCAGCAGTGAGCGTCCTTCGGCTGAAATGGTGATGATGATGCTCGTATCGCACTTCTCTTGTCTACATTCTGGTGATGTCACAGTCTACTAATGTTATGTTAATATTCGAGAAACCTTGATAATGTATTTCAATTGCTCTTTTCCCAATTAATTTTAAATCGGGGCAACATGTCTTCTTGCACAAAACAGTATTTCCATCTCAAAATAATTAATGTTCACGGTAACGTCCCTTTGTTCGGCATTGGGAAACACGCCATGATTGCGTGAACGTGTCGCCCGTTAGGTCCTCACCTAACGGCTCGAGTTTCAATGGCGCCTCAGCGGTAACAGACCCTCGTCTTAAGAGAGCCGAGGACGGTAATCATCAATACACACGTGTATCATACGACGTTTTTCAACACACTTGTGAAGAAAATAATAAAAAAAAACATTCTCAACAGTGAAAACGAGTTGTGAAAAATTTTCGCAATGGCGGGCAAAATTAATCAGTTTTCCTATGCGCGCGCATCTAACAATGGCGATCAGCCAAAGACTAAAAGAATGTGGTTTCTTTTTTTTTAGCTTTTCGCGGATAGCGTTTTAGCCACGTACAAAATGGGGGATTTTAAGTTCTTTTTTATTACAGAGAAAAACAAAAGTTGTATTTGAGTGAAAGTTTTATTTATTAAACACGTACAAGTTGAAATTATCTATTTAAATACGAAGTTGCATAAAATGAGCTAGCAATAGGTATATTAATTTATTTGTACTATTGAGCACGATCTTTTCTGTATGGAAACTTTTATAAGAACAAAGAAACTCAACCAATATTTAAAAAAAGCTATATAACTCACTTGTGAATAATGGTAATGAAAAAGTCACAGTTTGATTACAGGTGTCATTATGTGCCCAATTGCGGTGAAATTAGAGCCACTTTATGAGCAAGTGTGTTGAAAATGTTTTTTTCTGAGACCCACACAGATGGCTTCCAAGCCATAATGCGCAAATAACTCCGTCGCTACTGTGCAGGGTGCGGAGAAGTCGCAACTATATCCTGAGAGCTGTGGCTGAAAGCTATACTCCAGATATCCGATATTTTGTGCGGAGGCTGATTAGATAGGAAACATATATATGTTCCTGGCTGGTCATCCTCGGCATGCAGTGTTTAAAATTTAGACTTCAATTTTAAATCAATGATACTAACACTAGAATTTAAGCTTTTTGTAATACTAACCCAATATGGATCACTGTTGTCCGAATAGGGATGATGACAGGGTACGAAACAGCAAATTCTATTTAGTCCGTCAGATAGATTTCCCAAAAACGTATTTTTTGCTTATTCATATCAATACAAATTCACCAAGATAAAGCGCATCAAAATTCAGGAGTGGGAGCTTGTGACGTCACTTCTATGTAAAAAGTGTACCAAGGCGTGACGTCATGCGATATGTATCGTCATCATTTTTTGTTAACGTGACAAAAGCAAAAATACGTGTCCAATTCTTTCTGGAAATCTATCTGACGGACTAAACATATTGTTTTAGTCATCATCCCTATTAAATGAATTTGAATTTGATAGCGATTGTCAAAAAGGCAAAATTGTATGGGATTGACAAGCGATATCGAAAAATCACGTGATCAATACCTTACATTTTGACTTTCCGACCATCGGTTACACGCGAGCCTAAAAATAAAAAATAATTAAATCGGTTATCGCTTACATTGAATGCCACTTGGCGCTCTATAGTCAAGTTCAATGTTCAAGTCCGATCACCATTTCATAAAATTACATAGCTACCTAGTTGTAGACAAGATTTGGTTTCTCGCATTACTCATCCAGCTCTTCTCGCCTCCAAATCTTGCACAGAAATTCTCGCCTCTTGATCGACGAGAAACTTTCCTAACCACAAGCGAGAAATCCTCCTCGCATAAAAGAGCCCCTACGTGACACGCGCCCCGATGCTTCCATTAGCGGCCTATATGCATTACGTATTAGATCAGATATACGAAACAATAACCCACATGTATGGGCGACACGTTCACGCAATCATAGCGTGTTTCCCAATGCCGAACAAAGGGACGTTACCGTGAACATTAATTATTTTGAGATGGAAATACTGTTTTATGCAAGAAGACATGTTGCCCCGATTTAAAATTAATTGGCAAAAGAGAGATTCAAATACAATATCAAGGTTTCTCGAATATTAACATAACATTAGTAGACTGTGACATCACCAGAATGTAGACAAGAGAAGTGCGATACGAGCATCATCATCACCATTTCAGCCGAAGGACGCTCACTGCTGGACATAGGCCTTCCCCAAGGTTCTTCACACTAATTGGTCCTGTGCATCTCGACTTAAGGCCGTACCCTGACCAAAAAATCAGCATGAGATATGAACATTCCTATTGGCCTAGCGGCACTGGTGGCGCATGAATTGCAGTAGTGAATACGCCCAGATTTTAAAATAAAATCTTTATAAAACAAAGTATTGGTCTTTTGAAAAAAATAAAACTAACAAAATGTTCGTTATCAAATTGTCTATCCAATAGTGTTAGTACAAAAAATTATTAATGAACACTTTACGAGGAGCATGCTATCAATCATTATTTCTAATTTTTATGGTTTTTTAGGTAAGGAGATTAGTGAAACATATACTTCATTTAAAAAAAAAAGAACTCTACCATTTTGGAATCAATAATATGTAGAAATTTAGTGTATTTTATTAGTTGATATTTCATTTTAAATAATGAGTAGGTAGCTCCTAAAAACTGCACGAAAAACTGCTAGCGCGGCGTTTTGCTCGGGGTAGCGTCTTCTTAAGGTGATATACGCATATACGCCCCAATGTAACGCAGTACTGGCCGTGCGCCCGCTCGATGCCAAAATATCAAAATTGAACCCCCTTTTGAACAGTTTTGTTTGCAAAATATTATTTGATTTACATATGCTATGTTAGGTATGAAGTAATTCCAGCCATAAATTTTTCTGTATAAAAATATTTTTTAACATCCAAGTCGTTTTGGAGGAGTTTCCAAAAGTTGCGAAAAATATCGTCTTGTTAATAATTTTTTTAAAGCAAAACTATTAGTTACACGAAAAAACCTTGTGTTCCAAATTATGTACATGAATCAACAAAAAAATGTTTTTTTTTCAAACCTTTTGACCTAGCCGTTTCTAAGGAGTATGCTTTAGAAAGTTACCGTTTTACGGCACTAAAGCGTAGTGATATATACGCCCCAATGTAACGCAGTACTGGCCGTGCGCCCGCTCGATGCCAAAATATCAAAATTGAACCGCCTTTTGAACAGTTTTGTTTGCAAAATATTATTTGATTTACATATGCTATGTTAGGTATGAAGAAATTCCAGCCATCAATTTTTCTGTTTAAAAGTATTTTTAAACATCCAAGTCGTTTTGGAGGAGTTTCCATAAGTTGCGAAAAAATATCGTGGTGTTAAATATTTTTTTAAAGCAAAACTATTAGTTACACGAAAAAACCTTGTGTTCAAAATTATGTACATGAATCAATAATAAATATATAATTTTGAACACAAGGTTTTTTCGTGTAACTAACAGGTTTGAGAACCTCCTTCTGAACAGTTATGTTTGCAAAATATTATTTGGTTTACATAATAATATGCTATTTCAGTTTTGAAGAAATATGCAGCCATATTTTTTTCTGTGTAAAGATATTTTTAAACATCCAAGTCGTTTTGGAGGAGTATCCAAAAGTTGCGAAAAAATATCGTGTTGTTAATTATTTTTTTAAATCAAAACTATTAGTTACACGAAAATACCTTGTTTTAAAAATAATGTACATGAATCAATTTTGTTTTTATTTTTTCAAACTTTTTAAGCTAGCTGTCACTTAGGAGTATGCTTTAGAAAGTAACCGTTTTACGGCACTATAACGGTGGAAGGCCCTTAACCAGCAGCCTTATTGCGTTATGAATTCGGCAAGGCAAAGAGAAAAGAGTATGAAAAATCGACCATACACATATGGCTAGATGAGAGACGCTATGTGGATTTCCGTCTATACGATTGGTCGATTCTTTATACTCTTTGCCATTTTCTCTTTTGCTCTTCCAGCGTTACGTCTAAGTCGGTAAAACCAGGGTTACCAGGCTCCTACGCATGTCTTTATTTCTCATTGGACCTCACAAGGAAACTCCGAGCATAGCCCTTTCCATTTGGGATACTTTAAAGCCTTTTGATGAGGCCTATGGTATCATAAAGTCTGAAATCTGGCCTTGGAAGCACATATATAATTCTGTGTAATACCCAGTATTACATGTGTGGAAAACAATATATCACGGGCATTTAACGCGATGATTTCGATTATTTATAAACAACTTTAACAACTACTACTACTACTTTTTACTTATTTTTTTCGATAATTTTGTTTTTCGTGTGCTGTAGGTAAATAAATAATCGAAATCATCGTGTTAATTTCCCGTGATATATTGATTTTCAATTATGAAATGCGAAAGTTTTCAAGTTAATATTACATGTGTGGCTTTGGGTTTTCCAATCTAGGTTTCAGAGTGCTAAACCGTTATATAAAATTGCGTGGGAGTCTTCATTCTACAGGCTACTTGTATATGTGCGACATGATCACATTACCCTACTAAGTTCATAGCAATCCTGAAATGTCGAATCAAAGATGATCGTGAGCCTTAGGTCTTAGAGGCGAAAGTATTAATGAATGTACAATTTTTATTATCGAACCAACCCTCACGTCGAAAAACTGCTGTACCCCACGAGTTATGCGACCTTACAAACTCATATTCCAGAGTTGATCCCATAGTAAAAGTTATTGAATCAACTGTTACCCCTACAAAGATACTCAATGAATTTTAAGTCGTTTTTTGTAATAGGCTAATTATGATAATCACGCTTATCGTAGCTGTCGGCATTTTTCAGTAACGGCAGCTGAAATCAGTACGTTTAACACGTTCTTGTAATCATGGCGTTTCGGAAATATCGAACAAAGGGTGATCTACCCTAGGGGTGAAAAGGGGGAGCACACCAACAGCTTCCCTATCGTTAACTGCCATGCGGTGCAGCCTTGAGACTAACGATAATGGTGGGAAAATCTTCATACTTAGGAAGGTAGGCTTTTGTATATAGGCAAATATACAAAAACATACCTTGCTCGATTCGAAGTAAATGCTGTATTATTGATGTCCTTTCAAGTTTTGGTGAATTTAACGCGCAAATAGATATCTTATCTTACATAGAAACTGCGTAATTATACGAGAATAACTTGATAATTGTCAAGATTTTCCTTTTTTCCGGGATGAAAGTTACGAGTATTTACTGAGCTATAGCTCTGTGCGATAGTGGAAGTGTTTTTGAAATCCGATGAGTAGGTTCGAATATTAGCAAGTATATTATCTACACTCTACCTCATACATCCAAACATTACTTACCTCTTTAATTTATTACCGACTTAAAATAAAAAAGGAGGAGACAATTTGACACGTATGTAGGTAATATTGTTAGAATTGCACGTGTGCCAAATTTCATAAGTGTATGTATGTTGCTTTGTTGTTTGTCCACGCATTTCGCCTATACTACTTATCGGATCTTGATAATTCTTAATTGGATTAATTATCTCTCAACTTAGGCAAAGGGAACAGTATACATTTCGTCAAAATCGGTTTAGCAGTTTTCAAGATATGGATCATACAACCGAACTCCTTAACGACAAACAGCATGAAAGTGTAAATTAAGTCATTGTGGGTATTTTGTCAATCCTTTAGGTACCTTAGTAATAGAATTTGCTCACTTTTTAGTGTACCCTCTAGGTACTAAAACTAAAAAGAGAGAAATAAAACCTTTTTCACAAAAAATAAAACGACTTCTAAAGCAAAACACAAAAAAGTGAAAAAATAACTAACACCGACTTCATTTTTTGTGATAATGTTTTTATTTCTCTCTTTTTAGTTTTACACTACAGAACAAATAGAACATTTAAACCCACTATCTAAACTAGTTAGTCAAAGAATAAAAATTCCAGTATTCTATATAAAAAAAAGTTTTTTCAAAAAAAAATAACTAAGTAGGCATAGGCATGCGGATAAAAGATCTCTTATCAGTCATTCGTAACA
This sequence comes from Orthosia cruda, assembly GCA_964057195.1. NCBI lineage: Eukaryota > Metazoa > Arthropoda > Insecta > Lepidoptera > Noctuidae > Orthosia > Orthosia cruda. The sequence goes on from OZ059832.1 coordinate 32,327,628, forward strand.
GTTTCGTTCGTCTCATGTCTAGACGGGGTCTATGGTTTGTATCAGATGACCTCTGAGAACGAACACAGACATAACGTCTCACATACTTGTCTATAGGTCAAGGTTTTTTTATTGTTCCGCGCCAAAAATTGGAGGACAAACGTTTCATAGTAGGGTCAGGTTATTAGAGAATACATATATGTATTAATGTCTGGATTGTTGAGTCACATTTATATATATAGATAACTCACGTTTTTTTTCCTACTCCTTATGCTTCTTATTTAATTTTATACGTTGATACATCTGCTATTCGCACGGTGATGGTCATATTGAGTAAAAAACTTTTTTAACAAAAAAATACCGACTTCAAAGTGAATACACTGACTGCCATAACAAAACACTACAAAGCGAAAAATAACTTTCGGCAGTCGGTGTTGACATTTTTTTTTCGTTTTTGACATCGACTGCCGAGTCGTGATTGCCATAAATTATCATGAAAGTTTGCATTATTAAGGATAACTCAAAAAGTACTCGTCACTTCTAGATCAAATCTTGTTTAAATGGGACCACATGAATATTGGATATTATTTCATTATATATATATAGATTGGGTTCAATCAGATTGTTTATTAGGTTTTTATGGTATTATCACTGTTTATTATACTAGGCTTTTACACACTTAGCCGGCGTACATATCCACAGTACAGACAAGTCATAGAGTACAGAGTATTAATAGATCACAAGTTAACAGTGTTGTCATATAGCTTTCTTTGTGAATAAATGTTTAAATGTGTTGTGAGTAAAAAATATATTAGTACATTCCTTAAAAATGAGAAACACTATCTTTCAAATAAAAAACGAATGATCAAAATCGGTTATACTAGTAAAAAGTTTTGAGGTAACACTTAAAAAAATACAGCCCAATTGAGAACCTTCTCCTTTTTGAAGACGGTTTAAAAGTATCCTAGTATGAACTGACAGTAGACAGCAGATCATGTAGCTTATTGTACAAAACTTAATAAACTCGTAAACTTGATTAACAGTTGAGCACTTGAGCTGGCCTTTACCTTATTTAAATGATTACTCGCGGTACATACTAAAGTTGTACGGTAGATATCTTTAATAGTCCTCATCACTAATAATAAATATAACAATACTTACAGTTACTCATAGTTCTTGACAAAGTGACCACCAAAACATTTTCATGTAAAATGTTTCCAAGAAGAGTCCATATGGCTCGCACTGTCAGAAAGTTATCAGATCTCATGTGGAGCCAAGCATCTAACTCTATAAGCCCTAACTCAACAGCCCTAACTTCACAAACTTTACACCTTATTCAAAATATTGTTCGTTTCATACAAACATCCATCTGGTTGGTGGGTAAAAGTGACAATTTTTGTTTTTTTTTATTGTTTGTGTACTAAAACTATCTTACATATCAAATTTCAGCTTTCTAGGACTTCAGGAAGTACCCGGAGAATTTTAATGATCATCACTGAGTGAGTGAGTGAGTGTCAAAATTGGGGTTTTTTGGATATCAATAAAATCAAAAGTATAAAAGCTATGCCATTGAAACTTTGTATGTTTAATTAGTCTACCATTGACATCATATCCCGAGAATTTTGTTTATCTAGTATAATCCAAACCCAAGTTATGAGGGTTCATAAAAACGACGAAGCATTTCGAGTAAAGGAAGGTAATGACTCTAGCGCTTCGCTTGGCTCGTCTTGGCGGGGGCACTACCATCCCCTCAGATATTCTGACAGCGACATCGATTGTCAAAAAGGCCAAAAATGTTGAGATGTGCTACCGAAATTTCACAGGGTTTTTCACAAGCCCTAGCCCAACCCTGATTAATAAATCGATTTAGTAAATGAGCCTTGGTAAATGTTAGTAGGTTGTCTATCTGTGAAATCTTCAAATAGTGAAGAGCCACATTATTGTAAATTAGATCTGATAGACCTGACAACAAACTATTAATGGCTTTCAATGTACGTGTCACCTGTCCGTTCTGTCATAACTCGGTATGCATAGTCGAAATTTTGAACAATGCGTGAATTTTGGATGTTCGGGAAACCGCATGACAGCCAGTTTAAATGCAACCCAGCAAACATTAAGTTTGGATGAAAATTATTTGCACATAGCATGTGCCTTTGTACCAGCAATCCCACTGCACTATTCCCAAACCACTGCAACTCCTGAAAGCCAGAATCAACAGTGGCTACCACCAGAAAAACACCGAGGCAATGAAGCTCGACGAAGTCCCGGAGAATGAATTTAACTGTCTTGGATCTTGCAACGAAATTAATCAGAAAATTAAACCGCTGCGGCTGCTGAGGCCCTCAAACGGCGCAAATACTGTAACCTAATTGGTAATTACAGTTTTGAGCCGTTTGGGGTCGAAACGCTTGGGTCATGGGGCCCGAGTGCACGTCTCCTTTTTAAGGAGATCTCTTGCCGACTGATCGACATTGTGCGTGACCAGAGAGCTGGCTCTTTCTTTGCGCAAAGAATTAGCATTGCCATTCAACGTGGCAATGCTGCCAGTCTTCTGGGCACGTTCCCGGATGACAGCGATGTGGAGGGGTACTTCGACGCCTAAGTGTACCTGTCTTTTGTATATAGTATAAGTAGTTAGGTTTAGTATAAGTTTGTATAGTTTAATTTTGTTTAGTGTTTAAGTATGTACATATTTACAGCTTTGTTTTACAAATAAATACATTTATCCCTGTGAGTAGAAGCATAATAAAATAAAGGTCTAAGATATTTGCTGCTTTATCAGAAAATAATAATGGAGGAGTAAGAAAAAACATGAATTTACATTCTTTTTTTTTATTATTATTATCAATAGGCTCGCGCTTGACCACTATCTCACCTGATGGAAAGCGATGATGTGGTCGACGGTGAAGCACGCTTGCCTAGAAAAAACCCATTCACTCTTGACTTAAAGACCCCTAGATTGTAGCTATCGGGAAACAGACTCCGGCAGGGAATTCCACTTCCCTCCATATCAAGCAGGAGACAGAACAAACAAGACCAATAGGCACAAAGGGTCATTTGCAACTGGGATAAGCCCAGTTGCCTAGCACCACGGATAAAAATTAGCATTAATATTATTTTGTACCAGCAGTGGGAACATGATAAAGAAAAGCCTGATGATAATAATGATTATTTTTCTACATACAAGAATGGGCTCTGAAATCTTGGACTATCTCACAACAAACTACATCAGTCCCTCATTGGTCTAATGTTCGCAAGAGCTAGGTATCACAAGAGCTGACCATAACATATATTTTATAGTATTATATTATTTAAATTATTGTGAATGTGAAGACTATGTGGGTCATTCTTTTTTTTTATTTGTTTTAATTTTTCAGTTAGTTTTAATCATGGTCTGGCAGTTTGAGTGATGTATGCGGCCTACCCGAATGTCCTTTATTTGGTATTGTTCGTCGAATCGTTGAGCTCCTTAAGTTCTGAGTTGAGCTGCACGGTTACTGGCAAATGCGTGCACTGACTGGTCCACTCAAACTGGCTGGTTCTTTCCTCAAAAGACCCTTTCAGACACCAATCTACATGGTCTTCACATGATCTAACCAAGATTTTGTCTGGACTTTAAAAGAGACTGTGACCTCTGAATTTGTTTCGGCCTTTCTTCTCAGAGTAGTCAGATAGGAAACGCCGATCATCAAGTTTACAAAAATATGATCGACATGTAAAAGTGTTTGTACAAACCAACTTACAGAAATAAAATCATTTATCATTATCATTTAAAAGGTTCTGGCTTCGATTCCCGGGTTGACCTATTGGCTTCCGGAATTTTGTCTGAAATCTCTCAGTAGCAACACAAGCACCATGGAGTCTAGATTTGTGTCCGGTTAATGACATAAACATAACTATCAAAATTTAGTGTGGTACCTAAATTTCTTCCTTTGGGGAATGCAGGTAATGTGTAATGCAATCCCTTACGAAGCCCGCAAAGGGGCCAACTCCTAGTTCTTCAGAGACCAATCCATTTGGTCAGCATAGCAACAGCGGGGTTGGCTCGTATTTTGTGTGAGGCTTGCCCAATCAATCAAGCCCATAGATTGATTGATTGATATCTTGCGGGATGATTTATCCATCGATACAACTGTCTGCCTGCAACCTCACTTCGTTTCCTGGAAGAACTCTTAATGTAAGTAAGGAATATGCCCATATATTTAAGGAATATACGCGTTTTAATCTTAATTTCAAGTTGTCAAAAACACCTCCAATTTGCCTACATTTTGATAAGTTTTTAATATTAATTGTCGCCTGATGTGATTGTAACTTAAGGTTACACTAGTCGATCATTCTTCCATACAAACGTAGTTTTTCATCATTATCTAGCCCTGTATGAAAACAAAAAAGTAAAAAAAATAAAAATGAAACTTATGAGCGTCGAAGGTTCCATATTTCAACACTAATTTTAACGCATCTTTGGGTGGAAATAAATACCATAAGAAGAAGGCAAATTTTCAATACGGCCTCCATACAGGGATAGATAAGTCATTCAACAATGCAAATAATTTTATATTAAAAATATACATTTAGTAGTTTTTTCATGATATCTAGACTCCCAAAGGTCTATTAAAAAAATTCGGGCGCTCGATTTCGTCCTAAATCATCATCCATTTCGATACATCTTTATCATTCGCACGTGTTGTCGGATGAGACAGCATGCATTTCCTTGCCTCTCTGTGAGTTGGAAGGGGCCGTAATCCACTACGCGGGCCCAGTGTGGGTTGGTGGATGTCACAAGTCTTCGAATTTTTGGTTCTAAGACATGCCGGTTTCCTCCCGATGTTTTCACCGTTTTGAGAGCAGTGGTGATGAAATAATTTACACAAAGTAAAGCCGCCTGCCTGGATTCGAACCCACGACCTAAAACTTTTAAGTCGTGGCTGCTACCACTGGGCCAACACTGCTCTATCCTACTACTATTATAAACGTGAAAGTTTGTGAGGATGGATGGATGGATGGATATTTGTTACTCTTTCACGCAAAAACTACTGAACGGATTTTGATGAAACTTAAAAAAAATAGCTTATACATCAGAGTGACACATAGGCTACAATTTATAAAGGTATTGAGAGAAATAGGTACTAACAAAACACGGGCGGAGACGCGGGCGTCTGCTTGTGTGTAATAGTTAAGTAAGGTAGTTTAGAAGTAGCTACAGTTAACAACTTAGTTAATAATCTCCAGTAGTCCATCTATCTTATTCTCGGTCCTTGAGAAAATCGGAAAACCTAAAATTACGCATTCGTATGCATTCCACATCCATCTTCGACAAATCTTTCACGGTTCAAGCAGCTCGTTTGTGAAATGCATTACCTATTGAGGTAAGGCGTGCGGAAACATTGCCTACATTTAAAAAATGGTGAAGGAGCATTTTCTTTCTCTGTTCTGTATTTGATATTTATTAGTAAAAGTAAAAGCTATCTTAAATAATAATATTACATAATTGTTGCTCCCCAGCAAAACGCAGTTTTCGTGCAGTTTTCGTGCAGTTTTTAGGGGCTATCTACTCGTTATTTAAAAAGAAATATCAACTAATAAAAATACATAAAATTTCTACATAATATTGATTCCAAAATAGTAGATTTCTTTTTTTTTTAAGAAATATTTGTTTCACTAATCTCCTTCCAACAAAACCATAGAAATGAGAAATAATGATTGATAGCATGCATCTCCTCGTAAAGTGTTCGTTAATTAATGTTTCTACTAACACTAATGGATAGACAATTTAATTAAGAACATTTTGTAAGTCTATTTTTTTTCAAAAGACCAAAATTCGATTTTATAAAGATTTAATTCTAAAATCTGTAACTCATGCGCCACCTGTGTGCCGATAGGGCACTAGGAATGCTCAATGTTTTTGGTCAGGGTACGGCCTTAAGCTTCTACCCAACCCTTCCTGGAAGACAGGCGTGATGTCATGTTATTTTAAATACTCCCTGGGTGGTGCTGACCTTTGTGCAAAGTTTCTTTCCAATCGGGTCATTAATTCTTTCTTTTGGAGTTTCTCAATAAAAATCCACGCCCGAAGCGTAGTAAGGATTTGTAGACGTCCTCCTGTGCCTTTGTCTACCTCTTTGGAGATACAGGTGCGATGAAGGTAAGTTATATCAGTATATGTAGGGTGACCTTTATTTCATTGACAATCCTTCCGTGGGTGAATATTATCAACACTTTAAAAAACTTTTGCTATGGGACTATAACTCTTAAATATGACAAAAAAATTAGCAAACTAGAAAAATGTAGGATTCAAATCGGGCGCACGGTTGGCGAAGTGGTTGAGCGATTGACTGCTGCGCTGCGTGACGCGGGTTTGATTCCCGCACGGAAAAAATATTTGTATGACCTTCAGATAGTTGTTCCGGCTCTGGGAGTTTGTGTATGTGAGTTAATACGAGTATGTTTGTAAACGCACCCACGATACAGGAAGATATTCCTAGTGTGGGGCAACGTTTTTTTCAAAAGAAAAAGAAAGAATTACTTCAGAGTTGGTTCTGTAATATACAGTTGATCAAATTCATGCGTCCTTTCAGCCCCTGAAAGTTATCCAATGAATTAAAAATTAGGGTTGAAAAGTTAGTTAGGGGCCTTTACAAGAGTTCCGTATGTGACAAAAATAGCCCGCATGTATGCGTGACACGTCGCATGTCGCGCGTGGCAGCATCATCTCATCGCTCTCGATCCCGCTGCTCTCACAAAAGGACGTCATTTACCTGTTCTGTTAACTGTTAATTTGCAACAGCTGATTTTTTCAGTAATTTCAGTTCGTAGTAAAAGGTATTTTTTCACATATTTTCACCCCTGAAAGTTTTCCACCAGTTCAAACCCGATCGGAAAAAATATACCCATTAGATATGGGTCTTTCCACGAGTTCCGTATAAGGCAGAAAATAGCCCGCATGTATGCGTGGCACGTCGCACGTCGCGCGTGGCAGTATCATTTCACTGCTCTCGATCCCGCTGTTCTCACAAAAGGATGTCATTTACCTACGCCTGGTCATTAGCGATATCGTGTCGATGTTGCTGTGAGCTAATTGGAATTAGAATTAATCCTAATCGACAGTTAGCGGTAGTTTTCTAACTGGTGAAGCATCCGTATTAAGATAAAATAATGATTAAAAAATGCGCAAAGTATATCAACCACTCTTATTAACAGGTCCACAGACGCATGAGCCACATATATGGTCTGTTTTATTGTTTTACTAATTGGACAGTGAACCCATATTAAGGGATCAACTATTAAATATGAAAATAAAAGCTTTTCAGTCTGTTATAACTAGACAAAATGTAGATAACACCTTTCCTTCACTGATTTCAGAGTTGGTGCCATAGTAAAAGTGGTTCAAATTCATAGCTACTTTCACCGCCTAACTTACCTCACCTAACTAACCCCTCCTCTATCCACCCCCTCTACCTTATAAAAAAGCCTTTAGGTACGTTCCGTATGTGACAGAAATACCCGCATATATGCGTGGCAAGTCGTGCGTGGCAGCACATCTCACGCATCTCGATCCCGCTGCTCTCACAAAGGGACGTTATTTACCAACGCCGGTAATTAGCGATATCATGTTGATGTTGCGTCGAGGTAGTCGGAATTAGAAGTCATCCAAACCGACGGTTGGTAAAGGAAAGCATGTATCTTTGGTGTAAGAAAATATGAATATAATAATAATTCGGCCTGTACCGTCCCATTTTTGGGCAATGGCTATCTTTGGTGTAAGAAAATATGAATATAATAATAATTCGGCCTGTACCGTCCCATTTTTGGGCAATGGCTCTTTGGTGTAAGAAAATATGAATATAATAATAATTCAGCCTGTACCGTCCCATTTTTGGGCAATGGCTATCTTTGGTGTAAGAAAATATGAATATAATAATAATTCGGCCTGTACCGTCCCATTTTTGGGCAATGGCTATCTTTGGTGTAAGAAAATATGAATATAATAATAATTCGGCCTGTACCGTCCCATTTTTGGGCAATGGCTCTTTGGTGTAAGAAAATATGAATATAATAATAATTCAGCCTGTACCGTCCCATTTTTGGGCAATGGCTATCTTTGGTGTAAGAAAATATGAATATAATAATAATTCGGCCTGTACCGTCCCATTTTTGGGCAATGGCTATCTTTGGTGTAAGAAAATATGAATATAATAATAATTCGGCCTGTACCGTCCCATTTTTGGGCAATGGCTCTTTGGTGTAAGAAAATATGAATATAATAATAATTCAGCCTGTACCGTCCCATTTTTGGGCAATGGCTATCTTTGGTGTAAGAAAATATGAATATAATAATAATTCGGCCTGTACCGTCCCATTTTTGGGCAATGGCTCTTTGGTGTAAGAAAATATGAATATAATAATAATTCAGCCTGTACCGTCCCAGTTTTGGGAATGGCTATCTTTTATGCACTTAACTGACCCAAAGCCAATATAACTAAACCCGCCTATAAGCATCAAGCTCTAAAAATATGTAGATAGATATTTATTATCATATCAAATCAAATAGTTATTTCTGCAATACAGGAAATTAAATGTTCACAATAGTCCTGAGTCGAAAAGGTCCTGAAGCGAATAGTCATGGGCCTTTGGGATAATACAGACAAACTGAGGCTGAAAGCTAACTTGGAATATAAGGTACTAGCTGACCCCCGGGGCTTCGCGCCCGTCAACTGGCTACCTACCTACCTACCCTGCCTACTCTGCCTACTCGTCCTACCCTGCCTACCCTTTCTACCCTGCCTACACTATTATATACAATTTTGTATCTATCATCAATAGTTTTCTCAGCGCAAGAAAAAGAATGAATTTTATAGGCCACATTTTGCTACCTTGGGTTACATTATTGCAATTTTCATAAGGATCTCATTTTTGGAAATATATTATAGCATAAGACACTCAGGAATAATGTAGCTTTCTACTGGTGAAAGAATTGTCAAAATCGGTTAAGTAGATCCAGAGATTACCCCTTAAAACGTCACAAACTTTACCTCTTTATAATATTAGTATAGATGCTCACTACTACACTGTAATATATGCATTACTGCGTCAACACGGAGATTCATCATAAACCCTGAATCCAGTGTAGTTACGTGCACTGCAAATTGTAGCAGATATTTTGAATGTTTTTACGTAGCCCGCGCTTAACATTGCTGTCACGAAATATAAGGTACAGCTTACAGATAAAATGTAGTGGCATATCCCACAGAGAAATAAAACATAGTTTATTTATGAGAACGAACTAGGTCACCGGGTATTAAGCTAAATCCTACTATATCATTCAAACAGTGACATCACTGCAGAGAACAATGACGCAATACCGATTAAACGCAACTAGAATTACCGATTACCTATTGTGAATCAGATTCACGTAATTATTTGGAATAATTGATGAATGCGTTCATGCATCTAAAACGATTACGGGCTAATTGCTCGACGCGATGTGGCGGCGATCCACTCGGCGTAATAGCGATAGTGCACGAGCATCGCTTACTAGTTTAACAGCACATTTTTTTACAAACTTTATATAAGTATATTATGTGTGTCCGGAAACTAGTAGGTAATCCATTTTTCAAGCACTTCCTGGCATCCCATTATGCTGAAACTTGGCGTACTAATTTTGGAAACATTGAGATGATATGATACTATGGAGCTGGTCTCATGATGGAGCCAGAAGGTGGCCCGATGGCGACCGATGGCGCAATTGACTAGAGAGGATTGCGCCATCGTGTTTGGGCTCATTGATTATTTATTGCCAAGCGATATTACATTTTTCCTATTTAGTTCATTAAAGATTTTTACTTTTAATTATTTAATCATTCCATTATGTAGGCGAACAGTTTTGTTGTGGTTTTCACAAAATACACACCACGTTTTCTGTTGTTATAATTTGTGGGTGTTACATTAAAATTCAGATGTGAAATTCCGAATTTCCCAGGCCGTTGACAAGTGTTGACAATGTACAGCTGTGTGTGACTGTACCACTCTGTTCGAGAGGCATAATGACGCTCGTACCTACGAGTAAGTAAATTGTTACAGCAGTCATGTTTACGTATGTAACGATACAGGTTCTCTGAAAGTTTTGCTTGTTATTTTCAGCGCCACTGTGAGTTGGCGGAAGTTCGCTCTAGAAAAGCTTCAAAGGGTGACGAATGAGGTAAGGGTGTGAAATAATAAATAAAACACGCACATCTTAGACTATATACCTATACTTAAATAACAAAAGTGTGAGTGTGGCGAGGACGCGTGAGACGCGAGTGGCGCGTGTGGCGCGCGATGAGATCACTGTTGTTGCTGCGGCGGCGCCAGGCGCGCGGCCAGGTGCAGGATGTCCCGCTTCTCCTTGGGGAAGCGCAGCTCGCGTGCGGCCAGGCGGGCGGCGCGCAGCTCACGCTCAGCCCGGGCCAGCTCGGCGCGCAGCACGCCGCCGCCCGTGGCCGCCGCGTCGCGCTCCCTCGCCGCCCACTCCCTCGCCATCTGCTCGCGCATGGCATCATCCAACGCACGCGCAGAGTAATGCGCGACCACCTCCTGCCGCGAGCACTGCCGCTCGCGCATCGCTCGCAACGACCCATTCCAGTGCAGCAACTGGAACACCGTCATCAGCTCCTGGAACTCCAGCATCGTGCGGCCCTTGTTTGCTTCCAGCATGAACCTAACACAAATAATCATTTTAATGCCAATGTTCTAACAATGAAAATAATCTAGCTCATACACATACCAACTGTAATCTAACAATGAAAAGAAATCTCGCCACGGTTTCTTTGTCTTCGAAGTTGGACGGATCTCGGACAGGCAGATAAAAGAATAATCCTTCTTTCAATCCGACTTTAATCATTCAGTCTGGTTGTATAACAATAGATCATGAAACAATGTAATTTCGCATAGACCAGGTACTAATGAGTGTTGGTTTAAACTTCATGGTAACCTGACCGCTTCGTTAGATCGATGATCAATCAAAATGGGGTTAATTAAGCAGGCTCTACAAGCCGCGACACTTAAATGTTTGTACGGCGCTCCCTAGGCTGTTAACTTACCGAGCTATTTTTAACATGAACTATTCTAGTATGTGTACAATAGGCCACACTTTAGCGGTAACCAAACTATGCACCTACCTACTTTGCACATAAATAGGCTAGAACAGCTCGTGGTCATATTCGAGTCGGGTTTATCCCGAGTTGGCACATCGCTAGTGTCAACTCGGGATAAACCCGACTCGAGTTAACCCGAGTTGAAATTCACATAACTCGAGTTGAACTCGAGTTACACAACTCGAGTTAGCAGAACAAAGCTAAGTTAGAATTAATTTTTTATTTGTTAAAAACCACTTTTTTACATTATTTGACAGATAAATTGGGTAAATTCCTTGAGAATTGGCGATATGTGGCACAAAATCGAGGGAAATGGAAGAAATAGGGTAGGCCTTAGCCCAAGAGTTTTGTAGCATTCTTTATTTTGTTATCATAATAGTCCCGAACTCCTGGCTTTTGAGATGCTTTTTAATGTTGGTTTTCGTGTTTTTACCGTTTTTTTTTGGTTCAATCGTTAGAAATATTGATATTGTTGTAAAAAACATTTAAGAAATAATAGTTTAAATATTTGAATTCTGTATGTCTGTATGGTTCTTCTATGATATATTTTATTTTAGATTTTAGTGATTGCAACTCGAGTTCGGAAGAATACCACTCGAGTCAACTCGAGTTAGGCGCAACTTGAGTTACGAGAAACATTTTCTTTTATTTTTTATATCTAGCTAAATAGGTCGCCTCCTGCGAATGTGACACCAGTGACAATAGGTCTACAACCAGATCCTTTAAACAGAAGCTCACCTAAAGGCCGCAATCCCGGCGCTGGGGTCCTGATGATGGGCGGCGGCATCCCCCGCGAAGGAGGCGCGTGCCTCCGCCACCGCCTTCTCTATGAAGTGCTCGGAGATGCGTCGGGACTCATGCTCATTGAACACACTGTTCATCAGCGCAATCTTCGCTGCACTTCGGCGAGCTTCGGCTTTTGTCGGACAATTCTGGATGGAAGAAGAGACATGTTAGTATTGAAATCACCACTCAGAGACAAAGGTAAAGAAAAATATAGTGTGGCAACCAGCATGTTTTTAACTTTTTTGCCAAAAACATACATAACATCCCGCCTGTCTTTCCCGAATAGTTCGGCAGAGGTGTAAGCTTACCATTTTTTGTTGGTCTTTCGTGCAATGACTTCGCCCGCTCTAGGTGAAGCAAGAGGGCGTGTCAGACTTTTACTGACTAAAACCCACCCACCCGATTCCTTCAGTTGCTTGAGTCAGGGCCGCAGTATCTATTTTTAAAATTTATTTGCGACCCAGACAGGCATCGGTCCTAGCGGACTCCGTCAATTTGCTGTCATCTCTTTCGCGCGTGGAACACAACGTGCCTTCGACTCGGACTGGTCCTTATCGGACGGCGAACTACTCGTTACTCGCCGTCCGCAAGCCCGCGCCTTTGGTGGCTTGGCTTAGGTTTGCGACTCCTGACGCCCGGGGCGTCTGCTGCGGTGGCTAGGGGTGGGGCGAGTCCGTTGAGAGTGTGTACACCTACTCACTCATTTCGTAAGTTATGTTTTAAGTCCTGAGCGTGCCTATTCCTATAACAAGGGCAAAATTGCAGACCCCAGCTGAGAAAACAAAGATGGCAAAGCCCAATAACACCCAGAAATCGAACACAGGATCTCACGACAGAAGATAATTGACAGTCACCTACACTGATCCCACATGGTTAAATAAGGTCTATTCTCTCTCACGTGGAGACCTGATTCCCCACTGTCGAAACATGGGTAAAATGTTGCCAGATTTATGTGTTAAGTGTAATGAAATCCAATCTGAACCGTCAACAAAAAGTATTGTACTGAGATAAACATACCGCTGTTGACTTTCGCCGCAGCTGTTTCTGCCACGTACTCGCAGAATCAACACTTTTACACCGTGTGGTTTATTTTGTGTAATTAAATGTCTATTTACGTAAATGCTGTTAAGTATAGCGCACGGGTTCCATTGCAAATTGCAAGTACATCAAATACAGTACAGCTTATAGTACAAATTTCAGTGTTGGTCAGTTTGTATGCAACTGTAGCCTATTCTATCATTTTCAGTAATAAAATTAAAGCATGATTTTCGTTCTAAACATCAACCAGTACTGTATACCTAAGGTATATCAAGTGTAGATTCTCATTAAGATTAACTGGCTAGAAACTTTATGAGTAGGGTGACACTATGAGTTGACATACATATTTTAAGATATACGACGTTTGTTTGCAACTTGGGACTTACAGCACCACGACGTGGTTACAATAATAAAAAAAAACTTTTTGCAAAAAAATACTACCGACTTCCAAATACAAAACTACAAAATGAAAAATATTTTTTTGGAGTCGGTGTCTTTCGTAGATACAATTTTTTTGCGATATGGACACCGACTTCAAAAAATTAAGTTATTTTTCACTTTGTAGTTTTGTATTTGGAAGTCGGTAACTAGTATTTTTTTGCAAAAAGTTTTTTTTATTTTTCACTTTTTAGTTGTACGTACCTAACAGGTAAGTTAGTAAGGGAACTATTTCGCCAGAACAGATTTCATGAAACTTGAACATAACCGGTGAAATGAGAGATCTGATCCCTTAAGAGCGAACTGGCGTGATGTTATGTTATGAAATGTTATAAACAACAAACAGACATGCGATTGCAGCAATCCCGAGATATTTGGCGTTATTTATTGAAGAGTTCTGTTGTATATCTCCGAAGTTCTTCATCAGATCTTCACCAAATTAAAATGGGACCAATTTCGGAACATATTATTTCCGAAAAAAAAGAATTTTCACAATCGGTCCACAATTGACGGAGATATCGGTGAACATAAACAAAAAAAAAAAAAGCAAACAAAGTCGAACATATAACCTCCTCCTTTTTGGGAAGTCGGTTAAAAATATGTAATACATAGAAGGCCCTTAGGCAACTACCTAGGATTTCATAAGATAACCCTGGCTGGTGCAAGCTGGTATTAACTGAGTTTCAACAGAAAAGAGCTCGTAAGGTGTCAATCAATCTTTCGGTGCCACAAGACGGCCTGCACGCGGCGGTTTTGGGCATCTTTCAGTACTTAATCATGATCCAGCCCTTGTGGTGCTCCCCAGCGACGCCCTGAGACGAGGTTCGATTCGACCCTATAGCCCTCAGTGCGGTCGCTTAGGTTAAGCTTTTTCTGCCTGGCTAGAGGGTCTAGTTTAGTCTGCTCAGGATCGCCCGGTTAAGCAGTACCCAATTAAAACCTTGATTGAACTGCGACACGTCCATAAAAAAGCCATCTTTCAGGTTTTCAAGAGGTACCATAAATTCCAAGTCAGCCTTCACTCGACTCAATCACATTGACAGTTTTAGCTTGTTTTTACATTAACAGAGGGCTTTCCCCGTTGTCATGGCGACTTGACGAAGTTTGCTTCAAAACACCTAAATTAAGGACCTTGGCTAGGTACCTGAAAACTCCCAAAACAGGCTCCTCCGGGCAGCGTGACGTAGCAGACGTAAGGCGGGTGCGCGGCCGGCACGGACTCGTAGATGACGAGGGCACCGCCCCCGCTCCCGGCACCTCCGCCCCGCGCAGCCTTCACCTGCCAGAACTCTTGCAGCGCTTCCACCACGTTTACTGTTGATAGGACTCCGTCAGCTGCGTTGGAGAAAGAGAGGTTTTAGATTGTCTGCACAAAATTGAGCTCCTTTCGGAGTCATACTTTGTCTGCATAACCGACACAACAGTTAAATAATCAGCAAAATAATCTTTGTGTGCTTGCATGTGCTTCATAGAATGGTAAAACAGTTAAAATTATCGTTAACATCAAAAGAATAAACTCCAGCTCAACATACGACAAAAATATGTAGAATGTACAAAGGGAAAGGGAATCAAACAAAAACATTGGAGGTTGTTCCCCACACCACAGGACCAGAGGTGGTGGCGTGTAGTGTTCCACGTGCGTCCAACCCGCCTGCGCACACCTCTTGACGTCGCGGGGGGCGTCGAACATTTCAAGGGGGTGAATGCAATGCATCCCCGCGATCCCCGGCGTAAGTGTGAGAGCACACTGGGGTGGTTTTTAGTCAGTAGGAGTCTGACAGACTCACCGGCCCCCCCAGGGTGAAGGACAACCATTGAGGATTTTCCACGCCGGACCAAAAAAAAAAGGTTTGGGGCAAACTCCAGCTAAGTTTATAACAAGTAGGAATAGGAAAAAAGGAGCAAAGCAATCGGCAAAGATGCTCTCAATTCCACGGAACAATTGGCGACCAAACAAAGACAGGTAAACTTCAATATTAAAAGTTTTGTAGAGGCCCCTAATTTGGGATGGTGACCCTTAATCATTCTATTTTTGGCAACTTTTCAACAGAGCCTAAACTTGTTGACAAGGGAATTAGGGACCCACATTCCTTGTCAACGTACTGCAAACATTTCGCAATTGGGGAACGTCCAATATTCTACAATTCCAAATGAACATTCAGGATCTAAAGTACCCGCATAAATACAGAAAATAGAGGTACAAGACAAGTGGCATTCTATATTCTATTAACGAAATCATCATACAATACATGATAGAAATTAGTGAAATTTATGGGATTGGCAAGCAATATCGAATTGTCACGTGATAAAACCTTTACATTTTGGCATTCTGATTGCATGTCACTTGTCATAGATCCTCAGTACATTTAACTGACTATGAAGCAAAAATCGTAAGCGTCTCAGCCCCTAACGTCAAAGCGGCAAGCACTTCCCGTTTTAAATAAGACATCCAATTTGTCTCGCCATTTTCTCCACAATCAGTGCAAGCAATTTATTTGTAAAAGCCGTGGCTTTATTCATATTTCCGTTGCTTCCCCGTAATGGTTATGGCTTTAATATCGTCAGAATAAGGTGGAGACTGGAGATGCAACTATTCCAGTGCCTTTGGACTATCATACGCCAGTGCAGTTCATTAAACTGGTTCTGTTAATAAGGAATAGTTGTTTTATGTAACTGGTGTCCTTATTGCTTTAGCTTTTATTATTGGCTTGTCTTTAACAACGATTCATTTTGTAGATTATTCAGTTTGAATGCCTTATTTGGATTCTATAGGATCACTAGCTTCTGCCAACAGCTTCATCATTTGGGAACATATGCCCGGGATTTAAGGTTTAAGCATTCTCGGGGTAGCCTCACTACCAAGAGAACGCATCCCCAGGTGTCGGATAGGGCAAATCCCGCCGGTTTGGCAAACTTTTAAATGCGGCAAATCAATGGGTAGGGAAAAAAAACCCGCGGACCTCAAGCCCGATGAAGGACACTTCGTTAAAAAACCTCGCCAGCGGGCTACTCTATTATATCTGGAGAAAAGACCACTGCACCTGTAGTCAAGTTGACAATCAAAAATCGATAACGCTATTAGAAAACGAATCAATGTATGGGAATGACACATCTGAACGTTAAGTCACGTGGTCAGACCATACAAATAGAAGGCGTTAACGATTGTAGAAAGAGATTCAATACGAAACGTTTGTAACTTAGCTAGGGGGGCTGGTTTACTGAGTGCTTAGGTTGGAGTACTCAGTAGGGATGACGGCGGAGGAACCAACGGTCACAAAGCCAAAACACCCTCTCATAATTACGTAAAAAGGCTAAGATAAAAGCTCATACAGCTAGGGCGTTCCCCACAAGCAACGGCGAAATGATAGCTTGTAATGTTTTGACAAGAACAAACGTTCGCAATTTACTTATAGGATCAGAATGGCCACGTGGAACCTAGGCTCCCTCATAAGACGCAGCTAAGAACTAGCATAGAACCTGAAAAGAACAACAACATAAATATATGTTGTATACAGGAAACCCATTGCAAGGGGTCAAAATCGAGGAACGTAGGACTGGGATACCAGCTAGTCTACCCTGTAACGAACAATAAGCAGAATGGAGTAGGCGGCGTACTTGACAATCAGCTTAAGGGCAGAATAGTAAACATCGAAAGGAAGTCAGACCGTCTCATTGCAGTAAAACTGGCCAAGGATAGTCAAAGCATAATGAACATCATTGATGACAATGATGTTCAGCATCTTGACCTCAAACTGGATGCCGAGAACAAGATGCTTCCTGGGATGATTTGGACGAGTGTGTGGTAAAACAAAATTCATCATGGGTGATCTGAATGGGCATATAGGTAAATTCAACGACACTTGAACACATCCATATAAATAAACGATGGTAAGTATATTACAAAAAACTAATGAACGAAGAATTTCCCAGTCAAGAGCTGGAACCTGGAACCCCTTTTTGGGATAGGCACCAATTGAAAGACCGGAACAAGCCACACACCGAGATGAGGTAAAGAATGCAGTGGACAGAATGAAGAACGGAAAAGTTGTCGACCCAGATATAATGCCGGCCTAGATGTAATTGTGGAAATCACTACGCCAACTGGGAGTGGACTGGCTTACACCACTTTTTAACCTTATTATCGATAGTAGTAAAATCTCAAACCAGAAGCGACTAAGTAACCAGGGGGGTGACCATAAGCTTAAGTGAGTGTAAGGGACAGATGTATATGACTTGTATACAACTGTAATTTACGCACACTTAAAATAATCTATAACCCAAATCGTACTCCTGTGCTGAAAATAAATAAGTTTAAATACCTAGGCTCGGTAATCACAGACCAAGGAGACTTCGACGCCGATGTAGCATACAGGCTAAATGTGGCATGGCTGATATTGCGATCACTAACAGGAGTCCCATGCGATGCTCGTATGCCAATAAGAACCAAAGGCAAGATTTACAGAACGGCAGTGGTACCGGCAATGATGTACGGAGCAGAATGATGTTCAGTGAAAAAGACGCACGTACAAAAACTTCACACTGCCGAGATGAAGATGCTGAGGTGGTCTGGGGTGTAACGAGACTGGATAAAGTAAGAAACGAGCATATCTGCGGTACTTTCGAAGTCGCCCCTATATCAAAGAAACTAACCGTCTCAAATGGTATGGTCACGTCATGCGAAGAGACGAGGAACAAGTAATGAAGAAAGTATTGCGACTACCTGAAAACAACAGAGGTTGAGTACGACCTTCGGCTATGTGGTGGACTAGAACGAAACTCCTATCGGAGGAAAAATTGCCAGACCTCACAACCCAGGCGTCAAAAAATTAGGAGAGCTGACCCCACCTAAAGTGGAATAGTGCTAGGAAAAAGAGAGGATTCCCGGGATGATAAGTATCCTAAGTCCTAATCCCGCGGTGTGCGAAGTTTCTTACAAATCGTTCAACGACAGCAGGTAAGTAACAGACGGACTGAGTTTCGTTAGTGTTTCGGATTTACAATATTATCTACTAGTATCCACGGCTCTGCTCCTTTGCTCGGAAAAAAAATACAAAAGCATTCCTCGTTTTTCGCTCTTTCGGTTAGTAAAAACCGAATCAAAATCAAAAATTATTAAGAACCAGTTGGCGGAGAAACAGAAATTTCGTCGATAGACGGGTACAGAGACTTTGTTGCATACTGCGGGTATAGAGAATTACTGATATTTCAGCGCAGTGTTGTTGGTAAATTGCATCAATGCAAAGTAAATAATGTTCGTTAGCACTAATCCGTTTGGGCCGCGCATCCCGCAAGCCGATTATGGCGTTATCCTCCATGATTGTCCATTAGTGGTCTGTGGGGAGTAGCACAAAGCGAAGGCATAGTAAACAAGCGGTATTGTATTTCAGATAAACAAATGAAACGGGTTCGAACATCCCGTATTGTAGCTTATTCTATTGTGCTTTGATGTTCCCTGCAGAATCCTGAAAAGCGGCTAGGGGACTTTGTGACTGAGTAGCAGCCTTTTTTAAATACCTTAGTAGGAAATTACTACCTTATATTGTCATTTTAATAATAAAATGTCTGCTAAATATGGTGATTATGCCATTGTTAGTATCGATGTTATTAGTGGAAGGACCATAATCAGCTGTAGGTCCATATTTATGAGTCCTATATAAATTTATGATAATTTCGGTCGCATAAATTAACAGGTTTTCAAGACTCCAATTTGTCGTTATAATCCTTTAACCACTACAAAATAATATGTATTATTTTATAATAAAGGTTCAGCATTGTTACATAAATGAATGAGTTCGGCTTCAGACTCGCTTTGTGACGAAGAAAATATGCAAATCACAGACAAGCTTAATTTATGATTCGCTCGTATAAAATTCATCACCCTGCAAACGTCAAATCCGCGAGTATTCGCCCAGAATAATGATTGCTTTTGAACGAGCAATACAGAAGTTTTAAAACTTTACTTCATAGCAAGCGGATTCCGGACTTGTGAAGAGATTTTGAGGACAATTTGTCCTCAAAATCTCTTGTAATTGGGTTTTTCAGTTTACAAAAAGTTGAGTTTAACAGTTTTCTCGGGACATGACTCTACGTAGGTAATCCCGGTTTGAATGTAAAACTTTTCTATACGGTATCTAATATGAAGAAAACGGTAATTGTACCTGCAATTACCGTTTTCTTTTCTTCAAATTTGAAGAAACAACAGTTATTCACTCACAAAAACATTAAGGCAAAATGTTCTCCATTTCCGTAACAAAACTAAAAATAAGACACTCTCTTATCTCAAGTAATGAGAGTACAAAAAATAGTAAAAATTAAAGCTCTCGTGGTTCGCCTCCACGGCTTTTCCTGTAAACATTATTAACACACAATGACTTGACTGTTTCTCAAAAGCGACGGTAGGAGGCTCTCCGTCAGCTTCCCCTGTTGTCCCCATCCGTTACGATTTCACAGGATTTTTTCCCCTTTGAACTGCTGCGAAATTTCCGGAGGAACGCAATTTTAAAGACATTTTCAAGACACAGACGGATTCGGAGTCTCATTATTAAGGAGTGGAGTGAAAAATGATGCAAATATTGCGAAATGGTTCGGTACTTTGTTTTACTGGTAACTTATTGGGTGGGTAATTTTTACCCGACTGTAAGGAAAGCTGACCAAAACCATTTGTATAATTGTATCCAGCTCCGACTGCACAGTAGATTTTCTTCTTGATTATATCTTTTTAGCTCACTTCTTAAGCAGTCGGATTTTTTGCGTTTATATATTTAAAAAAAAATTGTGGTCTGTTACGTGTGGGATAATGTTAAAAAGAAAACACTGTACAACTTGTTTTCAGCGGAAAATTAAAACATAGTCATCAACTTAGCAAAACATAGTCATCAACTTAGCAAAACATAGTCATCAACTTAGCAAAACATAGTCATCAACTTAGCAAAACATAGTCATCAATTTAGCAAAAGTTGATGACTATGTTTTAATTTTAAAACATAGTCATCAACTTAGCAAAACATAGTCATCAACTTAGCAAAACATAGTCATCAACTTAGCAAAACATAGTCATCAACTTAGCAAAACATAGTCATCAATTTAGCAAAAGTTGATGACTATGTTTTAATTTTAAAACATAGTCATCAACTTAGCAAAACATAGTCATCAACTTAGCAAAAGTTGATGACTATGTTTTAATTTTCCTTAAAACGTTTTTATGCATTTTTTTTTCACATTAAACGTTTCAATATTACCTACACTACACAAAGGAATCTAGGTGTGGTAAGACATGGTACTTGCCCATCGTTAAAAGAAAACATAAACATACATAAAGTGTCCCAGTTATTGATTGACTGATGGCTACATTTCAGCAGACCACAAGTAGATACTTCCATGTCATGTAACATAACACATTAAGGGCCATCAAAATAATTAGGGAGGGTGATAACAAAAACATTGGCTTGGAAAGTAATGCGCTATTTCATACATGAGGCCTCCGCAGATAGGAGGGATGTGCCATTGCGGCAACAGTATGACAATGCGACAACGATGCGACTTTTCGACAACAGTGTAACAATGTACACCTAGAGTTTGCAATACATATAATATCCCAGTTAATAATTTAATTATGAATATTTCCAAGTGTGTTATAATCGGGTTGCCATAATCGCCACACTTGGCAGACGGGATGCGCATGCGCTGGATGCGAGACGCACGGGATCGGTCAATGTGGCGACGCGACGCCTGGGGGAGGCCTATGTCCAGCAGTGGACGTCTTTCGGCTGAAATGATGATGATGATGAATTCCAAGTTTAGTTACTTTCATGCCATGTAACATTTACATCACACATTAGGGGTGATCAAAATAATTAGGGCGATAAAAAAACAAAGAGTAAAAAATACAGTGCTAAAGGTATCATTATGGAGTTGTGAGTTCATGCAATATTCGCATGGTTTTGGTTAAAATGTGGTTAGATCGAAGAGGATAAAATTCACTTCGGTTGCAAAAATAGTAGAAACTATTTGTGGAATATAATTTGGACATCGAACTGGTGGTAAAATCCCTGTAGTTAGCTAATCTTGAAGAACAAATTTTCACTTAAAATTGCAAAAATAAAATTCATTTTGGAAATCAGCGTCTTTAGAAGTCTTTATTTACAAAATTTATAGTTTCTCGTGACGGGAACTTTATATACCAAAGACGCTGATTTCCGAAATGAAAGTTATTTTAGCAATTTTAAGTGAAAAATTTGTTCTTCAAGCTTAGCTAATTACAGGGATTTTAGCACCAGTTCGAAGTCCAAATTATATTCCACAAATAGATTCTACTATTTTTACAACCGAAGTGATTGTTATCCTCTGCGATCTAATAGTATATTATGCAACTAGTGAATAAAAGACGGATTTAATGCGAGGGCCGTAGGTGAATCACAAGTAAGCGAAGGATTCTAACGACTGAATCACGACCGTAGGGAGTGATTCATGAAGATTGAATCACGAGCATAGCGAGTGATTCAAGTGTTAGAATCATGAGCGACGCGAGTGATTCATGGCCCTCGATATAAATCCGTTTTATTCAAGAGTTGCATACTATATTTTATACCATGACTACGAGAAAAAGAAGGAATAATAATAAATAAATGGTTTATTACCTTCAAAATTTACACAAAAATGTGAAACCCTGAACCCTGAGCTAGGTAAAAGCACTTGTGTTTCAATCTCTATCTCTAACTCTATCTCTAATACTATCTCTAACTTTATCTCTAACTCTAACTCTATATCTAACTCTAATTCTATGTCTAACTCTATCTCTAACTCTATTTCTAACTCTAACTCTATCTCTGTCTCTATCTCTAACTCTAACTCTAACTCTAACTCTAACTCTAACTCTAACTCTAACTCTAACTCTAACTCTAACTCTAACTCTATCTCTATCTCTAACTCTATCTCTAACTCTATCTGTATCTCTAATTCTATCTCTAACTCTATTTCTAACTCTAACTCTAACTCTAACTCTATCTCTATCTCTAACTCTATCTCTAACTCTATCTGTATCTCTAATTCTATCTCTAACTCTATTTCTAACTCTATCTCTAACTCTATCTCTAACGCTATCTCTAACTCTATCTCTAACTCTATCTCTTAACTCTATCTCTAACTCTATCTAGAACTCAAACTCTATATCTATCTCTATATATCTCTATCTCTATCTAAGTTTGTATCGAATATTTTATGCGGAAGTAGGTTGTATATCACTGAGATGGAGTTTGAATATTATATTGGTGTGTTCTAAATTCAAACACCAAAACAGTGATTAAAAGTGCTTTTTATTCACTGTTTTCAGTGAATAAAATAAGGTTTTTAGAGGGGGAATGGTATAAACCATATTTTAACCAAAACCAAGCGAATATTTCATGAACTCACAACTCCAAACTGAAAACTTTATTAGCACTGTATAAAAAAGCAAACGTTTTTACATGAATATTTCTATCATTAACATTGAGGTCAAAGAGATTCAACAAAAACTTGTGAAACTGGCGTTCACCGAGTTTCAAGGGAAATGCTGTGAGAAGTGCCTACTCTTGAATGCTTCCCACACAAAAGAAACTTTCTGCCTTTACCTTTTCTAGCTTTTTTATCATACCTCTTACAAACACTTTTAAGTGACCGAGAAAAATGCTTTAAGTAAAAATACTGAAGTTAAAGAAAAATGTGCAATGCAAATTTAAAAATCGAACATGATACAACAATAAAAAATAAGTTCAAAAACTAAAACCTGACTACATAAAAATTAAGCTCTAAAAAGTAGGCAACAAGAAAATATTCCCGTACACATTTCATGTTCCTCTATTCCCTCATAACTTCTAAACTACTTATCATAATTTGACAAATGAATTGACAAATTTTTTTGGAAGCGTCTTGTTTGTCTGCTGGTTATAGGCTATGTGACGTCACAATAAATTAAATATGGCACCCTCTAGGGGACACGAAGTAAAGAACAAAAAAAATATTGGCCCCACCCCATCATGTTTGGTATCATTGAACAGGGATTTTATAATGAAGGTAGGGTTTGGTAAACCATATTTTTGTCAAGCGTACCGTTTGCGAGACATATCAAGGGATATGAAAAAAATCAAAGTCAAAGTCATGAGAGCTATATAAATTTAAAAAAAAAATAAAAAATTACGGCCCTATGTGTTAGGGCCGGTTTCTGAATTGAGTATTTGGGGGTTAAGAACGTGTCAAACCCTACTTAGAGCCAAATTTTGCGGGTTTTGAAGCTCAAATATAGTTTGACAATTAATACTCAACTCATTCTTAACCTCAAATACTCAATTCAGAAATCGGCCCGTAAAAATAACAGTGCTCCTGACTGATTTCGGCTTCGGCGGTCTATCTCAACGGAGATTAACCATCGGCGCGGACTATATTATAGTGCACAATTGTTTACTAAAACACAGGTGTACTCTTGTTCAGTGGTTTGTCTTGCTCTTTTCCTTCACTCTCATAGTTCGATGGGAAAGCAATCCGACACGACCAGAGAAAGATTAGGAGCAGGACCAACCAACGGCCTATCGTGCTCTCCGAGGCACGGAGTTAACACACCGCCAATTTCCAAACTCTGGGCTGTCATAGAGATCATACTAATATTTAATAAACTAAATAACACTTTTTCCTGACCTGGAAAGCGAACCTAGGGCTCCATTCTTAGCAGTTGAAGAAAAACAAAGAACAGCTTAACGAAACATATACATACGCTAAACGAGGCTCAAGAGCCGGTGCAGACCAAGAGCTAAGCTATACTACACTAGTCTATACCAATATTATAAAGAGGAAAGATTTTTTTGTTTGTTTGTACCGAATAGGCTCCAAAACTACTGGACCGATTTCAAAAATTCTTTCATCGTTGGGATGCTACTCTATCCCCGGGTGACATAAGCTACTTTTTATCCCTGTATTCTCACGGGAACGGGAACTACGCGGGTGAAACCGCGAGGCGTCCTCTAATATTATATAAACTGTGGTAATACTAGCTTGGCTTTTTTTTAACAGCTGAGTAAAGAGAGTTACAGAATAAACTACGGCAGTATAAAAATACAGGAAGTAGAGGAAATGTATCAACAAAAGAAAAACATTGAACGCTACCGTACGACAGCTGAACAAAACGTATAGGTATGCTAAACGAGGGCACTTAGTCCCGTGGTTACAGTGTTGCATCTGAGGGAAAACAAAGCGTTCACTCACTGGCAGGGGACTGACTGCATCCATTCATTCACAGGCAGGGGACACACTGTATCCATTCATTCATTCACGGGGAAGGGAGACTGCTGCAGTAGTCGTGAGTATTTATTTAGCTTCATTTTATATGAGGTTTAGCGACGGAATGGTTATTGTGCCAATATCGACGTCATTTGAAGGAAAATTGTTCGTTTATAGAGATCGTTTCAGCTCTGCTATTGGAAACGTTTTTATTTATTTTATTGGAGTTTTAGATCGCAATGTGAACGTGAACTTTTACGTGATTTTCACCCGACTTCAAAAAGGTAAAAAGGTTGTATGTATTATACGCGATGACTTCGCCTATTATGAACCGATGTTGATGATTTTTTTTTTATTTGGAAGCTGGTGCTTCTCATGTGGCCCCTTTAAATTTGATGAAGACCTGACGAGTAGTTTTAAGTTATCCTTGATAGGTAATCGTATTTTCATGGTAATATAAGGTACCAAAACTAAAAAAATAAATAAAAAAAAAGTTTTTGTAAAGTAAAGCTGGTAATAGTCGACCTAACAAACATCAGTCTTAATATTCCTGAATATATAACCTCATCAATATAATATGCACATACTTATTTTTCCTAACCATGTTGGGGTAGGCTTTCCGTCTAATTGATTATAGCATCATTATATTACTTTACATGAAGCAAATGCAAGAAGAAAATCACTGAAGAATAATTTTAAATACGTAGACTGCATTATACATTAGTACATTATGGTACAAGTGTGTAATGTTGGTGATTACCGCTGAGGCGCCATTAAGACCCGAGCCGTTAGGTGAGGGTCTTAAGAGAGCCGAGGACGGTAATCATTAATACACACATGTATCGTATTCAACACACTTGTGAAAAAAATAATACTAAAAAATCATTTCCAACAGTGAAAACGAGTTGTGAATTTTTTTTCGCAATGGCGGGCAAAATTAATCAGTTTTCCTATGCGCGCGCATCTAACAATGGCGATCGGCCATAGACTAAAAACAATTAGTTTTAATTTTTTTTGGCTATTCGCGCATAGCGTTTTAGCCACGTACAAAATGGGGAATTTCAAGTTTTCTTTATTACAGACAAAAACAAAGTTATATTTGAGTGAAAGTTTTATTTATTAAACACGTACAAATTGAAATTATCTATTTAAATACGAAGTTGCATGAAATGTGTTGCATTTGTACTATTGAGCACGATCTTTTTTGTATCGAAACTTTTTTAAGAACAAAGCAACTCAACCAATAAATAAATAAAAAATACTCTATAACTCACTTGTGAATAATAGCAATGACAAAGTCACAGTTTGATAACAGGTGTCATTATGTGCCTAATTGCGGTGAAATTAGAGCCACTTTATGAGCAAGTGTGTTGAAAAAAATATTATGTATGAAGTTAATCAGAAAGTAAAAATCATACTAAGGCAGAAACAAGATTTATCGAACCCGCGCGGCCCCGAGGGAATGCAACGGAGTGTTGAGGTTGTAATGGGATAATCAAATTTTCCGTGTTACCAAAATCCACGAACGACCGAAATTGCAGGCATAATCTACAGCAAATTTCAGATTTTAGCGCTAGCCCGTTGGAGTAACTTACCCAGAAGGGGCTGAGAAGCTCCGAGTAAAGTTTCAGAACTTTGATTTGAACTTTGTGAACTTCTGAGTGACCTTTGAATATGAACAGTTCAGAAAGGTTTCAACTTTGTCCGTGACAGCTGTTTTAAATATTCGCAGGCACGACTTGACGTGCTCTTCGGAGAAAATAGGGGCTTAATGGGTAATCAAGAGACGGCCATCGAAATAGGAGTGAATTGAGTAAATACAATGGTGAGAGAGGGTCTAGAAAAAGAGACATTTTATCAAACATAGCGACTTCAATAGTCCAAATAAAAAAAACTTTTTAGCTGTTCGTGATAGGATGTCGGAGCCCATAGTAACATACACCGCTAGCTTCATCGTGTGCAATAGTATTGATTCTGAAGCCGTCATTAACTGCCAGCCAAACTACCGTTGGACCAATCAATCAGCCGTATACCATAGACCAGTAAATAGCGAACCGGACATAATTGACGAACGTTTCATATCATGCAACAATTACCGAGAAGCCGGCAGATGATACCGTTCACACGAGAATACTGTGGACTTATGACAATTTATTCTAGAAAGTTCGTGAGAATTTAATGAACAACTTAACAATGTCTTGAAAGCTGAATGTATGAGACTTTAACACGATTTTTTTTTCCATCTTTCTTCACCTTTTTTTGCAAGTCATTACGCTAACGTGCAGATTAAATCTGTGCACCGATGATCTGCGTGTTTCTCAGACGTTTAAGTGGGTTTCGCGCCGCCATAGATTATTTTACAGAAAGGTCAAACCGTTAATTTATTAACGTGACTGTTTGTAAGCAAACTTTTCACTTTAGCTTTGTTTGTATTGCGGAAATTACGAACCGAAATATTTCGGAAGATATGCAGAGATGCTCAGTGTATTCTGTGGCCCATATGATTAATGCATATAGTGGTTAGGTTACGCCTGGCAACACCGATTATTGCCTGTTCATTAATAAGTATGTCTTTGTAACAACCCAAAAAATAAACAACAAATATCTACCGTTTTACATTACAAAAAAAAATGTTTTGGTTTTATTTTTCCGTTTTTCCCACAGATATAAATCTAACTAGATAACGCAACTCCCTCCATCTGTATGAAAACCAAGCGTGCCACTTTTTCACAAACAATTTAAAACAAATTTACTTACCAATCAAAGAAAACATTTCCAATGCCTTGGCTAACTTTTTCTACACATTATTTACAGCTCAATATGGCATAAAAAGGCATTTTTTTAGATTTTCGGTACCTATAATACTAAATGAGAAGCTCAGATTACGATCATTGATCGTAAATATACTCCGTTTTTGGCACGCGAAGTACATATATACAATTGCGTCATCTAGTTAGATTTATATCTGTGGTTTTTAGGGTTGCGTACCCAAAGGGTAAAAACGGGACCCTATTACTAAGACTCCGCGGTCCGTCTGTCTGTCTGTCTGTCTGTCTGTCACCAGGCTGTATCTCATGAACCGTGATAGCTAGACTGTTGAAATTTTCACAGATGATGTATTTCTGTTGCCGCTATAACAACAAATACTAAAAACAGAATAAAATATATATTTGAGTGGGGCTCCCATACAACAAATGTGATATTTTTTGTCGTTTTTTGCGGATAATGGTACGGAACCGTTCGTGCGCGAGTCCGACTCGCACTTGGCCGGTTTTTACATTACCAATGTCAACCAATGGCCGACGTCAAATGTCAACTTTAGCCATGCTATAACACCATAACTACCTATACCAGACCTATACTATTCTGCATTTGAATACGTAACTATCTAGAACACCGTGTTGTCAACGCAACAATTGAGTTGGAGTCTTCAGGGAATACAGACTCCGACAGTAAATTGTCGATTGACTTGGACCGACGGCGACGCAGTGACGAGGCAGTACACAAATGGAACCATGACCTATTACGTGTGATGGGTTAATACTGAACTTTGAAGTTGAGTTGTTTAAGTAACAGTCAGGCAAACAATCCGAAGGCCTGCACCCTAGTTCCGTTACACACTTTCCAACATAACCCTCAAAGAATTTTTAAGGAAATTCTTAATCCATTGATTTTTATTGTGTTTAAAAAATTCGTCGTCTCGACAAGTAAATAACGCTATTAATGTTGTAAATCGTTAGAATGGAATGCATTGCTATTGATTGTCTATGTCGATTGACGCTTTTCGCAAGTACCTGAGGGTTTTGAGTGGTCAATGCTTAGAGGCATCGCAAGTTGCCCTCCACGAGACAAATATGAAATATTCTCGTTCCAAACCAGAACACAGAAAAGCCACTTGGTAGCAGAAATACTTAATTACTAATACTAGTAAAACTTGAATGATTAAGCGCTAGCTCAACTTTAAGCTAAGTTTCGTAGACATTAATTAAGTTTAATTGCGTGAAAGATTGTCGGGCTATCTTCTAAATAACAGTAACTTCTGATAGGTCAGAACTTAGACATAGACAATCATGATTTATGATCTGCCCTTTATCCAAATCTTCAGTTAAGTTTGACGGGATTTTTTTAATGATGTCCTTTGCGTCACAATAAATCCTGCGGGACAAAAGTGGTATCAAAGCCGAAACTTATAACGCTCAAAGCGAATACAACTGTTTTGATATCCCTCAAAAGAGTTGTATTGGCTTTTCAATTACTCTAAAGATAGCTCATAGTTTTATAGGTAAATCATCCATCCTTACTACCATAATTGCGGTTATGAAAACACCGCCATTATACCTTTGTTTACCTTCAACATGGAGAACAAAGGCTTAACCATATCTCCACATACTTAGTACTTTTTACCTCCCATTCTATCGTTCTCCCTTCGCACGTAACATGCAGAGGAAGTAATCATAAGTCCCATATCGCTACGGCATATGTCAAAAAGGGATTCGCAATAAATGCCGAATGAAAACTTCTAGGGATCCCCAACCCTAAGGTCGGATCTGTTCGGATCTAAAGGTCAAGGTAAGGACATCTCCATTTATCTAATAAAATTGACCAATGACCCAGATAGAAAAGTTTAAGGTTCGAAATTCAAACTTCAAAGCGTGTTTGCGAATAGGAAACGAGCTATTACAAAGGACAAAGTTTTTGATGATATAGTTAAGAAAATTGGGCGTTTGATAGCTCTATTGAATAGATAGAGGAATATTCTATTATGTAAAAAAAATATTAAATAATGCAAATGGAAGGAATGCCAAAAACCTATACCATACCTACCTACAAGTGGTTTGTGATTCATTTCCATAATTTACTTAAACAATTTGCAAAAGTCAATGGCTTCTATTAATTTGGATATACACATTATTTTTACCATAAATCGAAATTTTCATTATACTTCGCCTGCTTCGCTTACATTAAAAGGATCAAAACTTGTTTATGGAAGTCGTCATATAGAGTCAACATAAAATCGAATAAAATTGCTTCCGAACGAATAATATTTTAAACGTTTTGGTTAATTTTAAATGTAATTTACATATACAATGAGCAAAATAGAACAGATGACACTGGCCAGTATAACTTGACTTGTCGTGCGTGCGTTATTTGTCAAAGGCAAATGTCAAAAATAGTACTTTTTTTTATTTGCATTTTTCGCCGCAGGCCAAGTTAAGACAGGCATCGCTAGTTGCCCACAAACGAAGGTAGTTAGCAATTCTGTCTGCTCAATAATGTAGGATTCGTGCTAGCAATTCATTTGCGCTCTCATGGCGTAGCATAATTAATGCTCAGCACTGAAAGTTCTTCTTAGCAGTGCTGCCAACTTAGCGATTTCAGCGCTAGATCTAGCGCTTTTTTTATCAATAGCGCGTTTTAGCGCCTAGCGCTAAATCTAGCGCTTTTTGAAACTTTGGACTATTAAAAAAAAAAGTTATTTCGCAAAATATCTACATATAAACGACGTGTTGAGGCAAATTTCATCATAAAATTATAAATTCAAGTCCAAAACTGATCAATACCTACCTGACCAACCATACCAATTCGGCGGTAGGAGCAATTGTAGTAGAATTAGACGATGGTGAATTAATTTGTTTCCTTTAAATTATGAAATAATTATATTAACACGTTATTATTGTATTATATTATCACACTAAACAAGTACTATAATTTATTAACTCTTGTTTAAGACATATTTTGATTCAATAAAAAATACGTTTGTACGTCCCTGTCTCAAATTGCTGGGCGTTGTGCTTGTATTTGGCGCCGAATAAAAGTTTTTTTTTTACAGCGACCATTTAGCGCTTTCTAGCGCGTTTTTAAAGAGCTAACAGCGCGTTTTTGCTTACACGAATGACGTTTGACGAGTTGGCAGCACTGCTTCTTAGTTACAGATATACAGCACCCTTTAATTCCCAGTAAAATACAAGTTTTATTTCAGATGGTGCAATCCAATAAAGATCCTACTTCTAAGGTCTTTTTGAGGGGGTGTGGGTCCTAATCTGTCACGTCCAATACGAGTGTGATGTCACAAATTATTGGTTCTAAATTATACCACGGTAGGAGTTTTCGCAAGGTATTTTCCTTCACCGTATTTAAAGGAAAGATGGTGCAACTAATTGCACATTGCATAGGTATTTAAAGTGCACGCCTTACTGGGTGTGAGCCGACGACCTACCACGACTAGTAAGTCAGGGCCATTATTACTGCTGATAACCCTCAGTAGCTGATTTTGAAATGAGAATCACGTCTAAACGGCTAGTAATATTTTTTTGGAAAAAATATATTTTACATCAGACCATTTTCTTAATAGTTTGACCTAATGAAATTTTGAGATTTATTCGTTTAATTTGTAAAGTTATGTCTAACATAGCCAAAAAAAATTACAAACGCACCTAAACCGCCGGACGTATTTTATTTAGTGAAATTGTCACCGCCTGAAAGGCAATTTAATTATCTACATTTTGATCACAGGTTTTTTTTAATTATATAATAATAAGGAAAGTACAAAACACTACAAAATTTTGGGTCGCGCGGGTGTGAAACGAGTGCGCGTTTTGTTCCCTCAAGGTCGTTGGCGTTAGTCGTCGTCTTTAGCTATGTAGCCTAAGCAGTGGTAATGGTAACCACAATGGTTCTATTAATGTTTTTAGAAGAAAAAGACATTAGTACATTATGGCACAAGTGTGTAATGTTGGTAACTACTGCTGAGGCGCAATTGAGCCCCGATGCGTTAGGTGAGGGTCTTAAGAGAGCCGAGGACGGTAATCATCAATACACACGTGTATCATACGACGTTTTTCAACACACTTGTGAAGAAAATAATACTAAAAAATCATTTCCTCGCGCCTCAGCGGTAATCACCATCATTACACACTTGTACCATAATGTACTATTATAAGTAGGGAGCAGACAACATTTATAATCTTATTTTAGCTGACCAAATAACGCAAATCATAATAGTTTCATGAATAAATCAATTAGTCTAATACCAAATTCAATTAATGAAACCGAATCAATTAATTATTTAAAAGCCATACCATCAGCGTTGCGGTTAAGCGTATTAGAGAAATCCAATACCACATACTAGAATATATATTATTGTACCTATTGACAATGTAAACTATGAGTATAGAGGAGCTCGTTGCTATAACAGCCGCACGGGTCTATCTTATAGGTAAATCAGCTTGCCGAGGTTGCTCACCATGGATGGACCACCCATCCACGGAGCAACCCATCCATTCCTTACTTTTTATTTAGTTTTAAAGATATTTATTTAAAAAAAGATACAAAGTCACATGAGAACAATGCTTAAAGTAAATTATATAAAGTTCGTCACAGACGTCACGGCACTCACGGCAGCAATTATGATGCATCCGTCCAATGCATTCACCTTTCATTCCTTTTTAGCTTATTCTTTTTTTGTTTGCCTGTTTATTGGCGTAAGAGCAGTGTTGGCCCAGGCGCCGCGACTTACAAGTTTTTGGTCGTGAGTTCGAACCCATGTAGGCGCTTTACTTTGTGTAAATTATTTCATCACTACTGCTCTCAAAACGGTGAAGGAAAACATCGTAAGGAAACCGGCATGTCCTAGAACTAAAAATTCGAAGATATGTGACATCCACCAACCCACACTGGGCCCGCGTGGTGGATTACGGCCCATTCCCTCTCACAGAGAGGCGGCCTGTGTCCCAGCAGTGGGAACAATAAAAGGCTGGTGATGATTGGCGTATCTACAATTGTTACACTGTTTATCCTATAATAATTAAGTACCGAGGTGACCGAGCTCTGCTCGGGTGAAAATAGCGAAAACGACGTTTTATAAAAATGAAACCTAGCTATATCGATTTATCGCCCCCGAAACCCCCTGCATACCAAATTTCATGAGAATCGTTGGAGCCGTTTCCGAGATTCAGATTATATATATACAATAGCTGACAACAATAGTTGATATGACAACGTTGTGGTTTAAAAGAAGATGTAGTGACTAAAATTGAGAGGATGAATGAAAGGCGACTAACGAAATGTATTTACAAGGCAGATGTGAATGGAAACGCCGAGGGGAGGCCCTAGAAAGACATACATAGGCCTTATAGGTGATGTTCTTCAAAAAGGCCAGGTGCGCAGTACTCATAACCGGCGTGTGTGTATGACTAGATGCATGAATGTGAGTGAAGCAGAAGAAGTATGTAAGGATCGTAGCAGGTGGCGTTCTGTAGTTGCTGCCTACCCCCATGGGAAAAAGGCGTGAGTTTATGTATGTATGTATGTAATAGCTGATCCCCAAGCCATGTTTAAGTTAAAACCCACCGACAGTTGTAAGCCCTATTTCGTCCGTTATAAGATATTAACATTGCCGTCTATTTATATTCTGGAAACGGTAATATTTGTTAGAAATAATAGTGGCTTATTTTTACGTATGTCAGATGAATTTCCGAGA
Source organism: Orthosia cruda (assembly GCA_964057195.1). NCBI lineage: Eukaryota > Metazoa > Arthropoda > Insecta > Lepidoptera > Noctuidae > Orthosia > Orthosia cruda. The sequence goes on from OZ059832.1 coordinate 32,360,721, forward strand.
AACAGGCGGGATCAAAGTCAGCTCTGTATGCATAGCAGTAGAACGGCACTTATGCGCAAAAGTGTTTTTTGCATGGCTCCAATTGTTTATAATAAGCTACCCAAAAGTTGGAGGGACCTTAATAATGTGCAACTGAAGAAACAATTAAAGTCGTTTCTAAGTACCAGGGCTTACTATAGTATTAGCGAATTTCTGGCAGAATCTTTCGTTCTGACATAGATTGTTATTACTGTATTGACATAATTTTTTTTTGATAATTTATTTTTTTACAAGGATTTGACATACATTGTTTTTATATTTTTTTTTAAATTGATTGTAATTTTTCCATAGATTTGACATTTGATTGATATTTTTACATAGACTAGACATAAATTATTGTTATTGTATGTTTTAATTACTTTAATTACTTGATATTTTTGGACATTGTTATTATATATTTTTACTGTTTTGACATTTGAAATTATATTTACATAGATTTGACATTTGCTTAATATTTTTGGTATTTTATTAATATTTAGTTTTTTACTGTTGACATTTGACATTATTTTTACATGGATTTGACATTTGCTTAATATTTTTGATATTGTTGTTATTATTATTTTTCTTTTACTGTTGACATTTGGAATTATTTTATTTTTAAATTCAATGGAATAATTAATTATTATATTTTTTGTTTTTTTCTACATAATATTTGCACGCCATAATATGGCAAACATGGCTGGACCTTTGTTTTTTTTTTTGTCATCCTGCATGCAAGTGTAATGATTTGTTATATGTATACACATGTTTGGGCAAATAAATATATCTTATCTTATCTTATCCCCGCGGCTTCGCTCCCGTCAAAATTATAGCCTATGTTACCCGGGAATAATGTAGCTTTCCATAGGTGAAAGAATTTTTTAAATCGGTCCAGTAGTTTCGGAGCCTATTCGGTACAAACAAAAAAATCTTTCCTCTTTATAATATTGGTATAGAAGAATTGCTCGTCTGAAGATATTAGATTAGATACAAGCAATTTGATAAAATACAAGCATCGTGTAAAATATGATGCGATAGACACATCATGCGACTTACCGAGACTCTTTCGAGCCCTGGAAAGCCCGTACAGCCATTGGCTGATCTGGCAGGTCTTTGACACTAGTTACGGTAGTCAGAAACCAGAAATTTGACAAAGGTTTTTCCAAGGGGTGTCGTGTTATCCTATTACAAGGTTAAGAGATTGCTTATATGAACCTCTCATATAAGCAATCTCTCCATGTATAATACTGATACTGAATGTGATATTTTGTCTTCCAATCCAATAGAATTTAATTGCTTATAATTCAATTTATTAATGACTAGCGGACTCCTCGCAGTTCCCGTTCCCGTGGGAATACAGGGATCAAAAGTAGCCTATGTCCCCGGGGATAGTGTAGCTTCCCAAAGGTGTAAGAATTTTTGAAATCGGTCCAGTAGTTTTTAAGTGTATTCGTTACATACAAACATACAAATCTTTCCTCTTTATAATATTAGTATAGAAGTATATATGTGCTGGGATGTACTTAGTTTAATGTATTAATCTTGTTTCAATTGTTTTAATTTTAATTCAATGGTTTTAATTGTATATGTTGTGCGTAGTTTTAAAATTTTACTTATTGATCGTATTTACTTAATAACCATAGATTTAAATACTAAGCAGCTTTTATAAACTTGCTGTTTTTTTTATTATTAATTGCTGTTTTCAACTTAGTTAGTTCTTAAATTTTAAGTTAAAACAATGCTGTAATGCGTGATACTAAAATGTATAACCAGAAAATGTGCATGTGGTGTTAGCCTAAAATTAATTGTTACACTTTAAATGAAGTAAAAATAAACTATAAACGTACTGCTTAAAAAGTTGCCCGGCAGATTTTAATTTGTATTGAATTTGTAACTGTCGAATACATACTACAGGCTCTAGGGAGGAAGACATAGCAACAGTTTGTCTTAATAATGAAAATGTTTAAGCGGGTAACTTAGGTCCACTGAGAGGGCTTAAATTTATGGCCTTCTACAAGTGAACTATTGTGGGAAACCTAATCAACGTAAGTATTAACTACCTGAATAACAAAGGGGATGAATCTGACTGGATTTGGAAAACGAAGAACTGACTTTTGTGACACTACTTCGGAGAGGGTTTTATCCAGCAGTCATCATCATTGCAGCTGAAAGACATCCTCTGCTGGACATAGGCCTCCCCCAGGCGTCGCCACATTGACCGGTCCCGTGCGTCTAGCATTCAGCGGATTCCCGCAACTTTAACCAGGTCATCGGTCCATCTAGTGGGAGGTCTTCCAATTCAACGCATTGTCTTCCGGTTCGCGGTCGCCATTCCAGAACTATTCCGTCCCATCGGCCATCCGTTCTGCGTGCAATGTGCCCTGACCATCGCCACTTAAGTTTCGCAATTCTGCGGGCTATGTCGGTAACTTTGGTTCGCCTGCAGATATCCTCATTTCTGATACATTATCCAGCAGTGGACAGACATAAACTGAGTTAGTTGAAATCTGAAAGTACGCCGAAATATTAAAACTCAATCAATCTAGACAGTAATTAAGTTAAGGTTGCTTTTTCGATAGTCGGATAACTTTTAAATGTAGAATAAAAATGTCCGTTTGACATATTTTCTTTAAGAAACCTATCGGACCGCCATATGTATTCCTCCTCCCTGTGCAAATTGAGAAATCGGCCCTTACAAGAACAAAATACGACACAAACAATCTAACTTTTCATTACGTTCCCGGAAAACCAAGGAAAATTCACACTGTCGGAACCGAGGAAACAGCGAGTGCCAAAAATAAGTAAAACGAAAATGTGATGGAACCATGAAAACGGCAACAGATGGCGCCGCCGTCGTGTCGGATGTGAAATGGGACAGCCGCGCGTCCGTCCATCGCAGGTTGAGACACCTCGTGCGAACAGAGGCGTGAAACGGACACTGGACAATACTGGACACGGACAGTGGACACATGGACACATTCCACACCAAATATTCATCACGAAATAACGCTTCCGTGTGTGTTTTGATTGTGACATTACCTACTGTTTGTTTTTGTATTTATTCGAGTGAGTATGGTTCAGAGAACAGAATTCATTGCAAAAATTAAGCTTGGCTTATACGAAAGAATAATATACGCAAAGGTCAACAACCTCCAAAGGATTCTCAATTTAAATTCATCTATGACTCACACACTTTTTAAAACCATAAATTCATAATCCAACTTCACCTCAATCGTACAAAAATAACAACACTGGCACTGGCCGAAACTGCTTCACATTTCAAAAACCAGTTGTTCACGAGGAAACAAAACCCAGACCAATCATTTTAAAGAATTAGTCGACCGTTCATTATGTACGTTTAACTTTGTATTGATCACTTTACGACATCAATAAATAATTATATTCATCCAATCATGCGCCGACATCGCGGTTTTTTATTATTTAACTGGACTTACTGACGGCGTGATATTATTTCTTATGTTGGTAAAAAATAAGGTCGTGTAGACGAACTGTAACGCCGAGGATTTGAAAGGAAATCGAACTAGTGAGGTGGTGCAACTTTTTTTGTCGAATTCTATTTTAAGTTGCCAGTGTCTAGAATAAAGATTTCTGATTCTGATTCTAGCTGTCTACTGATTAAAAAGAGAACAAAAAGAGAGGAACGTGAAAATACAGATTCAATTTAAATACAACTACAGAAAGAAGATTTTAACTGCGTGTGAATTGCAAAGCTGTGATTTTTTGGTTACTTTTTGATGCCACGATAGTGTTGTATTTAATCTACATTTGCTATGATAGAAATATCAATTAAACTAACACTTAACAACCTTACAGCCGTAATGAAATTGAAATTTAATGACTGTAACATAACCTCTATACTACGAATAGTTTACGTCTCATCCACGTCTGAATGTCACATATTAATTTAGATTACCCCCTATCAAAATGGCTATGACATATCACACATGATGTAAGTTCTGAACGTATATAAATGCTTCGCAATTTGTGTTATAACTCATTTGTCGTGGTGGTCTAAATACTGCCAGAGACTGACATGGGGGAAATCAGCTGATGTGCCGCGTCTCATTAACAAAATGGGCTTCAAACCTTCAATGTTTTCTACGGGAGTACTTGGCATGTGCATTTTGTGCTTTTAACATTAGTGGCCGTGCACCTTATAGGATTTCTCTTCGGCAGAAATGAGGAACAAAAATCAATAAGTACTCAGTTTCAATCTCCAAAGAATTATAGTGGAAAATTGTATGCTTTTAGACCCAGCGGCAGCGGTTTTGGCTGTGCTTTATAGATGAGTGAATGAATTTTGGATTTATAAAAAGTATCATATAGGCTAAAATTTAATAAAAATATATGATAGAGTTTATGTAACACGTCAAACTAAGTTGTCCTGTTATGGTCATGTGATGAGGAGTGATAAAACGCAAGTTACTAAGAGAGTTATGAATATAAATTTAGATGGATGGAGAGGGAGAAGACGGCCAAAGAAAAAAGATGGTTGGAATGTGTGTGGAGTGATATGAAAGAAAAGGGGGTCAGTGATAGCGTGACGGGGGACAGGACAGTATGGAGGAAGACAGATGTCTCGCTGACCATAAGTAACATGGGACAAGCGCGGGAAGATGATAACTCACGTCAAGCTAAGTACCTATATTACGTCTGAGTTCAGTAACTCCGGTGGTAAACTCGTGGTCTGCATAAAACAATCGATCGATTCATAAGAGCGAAATCTACTGATGCTCCCATACTCGCCAACAGTATAAGCTTCAGTAACTTCAATATTTGGCACGGTAAAGAGAAAATAAAGATATGACTTGTAAAATGTTCATCAGATAATGGTCTGTTCAATTACAATATTTCTGTTATTGTTATCGGAGTAAAAGCCAACGAAATGTCAAAGATTGACATTTCTGGAGCACGTAACATGTACGGACGAGTTAAAATCAATATTGGTTATGCCTTCAGGGAATGAGAAATTGATGAGTAGTGGCAGCAAGAAAAATGGTACTTATTGTGAATTCGTCAATTAAGTTAATAGCTTTATTATCTTTACTAAAGAAGATTCAACTGCATAAGAACGAACTTATTATTTGCGAGAGGTTTTCACCCAATTATAAATTTAAAAAAAAAATTGTTTTATTGTCACCTCGTTTTATTAAACAGGTCCCTGACAATCCAGCTAACCAGTTAGAGTCGTAATTAAAATGATTTCTCAAATTAAAAAGACTTTACTAATAAATAATATGCAGTAAACACAACAAACGCTAACGACTATGTAGGAACATTTAATTTATTCAATATAACAATTCACATTGTGTCTGAATGTGTTAAAAAATACCTCAAAACAATATTCGAGTAAAGAACAACACAATCTCATTACAAATATTTTAACAAAGACGACACGTACATACATACGAACATAAACCTTCAGAAAATTGCTCGCAGTATCAGGGTAGATACTCCGTAACCTCTTGACATGACCTTATCAGTATCGACCTGCCAGCGACCCCGCAATCAACAATTCTCGACTAATCAAATACTCGAATGACAGCAGCTGCGTCTACACTGGCGATGAGGAAATTAAATGACGTGAACATATCTAATTTATTGACAAAATTGTAAGCTTTCAGGAGTTGTATGTGACATAGTTTTGGCCATCTCTTCGTTTCAAATGCCGAAGTAAACTGATATTTTGGGGCATTTAATTGTTTTTCCAAAGACCAATATTGTAATGGGTATCTCACGTAGGTGTTTTTTTATATGTGTGCTAAAGCTAACCCTCTGGAAGTACTGTTCGGAAGCTACAATATCGCTAACGAGTATGAGTTTTTTTCATCGAGTTTTTCGAGAAATTAGTGCAAAGCTCTTCGAGCTTTCTCGAACCAGGGGGCTGCTAGCCTTTTCTTCGGCCAGGTAATTAGGACTGCCAACCAAGGTGGCAATGCTGCCAGCGTTCTGGGCACGTTTCCCATTGTCATCGATGTGGACGACTGGCCACTGAAGAAAAATCTGTGAACTAGCAGGAGATAATACTAATGCAAAGAGCTACATCTTCTATATCACTAATAACAGATATACAGATTTTTAGAGAGATAAAGCCTGGCTGCTTTAAAAAAATTAATTTAATTGTTCTCGCCAAAATTCATGGCCGCCCTGAAGTTGGCTTTCCGATGCGTAAGGCACGGATCGGTGCTGTTTTGGTATGCGATTTACTACTGCGCAGCCATTGTAGCCGACTTCAGGGCGGCCAAGAAGTTTGGCGACAACTTTACATAAGCTTCAAAAACCGATCATTAAATCATCATCATAAATACCAAAGTGAGCTCTATTCAAAAACTAATTTTAAACTTTACAGGATACTTATCTACTCTATTAATGTATGGCATGTGTGTTATTGATTGTTAATCGATATTGGAACAAATCAGGGAAAATTGTTCCAATATGTGTTCACATTGGAACCATTTTCCCTGATTTTTATTGTTTGCAATTAGCTTTCCGCGACTTAATGGACTATCAATCCAAACAAACATAAATTTGTGTAAGCCCCAGCTTAGCAGAGCTTATAGCCTAATTCATAGCTACACTATACAAGCACACAGAACCAACGATGCAACTAGTTTTAATATCACTTCAAAGCCTGATCAATCCGCTCACAGTTTACTGCAAATTGAGTCTTAAAATCGGGGCCATAAAGTTGTAGATTGACTGGTGGTATCAAACAAAGTGCCAATAATAATGCGGGATCACGTGGCAGTAAGAACATAATTATAGATAAGTATAATCGTCGGCGCAGACTCTTTGGTATAGATATAATGATGTAGGCACAGTTGTAAGCGGTATAAGTACATGACTATGAGGAGTTTTTGAAGCGTTTTCCTTAAGCTATTAGTCCTTCCAGTTGCCAAATGGTAGTAATAATCTATTCGAAGATCCTTGGGGCTTACTACTTAAAGCATAGTTCATAAAATATAAAAGACTTTCAGCTAAAGGATCAGAAGAACAATCACCAGCAATGTGGTATAAGTTAGTACCTACCCTGTCTTGAACTAAACTTGAAAGCTTTTTAGAGTTAATACTACCGATCGAAGCCTTTGAACTTTGTACCGTAAGTTTCGCAAATCCGTCTAGCACTAACAGGCCATAAAACTGATTTACAAAGACTTAACATAAACATTACATAAATTGGAATTTAACCTTGCAAAATACCCACAAACTAACGTGATAACGACCCGCACATAGGGTCGGTATATACCTCCCTAGGGACTGGCCCTCACCAATAGATTACAAACGAACGAGCTTTGAGAGGCATTAAACAATTCAATGTAAGCCAGGTCAATTGTTGATAGCTGTTTGATGTTAGGTTTTATTGTTGGACGGCATTTTATTGACCATTTTTATTTTTTGGTAGTGGAAATCTCAGGCTCTATTAGATTAAATCGTGCTTCCGGTGCAACACTGTCACTAATGCAAAAAGACTTTTGTTCAGGAGAAGTATTTTGTAAGAAAAAAAATGTATCGTTTACGTACCTACTTCCTGATTTAGGAAAGATGTTGAATCTGTGATGAACATTGACATGCACTGTCGAAATTCACGTGGTTAATCCTAAACATTTTGGCATTTCTGCAATCGCTTAAAGGAACGTCCTCACTGAGAGCATTCACGTGTAATGAGCATTCGACGTCGAATATTCGAGTGGTGTGGACGTTGAGCCGAGCGTTACAAAGCTTACACGCAAGCGCAGGCTCGTCGCAACGATTTTCGAGGAAACGGTTCGCATTCGAATGTTCACGCAAATAAAACGCTCGAAAGCGAGTACTCAGATAATGAAATCAATGAGTATGTATGTAGGAATATTACTGGCCTTTTGTAAACCAAGGAGTTCCTTGATCTTAAATGTTTGTGACCTTCTTGTTCAATCGTATTATCGAATTAATGTCGAGATCGTATTCGAATGCTCCAAGCTCGCAAGGGAATGTTCGTCTCGAACTTTCATAGTTTTGCTCGAACGTGAATGCTCGGCTCGCTGGGAAGCATTGGTTGCTCGCCTACAATTGCTTGTTTACAAATGCTCGCGAAATAATGCTCCCAGTGAGGACGCTTCTTTAGCCGATAGAAACTGAATCTGAATCAGAATCTTTATTTGTAAACATAGTTGTTACATGGTGTGTGAGATATTACAATATTACGTATATTCTATGTTTTGCCGTGAAGCGATCAAATATCATCAGAACATTTTGAAAAGAGAAACAATGAATCAGCAAGTTATAAGAAGAGCCAAAATTAGACTTCTGTAATGTCACGTTGTTTAGAGCACCTTATCTACTTACGTAGGTGGATCGTCTAGACTTCTAGTCTAGAGTCACTTTAATCGAGTGAAGAATAACTTACTTACAGAAACTATTGCATTGTAAAAAACGTATGTTACCTATATCACTGCTAGCCAGAAGGGCTCTAAAAATAAGGAGAGTGAAGCTGAGATTGACTTGCATACGAGACTATTAAGGACAACAATACTCTAATTTCGAAATTTCGATCTTTTTGTAACAATCCGAAGGATTCTATTAATATTTCTTCATAAAACTGAAAAATACGTCGGCACGTAGTGACTATTTTTGAATTAACATAACTAATGGCACGGGAATTGTGAGTGGGTTAAGCTATTGCCCTGCAGGTATATAATTCCTAAAATATGCATAAGTAAATTTATAACACAATCCAAAGTAACCCAAGTCACCTCTTAACTCCAACTCCAGATGAGACAACTTAGCTTAATGTAACTTATTCTTACTCCAAAACCGTAACCCCTGGCACTTATTCAAATTCAAATTCGTACTCCAAAACTTGACACCGCAACACCTCGTACATCTTCATATTAAGGCTTAATACTCCAAGTCGAGGTCGAACGTGCATCGCATAGGTTACTAGTATTAACACCCAAAATATCCCGGAATTATTATGCGAAATAATCGTATGACGCGCGAACGGAATAATAAAATAGAGAGTAAGGTTGGCTGCACAAGTGCGCAGTTCCGACTTGTTCGTGCGATGTTAATTTGCAGAGCTTGGAATTTTTTGAAGCTTTGAAAGTTTGAAGTTTTGTATAGACGTTATTGTCTGTAAAGACCACGAATTCGAACTAAATTATTAGAGTAATATTGAGTTTCCAAAATAAAGTTTTTAGTTGCCAAATGTACAATGGCATGATGAAATCTTTGCAAAAGGTTAATTAAAACTTCACCTTCACTTCCAAATAAGATCCGTGACGCTAAAAGAATCTTTACTTTTAATAAGCAAGTCAAAGAACACTATCTTTCTTCTATTCCGTGATCTTATATATTAAAGGCTTTTTTTCTAGTAGATATGTATTTTTTTTTGTGTATATATAATAATCTTTAGGCACTTATTGTAATTTTATATATTATGTTTGTATTAGTTTAGTTTTATTTCCTTTCCTTGTATTTATACACACTGTGTCTATGTTTCTTATCTAATTCTCCTATCGTAGGTCTGCTGGAAGAAATTTCTCTAGAAATAAGCAGCACCGTTGTGCTATTCTATCTTTATATGTACTTTTAAATGGTTTGTGTGTACATAAATAAATAAATAAAAATCGTAAATTTTAATCCACATTTTGCAAAGATTTAAGACAAAAAATTAACTCTATCGCATCTCACATCCTAAATCTTACAAATAATGCGTCCAAAACTGCCGTGCCAAGCATCGCAAAATCGCAAATGCGTGCCTAGTGTTACAAGTATCGATATTCAGCGATTACTAGTGGTGTGCCAGTGGGCGGTAGATCTGTGTACTCCGCTCTGTATGCCCATGGCGTAGGAATTCGTAATATGTGAGTCAGCGTATCATGTCGCAGATATATCCTGAGATAGTTTATCGCGAAACTCAATTTATAGGCTCAGTTGCACTGTTATATTGTTTTCCTGGCTATGCAATGGAGTTACTATTTAGTTGTCTCGATAAGGGTTCTTGTGGGAGTTGGAGTGAAAAGATGGCATTGATATCCATTATTGTGTCTCTATAAGTTTTATGGACAATACGAAAATACAAATTATCTACTATCTGATCTAATTTCAATTCAGTTTTCGTATTGTCAAACTTAAAATTTAAACTTTACTGAAATAGCTTAAGGCGCTACCCCGAGCAAAACGCCGCGCTAGCCGTTTTAAGTGCAGTTTTTAGGAGCTATATACTCGTTATTTAAAGTGAAATATCAACTAATAAAAATACATTAAATTACTACATATTATTGATTCCAAAAATGTAGATTTCTTTTTTTTTAAGTTTAGTATATGTTTCACTTAATCTCCTGCCAACAAAATCATAAAAATGAGAAATAATGATTGATATCATGCATGTTCTCGTAAAGTGTTCATTAATATTTTTTTGTACTAAAACTAATGGATAGACAATTTGATAACGAACATTTTGTAAGTTTAATTTTTTTCAAAAGACCAATATTCGATTTTATAAAGATTTTATTTTAAAATCTGGACGTATTCACTACTGTAATTCATGCGCCACCAGTGCCGCTAGGCCAATAGGAATGCTCATATCTCACGCTGATTTTTTGGTCAGGGTACGGCCTTAAGCTTTTTATTTTAAAGTCTACGGCATACAAAAACGTGCTTTTATCTACAACGTTAAAGAGCACATTTAAGTGTTTAAAGCATTCTTGTTTATTATGCTAATAATATTCTTATCGTATAAAACATTTCTCATATTTAGCATCATAAAAGCATAATCTATCTATTTTGACACTTAAAAGGGCTCTCACATTCAAATATTTGAATAAAAGTGCCGTCTCATCTTGAAATTGTTACGTATTTGTCAAACCAAAGTAGCTAAACACAACAAAAGACGGCTACCACAGCTCTACAAAGGGATCATAAGTTCATAACAGGTGAATGGACAGTTAGTAGCGTCACCCGACTATGCCCACCTGCCGGGGTGTAATTATGTCATTATCAGGGTCGCTTTGTGCCCTTCTGTGACCCTCGGTGGCCCTCTGTGGGGATGAGACGAACTCATTGAACAATTGATACTACGGGGAGATGAAAATAGATGGGCCTTACTATCCCTATGAGGTTGCCTAATGTCATTAATCTAGAGTAGCTTCTGTATTAGTTAGTAACTTTTATTAAGTAGTTTCTGCATAAAAAAGTTTTGGATACCTGGTCGACGAGCAGTGCCAGTGGCACACTAGTCTTGTTAAAAAAAGTTAATTAAATAAATCCCCGACTGCTTAAGAAGCGAACTAAAAAGACTTAACACGGTTACATATTCGCGAGCTGGCTAACCAAAACCAGATGTATTAACATTTTTTTATAACTTTTCAGTTACTTTGTTTTTTAGTGTTAGGTATTTTTAAACATATACTTGTTATATATTTTTGAAATCACCTCTTAAATCCATTTATTTTGATACCCCACACGATGGGTGTAAAGAAAAAAAATATGGTGCCCCACAATATGGCGCCCAAAATCCGCCATTCTTTTATTATCAAATTTTGTATCCGGTGACACTCGCAGGGTTAAGAAGAATCGATTGACTTAAGAATCATCAAAATCGGACAACGCGTTTGGTCTCTAGAACGCCACATAGGAACATACATACATAGACTGATAAACACATTACCGTCCTTCGGCTGTCGGTTAAAAAAATGGAAATGAGCAAATCGGACTCACTTATCGAAGGCTCCATACGTAGTTCTTTTTCCAAGTTTGTTTGTGTAAAGGGATTTCGAATATTACAAGAAACAACACGTTAGAGATAAAATTTTATATTCCCTGTAATATAATATTTCAGATTGTTTACGTTGCAAACTTCGGAGATCAACTTGATTTCGTCAATAAAATTCTGAAAAAGTTTCGTCTTTATTGTCTAATTTTACTGTTACTATGTAAAACAAGATACACTATATTAAGTATGTACAATCGCAATAAAATGCTTTTTTGAAGTCGTTTATAATGACGCAAACAGACCATCTCGTAAAACAGTTTTTTTTATTTTAAACGAACGTCAAAAAAGTTACAGTTAATTTCAGCAGTTGTCAGAAACATGAAATATCAACATTTACAAGTTCATTAGCAACGTCACAAAATATGTAAGCAGCGGCGGCGCGCCGTAGCAACATTCATAATTACATTCATGTTATTTGGACACTCTCGTATTACCTGTGCTCTCGTTAATACGCGATGATAATTTCACATTGTTTGACCTGTTTCAAATTGATAAATTGTTCGACAAATTGTAGCAAATGTTACTGACGAGGTTTTATTACAATATCAGTAATAAATATTCCAAGAGAACGAGTACCTACCTACTAAATTCTGTTGCAGATCCAGCGGCTTGGACATGACGTGACATGCTATTACCGGAATCATAGCGATAGCAATTGAGAAAAAAGACCGGCCAAGTGCGAGTCGGACTCGCGCACGAAGGGTTCCGTACCATTATAGCAAAAACGGCATACAAATTTTTTGCTTGACATACGTGTATGTCAAATCACGTCCCCCCTTAAATATTTATTTTATTCTGTTTTTAGTATTTGTTGTTATAGCGGCAACAGAAATACATCATCTGTGAAAATTAAAACTCTCTAGCTATCACGGTTCTTGAGATACAGCCTGGTGACAGACAGACAGACAGACAGACGGACCGCGGAGTCTTAGTAATAGGGTCCCGTTTTTACCCTTTGGGTACGGAACCCTAAAAACGTAAAAAATGTATCGTATTGGCCCTTACATTTTGGCAATTCGACCAACACCATTGTCACAAAGATACCACCACCATTTACATTTTTTTTTTCTAGTTGACATTATAATTTAAACAAGATTTAAAGTCTTTTTCTTTGATTGACATTTTGCTTTATAACATTTTATTACTTTTTATTATTATTTTTGACATTATAAAACTTTTTGTTATCTAAAGTATTAGAAATTTATTTTATTATACTAAGAAATTATGATTAGAATTTATTTTATTATACTAAGAAATTATGATTAGAATTTATTTTTATTATTTTATTATATTTTTTAACGATTTTTATTTTTAATTGTTTGTTGATTTGTATTGTCATGTGTTACTAACAATAGTTATAAGTTGCTACTACTAAGAAAAAAAAAATTGTCCATGTTGTTTGATTAAATAAATTAAATTAATTAATTGCTTATGAAATTACACAAATTAAAGTAGCTTAGCTCTGAGGCTGTAGACAAACTAGAGCTTCAGAGCTAAGCTAGGTCAGTTTATTAAAACGACCGCAAACTATGAAGGCAAATTAAGCTGTATAAGAACGAAAAATAACTCAGCCTTGCGAGCTTAGCTAAACTAACTTCGCTCTTGATCTGCAACTGGCTTCAGAAAATCAGACAATACAAAATCGCGGTAACCAAAGTTCCATAGAGAAAATTACCAGCCCATTCCAAAAATAGCTTTAACTAAACAATACTCTTGGAAACAACAACACAAAATTAATTAGAAACGAAAATTATTACAAGCTCAACAAATTAGGGTAAACGGCGCAATAACTGGCATCATAACTCAGAATACTATTGAACGAGCACACAAGCCGATGATAGAGACATTTACCTTAAACAGAGGTGTTTGACCCGGCGAGTCTTATCTTATTAATTATCTTAATAAGGTGCAAAACAATCACTGTACAGGAAAGCTGATAAGCTTTATGAAACCTTTTGCGTTGTTAGATTCTATCTTAGGTGATCACGTGTACACAAGGGCAAAATTTCACGTTATGTATGATGTTATCTTGAAAATACCTTAATTAATAAGTTTTTACTAAATCCCCCGTTCCAATTAGTAAAGATAAATCATTTAGTTTAACAATTCATTAGTTCGATTTGGTAAGTAAATAGAACATTGCCAAATTCTCTGAATTGGACAATTGAACGAATTTGGTCTGAGTATTACTTTCAAATAAAATCAATATATCCAATGAGTACAATTCTCAAATGGACTGGCTTACTTAAAAGAGGAAAAAGACAAAGTTTGTAGAGACCAATGGATCCTATTGCAAGCAGAAAATTGAAAAGATTAAGTCTGACAGGAGACGAGCGACAAGTGAAAGAATCCTAGAGAGAAGGGTGACATCACTGATGTAGGTATTTCCCAGTAAAACCTCCTTAAATAGGATCACAGAATTACAAACTGTTTGTTAAAAGTATTTTGAACAGAATACTTGTTTTCGAAATTTAATTATAACTTAGATTACGTCTTTACGGTTCAACTAAAAGTTAAGGGGAATGGGGACTATGTTTAGAGTATATTGAAGGGATCGCAAAATTATAAATCTGTAGATGAACCGTTGTCACAAACTGACATACAAATAATTCTCCTTAATTGCAATGGGCAGTTAGATATGACAATGAAAGACAATGTCCAAAGGAACTGACGACGTCGACGAGACAAATGTTCGGATCTGAGACCAGCCACATGGATAGACCATGTCACAAAGACAATTGGTCATGTCATGGGATATGTGTTGACATGTCTCTTCTAACGCAACTTGAGAACTTTTGCATCAACTATGAACTCGGTTACTGAGTATATTGTGATTTATCAGCTCAGTCAAATCAATCTCACTCAGTTCAAATATTTTAAAAGCGAATCGTTTAACAATTTCTTCATTAATAAGAAATCAAATCTTCATACCCCTTTAAATGGATACATTTTCAGCCTACATCGTGTCATGGTTATGCGAAATGATAAAGATAGATAACGGAACTGTCAATAAAACCATAACATCTGAAGTTTATTAGAGTTTTTCGACTTTCATGTAATTTCCTGATTATTGTTTAGAACTTACGTGGACATAACACTGATGTTCACTCATTATGTATGTGATTTCATTTTTAATAGTCCTGGGCATGACTAATTATGATAGAAGACAGTAAAATCGCTAGACACATATTTAGTCATTAATAAAAATAAATATGTATACGCAAAAATCTACCCATGAAACATAAGCCGGATATTTATTGGATGACATAATATAAGAGCAGAACCATAATTTTTATATCTATGTCTACCTATTTTATCATTAAAAAGATCCTTATGTGTCTTAATTATCAGTCGCTATGAGCCCGAAATAAACAATATTGAAAATGTTAAACATTGTTAAAATAATAGAGAGGCACTGCCCACTTTCAATTTTCCCTACAGGTCAATTAAAATTTATTCATGACAAAAAATAATAGATTCAACTTTAAATATCTCGAAGATGGATTGTTATTCTTTTCTTCGATAGCCAAGAGATTATTTTTAGCACAACGTTCGTAAACGTAAATTTTGAATTGAACACAATTGAGTGAACCAATTGAGCGAAGGAATGAAGTTGACCGCACGAATAGATATCCACGGAAACCTCATTCGATCTGATAAATAAGATCAAATGTTGTTATTAACACTTTCTCCCTTCTAAGGTGTCCAGGTATCCAATTCGGTGTCCATTTTCTATTTCCATGGTGTTTAAATCTGAATCTAGCTCAAAGCTTTCTACTAGGACTTTCTGATGAATTCTTAAAGAAGGCAATTAGAAAACCTTATTATTGCTCTTCTTCTGAACTAATATCATAAAGAGTTAAAATTACATTTATGTTTATGTGTGTGAGTTTATCTCTGAAACTACTGATCAGATTTCAAAAAAAAAATCATTGGTAGTAGCTACACTGTCACCGAGGGTCATATACATTTTATCTAAAAAAAAGGCATTTTTTGGAGACCACGTGGGTAAAGCCGCGGGGTAAATCTAGCCTTTCATGATGTTCGGCTATAAAAGCTTAGCTTTATTAGCTTGTAATAAAAACAATGGTTTTAAACAATCTGTATTAATTTTGCAGGTTAGTGAACTATTGATTGCACGCCATTTATTCCCCACATTGAATGATGATTGATGACGTAAACAAATTAAAAATGTTTTCAAAACTTACATATCCGGACGTCCGAAAAGTAATACGGGTGCTGCATGATTCAATATATTCTCAAGATCGTTTGCCACTGTTAGTTCAAGTTCATATAAAGCGCTGTTATGCTTGAACCACTGTTTCTAAGGAATGTTTGTATAAAGATCATACAAAGCGCTGTTGTACTTGAGGCACAGGTTATGGAATAATAGCGATGGTATCTGGGACTGTCCTGTGCATGTTGAACCGCGTGGGGACCCCCACATGCACAGACGGTGCAGATAGTAACGGTCGCAGAATCTCCGAATGTACGGCGCCTTAGTGAAACATTTGCGAATGCACAAATATGAAAATTTTGTTTACTCACGAATATTTAGTGTTTGTTATTCCATTGCACATATTTGAATGTTTTGATATATATTTATTGTTGTTTTCTCTACGGAAAATATTTTGCTTTTAAAAGATTTAAACTAAGTAGCTTTGCCAATTACTAAACTGAAATTAAAAACAACTTCAAATATTAGGAGAAAGTTGTAAAAAAAACCCCGACTGATCCCACAAGGCCTATTCTAAAGTCTTTATTCTTTTTCTTAAATAAACTTCCAAAAGTTATAGCTCCATACCATAAGTAAATAAATGTAAATGTTAGGGACAAATTCCGTCACCCTAAACTTCATTAGGAATGTAAATTGTAGTATTTTGGAGATGTTCCAAAAATATGTAGAATTTACATTTTGCTTAAATCAGAGATTCACACAGTGATCTCGAATAACTAAAATTATTTTAAATTAGCTCCAAATAGCTTCTGTGGAATAAAATATGCGCAAAAAAAAAAACAAATCCACAAAAAAATATTTGCCAACATTCCTCAAAGACACAAACCGACCATCAAAAGTGAAAATATTCACAAAATTTTGTAAAGAAGCCCATAAACACGCAATTAACAGCTTCGTCGCTAATCATATGGTGCCATCATTATCAATATAAACGACCAATTAAAACTTATAATTGACATAAAAACCAACCCGCCACACATGCGATAAGCGCTCGTGAAATCGCGAGATATCTCGATATAACACGCGATACGAGATCGATGTAGGCCGATTCGAAAGTCACAGGTCATTTTAATAACTCGTACCTTACTATAGGCCTTCTTGCATCTCGCACTCTCAGCACTCGTACCCGACCACGCAGCTTAGAAACTTTATAGACGATCGTAAACGAGATATCTACTATAAAATCACAATTTGAATTTCCTTAAGACAGATCAATTTTCAAGGTTTAATTGAGCTTTAAAGCACCGACATGAGCTGTAGGTCCCAATTATCAATAAAACAACCGTTCAACACAACCCGACAACGTCGAAACATTATGAACATAATACTCCTACGCTTGTATGGAATTACTGTAATGTCATTATAAAATGAGCCGAGACCAGCTCGGACGCAGGTGGAGGGGCCGCTCGCGAATTCTATTCTAGCAAGATTACAGTAAGGACGCGATTGAGAATACTCTCCGTTGATCTACCGTGTGATACACTCTTAATTACCAACACAAACAGACTTTATAGATCATTGTTCCCATGTCTATGCTATTAACTGTAATGAAACTTGTAATGTATAATATGATCGCGAGGCTAAAGCTTTACGAGATCCAAACAAAGAAAATGTTCGCAAACCAATCTTATTAGGAAATACACGTGCGAGGAATAAACTTCTCGACAAATAAAAGGATGTTGTAGGAGCATTTACTTCATAAAAGTTGAACTTTAATCAGGAAATTGTATGATTCCATGTAATATCGTAAAAAGGTTTTCCGTATTACGTTCTCTGCTGTGAATATTTTATTAACTTAAGTGGATATGTTATTATTGCTGATACAAAACTTACTGAACTGGATCTAAAGTATTTAACACTCCCTTCACTGTGAACACTGCGGCCAATATGAAATAACCATTACAATTATGAGCTGGCTCTATTGAAATGTAAATATAATGGTTTAGTAACAGATGTCTGCCGCCTGAGTCATCAGCGAGCAGTCGCACCAAGTGTGAATTTTTTAAACAAGCACAACGAACAAAGAAATATATTTAAAGGCGGGGTGAAAATGTTGAAAAGTTATAACGCGCTAAAAGTAGAATATGATTAGGGTCAAACAAAAAAGGAGAACTAATAAAAGAGACGTTAAGCACCGGTTTTGAATTGTAAATGTTAATAATTATATTAACTCGTGAGGCGGTAAGGGTCGTTAAATGATTGTGGCGAAGTTGCAGTGGTACAGGAGCGTCGACAGGTTGCTATGAGACACAGGTTACACACAAAGAAGATTTGCACAGCATAGCGGAGCTGGAGGTTGCATTACATGCCGTTCTAAGACGGTGAAGCAAATTCCAACAGCGGTTATCAACGGTAATCCCAGAGAACTTTCAGCATCTTCTAGAAAAAGTGACTTCTAACAATAGTTAACGAATAGAAACTTCAAATAAAGAGAATGGAGTTGACAACGACAGTGACGTACCTTTCCGAAAGCTTATGTCAATTCCAAACATTTCGTTGATGTTTCTCTACGTTAAATGCTCAATGCAAAGTCTGATTTATCTGATGATAATGAGTGTACGAGTCGTTAGCAACATTTCATCGCGGGACAATAAGCTCCATACCAGGCAATTATCATCTGATAAATCAGTCTGGCAAAAGCCGGGATTAATGACGGCAGGCTGAGATGTAGAAATGAGGCAGTTGGAGCACTTTACGATTGCAGAAAGTCACTTTGTCTGATCACGGGGAATTTGTTAAAATTAGGTGAGGTTGCAAATATCAGCTGACCTCTGTAGACGTCATCGTAGAGCGGGCCGAGCGCGGCGTCTGGCGCGCCCCAGCGGGACGCCTCGGGGTACACCATGGGGGCGCGCCTAGCGCGACATGGCAGGCAGCGGCGCGTGCGTCTGCCTTGGCCGTCGCGCGCGGACTGAATACACTCGCAAACACCCACACGCTGACACACACGCAGACCCAACCGAGACACAGAGTAGAATAACCAGTGTGTTTAAGGAATTAATACGTATACCTATATGGGGATCAACTGGAGCCCCTTTTTCAGAGGACCCTGAGTGCTACGACCACCTACTTCGAATTTTATATTTTTGGGGTTATAACTGTGAGCAATAATGTGATACAGAAAAGAATACATATAGCTTACAGCGAATTTAAGGATTGTTGCAAATTCTTCTAATCAAATAACTAAAACTGGTTACAAACTATAGAGATGGTCAGTAATAGGAATATAAAGTCAAAACAATAAATACAAGTATAGAGTCTCTTACTTGAAACTATAATGATCCACAAATCGCAATGAAAGCTCTCAAGGAGCTTTTAGGCAAGTCTCCTGATCTCGCTGTAATGGGTACTCTGTGTGCGTGTGCAGACGGAGCCTGCCCCCCCTCCCGTCCCTGCCCCCCACGTGCTTCACTTTCGCACGGTCCGCGAACCCCGGCGCGACACTAGTTTAATTGCAACCCGTCCGCTGCAGCAGAACCGGATTTATTGTCTCCCGGTCGATATCACCTCGACGTTGATGGGAAACCAGAGAAATCGAGCAGGGTTCCGTAAACGGACCGTAACCGGTTGTCCTAGGCCTGACTTGATTACCAGTTGAGAGACTGCAACTGTTATTGACAGCCCTAAGTGTCGGTGTATGACTGGAATTGCGACCTGCGCAAGAGTGACATTCGTAGGCGTCGTCGCCGCACTTGTAAAAGACATCAACGCGCGCGCGGTAACACGACACTCTTTATATGAAGACGTTGGATACACAACACAACTATTTAACTGGGAGAAAATTGTGTCATTATTGTTCCTTACTTGAATATAACATTCATTTTATGTTTTCAAGTGTTTGTATTACTCGTACCTTTGTACAGAAATTTTCCTTTACAAATTGTGAATGTATTTCTTATCGAGAGATAGCAGCAGTTATGTACTTCGCTAAGACATGAACAAATTGGCTCATTTGTATAATTAAATATGAACAAGTAATTCCTGCTATTACCAGTCTCCTGCTGGCGAATTAATAGATTTGCTACATTGCTACCTGTAGATTAAATCTTACATAAGTTAACATTAAAGATGAAAAGATTAACTGTGCATATCCGGTGACAAGCGATTGGGTCCAAATGATATGATCCAGGATCTGTACTTATTTAGCGGTATTTGTAGATAAAATTATCATTATCCGCTTTTCTTTGATAAGGCTTCGCATTTTACATTATTCGGTAATCACTTTACTGAATGGGTCTCCAAAGGCAGTTGGTGAATTACTAAGCCGTTTCTCAGACATATAAGATCTCAATCATTCGAAGATACAGTCTGCCAACCAGTCTCGCGAAAGGGTAGGTATCATGTTTCCCAGTAACTGCTTACTCACTAAACAGACATTACCTACAACATAAAGCTGGATACGAATGGCGAGTGTTCTAAAGCCCTAACAATAGGTGTTAACTCGTGATTAGTGCGGTGTTGAGTATCGATGCGCGAGCGCAGAGCGGTGAACTATGCAGAGTTGCAGGCGCAAGGGCGTAGGGCGCGGGCGGAGGCTGTGGCGAGCGCGCTACCGATAGAAGGGACGGTAGAAGGCCCACTATAGCATGTGCAACGAACAGTATGTTTTTTTTATGTAATAACAACTTAGGTCCCCGTGATGCATATTAAATAGTTTGGGAACCATCGTCCTAACAGATTGCCAAAATAGATAAAATAATTTTATTTCTAATAAACTCCTTTTCTTGAAGTCGGTTAAAAATTTAATATGTACATAGCAGATTCATCTCCTTACTAGCCATATCATATTCCAAACAATTCATTCATAGTTTTTTAGGGTTCCGTTCCTCAAAAGGAACCCTTATAGGATCACTTCGTTGTCTGTCTGTGTGTCAAGACCTCTTTCTCTGGAATGCCTGGACGTATCTAGTTGAAATAAATATGATATATGCAGACCTGAGATCTGCATTCTCTTGGAGCTGTAAAAAAAAGAAACTTCATATTCAACGCTATCAAAAGATACAGCCTTTTTGGTCGCATGTTTTAGAAATCGCCAGGGAATTAAAACCAAAAGGGTACTTTCCTTTGACCTAGCACCATGAAATTTGGCAAGAAGTGCCTAATGTCTTATAACACAAGTACATACAAATCTGAAAACTGTAAATTTGTAGCTACAAGAAAAAAACGATTATTAACGTATTTGCAGTTGGTAAATTAACCGCGACCTATATCGATATATAAGGAACAGTTTTCCAATGGCAAAGTTTATTTTGTCCCTTCGTTAGAGCAATGTTCGGTGCTTTCATTGTTTATCAAAGTCAGTAAAGTTACCTAATTATTTTGTTGAATGCAGCTGTTTATATGGAACACTTGGTGCGCGAGTCCGACTCGCACTTGGCCGGTTTTTATAGATATTTCCCTACCACTAGCCCTCTAAAACCATTCACATTTACTCAACTTCCCTCATAGTATAAGCTACAGATATAAATCTAACTAGATGACTCGATTGTATGTACTTCGCGTGTCAAAAACGGAGTAAAATTACGCATTGATCGTAATTTTACTCCGTTTTCGACCGCACCTACTTTGAGCTTTTCATTTAGCATTATCGGCACTGGAAATCCACCGAAACCTAGAAAAATGCCTAATTATGCCTTATTGAGCTGTAAAGACAGTATAGAAAAAGTTGGCCGCGGCATTGGAAATGTTTTCTTTCATTGGTAAGTAAATTTGTTTTTAAATTGTGTGTGAAAAAGTGGCACGCTTGGTTTTCATACAGATGGAGGGGCTTGCATTATCTAATTAGATTTATGTCTGTGGCATAAGCCTTGTGGGAATACAGACGTGACATGATTTTCATTAGAATGTTTAGAGTTTGTTTTTATTTACAATTAGATAAGGCAACTGCATCAAAGTCTGTATCCGAAAGTTGTAGTAAGAATCCAAACTGAAAGAATTTCGCTCAGTAACGTTGTTCTATCTCATCATAATTATCATCTTCCTAAACCCGTTCCCCCTCGCCCCTTATTACTCGGGGTCGGCGCAACAAGTTTTCTTCTTCCATTCCTGTCCGCCGTCACGTTATCACTGTCTCCCTTTTCTTTCATATCACTCCTCAGACAGTCCATCCATCTTTTCTTTGGCATTCCCCTCCCTCTCCATCCATCCACATTTATATT
Organism: Orthosia cruda; assembly: GCA_964057195.1. NCBI lineage: Eukaryota > Metazoa > Arthropoda > Insecta > Lepidoptera > Noctuidae > Orthosia > Orthosia cruda. The sequence continues at coordinate 32,382,907 of OZ059832.1, forward strand.
CATAACTCTTTTAGTCAAATGTGTTTCACCACATGTGCATACCAGGACAAACGGTTCCCTTTCAACTTTTCTGCCACTGACGCCATTTTGAAACTTCCTCTAATATACAAATTTCTCACTTTATCCATTCACGTCACTCCACCCATCCATCTCAACATTCTCATCTCTGCTATATACAATCCCTTCTCATCCGACTTTTTCACAGCCCAACATTCTGATCCATATACCTAGTATTACAGGTCTTATCACGGGCTTTTAGATTTCCCCTTTATCTTGAACCCTTGGGCCGCATGTTGTTGCAGTAACCTGTCACCATTTCATCCATGCTGAATTCGCCATCAACTTTAGGTACCGTAAGTCGGAGCAGGTCGGCAATGAGTGTTCCAGCGAGAGCTACAAACACAGAAATGGAGAGACCGCCAATATCGTAGAACAAGTATCTACTTAGTTTTGGTGCTGCTTAGTTTCAGGACAATACTCTCTTTGCCAGTCTTTGCCACCACACCTCCAATTTTGCTGGCCCTCCAGGCCATTATAGCAACCACCACAACCAGCACGATGTCATCGCAAAACAGCATACACCAGTGTGTCTCTTCCTGTATGACCGACGTTAGAGCGTCCATTATCATCACAAAGAGGTAGAGGATTAATGACTCAGGGCCGAAACCGAACTTTTTTGTTGTACTTTATACATTATATAAAGTATATTATAATCTATTTTTTTTTGTTTACGGTTACCTAAGCAACCGTATAGAAAATTATATTTGAATGTTGTTAGAATCAAAACCGAATAAATTTAGCTCAGCTACGATGTTCTAGTATAAATAAGTAGAAAAGCAAAAGCTGCTAAACTACTAATTAACATGTAAGCGAAAGCACTAGGTATAACCAAACAAAGGATATAAGACTGTGAAAGTATTGTGAACTTCAAATGATTGGATCTAACGATTTCTCCTCGAAGGAACAAACGGCTCCTGAATCCTTTGAAAGCTTAGCGGAACAGATTTTATTCCTTGAAACAGATTCCTGCACTCTGAAACTAACAAAAGCTTCTCTAAGCTTATAACGTATACCTTCGTGTTTCTTATTACATTTGTACCCACTGTACCATAGCTCATACCATATCTATAGATAACAAAAACTGATATACGGATCGAGGGACCGTCTGAAACTTTTGCTCTAGTACGTTATTTTGTGTTGTTTAATATTTGAATTTTTGAGTGAAGTTTTAGTGTTTTGAAAAGATTTTGATAGAGCGCGCGTCACTGCTTACATATTTTGTGATAGAGCGGTGATATTCTCGTTCACTTGACCCAGTATTTAGCTACAGAGACGACAATCGACATCCGCTGATTTCATTTCGTGTAGCGCTACTAGATACTATGTGTGTGACAGTTTCTTACTAAACAAGCTTTACTCAAGGATTAGTTTACGGGAGTGGGTTTCTTGTAAGAAGTGAACCTTCTGTTCGCCCACTGCATGTAGCTACCGCAACCAGTTTATATTTTAAATTCGCGATAAAAAAATATCTGCAGCGGCGCGTGTCATTAGCCGCGATGTCCCCTCCCCTCGTCCCTTGTCTCCCCCGCCTGCATTTATTAATCTTATTCGGAGAAATCGACGCATCACAAGACTGCCCCGCTCCCCTCCGCCTCGCTCCACGAGGATACCAAAACTTCAAAAGGATATTGGCAGGAGGTTAGGCAAAATTGGCTTTTGATGATGTTGGATTGGAACATTCGGAGCTACAATTTTTTTCTAGGAGCAGTTTGGTTTTGTATGCTGACATAAGTGCCTAATTTGATAGGTATTTAGAATCAGAGGTCAACAACTTTTTACTGGCTTACAACTTCGCGGATGAATGTCTGTTTGTTATAGAACAAACGCATTTTAAGATGCTATTCAAATATAATCATCTTAAAACTTATGGAAATAAATTACCTACTTATGATATTCTAGTTAGTCTACAAAAATAATTTATTTTGGAAAAGTCTTCTAAGGTATTGTCACTTCGATCATAAAGTTGACAAGACATGAGTTTCAATTCTTTGATAATCTCATAATGTGCGAATAATGACCAAATATTGCTAGTCGGGCTCAGATTGCCTAAATTCATGGACACCGCAGTGTCCGGTAGGTACCTTCGCCCGTTCACTCACCGTGCGACATCACATCGCCTTGAATTGATACATATGTATTTATTTATAGGCACCTATATTATTATAATCGATTTCTGATCTTATGTACGCCACTTATTTTTACACCAAACCAAGTTCTGAACGCGCTAAACTGAAGAGGGATTTCTTCGAATTCGTTTGTAATGTTAATGTTTTAGTTCTTATGTGCTATGGTAACTTATTTATGTCTACCGATGGCAAGACTAACTAACCGACTTCCAAAACAAAACACTACAAAGCGAAATTTAACTTTATTTGCCGAAGTCTGTGTCTTTGGTATGCACGGTTTCTGTCACGCTATCATTCACTCACCTTTCTTTTATATCTCCTTCTTCTGTCGCGACCTTATCCCATCTACTTGCTTGGGGTCGGTCATCCTTATCTTTTTCTCCATTATCCACGGGTCTTGGTTCCATCCATTCATCACAAATTCAATCCGTCTATCTTGCCTCCCTCTCCATCCACATGTAAATTCATGACTCTTATAATCTCTCTGGAGCCTCCTAAGCTCCTAAGCTCGGAAGAGGACTTACCTAGAGATAACATTTTCAAGGTCAGCTGGCTTCTGAAGTTCTGATGAGCCAGGACTTCCGTTATCGACTGGATACCTACAATCCTAATTACCGGACTCATGTAGGTTAGGTAGGCATCTGTTCATAGCGTTAAGTAGGTAATTCTATATCTTCTTCTTTATACAACCCTCTTTAGAGTTTAGCTGGGGTCGAGTCTCCTTGTACGTCTGCGCCAGAGAACTTTGTTCTGGGTTGTCTGAGTGCTCAGGTTCTTTCTCAGAACCTCCTTTTGCATGCTTTACCACCAGTTGGCGGGCGGTCATCGCCTGCCACGTGGTCGATCGGTGATATTTAGTGCCTTTATAATAGGGTTTTCATCTCCGTCTCAGGATGTGACCGTAACAGCGCAGTCTACTTTCTATGAACTTTTCACCAATCGGTGCTAACTTTTTAGTAATTGATGATATAAACCTGTATTTTAATGCCCAAGAAATCTCCACGAGCTTTTAAGAAATTGGGTGTAACACAATAGTGGCACCTTTTACATAGATTTGTGTCAAAGCGACTAATGATTTTCATGCAATTGCACGACCAAAGCAGTGGTGGTCTAGTGGTTACGCGCCCCAACTTACGAGTCCTAGGTCGTGGGTTGAAACCCAGGCAGGCGCATTCATTTTTGTTATTTATTTTCATTGCTCTTATGCTCTCAAAACGGTGAATAAAAACATCGTGAGGAAACCGACATGACCTAGAATAAACAAATCGAAGATATGTGACATCTACCAACCCGCACTGGGCCTGCGTGGTAGATTACGGCTCATTCCCTCTCACAGAGAGAAGGCCTGCACTGCACGCACAACGGACCAAATGGGAATCTAAGTGCGAAAAAGGGGTCCATCTATCCTATCCATCTCACAGAGAGGAGGCCTGTGACCTGTGTCCCAGCAGCGGGAACATTATGGCTGATTATAATACCTATGTATGCTTAAGCATGACCAATAACCTTAAGGCACGCAGCGCTGCTCCGGTGACACTGTCGCAGCGACAGACTAAAAGGTGAAATCCAAACTAATAATAGAACGACGTGAAATTGTTAGTAATGTCTGGTAGTACTAATCCTGATTTAGTAATAGAAGACTTACGCTATTGAAGAATACTGTGCAAGCTATTTTTACCCCGGATAAAAAATGTACAGGCGGCACCTAATAAGCCGCGGCAGAAAACCGCTTGAATTAAATTTTAGTAAATATCTATCGGGTTCAAATTTTCACACGAAAACAATTCCAACTTGAGTAATTTCCCACAATTTTGCTACCTAATAATATCCTACAGTACAGTTTTAATTATAGACAATTAGACACCCAAAAATTAGCTATTATAAATCACGAAATATTGCATAATGTATTTTTATCTACTTCGGTTTCGTTATATTTGAATTACAAAATTGACAGCGGTTTCATTAAGATACCCTTAACGACATCGCGTTGCATTATGCGAATCGTCATAAATTCTAAAACACAAGCAAAGACATTCTGAACATACAGCCAGGTACCTACTATACTACCTCGTATAATATTACTTCGAAATCGAGACAATGTAAATGATGTTTTTAAAAATGGAACAAGTTTAGAACAAAAGTATCGTATACTATTTGGCTGTTGCGGCTACAAGATCTTTGCCTTACTTATACCTAATAAAGATTAAATAAAAATACTTATTTGTCTATATCTGTGTTTTATTCCTTCCTTCGTAGATAAAATCTTGTATGCAACTGTACGTTATTGGTCTTTTAATAACTCGTGCCCAACTATTTAGGTACGCGCTACGCTTGTACCGAAAAATGGCACTCGTATTAAAAGACCGTCCATAACGTAACATTTGCATAAATAACTATTATACAATGACTTAGTGACTGACTCTACGCACTATGCAGTTAATAATATTATTGCATCATCATCATCATTCACAGCCCGACTTCGCCCACTGCTGAGCATAGGCCTCTCTCTTCTTGTACCAATCACCACGTTCCTGTGCCAATGCCAACCTCATCCAGGTTCTACCCGCAATGGCAACAACTTCATCTGCCCATCTCGCCGCTGGACGACAATACTTCTTAATATTATTGCATAACTTTTATAAATACTAAAATAGTAATAATTCGTAAATATATTATTAAAATCATTTTCATAATGTGTATTTAATTCGTTCGGTATCTATTTTATCACTATCACAATAATAAATATAAAAATTAAGCATCTAAATTATGTTAGACTTTGGCTAAAGTGAATAAATTTTGCATCAAGATAACATAATCCAAATCGTGAATTGTTAATACGGCAAAACACCATTTAGCTTTACATTTTAACTACCGACTGGTCTGTTAATAAAGCAACAATAATGCATTTCCAATACCTATATTTAATTAACATAAGCTGTAAAATGATACGGAAACTGGTATCATAAAATCAGGCTTGTGAATAAACTTCCCAACAACTAAAGTAAGTTTTGTAAAGATTAAAACTGTGCTGTTTTTATCACTTTGATATCTTTTTTAAATCTGTCATAAATAACCAGTCTTTTTAACACATTATACAATGTATTAAAACCTTTTTTATACATTGTATAATGTGTTGTTGTTGATGTGGCCCCAGCTTTGCTTATATGGCCTAACTATCCCACAAGGTACTTGCATTTTTCCAGGGCAAATACTAAGTGATTATGTAGCTTTCTGTTATCTATATCTATATTAATATTATAAAGAGGAAAGATTTGTATTTTTGTATGTAACAAATAAACTTAAAAATTACTGGACCAATTTCATTTATCCCTGTATTCCCATGGGAACGGGAACTATGCAGGTGATAGTAGCAAATAATTTTGAAATCAGATCAGTACTGCCCGAGATTACATCAAACAAACAAACATTTTAACTCATCATAACATTAAGTATAGATTGATATTGTAAATCTTAAGTCAGTATATCTATGTACACCTGGAGGGGTACGTTCCAGAAGGACATTCACAGATATATATTATTGATGTTCTTCAGAAAAGCCAGGTGCACTGTACTGATTAGATTTACGACTGTTAATGAAGCCAAAGAAGTATGTAAGTGTTTTAGCATGTGGCGTCCTGTAGTTTCTGCATAAAAGCAGAAGGTTATGTTTGTATGTGTACATCTATCTAAACAAGATCTAAGTTCAAAATAATATATTGAATCTAACTAACTGAACAAAACCTGCACTTGGTCTATCACTAACCGAGCAGGCAAAGTTCTGTTTAAAATAATATTCTCTTTATTTTGAAAGTCAAAGGAGTAAATGCATAACCAAAGAAAAAAACAATAAATAAAACAAAATAATTTATTTTAAGACTAAACTTTTCTTATATTTAACATGTTTATATTACAATAATAATCAAGACACATTGAAATGAAGAAAGATACAAGGGTTTTTTAACAGTTGTACAAAAGGTGAGAAATATTTTCTTTTTTAACACAGATTATCGAAAATATCTTATTTGACCGCTATTTATCTTACTTTACCTAAAAGTTGATTTGAGACACCATTTACATGTTCTAGAATTAATGCGTTGATAACTATATGCCACTTCACCATAACACAATTAAATTTGTTTACCGACTAACATTCAAACAAAGAAATGGTAGGTAAACAATATTCAATAGGTTGTAGAGTTACGTCAAAATAGGTATTATGCAATAAAATATTTAGGTTTAATGCCATGTTTTTGGGCACAATCAAACTAAACATAAAGAATTTGCATAACATATTATTGTAATTGATTTCTGCTAAGTAACACAAAATTTTCTAGCTCATATGATTCAGTTATTGACAGAGCGACAAACCTGTTAATTGAAATAGATATGCAATATTTTACTACAGTGCTTGGAAAACATTTAAGAAATCCGTTTTATTCCAAGAAGTCCAGTTTTCGTACAAAGACAGTGTATGATCATTTCACACTATTTTAGGCAATAATTCTTTTAGAAAATTTATCCCATGGTCAGAGGGTGATTTTAGGTACCTAGTTACCTGCACTGATCAATGGTCAACACTAGGCGAACGACATGTTTTAAACTTATTTAAAGTGAGGTTACTTGGCAGGAGTTGGTGCTGTGGGCGCCGCTGCAACGCGCTGCTGCGCCGCGGACAACTGTGGTGTGGTGGTAGCCAGTGCTCTCAACTGCTGCTCAGCAGCAGCATTCACCATCTTCGAAACATTCGTCTTCATCTTATTCCGTTCCGCAGCACTCTTACTCTTTACAGGCGCGTTCGGTCGCTTCGTCACCGCCTTGCCAGCTTTACCCTTGTTCTTCTTTGATTTTGCGCCAGCAGGCAATTTACTCTTTACTTTCAGTTTGCCTTGAGCCATTTCTACGTTCTTTATTTTATTTTTGCTCAAATACACACAACAACGTGGGGTTATACGTCAAATTGTCTATTTGAATTTGACATTGACCTCATGCATGTTGTTGACAGATGACAGCTAAAGCTCTGGCGTTCCGTGTCAGAATAGTTTTGACTTTAAGCAGAATGTGCCGATTTCGCAAGGTTTGTTTAAGCGTCATCACGCGTCGGAGAGAATAAGAAGTGAATTTTCATGCTCCAAACTAGTATTTTAACAAATAGTGACTATATGACAGCAGCATTTCTTTCTACGGATACGAAAATGAACAGTGTGCGAGGGATAATGAATAAAGATACAAATAAAGAGACAAAATTGGTATTTATTTTACGGACTTTTTTTTATTCATAAATCGACTGTTGCAGTATATGAATTCGAATTTCAAGTTAAGAAATATACATAATATATAATATCTTCTAAATATATTTTATGTACAGACAAATAGAAAAGTAGTCGAGTATAATTATCGGCTATCGATAGAGTCGAGCGGCGAGAGTGCAGGCGACCGGCGGAAAGCGGTGCGGACGAGGGCGCACCTCGCCATAAAACGTCTAGAAAAATAGATAAATCGCTCAAAAACGTCAGAATCAGTCGAAAAGATAGAAGAGTAGAGAGCGGGCGACGTCAAAGGTGACGACGAGGGTAGGTCCTCAGGCCCTTCTCACGCATACTCCGTGTCAGTGGAGAGCGAGCGCTCCGCGGGGGAGCGCCGCCCGCTCGCCTCCGCCACCGCCGGCTCGCCCGCCTGTGCCTGCGCGTACGCCAGGCTCTTCTGGTAGCTGAACAGTTGTCGCTCCAGAGAGTAGTTCTCCGCCTGAAGAACGGCAATCTCGCGCCTGAAAAGATTTTCCATGTCATTGTTTATGAAACATCTCCGAGTCAATTAGCTCGAGCAACAATCAAACCTACCTCATCTGATGCGCGTGTAGCCGACAAAGGTCATCATAGACATGATAAGTAGCTTGAAAGAGTAGGTAAGTGTCACCCCATTCGAGGCGTACACGAAGTTCACCACCGGGGTGCAAAAAGGCGCTGCCGGGGCGTGACATGTCCTCGACGCGCAGCGCCGTCTCCATCATGAGTCCCTCGTCGGCGTTGTCCTGCGCGTAGTAGTGCTCGAAGGGAGCGCCCGGCAGCTCCTCGGCGTCGGACTCGCCGGCGGCGACGCCCGTGCGAACCAGCCACGCCGACCAGCTCACGTAGCGCAGGTGATTGCGCGGCACGTGGTGCACGTCGCGGTAGAGCATATGCAGCCGCACCATCTCCGAGTGCATGTCGCAGCGCACTGCCCACGCCTGTTTGTCGCGGTCGTAGCACGTGGCTGCGCGCCCTGCCGACGGCACGGCCAGCTCGGCCAGCGCGCGCGCCCACACCAGCTCCACTGTCAGCCGGACTCCTTTAGTCAGTAGCCGCGACGGCGGCCGCGGGTTCCATGGCGGCGTGCGACCATCAGCGTCACAGACGCACTCTAGTGGCCCCGAGTGTAGTCTTCTCTCACCCTCGCCGAGTGCAAGCGCATATCGAACGCGACAGCGCTGTCCTTCTCCTGATAATCTCATTAGCCTTAATGTTAGCGGCTCCTTGCCACCGCCGCCGGTAGCCGATACCTGCCAATCGAAGCCGGCGAACGCTATGGGTGGTGTGTCAAGGCGAGGCGCGCGCAGCTCGCAAGAGTATAGTGTCCGCACGCGAGACATGCTGAGTTCCAGTTGGAACTCGCCGCGCGCATCCGCGTACTTGGTATTGAGCTCTGGAATGGACACGCACCGCCCGCGCCCCTGCGCTGCGCACCCTGCGCTGAAGCGCACCTGTTTTCCGGAAAAGCCCTCGTTTGCCGTGAAGTGGTCACGACTGAGGAGCGTGAATGTGAAGTCAACGTACACCCGCATGCCTTCGCATGCACCGCGCCAGACCAGGTACACACCTGCAACAACATTTACTTTAGCCATGGGAGGTGAGGTACCGGAGGATTGACAAGACTGGTGAGCGTCAGGTACCGACCGAGCGAGGCGTCGGTGCGGCTGAAGGCGACGGCCCAGCGCTGGTGCGCGCAGCAGAAGTCTTTGGAGGTGACATCGCGGTCGGGTTCGCGCGTGGCGGAGCGCGTGACCACGAAGGTGAACACGTGGGTGTCGGCGCGGTCCTTGAGCCGCGTCGCGCGGTACAGCAGCGCCATGCGCCCGCGCCCCGCACCGGCCCCCGGGGCCCCGCCTGCGCAAGCGCCTGCACACAAACAATAGCACAAGCATTATGTTACAGATAAGATAAAGTTTTCACAAAATGTTTCTCTCTTTATAATATTAGTTACGATTTACCATAATATGAACATTGACGTGATCTATCCTTACATGGTATAAAACAAAGTCGCTTTCTGCTCTCTGTCCTTATGTAAGCTTAGATCTTTAAAACTACGCAACGGATTTTGATGCGGTTTTTTTAATAGATAGAGTGGTTCAAGAGTAATGTTTATATGTATAATACACGCAGGCGAAAGCTAGTATTTTATAAATTGAGTTTTGCAGCGGTTGTTCAATGTTACCTTTTGACATCGACTCTCGGCTGACGCGCGGCCCGGTTAAAATTCTGTTTGGTTGCATAATGCACGCGGACACAGATAAATTTGTACATTAGTGTGTATTAAGACAAAATAGTGTATACGCTGTACAATAATGTTAATAAATCACATTTGAATTTATATTCATGGCTCATTACCCCTCATTGTGGCAAAGACACCTGTAGCCATCTCTGATCAGTCTCGTGAGTCTGCCGGACTGGTAGTGAGTGTACCCTTCCCGAATCAGGCATTCGTGTCCACTATCCGTCTATAACATTAGGTCGCATGGTGCAAACATATGCATATTTATTTATCACTTAATAGGTATATGGCAGGTTAGCTGGGGCTATAGTTAGTAGGGACTATTAGGCTGTATGATCTTAGTAGGTCCTTTAACTTATCATATATTTTCACGTACAGTCACACCCTTAACATTTCTACGGCCTTACGTGACGTATGTTAAGGTGATATGAAATAGTGGTATACTACTTCCCATCACGTACCTAAATGGCGAATAAAATTTCAAGGATTAAAACTAAGTTAAATCTAACTGAACTTTCGCACTGTTTACGTACTAAAACATTCTAAAATTCAAAATCTTCAATCACTTATAATAATGAAAGCATTTCGGGCAGTTCTACCTCGGAATATGTCCTGACAAAGTTGTGCTCTGCTACGCGACGGAAAATTAAGATTTCTTGTAACTTTCAAAGCTGAATTATAGAGCTGGCTAAATTGAAGTGCTTCCGGTTAATGGAGCGGACTCACGGAGGTTTGGGACTGAAGTTACATTAGCTTGCATCCTGACTTAATCACTTAAACATACTCCTGCCTGTGGAACCGATGCGATGTCACCACTTATAGGTTCGGAATTAACCTATCAGAAAATAAATGTGTTCCATATTTAAGGTTTCGTACCCGAAGAGTCCAAACGGAGCCCTATTGCTGTGATGCTGTCGGTCTGTCTGTCCGTCTATATATCCGTCTGTCTGTCCGTCCGTCCATCTGTCTGTACGTCTGTCTGTCCGTCTGTCTGTACGCCTGTCTGACCGTCTGCTGGCCGTCTGTCTGTACGCCTGTCTGACCGTCTGCTGGCCGTCTGTCTGGCCGACTGTCTGTCCGTCTGTCTGTCCGTCTGTCTGTTCGTCTATCTGCTCGTCTGTCTGTCCTTCTGCTTTTCCGTCTGGCCGACTGTCTGTCTGTCAGTCTGTCTGTCCGTCTGTCTGTCCGTCTGTCTGTCTAGTTATAGTTCTCTGATTTCTCATACTTTTACAAAAAAAAATGTTTAGCTCAGATATTTGACGTGTCCTTGGATTCGTCAACCCTGATATACCACTATAGGTGGATTTCGATTTACTACCCGAATCTGATAAGATTTGTACAAAACTGAGCAATTACATTAAGGGATATGTCCAAGTAATTTCAGGCTCACTCTGTTTTATCCGACCTTAATTCAAAGTATATTTCGTCTACGTGATTCCTTGGATTTGCAGGAATTCCGTAAATCTCTCTGAGTGGTAGTCGGCAATACTGTCAGCCATACCTAGTTAATTTTATATTAAGTTACGTCGGTTCCTCACGGCTGAAGTATATATACTGAAAGATAATTCGTATTTACTGGACATAAATCTGCACCTGGCTTAGCATTGAACTGATAAAGTTAAGAGCTGCCTAATTAAAAATGATTACTGATATGAAACAACTTTTGATGAAGAGTTTCCTACTTGAATCAAGTGCAGTAGGTATTGGTTTTTATAAAATAACAGTGGGTGAACTCGGATGCAATCTGTCTAATGAATCGTGGACCGGTCGTTGCGGACGTTGCGGTTAGATAAAAATAAGTATATCTAGCGATAGAATAACAATATAAAATGTAGTTTGTTGATACAATTCTTGTTTTTTATGACTGCTTTAACTTCAAAACAAAACCACGGCTAGCAATATCCGCGCACCGTAATAGAAAAGCGTGAATATATTAAGTTAATTAACAAAGTTAAGCCTTTCTGTGAAGCTCGCAGATAATTCCTCGGCACAGTGTTTATAATTACACGCTTCTACTAATTCGCCATTTAAGATAGCAATCTATAGCTCCAAATGTACGCAGAAACCATAAGTAGGTACATGAATTGGTAACATCGAGCGGAATCGATATAAAGCGTAAGTAGACACATACATAACTAACTAGATCTACATAACAACAAACATGCCAACAAGTTATCAAACCCGTGGGCTATTTAGCCTTGCTAATTGATGATTGGCTGTGAGCTATTGTTGTACATACTATGTTTTCTGAACACAAAGAGCCGCTGTATAAACGAGCGCATGAAATTGATAGGATCCATAAAATGTTCCACACAAAAGTCTACTGCAAAACTAGATTCTGTTTCACGTTCACAGTTGTTACGGTAACACGGTTCGACATAAAATTTTCAAGATAGGAAGCTGTTTACGACATACAAAGGAGAAAAATCTGAAAAGTAGTTCGGTCCGCTAGATTTTATCTCTGCGTCGACAAATGTTACATCCTTATTCGTTGGGAACGGAGCTCGTATTAAAAATGTAAAGATGTTTGCGGAAACGTGTTGAATATTTGCGACGATACTTCACTAGTTTGGGAACCGCATCTGCTAACGTTAGCAAGTCGGGAAGAGCACAAACATCTGCTTTAATTCCGGCATTCGGAGCTTCGAATATTCCCGAGCTACTACGGAGAAATACGATGTACATATACATATTGTGTGTATGTTTGTAAGTGCTTAATAACGAGAACAATGTCAGGCGAAACCAAGGTTGAATCGGACGTTAGGAATTTATACGGCACGTCTAGATCATAACTTCATTGTGTCCTGTAGTTAGCTTTAGCTAGGTATATGAGTATATCGTTTCGTACAAAGTCAACATCCCATTTGCATAGAAGGTAACTTTGGTAGGTATGTAAAATTATTCAAATCGTGATCCACTTCAATCTCTTTTTGATGTGGAGCCCGAAAATATTAATACATTTAAATTTGAGAAGGCATACGCAAGGTAACCACCTCGGTTGATTACGTTGGGCCCACAGGGGGCGGAATCACGTTACTCGGGCACCAAAGATATTTTATTTCATGTCATGTTTTCCTTCATGTAACGCCTCCATACTTGTCTTCGGATTTAGATCTATGTTCCTTGAAATAATAATTTGTAACATTAACTTTGATATTGTTTCTTGTTCAACAATAATGTTGTCGTTAAAAGTTTTGGTGAAATATAACAAGTGGTTACACAACTGTTAACTGGAATCTGTTATTATTTCCCTTAAAGGCAGTAAAAGTTATCTTTAGAACTTGGTTTCATAGAATTGAATGAAGATTACTCTTTACCAAGAAATTATCGAGAATGTCAGCGAGGCGGCGATGTATAAAAGACGAGCTGAATTAGATTGACAGATAGAATATACTATAATGATACACCAAAATAGGCAAATATAACATTTGACGAAAAGCTAAAGGCTCACAATTTTTTTTTACTTTGTAGCTTTTGTAGGTTTGCGTCGGCGCAACACGTTTTCTACTTCTATTCGCCCTTTATCAACTGACATGCTTTTATTAACCGACTTCCCAAAAAGGAAGAGGGTGTTGATACATTTTGGCATTACGATCGACGCGCCATCGCCGACGTCGAATGACACTTAGGCTCTAGACAAGTGTAGGGCAGTGACTGTGGACAGGGCACATTGCAAGGCACGGTAGTGACATGTGGAAAAAGGCAGTGGCAGAGTGCCGACCAAGAACATGCAGAAGGAATGTTAGCCGCTCGGCAGTGAATTGGGCAGACGATATTGATGCCATGGCGAGTAGAACCTGGATAAATATGGCACAGGTGCGTGGGAGTTGGCACAAGAAAAGATAGGTCCAGCAGAGGACGAAGTCAGGCTGCGGATGATGATGATGATGTGATGCCTAGAGCCTCAGATCGATAGAGAGAAACAATTTTTTTTTTGAAAATAAGTAATTGCTCCCGCCGACTGAGAAATAGATTTAATCCTTAGAACGGAACGAAACGAACAAAAAGATTGAGGAAAAACTTAAGAAAGATGTATTTCGTGAGACTAGGAAAATTATTATCTTTCTAATCAACACGGCAACCGTCTTTCCTTTCCTGTAGGTAGGTTAACCAATCAGCAAAATTGTACCTGTTGTAACAAAAAAGAGTGCCATGCATATTTTATAGCACAATAAATTGTACCGATGAATATTAGTCCCCTGTAGGACACCTCGTTTATCTGCCGGACGTTTTGTTTTCGTTTACATACCCAATTTGTATTGTGTACTAGAATTTGGGCAGTGCTTAATAGACTGAATTGTCGATGGTTTTTATTTATTGGACATGTCCTTTGTTTGCTTACTAGATTTGTACGAGGGTATCCTTCCGAAAAAATATTGAAAGCCTTTTGGGTAAATTCATGTGTAGGCCGACCGTTCCTAAGGCAGCACGAGAGATGTTGATACCATCAGCGAATTATCGACTCACACCCGCGGTGCCACTAAGTCCTCTTATGTACTATTATGTTGTATGAAGTTTTAATAAATAAATAAATACACCCCATTCCGTACCGCGCAGCTACTTCCGAATGCTCTCAGTTAAGCGGTCGGACTATAGTAAGTCTATTTATTTTAGGCTGTAAACGATTTGTAGGTTAGGTAAACAATTATCTACCATGGACACAAAGCTAAATTTACTGCCTCGTTTGTTGGTCCAGCGCTACTGCAGAACGTAACGTCCTGGGTTCGATTCCAGTGCAGCGGGTTGGGCAATGTGTTAGATATGCTGAGCTATGGAGCGGAATACCATGCCGGAGTCTGTATTGCCTGATAGCTACAACCTGGGAGTTTTTAAGTCAAGAGTGAATAGGCTTCATTTATTGCCTAGATGAAGCCTATTCACTCTTGCCTATTCACTGCGTCGTCGACCACATCATCGCTTAACATCAAGTGAGAAAGTGGTCAAGCGAGATCAATAATAAAAAAAAAAGATTTTTCATCTAGATTTTTCCAGTTGAATGGCAATGAGCTCGTCCCTATAAAGACTTAAACATATTATAAATAAACTCTAGCTACACCTCTGCTTACCCTTTCGGGGAAACCCAGCGTTATGGTACAAAACATTCTGTAGGAGGAGTTACAAAACAGAATTCGACTATCATACCATTCAATAGCAAATTGGTACGCACAGTGGAGCTTTCCTGGTAGTTTTAACAAATAAACAATTAGGGCAGTTGAATTTTAAAACGTCCATCGATATCATCATCATTTCAGTCGAAAGACGTCCACTGCTGGGCATAAGCCTCCCCCAAGTGTCGCCACCTTGACCGGTCCCGTTCGTCCCGCATCCAGCGGATCCCCGCAACCTTCACCAGGCCATCGGTCCACCTGGTGGGAGGCCTTCCAACGCAACGTCTTTCAGTACGCAATCGCCACTCCAAAAGTTTTCTGTCCCATCGGCCATCCATTTTGCGAGCAATGTGCCCTCTCAAGCATGTCCTCAAGCATGTGGACCCATGGCAAGGCGCGATGATGACAGGTGGAGAAAGGCTGTGACCGAGTGCCAACCAAGAACATGCAGAAGGAATGTTGGCCGTCCGGCAGCGAGATGGGCAAACGATATTGTTGCTGGGGTGAATAGAACCTGGATAAGGGTGGCACAGGAGCGTGGGGGACGGCACATTTTTTTTTTAATTGTATTGGGTTTGCTCTTGAATCTAGTCTAAGTCCTAGGTGACAGAGACAGAGTCGACGATGGAGTGAGCTTATCCAGAAGAAGCCTGTTCACTCTAACTTTGAAGAGATTCGGGTTGAATGCGTTCGGAAACACAGACGCAGGTAGTGAGTTCCATTCATTCGCTGTGCGCATTATGAAGAATGTTTGGAAGCGCTTGGTGCGAATTGGTGGAATGGCAACAAGGTAAGGATGGTAACTTGCAGTGCGTCTAGATGTCCGATGGTAGAAGGGGGCTAATACAGGCATATGCCCAGCAGTGGGCGAAATCAGGCTGCGGGTGATGATTATGATGATGTGATACAGTATGATTATCTGTTAGCACAAGGGGCAGGGGGTCTTGTTGTGATTTATACTGGCGGCATTTTTTTTGTAATGTACACATAAGACACATGAAAGCTACGATAACTTATTAATTATATGTTGAAATAATTATTATAGTTACTCACTCACTCAATATCAAACACCAACCTATTATAAATTAACATCGCCACTTTGATTACCGAATACAATTTTCATTTCACTACTAAAATTCGCAGGCATTCCGCTATTACACGTCAGAGTGAGCCCAATATTGTAGGTAGTAGAGCCTGAAAATTCATGGAGCGTGAGAAGGGTAACCGCGGGAAACGCGGTGCATTCTGCTAGTGAACGTGGAACGCCGGCGGCCACGAGTTATGTTAAACGTGCAATGTTTAATGTCTGTGTATTATCTGACCTAACTGAAACCTAAACTTATATCTATATGCAGGCAAATGAATTTAACTTATACACAATGTACACCCACACTAGTACACACACACACTCAAAACTGTGCTCAAAATCCACTCGCATAAAAAATCGCACGAGCGCGCTCGTTTTTATTTACACGACTGGCCAAAAAGGAATGTTATTGTATTTTCTTTTATTTTATTATTCTGTTTTCAAAGGTGTTCTCCAAATCACGTACGTTAATGCTTTATGCAATAAAAATAAACTTTTTTTTGACTGATTAAGAATTTGTGACAATAAAGAGTGTTGATTCTACCAGCGGCTTCGCCCGCGTGATATGATTTTTCTTATCCCAAGGGAACATTATACCGGAATGAAAAGTAGCATATGAGCTATTCCAGACACTTATATCAATCTTCGTGCCAAATTTCATCCAGATCCGTTCAGCCGTTCTGGCATGATTGAGTAACAAACATACCAACACTACACTCACATCCATCAAAACTTTCACATTTATAATATAATTAATTTTCTGTAAAAAACTAGTCAAACAGACATTTTTATTCCACAGCTAAAAGCGACCATTGAAAAAATCGCTCAATATTACTTAATACTAATCTTTGTTAAACAAACTTTTTAGCTTACCGTGCATTGTCAGCTTAATTGGTTGGGATAACTGTTTTAAAATTCAGTTGCAAGATTTGACCTGCACCAAGGCATTATTGTAAAAATCGACGCTTTCTATAATTGTTCGACGCGACAGTGCGAAAGCGACGCCAACAACGTGACGCGTTGTCATGTCAAGTCATACCAAGCCTATATTTCTGTGTTTGTATAAATATTATTTTATCTGTGGTTTTAGGTATCTACACATACAACTTTATAAAAGCGAAATCCATGAGATGTATTGTTATATGTTTATTTATAGATTGACTATTTCTATAACACCATTCATTTGTGTGGAAAGAAAGTGTGCCAAACTGTACAATCTCAATAAACACATGGCTGCACCGGTATCTGTATTATGGAGGGTAGAAGTAAGGAGAACGATCTCTTAAGGGGCATTTTCTATTTCTTTTTGTGGTTGTCTCGCAGGTCAATCCAAGTGATAGGCTACTGCTTAACCGGACGATCCTGTGGAGACTAAACTATAGGCGCCAGTCAGGCAGGAGCGAAACTGATAAAGTGTCCAGATTTATACACAAAATAATAGTTCAAAAAATCTCCAAAATCGCGCTGGCATGGCGAAGGCAAATTGTGTGTTATGAATATGGCAGTTGCTAACGGATTGAAATATCGGGTTAGACATTTTTATATGTTTAGTGACTAGTATGGTGACTGGTTTGTAAATATAACATAATATTATTATTTCAAAAATTTTCCCGGTGGCTACTGCAGCGCCACCCTTATTTAATACATTTTCAAGGACTCTTTTTCATACACAGAGATCGTTCTTCTCACCTCTATAATCTATACTATATTGTGTACTGTCAAATGTTTAAGGTTGCCCTAATCGACGGCACGAACTATTTTGAGCGCGGGGTTAAAATGCATGCTATCTCATCCGACAACACGTGCGAAAGAGATAGATGCTGTGATGAGCAGTAAGAAGCTAGTTCGCGTACGAATACACACTTTTGCAATTTTTTTGCGAAATGGATGATGATTTAGGACGAACTTTCCTTTGGGAATATGGATATCATGAAAAAACTAGAAATGTATCTGTTCAAAATAAAATTATTTGCCTCTTTAAACTACTAATCTATACCTGTATGGTGACTGTTTTGCAATTTTCCTTCTTCTTAAATGATGCGTTAAAGTGTTGAAATATGTAAGTTTCGACGCTCATAACTTGCAAATATTTTCGAAATACATACGTGGTATAATGTTATGTTATAAATAATATATCTTATTACCTGCTAGATTAATAAGTTTTCTTCTAAATAGGCTTCAGCAGTATAATGTCAAAGATACCAGAGACGGGACTCAATTATTTAAAAGTCTCTATGTACGAATTCAAAATTGTCTAATGTCTAAACTACTCGACCCATCTGAATAAGTAATGGCGCTCATGAAGTAGGTATTTCGTAGTTTTGTTAAAAGATGCGAACTTCATATTTAATAAATTACACATTGTCCTACGTCGACATATCTACTCGTACAATATGGAATTAGGCAGTAATTTCTCCTGATCTATGTTTGATTACAATTTAAAGTCACCGTTTAGATTTGAGCTCGACTAATTAGAAATTACATACTTTAAACGTCACTGTGGCATAGCGTTATTTCGCTTTTTACCAAGGTAATTAATTCGACACGTATATATATAATAAAAATAATGTTGGAATTGCCCAATATTTACATAATTATATGTTATTCTAACTGGGCTCTATGTTCTATGTTAGGGGGGTTTGGTTTCCGCACTTAGTCCCTTAATGGACCTTTGTACGTGGGCCATGGCGGCCGTTGGGTGGTCATTCCAACCAGCCCACCTCCCTCCAGAAGTCAATTAGAGCTCCTGGTTTCCTCAAAACATCCGTGTAAGATCTGGGTGACCCGAGGGTTCGTGTTCTTATCTGTGTGACACCTGTGCACTCTAAGAGAACGTGCGCGACGGTTTCCTCGGCCTCCATGCATGCTCTGCATAGAGGACTGTCCGTTATGCCTATTGTGTGGAAGTGTTTGTTGAGTGAGCAGTGTCCCGTGATGGTCCCCGTCACCAGGCGCAGGCCATTCCTGTCCAGGCGTAAAAGACGCCTGGTGAGCCCACTGTCCAAGGATGGCAGAGCTTCTTTCGTTTGCCTACAGCCCGGTGCCGAGGCCCACCAGTTCTCCGCCTGTGTCTGGGTGAATTCCTGTAGCCACCTGCGTATTTGGTTGAATTCTAACTGGGCTTCTAAACATGTGTGCCAAATTTCATAAGTTTATTTATTTATTAGGTATCTCTCAACTTACGGCATAGTGCAAGTTTCATCCAAATCGGTTCAGCACACACATCCAACAACGGACGCGGGAGTAATCATCAGCCACAAATTGGAATCTTGGGCGAAGTCCCAGGATGCCATTGGCATTTTCTGTGATCTCTCAAAAGCGACTGCGTCGACCACAACACACTGATCGGTAAATTACACCACTACGGCATTCGAGGAAAATCTGCTGATCTTGAGCTTTCCTATTTATCAAACAGACAGCAAAAAGTAAATGTTAATGGGGTGACGTCCTCCGGGTCTCTATTCAAGATGGGCGTGCCCCAAGGTTAAATTCTCGGCCCTTTCCTTTTACTTGTTTACATTAATGATCTCCCTTTTATGATGGCCAAATTAAAAGATATAATTCTATTTGCTGATGATACTTCGCAATTTTTTAATATAGATAGGCAAGTTACGGATGTCTTACATGTCAAAGAAAGTCTAATTATTCTCTCAAAATGGTTCGCAGTTAACAATCTTTTACTGAATGCGAAAAAAACAAAATGTCTAAAGTTCTCTTTACCAAATGTACCACAACGTGACCTAAACTTAAATCTTGACGGCAAAAATCTTGAAGTTATAACGGAAATTGTTTTCTTAGGGATTATTATCGATTTAAAATTGCAGTGGGGCGCGCACATTAGAACTGTTTCAGGTAGGTTAAGTTCGGCTGCATATGCAGTAAGGAAAATAAGGCAGCTAACCGATGTAGCTACAGCTAGGTTAGTATACTATACTTATTTCCATAGTATTATGTCTTATGGCATTCTGCTGTGGGGATCAGCAGCAGACGTTGACTCAATTTTCATCTTACAAAAGAGGGCAATCCGCGCAATCTATAAAATGGGTCCTCGCGAGTCCCTCAGAGAAAAATTTAAAGATATCTGATTCTGACTCTACCTTCACTTTATATTTTGGAATGTATTTTGTATGTCCGTAAAACCGAGGGCTTTTCAAAACTAGAAGCGACTTCCATAATTTAAATACACGCAGTAAGCACGAAATTGTAATACCCAAATTCAGAGTAACGAAAACTAACAAGTCTTTTCTTATAAACAGTATTCGCTTTTATAACAAGTTGCGAAAGTCAGTTATAGAACTGACCGATGGAAAGTTCAAAAACTACATCAAACGTATCCTTATTAAAAAAGCATATTATAAAATCAAGGACTACGTTGAATATAAAAAAAATTAGCCTTAGCTGCTTCTGCGCATAAATATGTGGATGTCTCTAACTATTCTCAATCTAATTTTCCTTTCCTTCTTTTAATTAGACTTTTTACAATGGTTTTCAATCATCTTTATAGCCCTTTGCTAAGAATAGTTACAGCACTGATAACAACATTTGTGCCACATGTTAAATTTAGTCTTGTTATATTTCTTTTTAGGGTTCCATACCCAAAGGGTAAAAACGGGACCCTATTATTAAGACTCCGCGGTCCGTCTGTCTGTCACCAGGCTGTAATTCATGAACCGTGATAGCTAGACAGTTGAAATTTTCACAGATGGTGTATTATTGTAATACTAAAAACAGAATATAATAATTATTTAAGTGGGGCTCCCATACAACAAACGTAATTTTTTCGCTGCGTTTTGCGATAATAGTACGGAACCCTTCGTGCGCGAGTCCGACTCGGACTTGTTTTTTTTACCTTTGTTTAGATTCTTTTACCGATTGTTTTGTGAATGTGAACAGTGTAGGCCTTCTAGATGCTAGTTAACATTTGTAAACTTTTTTATATAATATATAATCTTTTTTTTTTTTTTATTTCTTATGACTTATTGTCGGGCCTACGTTATCCCCCCATATCTAAGTACTAATGCTGTAACGTGGAAATATTGTAAAACCAAACCATTTTTAAAAGAGTAACTATGGAGTTTCTTGCCGGTTCTTCTCTATAGGAAACGACCAACCCGAACCGTGCCACTTTTGTCGACGTTTTATAAGTGCCCATGTAGGCCTATGTGTAATAAAAACAAATATTTTGATTTTCATTTTTTGTCGGCACACATTTTCAAGATATAGAACATACAACCGAACTCCTTAGCGACAGACAGCACGAATGTGTAAATTGAGTTAGTAAATTGAATTATTGGATATTTTGTCAACCCTTTAGGTAGTTACCTTATTAAAGAATTTGCTCACTTTTGAGTGATAGTACTAAACCTAAAAAGAAAGAAATAAAAATTTTATCACAAAAAAATAAACCGACTTCAAAAGTGAAAAATAACTTTAGTTTCGGCAGTCGGTGTCGAAAAACGACGAAAAAATTAAGTACCAAAGACACCGGCTTCCGAGAAATAACTTATTTTACACTTTTAGTGTTTTGCTTTTGAAGTCGGTATTTATTTTTGGGAAAATGTTGTTTTGGTTCTATATTTCTTTACACATGTATGTACAGCATCCTCCTGTTTCAAATTCTTAGGTAAAGCGTTAAATATTTTAGTAGTAGCTCTTATGTATTTATTGATTTTCTAAAGATTATCACTTTTTGAGCTAAAAAAATCACTAATGAAATGTCAGGGATACATCAGTGTCACAGACTCATACAACTATTTATATCTAGCCTCTTGATATAATTCGTAACAAGAAGGAAAGAAAGAAATAATATTTATGTGTGACCCGCACAGGAGACACGAGATAAGTAAAACAATAATAAAAAATAAAAATAGACCAAAAGGCTCCTATCTCAGCATATGCAACGATATTAAAAAGAAAATAACAGTTATGCATACAACCGGGAAATATATCCTTTGCATCCATTAACCTATAATCATATAAGTTAACAATACATCAATCCCTCTGAGAGCTATTGAACTGTGAAATGGTTCTAACCCGGATAAAATATTCTGAAAAGGAGAAACAAAGGTAATGGGAACGCTAATGGATACTGAACGGGACTGAACGAATACTATTCAAATGTAGTGCCGAAAAACGAAGAAAAACACATTGGAAAAGAGCGGTAGACGATACATACGATATCGAATATATGTATCGAATAAGTAGACTGGATTCAGTGACAAAAAGCAGCAAGTTTTAAAGCAACAAGTCGAATATGAAACATCAATGATTTTTTTAAGATATATTTTAGTAATAGTAGATTACGCACCAAGGGGATAAAGTAGTGTTTACGACACGGGAGGCTTATTGAACCCTGAGCGTAATGAGGGATCCTAGAGTTAACTTGTGAAGATACCTGAGTGAAGCGAAGGTTCAAGTTACCCAAGACAAAGACAGGCTTTATCCCAGAGGAGGATACACTACTGTTTACATCTTATGCGAGGCAATAAATAGCCAGGGCTCCATAAATTAAGTATTTATTATGTAATTAATATAAATCAAAAGTTAATATTGATGTTGGGCACATTAGTCCAGTTGTGGAAGGATAGAGTAACATTTTTGTTCGGTACATTTATAGAAGTTGTGGTGGAGTTTAATTCAGTACTCAAAGATGAAGAAACTTGGCCCTCGTTGCGCTCAGGGTTCAATATGCCGCCCGTGACATAAGATACTGCTTTATCCCCTTGGGGCATAATCTACTATTTAAGTTTTAATTTGTGTGAATGCGCCAAATTTTCTAATGTAGTTTTGACTTAGTCAATAATGTCAGTCAGTTTATAGCGTTCTCCCAGTGAGGGGGTCAGTTTCCAATCTCAGCTGAATACCAGAATTTAACAAAGAACAACTGTCTATTAGACTTCAACAACCCAGTATACGACTGGTTAAAGAAAATTAAAGTCAGCTAGTCCTCACCTAATATCATTTCCACTTACGTTATGCAAGTGATTCCAGTCCCGGTGAACTCGCCTAGGAAATTAGAGGTGCCAATCATGCTGATGGCTATCTAGCAGCATACATCTTCATTTGTCGATCATGCAGGGGAAATGAAACGGTTATCTCACACCTATCGCACTATCTATGGATCGAGTGGGATGCATTACGTGCAGTGTATGTTGGTACTATGAGTTGTGACGCATGAGGTCGCATAGAATACGAACCTTTACTTCAAAGTAGCTGGCAGGAAATGCATTTACTGTTTATAAAGGATTTAGCGTTTATTTTTAAATCTTTTTAGAATAGATTTCAAAAATCCTACTATTACTATTATAAACTGAAAGTTTGTGAGGATGGATAGATGAATCTTTGTTACTCTTTCACGCAAAACTACTTAACGGATTTTGATGAAACTTTACAGAAATATATCTTATAGATCAGAATAAAATATAGGCTTTAATTTATAAAGATATTGGGTCAAGTACTAATACCACGCGGGCGGCAGCTATTATAGACATAATAGAATGGCCAAACCTTTTTTTTTAATTTACTTATTTTGATGTAGGTGCAGATTGCGTAGAAGACTATAAAGGATGTTTTTTTACATCTGTGTATGTAACTTTAACCAATTCAAATAAATTAAATTCATGATTTTAATAATCTAAAACTCTGGTGAATGTTAAACCATAAAGCCTCATTTTTTGTTTTATTATAGATGGGCTCGCGCTTGACCACTATCTCGCCTGATAGTAAGCGATGATGTGGTCGACGGTGTAACACGCTTGCCTAGAAGTAACCTATTCACTCTTGACTTAAAGACCCCGAGGTTGTAGCTATCTGGAAATACAGACTCCGGCAGGGAATACCACTGCTTAGCTGTACGCATAATGAAGGTATTTCCAAAACGTTTAGTGCGTATGTGTAGGATGTCCACCATGTACCGATGGCGCATCGCCGTATAATAGGTACTCACAGTGGATCTTTGTGTCTCTGAAGTTGGTTTTGACACTTAACGCGCAAGAAACAGTTTAACTGCATAGAGTAAGCGAGATAGGATGAAGCGACAAACGTGAGCGAGTGAAAGAGACAGTTATACAATGATAACTTCACTTTCATTATTGACACAAAAATAGCTACTGCGCAGGCTCTTGCAGCCAATTCAGAGACACAAAGATCCGTTGTGAGTATTATACGTCTCGTAGCCCGATGATGAAACGGGCTAGGTGGAATTAGATCATGCAATTCCATCGCACGCTCCCCGAAAGCGAAAATTAAAACGAAATGTACCATAAAGGTATAACTAATTTAGCTAATCCCAGATAGTATCAAGGTATACTGGATACAATTTTTGTCAATCTCCCTCCAACATACAAACCCGCGTGAACGTTGGAGATTGACCGCTGTTCGATTTCCAATAAGTTTATTTTTTGCATGGTCACCGATTTTTAATTTTGAAAATCTTTTTTTGTTTGGAAGCGTATGATCCTGAATTGATTACAATTAAATTTGGTGAAGATCTGATGAAGAACTTCGGAGATATCCAATGGAAGTGTCAATAAATGACGGCAAATCATCCGGGATTGCTGCAACAGCATGCCTATTTATTGTAAATTATTATAGAAATTGCTCGATAACTAGGTATAGTAATCACAGTGGATCTTTATCTCTCTGAAGTTGGCTGCAAGACCCTGCGCAGTTGCTATGTTTGTGTCAATGTTAAAGTAGAAGATAGCATTGTATAACTGCCTGTTTTACTCGCTTACAACATGCAGTATACTTGATGGCAAACTATGGTTCGCAGAGCCAACTTCAGAGACACAAAGAGCCGCTGTGTGTGACTACTGTACCACAACCAAAAAGTGAAAATAAATACTTTATAAGAAAGAAATACAAACGACAAGTTTTTATATTTTGGTGTTGGGCATTTTGTGTAACTTAGACACCAAATAAGATTTAACGAAGGTGTCATTTGCCTGACAAAATACAAAATCTGCCTTCTCTTTCAATTACTAATAGCATACAAACTTGCTCTTCCAATTAAGTTTAGATATTGCCACAATAGTCGACATCGACTTTGTTTGCCATTTAAAATATAAATATAATAGAAATACAAAATCACTCATGTTCTTATTTTAAAATTACTGGGCCATGTAGAGTTTAAACAAAATTAAATGGGACATTTCTAGCTTTCAACTAGAGTTCTGATACTGAACATTGATATCCGAATAAAACGGCATTATTTTTGCTGTAAGCAAAGAGAAGCAAGGGAGCTGTCGATGTGGCGATGATTGTGGGAGATCTATGTCCAGCATTGGACGTCCCTCGACTGAAATGAAGATGATTGTGAAAACTGTTCGCCATTCCATGATGGCGGGAAGACACTCCTTGCTACCAATTATTTATATGAATTTTAAAGCCTTTTGATAGAAAGCATAGAAAGCGTGCATTCGGCATAGACACAATACAACAGCAACAATGACAGAGTAAGGTCGATTGTTCACGAGGCACTGCACGACACGATTTGCGATCACGATTTAAACACACGACACACTGCGGACGATCTGTCGTCCGTTCATTTGTTCACTAGACACGATTCTGGAACGACACTGCAGTGCGCTTATGTATTGTGTTATGAACGCGTGACGGCGTGATTGACGAACATGCGTGATCTGTGCGGTGCGGTGTGTCGTGTTGTCAACAAGCTCATACTAGTTTTGTATAGACGCTAAATCATCACTGCAAAAAAGTCGCGACGATATAGAGGCATCAATGATATAGCCGAAAAACCTTTTGTAAAAAGTGTCGCGTGTTGTGCGGTGTCGTGCCATAAATATGGAGCTCTGAGTCGTGAACACATATTATCGTGTCGTGTGTCGCGTCGTGAACAAATGGCCTAAAAGAAATAGGTTAATAAAAAAGTTTAATCAAAAATTGCGCTCAGCAGTGTGTGTGCCTATTCCGAAAGAGTGATGATAAATTATTTTGTCAATTCTTTATGTTATCTTCAGTTGTGGGCTGTTAGAAATATTTTTTTTTAGTTTTTAACCAGTAAAATCATCATGACATTTGGCAACTTGAAAATGAGGGGAATGAATGAAAGCGAAGAATTGAAGAAGAAACTGTTTTGCGCCGACCCCAAGTAGAGGTAGCATGGAACAAGGATTGAAGATTATGTTCAAGCAGCTTTACTGAACAAATTTGATCAAGCTTTTATAAACCCGGTGAAGTACTAGGTACAGAAACTTGCCTAGAAACTACATTAATGTAATTTTATATAATCTTGACAAATCAATTGATTCTTAGAACCTGGGATACCGACTTATATGAAATCAAGTTCGAATAATAAAAAATGTTCACTAGTTATTTTTCTACTCGCGTTTTCGTAAACCAAAATTTGTTTTATAACCAATAAAGTTGAGCTTAAAATGGGAGCCACAAAATAGGCTATAAAAAAGCCGCGTTTAATTAGTTTTCCCTGTAGTACACGCTTTTTGTTTCAGGTTTACTAAAGCCCTATAAATAAGGTGAAAGGTCAAAAAGTGTATTATTTATATTCAGGGTGGGCAACAAATCGTGGAACAAACGAAACAGGCAAGTGCGAGTCGGACTCACGCACGAAGGGTTCCGTACCATTATCGCAAAAAACGGCAAAAAAAATCACGTTTGTTGTATGGGAGCCCCACTTAAATATTTATTTTATTTTGTTTTTAGTATTTGTTGTTACAGCGGCAACAGAAATACATCATCTGTGAAAATTTCAACTGTCTACCTATCACGGTTCATGAGATACAGCCTGGTAACAGACAGACGGACCGCGGAGTCTTAGTAATAGGGTCCCGTTTTTACCGTTTGGGTACGGAAAGAAAAAAAACTGTTTTTTTTGGTACCTACCTTTATGACCTACTGCAATTAACCCCAAATATCTCATTACAGTGTTTAAAACAGTGCAGTGTCCAACTTTGGCAGTTATAAAAATAATGTTAGGCCATTGTGATTGGAAGCTCGCGAATGATGTGTCGATTGGGGATTAACTCTCTTCCTCCTATAATTTTTAATGGTACTGTCATCCCCATCAGCCCTAGTGTAAGAGATATTGGTCTACATCTTGATTCGACAGGTTTCTAGTGTCAGTCAATGGGTCAATGGGACTTTGCGATGCCTGTATCGTCTGTGAAACTTTCTACCTGCAATAATGAAGACTATATGCTTGTACAGACTTTAATTTTTCCTTTTATCAACTATCGTGACGTGTGCTACTTTGACCTAAAAGCGGTATTCCTGCATCCGGTTCATATTCAACCTCCGGAAATATGAGCATGTGTCGAGCTTCAGAACTGAACTCAAATGGAAGTCCATTCGGCAGAGAAGAATTTTGCGTGCCTTGACTGCGCTTTTCACTCAACTGTCCCCATTTCCACCTTCTTATCTCATACCTCACTTTCAATATATATGTACATCACACGATAGGAATCTGCGTTCATCTAACAATCTTCTCTTGCTCTGTCCTTCTCATACTACTGATTTTGTTCATTCTTCTTCCTTTCATATTCAATCTATTCTTCCTCTCGATATCAGGACGGCCACCATGCAGTCAGTATGCGTTTAAGCGGAAGTTGGGGCATTATTTTCTAAACGAATAGCAGAGCCGTCTCAATATGCGCCTTTCTATTAATTTTTATATATATGTAAAGAAATATCACCACTTATAGTCGTTCCTTTTCTTTATGCATTTATTATCTACAGATCTCTAATAGAAGTCAGTGTCATGTCAGTGACACCGACTGTCAGTATTGAGGTAATTTTGTATAAGTTAAAGTTAGGTTATTTAAGGTTATGTTAATTTAGAATAATATGGAACAGTATATAGTTTCCGGTATAAATAAAAGGATTTATATAAACTAAACTAGAAGTAAAGGCTTTAAATGTTGTTTTTTGTTATTTCAGGTAAGTTACTCTGTTTAGAATGTGTAAACTGTGTTAAAACTTTGCATTCAATTGTGTTGTGAATAAAAGTAAATTTGTTATTTCAGAAAACGCAATTTCGTCTTTATTTCACGAAAGCATATTACTATTATATATTATTTTATATATAGTATTTATCTTAGTAAATATTTAAGTATGCTTATTTTAACTATATACTTTTGTACTAACTTTACGTTTATAATATTATTATTTAATTTTTTATCCACCTGCCATGCTATCTCTTCATCGCCCTTAGTTGACTGGTAGAGAATGCCTCAGGCATTAAGTATGTACTTGTATGTTGCATGAAGTTTTAATAAATAAATATTAAAGCTTTTTATGCAAGGAGGCTTGATATCATTTTACCACCTAAAAATATTTGTAGCTTTTTGTATCTAATGTTTGGAAGATAATTATTAGTTAGTAGCGGACGCCTCGTGGTTTCACCCGCGTATTTCCCGTTCCCGTGGTAATACAGGGATAAAATGTAGCTTATGTCACCCGGGGATAGTGTAGCTTCCCAACGGTGAAAGAATTTTTGAAATCGGTTCAGTAGTTTTTAAGTTTATTCGTTACATACAAAAATACAAATATTTCCTCTTTATAATATTAGTATAGATTATTAGTATAGATGGAGGATAGATTATCTTACTAAAGCTTAGCATTAACGCTTCTATACCTTATAAATTTCCCTGCTCGCTCAAAAAGCAAATCTTATTAATGGCAAAATAATAAATGAAAAATCATAAATCTGGCTGTTATCTGGATCGCAAGAAAATAGATGAAGACTTTTTTTGGAAAATTCGTTACCAACTTAGCAGAATGTTAAAGATTTATCACTTAACCAAAATAATTCGAAAAATATGTTGAATAATTTTGTTCTTAAAATCTTACTTAAACGGAAAAACATTAACTTCATTTTAGAATGGAATAAGCCTGAAAAAATACCTGTCGTCAACAGATGAAAAATATAAGTATTCATCGCTCAAAAAACCTAATATTATGTAGTTTGAATGATACAAAGAACGTAGACTAGGCAAAATATCAAAAAAAGATCTTATAAGGTAATTTTCCAGCAGCTGTTACAAAATTAATGAAACAGAAACAATTATGTATTGCTCGCATTTATTTAACGATTAGAATATAAAGTTTGGTTTGAAATTTTGTTATACTTACTCAGAGACAAAAACATAGAGTCCATTTTTGTACGAACACGTGTTAAAAAGACGAACTTATTAAAGTTTAATTAAAAATCAAAGTTTGTTATGAGCGGCCGGCCACGGCAACCACATGCCGCCATGTTATTTTAATATTTGATTATAGAAAAAATGAAAATAAAAGAGATAAAAATATTTTATTTGTTACATTTACGTTTACGCGATGTAAATATTGTCGCCAGCCAGTCATATAGTTTGTAATTCATTACAAAAAAGTTTTGCTTCGGTACAGAATAACGGGATAAAAACGGTAAAAAAATAATTATATTAGATTTGATTTTTGTTGTTCCATTAAATTAAGTATTTTCTGTTATTCTACGGTAGGTATAATTTTCTACACGTTGGCGTAATTTTAATTCCTTATGATGGATTATGACGACATTGATAGATCGTTGTTGTATAATAAAGCGATGGAAGTGAAAATCAACCAAAGAGGATCATTCTGTAGAGTTTGCAAAATATATTTAAAATTGAAAGCTTATTTTCTGGCCTTACGTTTTATGAATGGCTTTAAATAATAAAAACAAATACCGCCATAATCTGATTTTATGCGCATTTTTTACTCCAGTTAATCTGTGCTCAAGTTACTCTTTTTATTCAAATTATAAAGCTTTTAAGAGTCATCTAAAAAATGTGCCAGATATAATATATAGCAGGCGTTGTGTTTACGTTTTTACCCTACACCACGTCATTAAAAAGTTAGTAGGAGGTGGTTAATTAACTCAAGTTTCAGAATAGCCTTCGTCACGAAGTCAACATTGCAACATTTTATACAATTAAAATACAAAATTTTGTTCATGTTGTCGAGAGACTTACGTAGTACTTAGCTACAATAAAATTAAAGTGCCTCTGAAATAACTTTGTGTGTTGAGTTTCACGTTTTCTGCATGTTTCGTACGTACTTAAAGTTTAAATCCCCATTTCAGAACAAACTAACTACATTTTTTTTAATTCTTACGAACATTGTAGATTATTTAGCTAGGCTACGGAACAAAAACCATAAGAACTTACTACGTCATACATAATATATTTTATCGCTAGCGTTGTGGTAAAATTTTCCTCAATACGTTCATGATTTTTCTCGAGTTATTTTGCAAAGCCAATCCTCGAGGGAATGCCACAAACAAAGTTACACGCAGTTTTTGGCAAGCCAAGTAAGTAAAGTCGCGAAAGATAACTAAATCTATCTACTGTGTATTATATAATCTATGTACTGTCAAAACTTATATTAGCTATCTGCTATAACAGGGGTCACCAATAACTTTCATTTGGGGTCCTTTTTAGGGTTCCGTACCCAAAGGGTAAAAACGGGACCCTATTACTGAGACTCCGCGGTCCGTCTGTCTGTCTGTCACCAGGCGGTATCTCATGAAACGTGATAGCTAGACAGTTGAAATTTTCACAGATGATGGATTTCTGTTGCGGCTATAACAACAAATACTAAAAAAAGAATATATTTTTTATTTAAGTAGGGCTCCCATACAACAAACGTGATTTTTGTGCAGTTTTTTGCGATAATGGTACGGAACCCTACGTGCGCGAGTCCGACTCGCACTTGGCCGGTTTATTTTTATTTTTAATAATATGACCGTCGTCGCGGTCCTAAAGGTTTAACCCAAAACTTTTGACAAGAAACTGCCGTATTTTAGAGTTTTAGAACTGTATTTTCTTAGATAATGATAATTTCCTTAACTTCTTAAGAAAACAGTGGCAGCCTCATTCAACACAGGGGGTCTACTTCCTAATCCTCCATATTACCTACGCTCGCTCGGATGATTCGTTCGGGACCCGAACTATGAATTAATGACAACACAATTTGACAGTTGTACCTACTCCCAATGTGTTTTCCGGTCAGAAAAATGTAACTTAACACTTGTAGATAAGAGCGCGGTCCGCTACTTGGTGACCCCTGTGCTATATTGCGATTGGCTGTGCAAAACAAAGAAAACTATTCGATCAAGTTAGACTTGACATCTAAATTAAACTTTCTGAAAGCCGGCTTCGAGAACAGTCTCATTTAGATTTAGGTAATACATTTCAGCAAGATATGAACCAAAATTCGAACGTTTCATTTGCTGCAACAATCAAAAGTGTTTTTTTTTTATTTCTCAGCTAGCACACAATGAAATAAAACAACGCTTAAACCTTTTTGGAACAATAGCTGAAAAAACAAGAGAACCGCCACTGACATGCAGACGTTTTGTTACGGGAAACGAAAAAAAAAACTTTGTCAGGGGTAACGAATCAGCCACGTTTTTTACTCCACAGATTAGCAGGGGTTAAGCACTCCCAACGTAATTGGGCGTTTTAATTCAAATTATACATAGACATACCTACCATACATTCTTGAATTACTTAACGACGGACTGAAAGATCTTTTTGTGAATTTATTTAAAGGGAGATCACTTTAGATCCCTTAAATTAAAATTATATAGCTTTTAGAGTGAGTAGGGGCTCTTTGTCACATTATTTAGGATTAAGTACGGTCCCATCCATGAATCTTTGTAGCTCGTGGCTAAATAACAGCACGGGTCGATCTTGAAAGTTAAGCATGCTTGCCGTAGGTGATCTGTGGATGGGTGACCATATACCGTGACTCCTCCGTGACATCCGTTGTGGAGGCCAGATAGGTAGAAACCAAACAATCTGACACTAGTCTTGCTAAGGTGTATCGTGTTACCCAGTTACTGGGTTGTGGAGGCCAGATAGGTAGAAACCAGAAAATCTGACACTAGTCTTGCTAAGGTGTATCGTGTTACTCAGTTACTGGGTTGTGGAGGACAGATAGGTAGAAACCAGAAATTCTGACAATAGTCTTGCTAAGGTGTATAGTGTTACCCAGTTACTGGGTTGTGAAGGCCAGATAGGTGGTCGCTCTACTTAAAATACTGGTATTCACCTCCTTCCGGTATGACTGGAAGTCGACTCCAACATATAGATATATTATTACATATTATATTTGGGCAAAGGCAGATTGATTGTATACGAAACGATTATTTTCATGATCGGTAAATACCCCTGTTTGGTTGTGAGAAGCCGAGCGCCGTTCTACAACAAAGGCAATAATTCTGAAATATCTTTATCTGAGTCAAAGAGTTGAGTGTTTTCTTTGTTAGAAATCTCGTAACATAGAACACACATCTATTCTTAGATAACACGAACAGTAAACTCTTATGAGTCTTGTGAGAAAGCGTAAATACTTTAATTTGTAGCTTTTAAAACAATTGATTGGAACAAATTGATAGTGCTGTGTCTACACTTCTTGGTTCTTTCTAAATGTTTAACACCATTGAACTGAAAGCTAATTCCTTTAATTTCAATACATAAACTCACGCCTTTTACCCATGGGGGTAGGCAGAACCAGAGACGCCACTTGTTACCCTTACATACGCCTTATGATTCACTAATTTCAAAACTTTCGGTATAAACCTAGTCGCAATCCTAAATAGGCTACAAAGAAGGTCAAAACACTTATTAAAATGTAGAGAAATTGTAGGTGTTCTTGACAGACTGATTAAGACTGAGATTTGAACACGAACATTAGCTAAAACCAGTAAATCTAGCAAACAGCCCAAGACCTAGATTGACCCGACACTATACCGAAGAAAGCTAAAACCAGTAAATCTAGCAAACGGCCCAAGACCTAGATTGACCCGACACTATACCGAAGAAATCTCGGACGCCTACGTACGATATTAAGATGGCTCTGAAACAGCTTAAGAATAATAAGGAAGCGGGTGATGATAGAATCGCGGCCGAACTCTTGAAGACGGGTGGAAAATTGGTTCTTAAGGCCCTTCAGAAGCGTTTTGATTCAGGCATACTCGAGGGAAAAACGCCACCGGCAGGGGCTTAAAAATACTGGAATAATTTATGTCTGAAATAATAATAATTATTGAGCAGATGTACCTACCGCACATAACATCACACGTGTATCACCGAACTGTAAGGCAGAGATCTAATGTTATTGTTACTATGCCCACATTTCGCAAGTTATATTTTAAGTTGTTACAGGAAATAATAGGGGTCAACCCTATTGCTGGCAACTGGACATAATTCTACACTCCGGGGGGTTACAGAAAAATATCAAATGTAATAGCACAGTTTTCACACTAATATTATAAAGGTGAAAGTGTGTGTGTGTGTGTGTGTGTTTGTATGTTTGTTAATCAAAAACTGCTCATCGGATCTGCATGGAATTTGGCAAAGAGATAGATTACAGTCTGGAATAGCACATAGGATACTTTTCATCCCGGGAATATCTTCCCTTGGGACAAATTTGGACAAAAACGCGGTCTTTAAAATTTTGCGAAAATTATTTCTTCTTTTAATAAAAAATATGTTTATAAGGATAACGACTAAATTTTATAACTTTGTATTTTACTAGTTTCATAATTATGTTACAATAAGCAGCTTGTACACGGTGTACACTTAAGTAGCAAAATTTTTTGAAAAATAATATTTGTATGCCCAGCAAGGCCCATCAGCAAAGCCCAGCAAGGCTGCAAAACCATTTATCCGTGTGTCACAAATAAATATATTTGAATTTGTCTACTTATAGTTTATGTATTAAACATCTGTTAATTAGTCGCTAAACAGCGTTGAGAATTTCATAAGACCTATTGTTTTCACATGAATACTTCAACATAAAGAGAAAGGCTTACACCGCAAACATCCAAAAGGCAATCACTTATCTCCGTAGCACAACACTGCGACCACAATATTAATTAATTTCAGTTAACACCATATTAATTTCCACTCACTAATAAACATTAATCATTTTGTTTTCTAGCAATTGACTCGAAATATTATTTCGGAGCCAAACTTTCTTAATAACGCTCGATTCGGGGAAGAGTTCCGAGCACTTCCGAAGCTTCGATAAAAAGCAATATTATTGTCTCTGTATCTAAAATAATATTGTATACAGGTTTTAACGGACAGGTATGGTCATATTTTAAAAACTGCTTCTATTCATGTAAATAAACAACTTTCCCCAAGGAAGACATAATCAATTATCAAAAAACTAGCTTCTGCCAGCGGCTTCGCGCGCTTAAAAAGTATAAAGTAGTATCATCCCAAAGAAACATTATACCGAGATAAAAAAGGAACCTGTGTGCTATTCCAGACTATAATCTCTGTGCCAAATTTAATCCAGATCCTTTCAGCCGTTCTGGCGTGATTGAGAAGCAAACACACATCCATACATCCATCCATCCAAACTTTCGCATTTATAATATTACTAGCTGCCGCCCGCGTTATATTAGTATTCCTATCTTTATAAATTAACTATTATCCTATGTGTTATTCTGATGTATAAGCTGTATTTCTGTAAAGTTTCATCAAAATCCGTTCAGTAGTTTTTGAGAAAAATAGTAACAAACATCCATTCATCCTCACAAATTTGATACTATTTGTAGTACTACTTTGCGGTATTTGATACTACTACTATGTAGTAGGATGTGTAATTGTGATGTTTATGCTATATTTCTGTAAAAAATCATCAACATCTGTTCAGTAGTTTTTGCGTGAAAGAGTAACAAACATCTATCCATTCATCCATCCTCAAAACTTTCACGATTATAATAGTAGTAGTACAAGCAAACCCAATTCACAATTTCATCCGATGAAACTGGATGCGTCGAGTATTTTATGTCCATTTCAGTTTTTGTTCGGCGAGATTGAGATGGACGGTTTAAAAATGTATTTTGTTAAGGATTTTCGTGGAGAATTTTCGGGATTGCGGTTTACCTTGTAGATGGTACCTAATGTGTGCTACTTGTTATTTGTCCACGCAATTTATAAGGGCGAATGGTGCCATTTGTCAGTTTACCGTCCAGCTACAGTCGTTAGCATGGCATCTTTTACAAATTCACAATGTAATTTATCAACGGACTGATTCGATTGATAAGTGTGTTTACCTTCGATTCTTTAGCAAGAATTTCGTCATATTGAAAAATTAAATGTAAACATTTAAGCCTACACCAATATTATAGGCATACATATAGCGATTTTGGTGTTTTCTTTCAACAACAATGCAATCATTTGCTCTCAGAAAGTATCATTTGGTGAAGTGAAACTGATGAAGAAGACCACGGATGGCCACTGGAACTTCTTAAAGATGATATCTAGAATGTTAATCGACTATGTTACAGCAAATCTTACTAATATTATAAATGCTAAAATATGGATGTACGTTTGTTACTCAATCACGCCAAAACGGTTCATCCGTTTAGGAGATTATGATACCAAAGACATATAAAAACGCAAACGGCATTAATACGGCATTATTCATAATGCCCAGACCATTTGAAAAATGCCCAATATGAGTAGGCAATATGCAAAAAAATATTGCAAAAAATAAATTGCCTGGTCTTTCTGGATAATGCACATCACTTATTGGGCCGGGTAATAAAAAGATGTGTTTAATTTTTTGTTATGTTGATATTGATTTTAACATAGAATAGGTAAGTACGATTACTATTTAAGCAACAAAGTCGTCGGGGCTCCTATTTCTGTCTATAACAATTATTAATTTTTCCGTCGGGGGTTAATAAAAAGAGCTTTCGTTGAAAAAAATACAACCGACTTCCAAATAAAAACACTACAAAGTGAAAAATAACTTAAATTTCGGCAGTCGGTGTTCTTGTTTTGGTTTCTTCGTTTTCTGACACCGACTTCCGAAATTGAAGTTATTTTTCACTTTGTAGTGTTTTTATTTGGAAGTCGGTTGTATTTTTTGTTAAAAAGTTTTTTTTATTTTTCACTTTTTAGTTGTGGTTCATAATGGACCAATTCCCCAAAGTGAAGCCAGAATAGATTAACCCAGAAACATGGAACTTAGACAGAAACAGTAGAATTAGAGTATACCAGAGTGAACTGTTCAACCTGCGTACCCCTTTAGAGCGTGATAGTGTGATGTTATGTTATGAAATGATGTAAACAATAAACAGACATCCTATTGCAGCTATCCCGAGTGATTTGCCATCATTTATTGAAGAGTTCTGATGTATATCTCCGAAGTTCTTCATCAGATATTGATGAAGAACTTCGAATGAGAATTATCAAAATCGATTCACTCAGTAAAAAGTTCTGAGGTAACACACATAAAAAAAAATACAGTCGAATTGAAAACCTCCTCCTTTTTGCAAAGTCGGTTAAAAAAGAAAAAATCTCGAATCGCATTTGGAGGACAAATTGATTGCCTGCCAATTTGTAACACACTAGAGGACGCCTCGCGGTTTCACCCGCGTAGTTCCCGTTCCCGTGGGTATACAGGGATAAAAAGTAGCCTATGTCACCCGGGGATAGAGTAGCTTCCCAACTGTGAAAGAATTTTTGAAATCGGTCCAGTAGTTTTGGAGCCTATTCGGTACAAACAAACAAAAAAAACTTTCCTCTTTATAATATTGGTATAGATAAATCACCTTATCAGTCCTACAGGAACCACAACAGCTGTAACTCTAAAGTCCTCGATCTCAAGCCCACAGTTTAATTGGGATATCTGTCACAAACATTTTCCATTATGGCCGGGAATTGGAATTGTGGCCGATAAATGGCAATATAGCCTCCCGTCACGTGGGAACTAGAACTGCCTGTGTCACTTGTGATTTTGTGTGTTGTGCACTAAATAAATATTTATTCTATCTATTTACAGTCTAGCCGTTTATACCTTTGTCAGTTTTGAAATTTATCATCATTGTATCAGGACACATTGAAACTACGTCACTGAGCAAACTGGTCCATAGACAACTCTACATAATCACTTGAAAACACATGTCAAAGTAACCTTTGTATTTGGCATCCTTTTTTTTTCATGTTGTTAGGCTTGCGCTTGACCACTATCTCACCCGATGGTAAGTGATGATGTGGTCGAAGGTGTAGATAGCATTGCTTGTCTAGAAGTAACCCATTCACTCTTGACTTAAAGACCCTGAGGCATCCTTCTTAATGGACCGCGGCCATTTATAATAAATCAAATCTGTTTACCCTACCTACCCTACCCTACCGGGTTTAAGGGTATGAAAAATAGATATTGGCCGATTCTCAGACCTACTCAATATGCTCACAAAATTTCATGAGAATCGGTCAAGCCGTTTCGGAGGAGTACGGAAACGAACATTGTGACACGAGAATTTTATATATAAGATGAACAAGGCAGTCTTAGTACGAACCTAATTATTAACTGATAAACTTTCGGAATCTGTTTTCGGAAAATGAAAGAGTTTTTTTTTAAAACAAGCGTTTAGAAAAAAAGCATACCTACTGGTATGCTTTTTTTCTAAACTAATAATATGAAGTGAGCAGTGGTGGACAAGTGATTACGGCCCCGACTTTCGAGTTGTAGGTCGTGCCGTGCACGCGCTTTACTTAGTGTAATTTATTTCATCACCACTGCTATCAAAACGGTGAAGGAATACGTCGTGAGGAAACCGGCCATGTCCTAGAAGTTAGAACCAAGAAATCGAAGACATGTGCCATGTACCAATCCGCACAGGGCCCGCATGGTGGATTGATGTAAAATTGACAGTTTGCTTGTAGGAAACTATGTATGTGCTTTACAAAATAGTAGAAAAAGACTGTTAACATACCTTAAATGTCTTCTGTTTATGGCCTGAACTACTCCGTGTTAATTGTCACATTAGAATATTAATAGTATGCCAAGCACAACTTACGATGACACATTCATGAAAATTGTAATGTTCCTAACAAAGTAATTACTTCAAAGTTGCTTAACCTACTTTAACTTGGTGCACATTCTTGTATGAAAAAGAAATATTCAAACTTATTAAATAATTTGTATTAATAAAATATAACATTTTAGATCTCCCCTTTTCAGTAGCGCTGTTAAACCAATGCAACAACGAAGTGTTTTTCTAGTGATTGGTAACCATACAGCAAAAAACTACTATAACGATATTTTTTGAAATAAAAACTCCTAAGTCAAAGATAAGTAGAAAGAGCACCTAATCCATAAAAAAAAAAACATTATTGCAATC
Source organism: Orthosia cruda (assembly GCA_964057195.1). Taxonomy (NCBI): domain Eukaryota; kingdom Metazoa; phylum Arthropoda; class Insecta; order Lepidoptera; family Noctuidae; genus Orthosia; species Orthosia cruda. The sequence continues at coordinate 32,420,959 of OZ059832.1, forward strand.
CGAACTCCAGTTTCACAAACATAAATACACTTGTAAAATCTAGCATTTATGTTTAGAAGCCTACATAGTCTAATTGTATGAATATTGTGCAATTTCAACAATGTTACACACACTCACGGGACAAATTGACAACCTCCTTCTTTTGACTGTCTGCTTAGCCTTTCTCCCAATTATGTTGGGGTCGGCTTCCAGTCTTACCGGATTCAGCAAAGTACCAGTATTTTACATAGAGCGACTGCCTATCTGACCTCCACAACCCAGTAACTGGGTAACACGGTACCCCTTGGCAAGACTGGTGTCAGATCTCAAGCTTCTGACTACCCGTAACGACTGTCAAAGATCATCAAATGACAGCCGTGACCAACGGCTTACGTGCTTTCCTAGGCTTAACCAGTGTTACATACTCTTTGGGCTTAACATCCTTCTTTAGAAGTCTCTTAAAAAAATTGTACCTACTTTGCTATAGGTAAACTTTACACTTTTCCGTGGATTTTCCTAAAGTAGGTACTCAAACAAAGTACCACACTATTGGCAATTTACAAGTAAAATACCTCTATCAAAGTGAATAATATGTTCATAAACACTGCATAACAAGTATTTACTCGTATCATGCATATTTCCTTCGACAAATACAGTTTAAATGCACGCCCTCGAAAATTTGTTTACTTCAATTTACGTTAAAAATACAAATATTTCCCATTTATATGACTTCTAAAATGAATATATTACGTCAATATTGCAATATTCGAGATTGAACTCAGCCGTTCTGTCACTGGTTTGAAATAAGAATTTATTATGAAACAAAAAAAAAAATCTATGAAATGTGTTTTTTTTTTTACGAAGCGAAGCGAATTGGTAAGTCGTATACTTAATTACCGTCAGTAATAAAAATGAGGAAAACTACAGAGGAAAATCACAAATAATACTATTAATCCTCAGTTGGTTCTATATACCATCGCATAGTTAGGTTAGTCGTAGTTTTTCATCGACCGCAGTGTAAAAGTTACTAGTGCTTTGAATACAAAGTAAACAGACTTGCTTTCAATCAATTCATTGACTACTTTTCGGGGAAAGAATATTGAAACCTAGCGGCCCGCCCAGGTTTTGCCCAAGTGAACGGTACACGGAAAGAACGGGAAATGTCACAAGTTCTAATTTTTCTATTTTTTATTGCCAGCAAATCTTTATCTATGATAGTTTTATTCTCAATCACTAACTTTTTTCAAAAGTAAACTTTCCCAGTTTATTTTACAAAAGTATATAGAAAAAAAAAGAAACCATTATTTATTTTTTTATGTTTCTTTTACTTATTTACACCAGCCGCCAAAAAGACATTTTTGCTTATGGCCGAAACGAAAAGAACCGGGAATGTCCATGACATCACATACCGGTACATACCGGTAAAGAAGAAGGATAAAAATTACATACTTCTAAACTTTTAACTAAGTTTTTCTCAAAATCCATGAATTAGGACATTCCCTGTTTTTAACCTGTATCCTTCAAGTTATATTTACACAATAATATCTAAGAAGCATATGTCCATCTAAAATGATATACCTTACCTAAAGATTTTTTTGAAACAGGTGCAGTGGTTCCGTAGATAATCTTCCACATATACACAAACTCACAAAATTCGCATCACTCTCCCTTTATAATATTAGTTGAAAATTAACACTTATTCTATCCATCTCGACGTGATGAACGTGTATAACATCCACTTCTTTCAAGACACATTTTCAGTGGAATCATATAAAAAATGGTTATATTTTCACCCTCAAATTGAAAATCAGCCAGTGCCGACAGTAACATTTTCCCATTAAAAAAACTGACGAGTCTCAATCATGAAAAGTATTCCTTTCTCCTAACAATCATCCTTTGCGATTATTGTGATATTTTAATCAAGAAATCATTTGCGTGCAGATCATGGCAGTACGTCCCCCGTCTATTGTGCGCTGCTTCATTTTATTCCAAGAGGAATATTCTTGAAAGAGTGAAATTGCTCGCCTTTCATGCTTCGCAATGTTAACGAAAAACTTCAAGAAAGACTTGTGCCCAGCGAAGTAACAATAAGTGCCCATTTCGTTATTTTAACAACCACTACACATTCAACTTTGACGCCTTTAAAAATTTTGTCGTCCTAAAATTTTCTTCAAGGAATCCAATAAATATTTGGGAATAAAGTCACAATTTTATCCTTCTGGAATCTTTTCCAAATAAACATTAATTTCGTAGAGGCATTGTAACAAATGACAAGGTTTACAATTGATCATAAATAACTTGGACGCTCAAAATTATTAAAAAGCGATCAGCGTTCCGAAGTATTAAAATATGAATTTGTAGGACAAATTGACGTCAATTATTATAGAGTAACAAACATCGATCTATGTTGATTTATGATAGATATTGTGTCCGTTATTGCGTCAACAAACAAATCCATTTTATAACTGAATTTATTTTGATCGAAAAGTTACAAACGTCCTGATTTTGTTCCCCTTCATTGTATATTTATGTCGCACTGATTCAACAGTTCCAAATTCTATTATCAAATTCAAGCTGTGCAGAAAGAAAATATTTGCGAAGGAAACACTGTTGTTTTTCCGAATATCGTATTGTTTTCCTCGGCGCCTTTCAGGTCGTACGTCATGAAATTAGGCGGGAAACTGAGACACCCGCCCCATTTATACAATAATTATATCCTCAACGCCTCACAGAGCGGACTTGTTTTCGAACACAAAGCGTGCGTAAGCATCAAATAGCCTATTATTTATACAGAAGGTTCTCAGCGAACAGTAACCTACCTATACATTATTATTTTACCTAGTGTAAATCTACAAGTTTCGAGGAGCGAATCGATCCAGGTAAGTTGAAAGTGCGAAAGCAAATAAACCTATCGATATGGCTATATCAAATTTTAAGAGAAGTTCAGAGCAGCAGCAGATAGAGAGAAGAGACGGTGCGAGCCCGCCAAATTAGTCGCAGATACAGAAGTATCGGAAGGTGCATTAAGGTAAACATTGTAGTGCAGTGCGCAACAGGGTGGCGCGTATGCATGCGAGCGTACCTGAGGCGGGCGCCGGGTGCGGGAGGACCGAGGCTCCCTAGACTGGAGCCAAGCCAGCGCGCCGCTCCACGCGGACTAACGCACCCGCGGCCGCGCGCCGCCAACAACGCTCCTCGCCGTGAGCCTGGGTTGCCAACATACACACATCCACTTTCCTCAAACTAAAATATAAAATTTTTACTGAAAACTTTTCTTTGAGGTACCGGTGGAAAATCGTTCGTTACAGATTTTTTTCGTTCATCGAGTTCATTCTGGATGCTTTAAATATTTTTACTGACCGGATATTGTTTCAATATGTTTTCCAATTTTAGACCGTTTCTATTGTTGCTTTGATGCATTAGTAAATAAGGGAAATATTTTCGTCGAAAATTATTCAAGAGCCTTCCTTTACATCTTGGAAATAGAGCGAAGCAGTAAGTTAGCAACACCGTATCCGCCCGCACCCCTCCGACCCGGGCTGGGCGCCGAATAATGAAGCAGGGGGAAAAGAGATTGTGGAGCGGGGGAATGCCGGAAGATACTGGCCCGTGCCGGATGGATGGGCCACGCTGCCGTATCCGACGCCCTGCCTTGCACCCTTTCACAACTTCCCAAACACAGCCATGTGCAAACGATGCCAACAATTGCCGCAAAGAAAAAAGAACTTGACGCAGTTTTGTTGAAGCGGACCATAATTGTATGTTTTATTGCATATCTTGAGGGGGATCCTCTCCAGCTCGGAGCTCGCGCCGCTCATAGTTTGTTTTACGGCTCCATTTTATTAACATAAATGTTAGTCAGGTTTTTTTATTTCTTTCTCGGGATATTCCATCTAAATAGGCACTTGAGATCGTTATTGCTGCATAAGTAATGCACGATCGTAAACTCGTAACATACTTATTCGAATATTTTAGACGAGTACGAGATGTTATTGGAAAATGCTCTGAAATCTATTTTCGCCAAACCCTGCGCTCTGGGAGCCGCAAGCCAATTTTAAGTTGTATCATCGGCAAATGTGGTAGCAATACGCAATCCAAATAGTTAGCGAATATTCTCTACGGCTTAGCAACAGATTTTGGGAGTATAACGCAGTAGTTTTACGAGACAAACAAAGTCGGGGCGCTCTTGAAATGAGGTCAGAGAGTTTTTTGTCCGTTTCCTTACCAAATAGATATCAATGTTGTTCAGTTACTAACAAACATGAACAAATAGCTCCTCTACATACACAAAACAAGAACAACTAAATAAAAGTTAGTAATAAATGTTGATGAAATTAAAGCTTAACTTCTGAAAACTTTAAGATATTCAGTGTAAAACTTTTCAAATTTTCACTGTGCGGGTTGTGTGCCGTGGAAGTGGAGCTTTGACGGCGCGCACTTTGTTTCAAGCATGACTACAATCCGAAATGAAAATACCAACCAACTTTTATTGTCTATAACAATGTTACAAGTAGGTAAAGGGGGAGAAGTTCATAATCTCGAACAGCGTATTTTTACATTTTTTCCCTGTTATGCACCCCTTTATTTTTACCCCGGAAAACAATAAATTACAAACACAAGTTTTTTGGTTTCCTCACATGATGGCACACTCTATTTCATTCGTTCAGAATGTAAACGTATTCTAACGGTTTTATTTAGACAACTATTGCTGTTGCTACATCAGCTTCTTAATTAAATGTTAGTCAACGGACCTGATTTAATTTTGCTAATTACAAATTCTCCAAGCGGGGATGGTCCATAAAACGACGGTCCCGCTTAACAGATAATAAAATTGTAAAGCATAGACTACGTGCGGTGTTTCTGTTTATTTTTTAAATCAAGTTAATGAGGAGTAAATTGAGTAGAAACCTTTCTTGGAGATTTCGTCATTAAAACGTACGTCGATTAATCGAATTTTTCATAATTTGGGCAGCAATTTTTTAGCTTCACAAATACCCATTATTTAAGAAATATGAACTATATTTCAACAACTTGAGAGCTCTTTATTCAAGATCTTTCCTTTGAATGAACACAAATGAAGCTTGTCTAGACTATTCTTATATATAACTGGAGGAAATAGGCATTTGTCGGCCCGTCGCCAGCTTTCGAGATGTGTTAATCTATCCCGGTAGTTCTCCTAGTTGGTGCGGAAACCAGCCGGTATTCGCTTTGTGGAAAATATTGATATTCGTTCACAATCGTCGGGATAGACTTTAGTCGAATTATAATACTTGTTAAGTGCTTCCGTTAAAATGACTTGGGAATTCTGATCCTTTTTGTTGAGAGGTTTCAATTTCCATGATTGAAAAACCCGTGCCGTGTTCAGTCCATAGATAGGTGACTATACATTTCATTCCTGGATACCTCTGTGAGCAGTGGTGGCTCAGTGGTAACGGGACTTGGACGTGGACTTTCGTGTCGTAGATCGTGAGTTCGAACCCAGGCAGGAGCTTTACTTTATGTAAATTATTTTCATCACTACTGCTCTCAAAACGGTGAAGGAAAACATCGTGAGGAAACCGGCATGTCCTAGAATCAAAAGTTCGAATACATGTGATATCCAGATCTACCAAACCGCGCTGGGCCCGAGTGGTGGATTAAGGCCCATTTTCTCTCACAGACAGGATGCCTGTGTCGCAGCAGTGAGAACATTATGAGGTTGATGATAATACTTTTGTATTTTGAAAAGCACGTCAAGCCGTTGATCACAACCATCATTTATAGATCATTGACTGCTGTTACGGTTAATCAGGCGCTCGACAATCTCACACGGATATCCTATGGAGTATCGATAGATAGGCAGTCACTTCATGTTAAAATACTGGTATTCAGCTGACCAGTTTAAACTGGAAGCTGACTTCAACATTGTTGGAGAAACGCTACGCAGATGTATTGAGGTTGTATTTGTAGCTCTTTGGATATTATAAAACTGATCCTGATATAGTCAACTCTAACACAGTTACTCGAAAAAGGCTATGACACGGTGTCCCAGCGCTATACAAAGAAAAATTAGTTCAAATAAATGTAACTAGATGGCGCGATATGCATCGATTTGTTATTAAATTGAATTGTGTGTTATTTTTTAATCAACTCTCCTAAGCACAAAATTATGGCATATTGGGCTCTTAATTCATATTTCAAAGATTATTTGAACGGATCATTTAAAATTTAAATTAAATTTCATTTTAAATTTCTGAGGCATGCCACTCGATTTTTACAATTTGTATTGTAACACATTTTCCTCCGTGCCTCGGAAAGCACGTTAAGCTGTTGGTCCCGGCTGTCATTTGAAGATCTTCGACAGTCGTTACGAGTAGTCAGAAGCTTGAGATCTGACACCAGTCTAGCCATGGGGTACCGTATTACTCAGTTACTGGGTTGTGGAGGTCAGATAGGCAGTCGCTCCATGTAAAATACTGGTACTCAGCTGAATCCGGTTAGACTGGAAGCCGACCCCAACATAGTTGGGAAAAGGCTAGGCAGATGATTGTATTGTAACACATTTTGGTATGATAAAACTGTAAAATTGTGCAAAAAATACTATATAACAAATCGTCACTGTATTTAAATAAATAAACTGTAAAAACCGAGAAAACCCTTTTACTTGCAAGTCGCTGCTAACACCATCTATAGCCGTGGAACGGAACGGAACGCGATCGAAGAACTTATAAAAAAATCATCGTAATCTGAAGAAAAACGCTAGTTACGTCGGCACGGATTCTTTGTATGGGGTCTGTATGCTAGTATTATATTATCTGTGGCTATGATAAAGATTAAGACATACATAGATACCAACGCTTGTAGAAAATCAGTGCTAGCTTTCAGTGGAGCAGAAAAAGCCCCCGGGCGTGATGCATTCAGCAGTGTCTCCCCAAAAAGAGCAAAAAGGAAAATGGGTTTTTCATGCTCTGAGTGTCGGGTATTCTGGCTGTAAGACCGTTGAGTGTGAATGCTGCAGCTTACATTGTAAATCTAACTCCGACGTAATAGGAACGGTCAACTGCACCTCTCATTGATATCAATTAATGTGCCTTTGCTTATTTGTTTTGTAGGTGTACTGGCAATTTCTGTAGTTCGTTTGCAGTTGCATGAAGTACTAGGTTCGATTCCCGGGTCGAGCATTTTAGATTTTTCCAAAAAATATTCGTCACCAATTAAATTGGCCCTTAAACATAACTTGCAATTGCGAGGGTAGTAAACTAAAGGAACACATCTGCTTACCCTTCGGGAAATATGGACTTGAAATCATTTTTACTGTAATGTAAAGTTGTAACCTATATTTTCAAGCCCCAACTGATAATCAATATACGCTCAACAAACGCAGAGCTGAATCCCTTGCTAAACATAATTTAACTTTTTAATCCTTTTTAGGGTTCCGTAGTCAACAAGGATCCCATAAAGTTTCACCATGTCCGTCCGTTCGCAGCTTAGCTCAGAGATTCTTAGTACTAGAAAGCTAAAATTTGGCATGGATATACATATATAATTACGCTGATAAAGTGGTAAAATAAAATCCAGAAAAAAAATATGTTTCCTCCTGTTTACGTAAAGTAAGGATTCTTTTATCTCGTCTAGCCCTTCGTGTGGGATATCGTTAGATAGGCCATTCAAAAATATTACGGGTCTGTGAAAACCATTTTTAACCGACTTCCCAAAAAGGAGGAGGTTCTATGTTCGACTTCAAGTTTGTTTCTTTTTTTTTTTTGTATGTTCACCGATTACTCCGTCAATTGTGGACCGATTTTGAAAATTCTTTTTTTGTTTGAAAAAGTATGTTTCGAAATTGGTCCCATTTTAATTTGGTGAAGATCTGATGAAGAACTTCGGAGATATACAACATAACTCTTCAATAAATAACGGCAAATCTCTCGGGATTGCTGCAATCGCATGTCTGTTTGTTGTTTATAACATTTCATAACATAATATCACGCCAGTTCGCTCTTAAGTGGTAAGCAGACCTCTCATTTCACCGGTTAAGTTCAAGTTTCATGAAATCTATTCTGGCGAAATAGTTCCCTTACTAACTTGCCTATTAGGTACGTACAACTAAAAAGTGAAAATAAAAAAACTTTTTGCAAAAAAATACTACCGACTTCCAAATACAAAACTACAAAGTGTAAAATAACTTAATTTTTTGAAGTCGGTGTCCATAACGCAAAAAAATGGTGCCTACGAAAGACACCGACTTCAAAAAATTAAGTTATTTTACACTTTGTAGTTTTGTATTTGGAAGTCGGTAGTATTTTTTTGCAAAAAGTTTTTTTATTTTTCACTTTTTCGATTTTCCGTTTGCGTAAAAATTAAGTTTTAAATTGCTATTTTCTGTTACAGTCAAGTTGCATGTTGAATGATTGCTTGACAAATTTACAGCAGTAGAATATATAACGAAATTAAATGGAGTTTATAATTCTTCAGTTACCATCGTCCTGTGTGGGCCCATTTTCAGACGTTGTGAGTCGCCGAAACCGTTTAAATGTTCATGAAACAACAAAAAGCCCTCTTCTTAGTCCGCATTATTGTGCATTAACTACGGAACCCAATAACTACGCGTGTCCCGACACGAACTTACCTACATAATGAGTTATTTGTCCCATAATGTGTTAGAACAAATTATTATTTCTCCTCTAAAATATACCGAGGATTTTGTAACATTTATAAAGAAACGTATATTGTAATATAAAGTATTTATTAATGCCATGCTTGTAACTAAGTTTTTTGCAGCTAACCAAACAAAAGATGGTTGCTAGAATGGAACGAACGTATTCTAAAACTGAAAAGATTCAAATCCGGTGCAACAGCGCGACTCGATGTCAAAAGTCTCTCATGTCATTCTGTCGTTGACTTTAACCTATTCAAACCAGAGAGTACGGAAATAATTGGATTAACCGTTGCTCTTTTCAGCACGCCTGACAAATCGCTAGAACGAAGAACTACAAAAAGTGTAAAGTGCTTAGCGCAACAGTGTGCTGCGATGTGGTCCAAAAGTCGTACACGCTGTGAAAGTTAACCCTACTCTAACCCGAGCACGGAAATACTAAATTGGATTAGCCGCCGTACTTCACAGAAACAAAAGACGAACGAAATGCAGAGTAATTCTGGATTTTGGCCGGTTCCTATGAATTTCAAGTTGGTTTTGCTCTGGTTTAGCCTAAAACCTGTCAAACTTTAAAGTACCTGTAACGAACCTGTTAACTAGGACGAAATAGGAGTTTAACACGTGCTCAATTCAAATTCTCAATTCAAAAACCAGTTCTCATTCATTGTTGTGGGATTTAATACATTCATAAATACAAATTCTCAAATCAATAACTGGCCCTTAATTATCATTGTAGGATTTGACATGTTCTTAAATCTCAAATCGAAAACCTTTTCAGGTTTTTTAAGCTGAACATTCCCAAGTAACATTTTGGTGATAAGAATAAGTGCTACATGAGCTATTTAAGAGAATTTTAAGAACCTAAGGTCCTATAATGGCACTAACATTCGGTGATATAGCGCGTTTTAACTTCCTTATAACCCCGATTTGGGCCCACGATTTTAGAGCTTAAAGTGATTTAATAGTTGTAGAGGAGTGATAAATGAGTGACAATAAAGAACTACAATAGTGCTATTGAAGCAGTGCTTACCACATTAAGTGTATTATAAGCTATACAAAGGTTACAACTGCAAGATAAAGTAGTAATATAGTTATGAAATCCACCCTAATAACTATTTTAGTAACATATTAGTGCTTCCTCGACACAATATATACCTTAAGAATATATTGTAGGTATTTAATAGTAACAAGCATCACCCAAAGCGCCAACATATTTACGTCTTTTCATCATTTTTTTGAGTTGTTACTGTCAATAGTGTTAAAATATTTAGCATTACGCATTATTCATCCCCGATACAGTGATACTTTAGTGTTTGAAAGTGACTTTATGTTTATGAGGTAAGTCAATTAATGTATTTTAGATTACTGCAATGGTGTTATAATTATTGAAACTCACTGCCATGGTAAGTTTTCTGTAACAGTATATGTATGTTTTCATCTCAATTTTGTAACGCCTTAGAAATAAACTGCATTTGATGATAATAAGTATAAAATAAAATACTGGCTCAATTATTTTTTCATTCCAATTATGATAAATAAAGTTCCTGGTACTGTCTATAGATATTTTAATGGAAAACTGACAATAACATAATAAATAAGTGGGGCAATAACGAAAAGAAAAAGTTTTTTCTTTAATTTTTATTATAGGTTAACTATTTATTTAATGGCGACAATTCGTAATTACTTACGGATGCTGATAACTCTTTTATCCCTAACATAGTGCTTAAAGAACGATTGCCAGCACTTATATGCCACTTGCAGTTCTACAATATGATTCTGAAAGTGATAAGACAACAATTTTATAGGTTCAGTTTGCTTATTGGTTCTATGTGAGCCTGTAAGCTGAACATTTTCAGGGTTCTCTTATTGTTTGAATAAAACCTTTACATATCATGTACTTGACTAAATAAATCAAAGAATTCAAAAATCTATTATTTATAATAATTATGAAAACAAAAGCCTGTACGAACGTAACCTAAGCTTTTACTATAATACAAAACTTTCTTTTTGTATTTTGTAAAGTAACTTTTAGAATCTTAACTTGTATGTATTTTTACATTATTACAAAAAATCCTGTTGTTTCAGTAACTGACAGATAAGGGAAATATCTAAGTGATGGTGATGTTAAAGAACCTACCTAATCGACACCGCGCCCAGTTCCAGTCACACACCATTGTATTCGCATCGACACTCGCGCCTCACCACCGCCCGCCGCTGGCGCTGCCGAGGCGCACGCTAGCTTGCTCGCTCGCTCGCTCATGTTTTATCACGGTGTTCAGATGTTTGTTTCTACCATGATACGATGTACCAGTACAGCCGAAATATCTTGGCGAGTCCAAATTTCGCGCAGAAGGCTGCGCGCAGTAACATTTTTTAGGAACCAAATGGTGACATGAGACGAGTATGAGTGAGAACATGCGCGAATGTTACAGTGCCTATGTTAAGATTCGCCAAGATATTTCGACCGTACTGTTAAGAAACATCTCGCTTGTTCACCGTAACAAGTGCGTAATACGAGTACATAGGAAGATCTTAATTGTGATGGATAATGTATGTTGAATATTTATCGTTTATCAGAAGATATATCATGTTTATTGTGCCGTAAATAATTTTTGAAGTTTTTTATTTTGTTTAGATTTTGGAAGACATTTCTATTGGTCCTTTCACATCTGTAATGTAATAAATGTGCTAGGTCGCAGATGTAAAATGACTTTTAACCGAATAACCATACAAATGATCATGCAAAAAGGGCTCAGTACAATTAGAATTTTTGAGGAATTATGTTCAAACATTGACTGACTATTTGACTTATGTTGTTTTTCCTTTGTAATACTAATAATACTAAAGATATTTTGAATAAAATCAACCATTTTAAAAGAATAATAAGTTTTATTTTTACACTGCATGTAAAAGAGGTATGAAGAACAGAAAACCACTTGTTTTAAAAATAGGTAAGCCATCAAGATTCAGGTGAATATTATTTGGCAGCGGTATTCAATTTTCAAGTATATTTGATAATGGCTTGATAATCCCATGATGCCAATATTCACCACCTTTCATTGTTTTAAGACAAACTTCTGTCGGTGTTTGCAAAATCGTTCCGAGGTTCGGATGGTAAAATATCTATAAATCTTTTGTTTAAAATCAAATCAGCTTGGCTTATATTTTTTTGTACAGCCCATGTTCGTAAATCATTCATTACATTTATGTTTTGCATATATTCAGTCTTGCTCGTCGTCCGAGGTATTTGAACTTCTGAGAGGAAACAAAATGTTGTACTCATCTTTCGTCATATCAGTTTCCTGTTGTACGGAACCCTGTTGTATATTTGTTGCTTGCGCTTGATACAAATCGGTACCAAGGTCGGTCACTGGGATTGTAATGGTGTATATTATATTGATATGAGGACTGTTCCGTGGAATCACATCATAATCTATTCTAGGACTTTGATTTGCGAAGCACTGTTTCTCAACTACAAGTAATTCTTCTCTTGTCACAATGTCATCCTTTTTTCTTCAATTAATGAAATTTCATTGTGTTAGTTTTGCGATAATCCAATAATATTCTTGAATTCTTTGGAAGCTTTGCTGTTAACTCCACCGGTTCTTTTTTAACTTTCCACGGTTGCATGGTAGAAACAAAAATATTACCGGATAAACCCGTTGCACAGCGTAAACTTATATTGTAACAAAACATAATTTTTGAGGTTAGGTTATATTAAGATGCATTTAGGTGATATAAAATTCGATAACTCAACGTAAAGTGATAATTAAGAGTAATAATGTTTGCAGATATTGTTTATGGCCGTATATAAGTATTTTAAAAACCACTGTATTACCTAAGGTTGGCTGAGTAAACCCATTATACAATCATTATTGGTTTAAAGGTGGTTTCTGATTCTTGCAGCATCCAGCTCTATAAGATTTATAATTAACACGTTTATGATACTAATAGCTTTCTTGATAACTCTTTGGGTTCGATAGAACTCGTTAAGTGGTACAAAGTATTTTCTAACTCTATTTAAGGACATCCGCTGTTAGTAAGTGTTAGCAGACACCTTACAATTACTTCCAGTGTTTTACGCTTCTTAAAGCTATTACAGTAAGCCTTAAGGTGTTACGAAGCATCCAACTAACTCTGTTTTAAGACATCAGCCGTTAGTAAGTGTTAGTAGACACCTTACAATTGCTTACAGTTTTTTACGCTTCTTAAAGTTATAAGAGTAAGCTATATAATGGTTCCCACCAACTCCATGCTACCGCCTTAAGTAATTCAATTTTACTTTGTAACTGTTACACCTCTTGAAGGTTTAATTATTTATGCTTAACACCATAGTAGAATCGAATGTTATTATCGGAGCTCTTATATATCATTTATAATACTATAGGAGCTAAAAAAAGGTTGCCCTTAGCGCCAAAATGTTTGTTGGGTTACCAATCTGATGCAACGCGGGCAACGCTAGTAACGTATGGCTTAAAAGCTCCCGCCTCCGTCGTACAACTTAACCCTGTACCAACCGGAGTGCGGATATAATTGGTTTATCCGTACTACGACCGTTCCGACGTTTATCGCCACGTTCGGCGCGTAATTACGGCAAAACGACCGGAATTATGAACAACAACATTATGTCAAATGTCATGTTATATGGTTTGTGTAAGTATTTCTAACTTGTTAAGCGGGGAATTCACTAGACGGTCTTACCCCCAGGAAAGCTCAGACTATGTTCGCTGGGCCTGACTACTACTACTAAGATGTTTCTTTGTGTGTGACTGTTGCAGACAGATATACCTTTAGTTGTAGTGAGGTCCATAAGGCATGGCCCGCAGCCAGGTTAAGACAGTCTAGTGTATTCCCCGCTTGCAGGTCTGTCTGCCTGCGTCGATCACACACTGAACAGACAAAGGATCGACATAGTAGCGAGGTCCGCTAAACATGGCCCACATGGTAGTCCACGGGAAGATCGTCTAGTAAATTCCCCGCTTGCAGGTCTATCTGTCTGCGACGGTCACATACTGAACAGACAAAGGACCGTCATAGTAGCGAGGTCCGCTAAACATGGCCCACATGGTAGTCCACGGGAAGATCGTCTAGTAAATTCCCCGCTTGCAGGTCTATCTGTCTGCGACGGTCACACACTGAACAGACAAAGGACCGTCATAGTAGCGAGGTCCGCTAAACATGGCCCACATGGTTGTCCACGGAAAGACCGTCTAGTAAATTCCTCGCTTGCAGGTCTGTCCGTCTGCGCCGGTCACACACTAAATCGACGAAATCTTCCTAGAGCAGTGAAATTTAACCGATGAAGCCGTTATTGTGTATTCTGTTTGGTAACGCAGCTAAATGAAAATTATACTACCTACAAAATTAATCAACATAGTTTAAAAACACTGTATTGCTTTAAGTAATGTTATGCTTTCATTACATGTTGGATAAACCCGTATTACGTATACATTGTAAAATAAAAGAGTATTCCGTAAATGTCAAACCGGCTCTAGGTTGCCGCCAATATCGTATACACATGTTTTATATAATCACACAAGGGATCTATCTACGCATTAGTTACTAGACTTAATGTGATATTTAACATAAATTCACTCCTGAGTTTTATAACGGAGATATTTCTCATAAAATCTTAATTTATTATTTGCTTGAACTAGAATTTAATCTAGGCTCTAGTCTCAAGATAGAACAAAATGTATGTAAAATCTGCAAATCGAACTAAGAACTCTGGCGTTAATTTAACTAAATTAAAAATGTAAAAAAGCATCAAATTAAAGTTATCACCAACCAACATTTAGTTAAGCTCAGTTTGTTTACGAACACAGTTTGTGTACTCCACAGTTACTAAGTATTAAAAATGGCTGACTCTGCTCGTCTGAAATGCTGAGATAAATCTCTGTGAGATACTCTTTATGAATGGTGCGCAGCTGGCTACACAGTGTCCGATACTGGACAGTGGACACACTTTAATAGGAGCTGATTGAGAATTTGAGAATTTCCTTACTTTAATTGTTCACTATCAGAGAATGGCTATAGATTGTGCTAACTACTCTCTTGTGGTTCGCGGCGAAGTTGGGAAGAAGGTACAGTTTATTTCAAACTAGGTCCCGTGACACTAAGTTTTCACATTTACGTTACTTTATGATTATTTTTAAAATAGGGATGATTTCAGAAAAAATATGAGAATATACTGGCGAAATGATAGCGAAATTTTGACTATGAAAATTACCGTGATAAAAATGTCTTAAAGTTTAGGACAGAATACTTCCTCTTTTCGGGAGTGTCCCAAAGGCGATAAAGGGATTATGAAAGAACATGACTAGCATTATCTTTATAAGCTCCTTTTACAAAATATTCCTTGGTCACCAATCTGTTAGCTGCATAATTTAGCGGTCTTTTGAACGCGAATTACGTAGTAATTTAAGCGAGCATAGCAAGATAAATCTCTCAAAACGTTTTGCATCTCAAATGGGAGATGTCATATAAATTGTCCTGTTCACTATGCATATCCGTCGCCTGAAATTGCGAGCACTAACTGCATTCAAAACCAGCGCATACAATCCACTTTACACTGTCCCCAATTCACTGTCGACCTATATTTTGATAATCTTCAGAGCAAAAGCCACGCGAATCCAGGGATCCACCCTACAAAATAAAAAAAGTTCGAAAATAAAATGTTTCCTATAGAACTTTTTACGGAGGAGGGTGAAGCGAGGTGTAAGGGTTGCAGCTGACGTTAGTTAAATTGACCGTGAAATATCAACGGAGCATTTTCACAGTGCGAATTTTCGTGGAAAATTAAAAGTTGGATGTTATTTTTCCGTAGATAAAAGTGGCTGAAACTCGATAAAGCCACACGGTTTAGTACACGCTTTTATAAAATGGAGAGGAAAATAAAAAATTGTAGAACAGCTTTTTAATTTTTAATTACACTTTTGTCCTTCTTAATGTGTATGTACATACATTGTAAAGTAAAAGAAAACCAACTAAGGCTATATAAGTACTTTAGTAATACTGGGAAATTTTCTTTTCAACACACTTGCTCATAAAGTGGCTCTAATTTCACCGCAATTAGGCACGTAATGACACCTGTTATCAAACTGTGACATTTTCATAGCTATTATTCACAAGTGAGTTATAGAGTTTTTTATTTATTTATTGGTTGAGTTGCTTTGTTCTTAAAAAAGTTTCGATACAAAAAAGATTGTGCTTAATAGTACAAATGTAACACATTTCATGCTACTTCGTATTTAAATAGATAATTTCGACTTCTACGTGTTTAATAAATAAAACTTTCACTCAAATATAACTTTTGTTTTTGTCTGTAATAAAGAAAACTTGATATGCCCCATTTTGTACTTGGCTAATACGCTATCCGCGAAAACCCAAAAAAACTCATTCTTTTTAGTCTATGGCCGATCGCCATTTTTAGATGCGCGCGCATAGGAAAACTGATTAATATCGCCCGCCATTGCGAAAAAAAATTCACAACTCGTTTTCACTGTTGGAAATGATTTTTTTGTATTATTTTCTTTACAGGTGTGTTGAAAAAACGTCGTATGATACCCGTGTGTATTAATGATTACCGTCCTCTTAAGTCCCTCACCTAACGGCTCGGGTCTCAATGGCGCATCAGCGGTAATCACCAACATTACACACTTGTACCATAATGTACTATAATAATAAAAACTTTACTAAAAAATCTAACGTTACTCAACTTATTAATACAGTTCCGTGATCTCCTATCGTCCGACGGCATAAATCCCAAAATGCAATCCCAAGTTCATTCAGCGCGGTAATGGCCAACACTAACTTACGTACCCGGATTGTCGTCCAACTCCTAATAAATCATCTTATTTGAAACTGAAAGCTAAGCCATTTGCAGAACGAGCTGTGGCCTTGTCTAGGCCTGGCATGCCGAATTCATTTAGGGACTGCACTGAATATTAAATTCTGATGGCCTGCGACTATTTGAGAAATTCTTGAGAATATTATGAGCAAATAATGAGAATCAAGACAAAATTCGAACTATTTTTGCAATTATTAAAAAGTTAGTCCTCTAAACCGACACCAGCGGACTATTTTTCTCTCATAAAATATTAATGTGCACGTGTTCACGGGGATTTTCTTCTAAAAACAAGGTTACCACAGGTTTCTTAAAAAAGCCGCCCAAGAGATATGTTGTGAGGTCGTACTATTTTTGGAAGTCCCCAATAATTTGTAAGTATCACTCAACAATTAGTGAAGGTCCGCTACCCTTGGGCGGCTACTTAATATCAGTATTGCAAACCTTTCTCAATTTTGAGTGGAGATTTTATTATCTTTGATAAAGTCCCCACCGCACACTCAGGTACGATGGCATAGCGATAAAGGATAATTTTGGATCCCAACTCGAAGCTTATAAAGAAAGCCATTTGGTATTTTTAGCGATATCTGCATTTAGCATAAAAATCAACGTGTCTACAAAGGTGTGTTAAAACGTCCCCTCTTTGCCACACAGATATTTCTTAGTAACTCCCTAGTTATACACGTATGTTGAGGGCGTTTTGTTAAATCGTCTATAACAGGTGTCTGTAACGTCGCGAATCTTATAACTCAACGAAAGAGAAATCTCACAGGATTAATCTTAAGAATAGGAAAGTCTCAAAGTATAACCTTCTTCTTTCTAATAAATGTAGGAACTAAATCTACTTCCATTCAGAGCCTTACATTGAGCACAGATATCCGAACAATCTCGCCAAACACGTCGGAATGTAAAGCGCCTTCATTCGAATCCCGCCGCTTTATCACATTTAATTTCAAGCTCAATCCCTCCCTGAGCTCTGAGCTTTAAATCATCCACTTTCCGAATTTTCCGATAGAATCATTGTAGTTTCCATGTAATCTGTTCCAAACTTTCTGTTTTTCGTTCATAATTTCCGACAATCACAAACACTAATTCATATTCCAATTTCCCGGATCATTTATGTCATTCGTTGTGTGAATAATGACCCGGGAACAGAGGGGATAAACAAGGTTCACTTTTGTTTTCATCTTTTGTCGCACGGAACATTTGTTACTAAAACATGAGTCCTGTCAACCGTGCAAACCCGTCCGGCAAAAAATTTTGTATTCAAACATCAACATGGAAATTGAAAAATGATTGGCAAATTCACGATGAAGGACTTTGACACAAAGTATTGTGTCAAAGTCCTTCATTCATATTTGAGCAGAAACATTTTGTTCTTTCGCTTAAAAGTAAAGCTGCTACGAGTTTAGCAAATAATGCTCGGAAAAATTAAAAAAAGATGCTAAGCACTGAGGTATTTTCCTTACTGAATCTGGTTTGTTAATTCGCTAGTCGCATTACAAAGAACACGGAGACATTTTAAGTTTAGAATGCACAAAGTTTTGACAGGCACTCAAAAAGGTGATAGAAGAAAAAAAAGAATCGTAATAAAAAGGCATCGAATTATACAGCCTCGCGCCACGGAAGTTCTGATTGAGTTTGGCACGTGTTATAATATTAATTACACGGAAACGTACAGAAGGGTCGGTAACGGGAAATTCCACTTAGCTCCTGAGGGCTGACTACAAGCGTACATTATGTCCGACTCACCCAAACGGTTCAATTAGTTTAATCGTATCATTTGTTACGCCATAACTTATTAAAAGGTAGTGAACTCCGGTGTTTCATTTGTTGCGTCCTATAAGGCATGCAGAAAACTGTTTTCTTGGAAAATTCGAGCAGTGCCTTTATTAGGTACGATTATTATGAAAAACTGTAGGCACAAGAGCGCTCTGCGATGCCATCTGTGTTCTAATAGGCACATTGCCTATTTACCTTGAATATGTGTAACGTAAATGACTGATATTGTATTTAGATCCTCTAAACTACCCACGTTGAATAGAAACATGTTTCTGGAAAGTTCAGCTTGTAGGATCAAATAATAAATCTTATTCAAAAAATCCTTATAACTTTATTCAATCTTTTCTTCGCTAAAAAGACATTGAAGCCTTCTTTTATATGATTTAACAAGGATCAAACAAAACCCCTTTTATTAGCAAACACAAAGGATAAACTAACCTGACTGCCTAAATCCGGTCGTTTCAGCCTCGCGCCTTCAACGAACTGAAACAGTAAAACTACATTTAATAGTAAGATTACGATCATATTACAACGAAAATAACTCAACATTAGACTTGCGTGTTTATGGTAACATAATATTAATATACCCTCGCATTAAACCTCTTTGTTTTGTGTGACCCGGCTGACCCGACTTTGTTACAAAAAAAAACATTTGACACCACACTGACCTTTGTGAAATATAGCTTCTACTTGTTTTTCTTAGAAAACTTAAGTTATTAATACTGGCTTACAGCCGTAATATTGGTGGGACTGCCGTGGGCTGGCACGGCTATAAAGGGACGGCAATTTTTCCACGTGAGAGGTAACGGCCGCCGTAATATGTACGCATAGACAAGATAGATCTCATTCTACATCAAGGAAGCTATGCAGGCTATTATGGTTGGAGTGGATGGCAGTTAGCAAATTCTAATATATTCAGCTGAGTTACAATTAAAGCTTAGGCTTGAGAAACATCTAGACTTATGGTGATTATTGAAATTCTGTCTTATATTGTGCATGCTGCAAGCCAACATCGCCAATATCTAAGTATACAGACTTCCCATACTTTGCGGGACTTTTTAACACAGTGTCGTCAACAAAGAGTATTGCACGAATTTGATATGTATTGTAAAAGAGTAAATCTACCCTAGATTAATACGCATTTATTTATTTCTTACTTAGCATAATTGGGGCTCCAAATACGCTGGAAACATACAAAAGCATTTAGTTCACAGTGCAAAGTATTGAAATCTGAAAAGACGATCAACTAGAATAAGAACATTATTTTCCTTGTCGATGTATCTAGAAATATTTTAAGACCCTTCATAGGCACAAATGATGGTCCAAAATATGGAACACATCTTAATCGTCCGTCACTTAAAAGTAATAGTGGCGTCTAAGTGTGGCTAATATGGCACCCGAGTGGTCCTCCCAAAGTCGTTAGTAATCCGTTAATGGACGTCAGACATGCGTCAGCACGAAACATTGTTTACTAGAGTCGTTTGGAGTAAACGACGGAAAGACTAGCAAATGTGATTATAAAATCCATCAAGTTTATCCATACCTTTGAGGATAAGGACGTCAGCTTATACAAATACATATTTTCCTCAACAAAGTGCAGTTTTCACAAGTCTTTCGGTTTACAACGGATTCGCGAAGATAACCCGAACGATCCCGAGGGGCGGTAAATCATACCACGCGCGGGGGGCTGTGCACAAATTAATTTCTTACCGGACGGTCGAACCCACGATAAATAACATAGAATATATAATATACAGTCTCAGGACGTTTAAAAATAAATTAAAAGATCAAAAGCCTGCCAAAATAAAATTCTCCCTGATTAATCGTAATATTTCTTTAATCTACTTAAAAATAACAGTGCCTTAATTGCCATTGATTTTAGATGGAGTTACAACTACATAAAGACCTTATTGACGTATGAAATTTTAGGTGTTTTTTTTCTGCAATTGATATACTATTAAACTGTTATATATATCAAGGCAGTTTTCAGTGTTGGACACAAACGTAATTAGGTATAAAGCTGAATATAGACTAGAGCATTTACTTGTAACAGAACATCGAGCATTCCCTGTTTTTAAATTTAATCGAACCACACTTCGAACATGACGCTCGATATTTTGTTACAACCTGATTTTAAAACCAACGAGCGTTTTGATGCAAAATTTTATCGAGCAAAGGCACGAGCGCGGGTGTCGTGAAGGGAGGTCAATAATGAACGCAGGTGCAAAGAAATGTTACATGTAAATGTTCACTCGCCGTGAGCTTTACGTCGAACACAGCGTCGAACTTTCGCTTGAACGTTACATTACATGGAAATGCTATAGGAAACGGTCCATGACATAGCCCTTTCTCGCGTTTGCACCCCCCTTTCACTTTCCCGTGGTTAAGACCGTCTAGTATATGCCTCGCTTGCAGGTCTGTCTGTCTGCGGCGGTCACACACTAAACAGACAAAGCACAGACCTATAATAGCGCGATCCGCTAAACATGGCCCGCAAGCCTACCCACGGGAATGACCGTCTATACTTCATAAAATATAGCTTGATCTCTGCGACATATGTCAAACTGACGTAGATGTTATTGTTAGCCTGTCATGCGCTATTGTTAATATATTGATACTGC
Source organism: Orthosia cruda (assembly GCA_964057195.1). NCBI lineage: Eukaryota > Metazoa > Arthropoda > Insecta > Lepidoptera > Noctuidae > Orthosia > Orthosia cruda. Next base: position 32,441,822 of record OZ059832.1, read on the forward strand.
CAGCTGTCGCAGAGATCAAGATATCTTTTATGAAGTATAGTAAATTTCCCGCTAGCAGGTCTGTCTGTCTGCGACGGTCACACGGTGGCGAAGAAATCTTCCTACAGCAGTGATATTTAACCGATAAAGCCGTTAATGTGTATTCTGTTTGGTAACGCAGCTCAATGAAAATTATACTACTTAAAAAATTAATCAAAACCCTGTATTGCTTTGAGTAATGTAATGCTTTCATGACATGTTGTTAAAACCCGTATTACGTCTACATTGTAAAATAAACGAGTAATCTATATTTGACAAAACCGGCTCTAGGTTGCCTCCAATATCGTATGTATTATATAATTACACTAGCTAGGTTCTATCTAACATATATCTAAGCAATAGAGTTTTATAACGGAGAAATTTCTCATAAAATCTTAATTTCTTTTTTGCTTGAACTAGAATTTAATCTGAAGGCTCAAGGTAGAACACAAAAATGTATGTAAAATCTGCAGAACGAACTACGAACTCTGGCGTTATTAACTAAATTAAAAATATGAATGCATCAAATTAAAGTTATCACCAACCAACATTTAGTTAAGCTCAGTTTGTTTACGAACACAGTTTGTGTACTCAACATTTACTAAGTATTAAAAATGGCTGACTCTGCTCGTCTGAAATGCTGAGATAAATCTCTGTGAGATACTCTTTATGAATGGTGCGCAGCTGGCTACACAGTGGCCGATACTGGACACGCTTTAATTGGAGCTGAAAGAGAACTTCCTTACTTTAATTGTTCACTATCATAGAATGGCTATAGATTGTGCTAACTACTCTCTTGTGGTTCGCGGCGAAGTTGGAAAGAAAGAACAGTTTATTTCAAAGTAGGTCCCGTGACACTAACGTTTTATTTTTCGATTATTTTTAAATTATGGATCTTTCTAGAAAAATATGATAAGAACATACTGGCGAAATGATAGCGAAATTTTGACTATGAAAATCACAGTGTTATAAATGTCTTAAAGTTTAGGACAGAATACTTCCTTTTTTCGGGAGTGTCCCAAAGGCGATAAACGGATTATGAGAAGAACATGACTAGCAGTATCTTTATAAGCTCCTTTTACAAAATATTCCTTGGTCACCAATCTGTTAGCTGCATATTTTAGCGGTATTTAGAACGCGAATTACGTCGTAATTTAAGCGGACATAGCAAGATAAATCTCTCAAAACCGTTTTGCATCTCAGATGGGAGAAGTCAAATAAATTGTCCTGTTCACTATGCATATCCTTCGCCCGAAATTGCGAGCACTAACTGCATTCAAAACCAGCGCATACAATCCACTTTACACTACAGACAACACAATTCACTGTCGACCTATATTTTGATAATCCAGATCAAAAGCCACACGAAACCAGGGATCCACCCTACAAAACAAAAAATATTCGAAAATAAAATGTTTCCTATAGAACATTTTACGGAGGAGGGTGAAGCGACGTGTAAGGGTTGCAGCTGACGTTAGTTAAATTGACCGTGAAATATCAACGGAGCATTTTCACAGTGCGAATTTTCGTGGAAAATTAAAAGTTGGATACTATTTTTCCGTAGATAAAAGTGGCTGCAACTCGATAAAGCCACACAGTTTAGTAAACGCTTTTATAAAATGGAGAGGAAAATAAAAAATTGTAGAAGAGCTTTTTAATTACAGTTTTGTCCTTCTTAATGTTTATGTACATACATTGTAAAGTAAAAGAAAACCAACAAAGGCTGTATAAGTACTTTAGTAATAATGGGCAATTTTCTTGAGATGTTATGGTGTTTTGCTAACTTAACCTGGGGGTCTTTAATTCCAGAGTGAATAGGGTACTTTTAGGAAAGCGTCCTTCATCGTCGAACACATCAACGCTTAACATCAGGTGAGATAGTGGTCAAACGCAATTTAAGTCTATCAATAATATATTTAATAATAAAAAACTTTAATAAAAAATCTAACGTTACTCAACTTATTAATACAATTTCGTGATCTCTGATCGTCCGACGGCATAAATCCCAAAATGCAATCCCAAGTTCATTCAACGCGGTAATGGCCAACACTACCTTACGTACTCGGATTGTTCTCCAACTCCTAATAAATCATCTTAACTGAAACTGAAAGCTAAGCCTTTTGCACAACGAGCTGTGGCCTTGTCTAGGCCGTGTCATCGTTACGACCCAGACCAGTTAACATGCCGAATTAATTTAGTGACTGAATATTAAATTCTGATGGCCTGCGACTATTTGAGAAATTCTTGAGAATATTATGAGCAAATAATGAGAATCGACACATAATTCGAACTATTTTTGAAAGTATCTAGAAGTTAGTCCTCTAAACCGACACCGTCGGACAATTTTTTCTCTAATAAAATATTAATGTCCACGTGTTTACTAGGATTTTCTTCATAAAACAAGGTTACCACAGGTTTCTTAAAAAAGCCGCCCCAGAGATATGTTGTGACGTCGTACTATTTTTTGAAGTCCCCAATAATTTGTAATTATCACTCAACAATTAGTGAAGGTCTGCTACCCTTGGGCGGCCACTTAACATCAGGTGGCCCCATTGCAAACCTTTCTCAATTTTGAGTGGAAATTTTATAATCTTTGATAAAGTCCCCACCGAGATACTCAGGTACGATGGCATAGCGATAAAGGATAATTTTGGATCCCAACTCGAAGCTTATAAAGCCATTTGGTATTTTCAGCGATATCTGCATAATGCGGATACACATTTTAATAATCATTTTGCATAAAAATCAACATGTCTACGGTGTTAAAACGTCCCCTTCTTTGCCACTCAAATATTTCTAAGTACCTAGTTATACACGTACGTTGAAGGCGTTTTGTTAAATCTTCTATAACAGGTGTCTGTAACGTCGCGAATCTTATAAGTCAACGAAAGAAAATGCTCACAGGATTAATCTTAAGAATAGGAAAGACTCAAAGTATACCCTTCTACTTTCTAATAAATGTAGGCACTAAATCTACTTCCATTCAGATGATTCAGAGCCTTATATTGAGCACAGATATCCGAACAATCTCGCCAAACATGTCGGAATGTAAAGCGTCTTCATTCGAATCCCGCCGCTTTATCACATTTAATTTCAAGCTTTAAATCATCCACTTTCCGAATTTTCCGATAGAATCAGTGTAATTTAATCTGTTCCAATCTTTCTGATTTTCATTGATAATTTCCGACAATCACAAACACTAATTCATATTCCAATTGCCCGGATCATTTATGTCATTCGTTGTGTGAATAATGTCCCGGGAACAGAGGGGATTAACAAGGTTCACTTTTGTTTTCATCTTTTGTCGCACAGAACATTTGTTACTCAAACATGAGTCCTGTCAACAGTGCAAACCCGTCCGGCAAACGATTTTGTATTCAAACATCAACATGGAATTTGAAAAATGATTGGAGAATCCACGATGAAGGACTTTGACACAGAAGTATTGTAACATTTTGCTCTTTCGCCTAAAAGTAAAGTGCTACGAGTTCAGCAAATAATGCTCGGCAAAATTCAAAAAAATTGCTTAGCACTGAGATTTGACTGTGTTTTCTTACTGAATCTGGTTATTTAATTCCCTAGTCGCAATAAAGAAATCACGGCAACATTTCAAATTTGGAATGCACAAAGTTTTGACAGGCACTCAAAAACGTGATAGAAGAAAAAAAATTGTAACAACAAGGCATCGAATTATACAGCCTCTCGCCACGGAATTTCTGATTGAGTTTGGTACGTGTTATAAAATTAATTACGCGGAAACGTACAGAAGGGTCGATTACGGGAAATTCCACTTAGCTCCTGAGGGCTGACTACAGGCGTACATTATGTCCGACTCACCCAAACGGTTCAATTAGTTTAATCGTACCATTTGTTACGCCATAACTTACTAAAAAGTTATGAACTCCCGGGTTTTATTTTTCATTTGTTGCGTCCTATAAGGCATGAAGAAAACTGTTTGCTTGGTAAATTCGAGCAGTGACTTTATTAGGTACGATATTTATGAACAACTGTAGGCACAAGAGCGCTCTGCGATGCCATCCGTGTTCTATAATATTCAAGGTAAATAGGCACTGCCTATTTATTTTGAATACTTATGTGTAACGTAAAACAAACTGATATTGTATTTAGATCCTCTAAACTACCCACGTTGAATAGAAACATGTTTCAGGAAAGTTCAGCTTGTAGGATCAAATAATAAATCTTATTCAAAAAATCCTTATAACTTTATTAAATCTTTTCATCCCTAAAAAGGCCTCAAAGGCTTCTTTGATATGATTTAACAAGGATCAAACAAAACCCCTTTTATTAGCAAAATCAAAGGATAAACTAACCTGACTGCCTAAATCCAGCCTCGCGCCTTCAGCAACTGAAACAGTAAAACTACATTTAATAGTAAGATTACGATCATATTACAACGAAAATAACTCAACATTAGACTTGCGTGTTTATGGTAACATAATATTAATATACCCTCGCATTAATCCTCTTTGTTTTGTGTGACCCGGCTAACCCGGCTTTGTTACAAAAAAAAACATTTGACACCACACTGACCTTTGTGAAATATAGCTTCTACTTGTTTTTCTAAGAAAACTTAAGTTATTAATACTGGCTTTCAGCCGTAATATTGGTGCGACTGCCGTGGGCTGGCACGGTTATAAAGGGACGGTAATTTTTCCACGTGAGAGGTTACGGCCGCTGTAATATGTACGCATAGACAAGATAGATCATACTCTACATCTAGTTAGCTATGAAGGCTATTATATTTGGAGTAGAAGGCAGTTAGCAAATTCTACTATATTCAGCTGAGTTACAATGAAAGCTTTGGCTTGAGAACCATTTAGACTTATGGTGATTGTATTATTGAAATTCTGTTTTTTGATGGGTGCATGCTGCAAGCCAACATCGCCAATATCTAAGTATACAATATAGCCTTAATCAAAATAGACTACCCATACTTTTCGGAACTTTTTAACACAGTGTCGTCAAAGTCGAAAGAGTATTGCACGAATTTGATATGTATTATAAAAGAGTAAATCTAACCTAAATTAAAATCAAAAAATCAAAATCAAAATTTCTTTATTCAATTAGGCCATTGAGCGGCACTTTCGAAATTCAAAAAAAAAAAAAGTAATAATTGATTCTACCGTCCATTCGGAAATGTAGCTTGTTATGGAGAAGAACGGACAAGAAACTCCACACTTACTCTTTTAAATAAAAATGTGTTTTACAAGTATTTGGTTACAATAATCTTGTTGGAAAAATACATACATATATGTGAGAACGATGTAAAAAAACCGCACTTAAAAGCGTCTAGAGTAAAACAAACAATTAAAAATACAATTAATAGGTAATTAAAAACAGGCGGAGGCAGCTAAGATATGACCAATCCCAACTGATGGCGCCCGTTCACGAACATGACACATGGATCGGCACCACTCAGCTCAACCATCATGAAGGGAACCGAATGATCCAACACATGTGCCACCATCAGAGAGACATTAGAGAGAGCATGACACACTCAACTGCCAGGGCACACTGAAGTCAACGAACGACACATAGGTACAGTAAATGGTAGATTTACAGTTGGTACATATAGTACTCACATATGTGCTGTGCAGTTATATAATCCAAAAATAAATTCAGTGTATACTCGTACAACACAAATATATTCATACAGTCTTCAGCAGGTCCAACAATACTTCAGAACTTTTCTGCTTATCACTTGTTTTTGTGCCCTAGTGTCTGTGGAGCTAGAATAGCGTTGGGCCAAGCATTTTTATCAGCGATGTAATCCCCCAACTTATAATATGCCTGCCTGCATAGTGTGCGTTTTATACAAGTTTTGAATTTCTATTCAGTTCTAGAAAGTGTGGCGGTATTTTATTGTAACATTTTATACAGTACCCCATAAAAGATGACGCTACACTAACCAGCCTGAAACCTGGTTGAATTAATTGGTCCCTATTTATAGTAACATAACTATGTCTATCGCTGTTTTTACTAAAAATATGTAAATTATTTCTAATGTACATGATGTTTTCGTAAATATATTTACAAGGTACCGCCATGATGTTAATGATCTTAAACAGTTCCCTTAGAGAATAGCACCGGCGAAGATTGTATATCGCTCTGATGGCTCATTTTTACAGAACAAAAATTGACTGAATGTCTGCAGTCCTACCCCATAGTAATATACCGTAAGACATTATACTATGAAAGTAACTAAAATATACCAGCCTCGCGGTATCTATATCAGTAAATTGACAATTTTTTCTAACAGCATAAGCTGCCGAACTTAACCGCCCCGCAAGTGTTATTAAATGAGGACCCCATTGTAACCTTGAGTCTAGCGTGATCACCAGGAAAACCGTTTTGTCGACGAATTCTAGCATCTCGTTGTTTAATATAATGTCATAATCATAACTTTTGACATTCGGCAAGGCAAATTTTACACACTAGCATTCAAAACTAAATTATTAGCAGTGAACCAATTTAGAACTTGCTGCAATGCATTATTTACGTCGGCAACGTTACTCGTACGCCTGTTTATCTTAAAAATCAAAGAAGTGTCATCAGCAAATAACACCATTTATAGTTTGTTTTTCAATAGATGGGGTAAATCGTTAATGTATAATAAAAATAAGAAAGGCCCCAAAATTGAGCCCTGGGGTACCCCCATTTTCACTTTCAACCCCGAAGAATTGACACCGTTTATTTTAACTAATTGCTGTCTATCATTTAAATAGGATTTTACTAAACTTAATGCTGATTGGCCTAGCCCGTAATGCTCAAGTTTCAAAGCAATGTTTCATGATCAACGCAATCAAACGCTTTCGACAGGTCGCAGAAGATACCTATGGCATCTTGTTCCTCCTCCCACGCATCAAAGATGTGTTTTATTAAGGTGACACCAGCGTCGGTTGTGCAACGTCCTTTGGTGAAACCATACTGTTTCTCGTGTAGGATGTTTTTCGTATTAAAATAAATGAGCATTTGATTTAGCATTATCTTTCCAAATACCTTGCTAAAAACCGGCAACACGGATACTGGTCTATAATTATTTGTGTCTTTACTGTCCCCGGATTTAAAAAGTGGTATAACCTTACTATTTTTCATTAGATCCGGAAAGACTCCTTGATCTATACGCAAATTAAAAATTAAAGCTAAGTACGGTGCTATAGTCTGAATAATGGAGGTACAAACTTTGATGGACATTCCCCATAGATCTTCGGTCAACTTCATCTTTATTTGCTTAAAAGCTTTTATTACTGTAATTGGGTTTATATGTGAAAAGATAAATTCAGTCGGGCAGGCTGAAGCGTTAGCGTGTAATAAACCATAAGCGAGTGACGGCGAAGAATTCAAGGTTTCAGTAGTTTTAATTGGGATGCTGGTAAAGAAATTTACAAATTCTTGAGCAACTTCTTTGTTATCTCTAATAAGTCCAAGTGTAGTCTCAAGCGTGTAATCAGTATTATTTCTTTTGTTCCTGTTTGTTTCATTGTTTATAATTTTCCAAACAGTCTTAATTTTATTTTCTGCGAATTTAACCTTATTGCTAATGTATAAAGTCTTAGCTAGTTTACACGTATTTAAAAAAAATCTTGAGTAAGTAGCAACATACTTATTAAAAGTTTCAGTGTTAATATAAGGCTTAAGGCCATACAGCTCTTAAAGTCTTTTCCTACTTTTCCCGATTCCTTTAGTCGCCCAGTCACTGAATAAAAACATAGGGCATATAGTTTTAGTTTTCTTCTTAAAAGTGTTATTGAATTCTGTTTGAACAACTAAGAAAACTTTTTTGTATAAAATATTACCATTGTTCACTGTGAGGTCCTGATAACTTAACTTACCAAATAAAGTGCTGTTAAATTTATTTAATTTACTGGATGTTATTGGTCTGGATTGAATCTGCACTTGTTGTATTGGTATGCTGGACACAAATATTACCAGTAGCCCACTATATCTGAAGGCAGACAATTCATAATGGCTTTGTTTAAGTAGTCGCAGCAACAAAAAACATTATCAATACATGTAGCAGTAGTCACAGTTGTTCGGGTTGGTTCCTCAAACACATGCGACAAATTAAATGATTTGAAGAGATTTAATAGTCTACTGCTATCTGAATTATTTTTAAAATATGTATATTGAAGTCACCACAGATTATGACTAGTTTATTACCAGTTGCAAGTTTTGCCAAAACATCTTCCATCACTGACTCAAATATACAGTAGTTTTTTTTTATAATTGGTGGGTCTGTAAACGCACACTATAATATGCTTATCCAGCTCAACACAGGACAGTTCAACACTATGTTCAACTGATAGATCTACAATATCTTTACGAGGTTTTGATTTAATACCATTTTTGATTATAATAAGTGAACATCCACGCAACATAACATTCCTGTTAAAACAGCTGCCCACAGATTATTTTTCATAATTAATAAGCATTGGGCAGCCGAGTGGTCCTCCAATTTCAGCCAATGCTCAGTAATTTCTGTGTCGATGTATTTAGAAATATTTTAACCACACAACCCTTCATAGGCACCTTTAAATGATGGTCCAAAATATGGAACACATCTTATACGTCCGTCACTTAAAAAGTAATAGTGGCGTCTCAGTGTGGCTAATATGGCACCCGAGTGGTCCTCCCAAAGTCCGGGTTGTGCACAAATTATTTTCTTTCCGGGCGGTCGAACCCGCGATAAATAACATAGAATACAAAATACAGTCTCAGGACGTTTAAAAATAAATTGAAAGATCAAAAGCCTGCCAAAATGAAATTCTCCCTGATTCATCGTAATATTTCTTTAATCTGCTTAAAAATAGCAGTGCCTTGCCATTGATTTTAGATAAAGCTACAACTACATATTAGACCTAATTGACGTATGAACTAAGTGTCATTCTGAATTTCGACAGTTAATTATTTCGACAGAGTCTCAATTTCGAAAAACAGTAGTTCGACAACTCATTGCTTCGACAGAACATACGAGTATATTCGACTAGCATTAGTTCGACAGATTATACTTCGACAACACACATCTTCGAAGAACACTGCTTCGACAAAACCATTCCTCGATACGCACTTGTTCGGCGGATCTCTAGTTCGACGGAACATAACTTCGACAAAATACTGCTCTGAAATGTGACAATACGATCACGTGTCGGCGTTTCGGACTAAATTGAACTGGCTGCTGATTCGGCGTCGTCGAGATACTCATATCCTATTTCTTCTCTATACTATCCTACACAATCCTAATTCTCCTCAATACCTTCGTGAACGCTTTGGGTACTTTGTCCCGAGGGGTAAACCCTGTCGCACTTCCACTTCTCTTCTCCTTCGTACCCCACGTCACACTTCTAGCCGCTATAATGGCTTCTTCTCTATTACTGCAGTGCGTATCTGGAACTCTCTACCACATTCCCTACGCGACAGCCCTTCTCTGAATTTCTTCAAGAGAAAAATCAAGGATAATTTTCTGACTCGCACTTGAGCGGTTCTTTTTTTTAATGTAATGTCTCGCGGGCGTTGGTAGCCTTTTTGACCCCTACAGACTCGAATAACCCAGCCTTAAAGCAGTGTTACCATTACATAAATTGTACATGCTGAAATCGGAAAGCCTGATTTTGGGCGAGAGTAGAGTAGCTTCGAGCATGCAAAAATTAATAGGCAAGAAGTTATTGTACTCAGTCATACTCGATTTTTTTCGAAGGAAATATTTATTTATTTATTAAGACTTTATGCACAAATACAAAGGCGGACTTAATGCCTTAGGCATTTCCTACCAGTTGACCTTAGGGTGGTGCAGAGATAAAACATGGCAGGTGCAATTAACTGAAAGAACGAGTAAATAAAATAAAAAGAAATTACTAAACTTACTACTTAAAAATATATACTTGATACATACATATAGATATAAAATTTATACATAAACAATGTCATTGAGAAACCGAATCCAACAAACTAACTGTGTCAAGTTTCTGCAATCAATGTATGTCTGATTTTTCGGCAATAAATGTATAGGGGTCTCATTATCCTAATGTGCCCAGGGCCTCCAATAGGTTTAAGTCGGCCCTGCCTCATCGATTTTGTTTTCTTTCTTTTAGATTGGTCACTACCTGCCTACAACTTCATATAAAGCGAAATTCAATTATTATTGTCACATTTCAGAGCAGTATTATGTCGAAGTTATGTTCCGTCGAACTAGAGATCCGCCGAACAAGTGCATATCGAGGAATGGTTTTGTCGAAGTAGTGTTCTTCGAAGATGTGTGTTGTCGAAGTATAATCTGTCGAACTAATGCTAGTCGAATATATGTTCTGTCGAAGCAATGAGTTGTCGAACTACTGTTTTTCGAAATTGAGACTCTGTCGAAATAATTAACTGTCGAAATTCAGAATGACACTCGTATGAACTTGTAGGTGCTTTTTCGGCAATTACTATTAAATTGTTAAGTATATCAAGCCAATTTGCAGTTTTGGACACAAACATAATAAGGTCTAAAGGTGAATAAAGACTAGAGCATTTACTTGTAACAGAACATCGAGCATTCCCTGATATTAAATTTACTCTAACCACACTTCGAAATTGACGCTCGATGTTTTGTTACAACCTGATTTCAAAACCAACGAGCGTTTTGATGCAAAAAATTATCGAGCATAGGCACGAGCGTGGGTGACGTGGAGTTAGGTCAATAATGAACGCAGGTGCAAAGAAATGTTTCATGTAAATGTTCACTCTTCGTGAGCTTTACGTCGAACACAGCGTTGAACATTCGCTTGAACGTTACATTACATGGAAATGCTATAGGAAACGGTCCATGGCCCTTTCTCGCGTTTCTTTCGAAGTTATCACCAACCAACATTTAGTTAAGCTCAGTTTGTTTACGAACACAGTTTGTGTACTCCATTACTAAGTATTAAAAATGGCTGACTCTGCTCGTCTGAAATGCTGAGATAAATCTCTGTGAGATACTCCTTATGAATGGTGCGCAGCTGGCTACACAGTGGCCGGTACTGGACAGTGGACACACTTTAATTGGAGCTGATTGAGAATTTGAGAATTTCCTTACTTTAACTGTTCACTATCAGAGAATAGCTATAGATTGTGCTAACTACTCTCTTGTGGTTCGCGGCGAAGTTGGAAAGAAGGTACAGTTTATCTCAAACTTGGTCCCGTGACACTAACTTTTTTTCTTTTTAAAATAGGGATGATTTCAGAAAAATATGTTAAGAATTTACTGGCGAAATGATAGCGAAATTTTGACTATGCAAATTACAGTGATAAAATGTCTTAACGTTTAGGACAGAATACTTCCTCTTTTCGGGAGTGTCCAAAGGCGATAATGGGATTATGAGAAGAACATGACTAGCAGTATCTTTATAAGCTCCTTTTACAAAATACTCCTTGGTCACCAATCTGTTAGCTGCATAATTTAGCAGTCTTTTGAACGCGAATTACGTCGCAATTTAAGCGGGCATAGCTAGATAAACCTCTCAAAACGTTTTGCATCTCAAATGGGAGAAGTCATATAAATTGTCCTGTTCACTATGCATATCCTTCGCCCGAAATGCCGAGCACTAACTGCATTCAAAACCAGCGCATACAATCCACTTTACACTACAGACAACACAATTCACTGTCGACCTATATTTTGATAATCTTCAGAGCAAAAGCCACGCGAATCCAGGGATCCACCCTACAAAATAAAAAATGTTCGAAAATAAAATGTTTCCCATAGAACATTTTACGGAGGAGGGTGAAGCGACGTGTAAGGGTTGCAGCAGACGTTAGTTAAATTGGCCGTGAAATATCAACGGAGTATTTTCACAGTGCGAATTTTCGTGGAAAATATAAAGTTCGATACTATTTTTCCGTCGATAAAAGTGGCTGAAACTCGATAAAGCCACACGGTTTAGTACACGCTTTTATAAAATTAAGAGGAAAATAAAAAAAAATGTAGAAGAGCTTTTTAATTACAGTTTTGTCCTTCTTAATGTTTATGTACATTTATTGTAAAATAAAAAAAAATAAAAAAGGCTTTATAAGTACTTTAGTAATAGTGGTAAAATTTCTGTTAGAATTTATGGTGTTTTGCTGCCGGGCGAGCACGGCCTCTATGATAGGCCTGAGTCACGCATTTTATCACGGTTTTTGCTCCTAAACAGTGATAAAAATGTGAATGAAGCCTGTCACAGTAGGCCGTGCTCGTCCCGCTGGGGATCTTTAATTCCAGAGTGAATAGGCTACTTCTAGGCAAGCGTGTTTTATCGTCAACCACACCATCGCTCAACATCATTTGAGATAGTGGTCAAACGCAATTTAAGTCTATCAATAATACCGTGGCCCCATTGCAAACCTTTCTCACATTTGAGTGGAAATAATCTTTGATAAAGTCCCCACCGCATACTCAGGTACGATGGCATAGCGATAAAGGATAATTTTGGATCCCAACTCGAAGCTTATAAAGCCATTTGGTATTTTCAGCGATATCTGCACAATGCGGATACACATTTTAATAATCATTTTGCATAAAAATCAACATATCTACGGTGTTAAACCGTCCACTTCGTTGCCACTCAAATATTTCTAAGTACCTAGTTATACACGTACGTTGAAGGCGTTTTTTCAAATCTTCTTTAACAGGTGTCTGTAACGTCGCGAATCTTATAAGTCAACGAAAGAAAATGCTCACAGGATTAATCTTAAGAATAGGAAAGACTCAAAGTATACCCTTCTTCTTTCTTATAAATGGAGGCAATAAATCTACTTCCATTCAGAGCCTTATATTGAGCACAGATATCCGAACAATCTCGCCAAACATGTCGGAATGTAAAGCGTCTTCATTCGAATCCCGCCGCTTTATCACATTTAATTTCAAGCTCAATCCTCCCTGAGCTCTGAGCTTTAAATCATCCACTTTCCGAATTTACCAATAGAATCATTGTAATTTCCATGTAATCTGTTCCAAACTTTCTGTTTTTCGTTCATAATTTCCGACAATCACAAACACTAATTCATATACCAATTTCCCGGATCATTTATGTCATTCGTTGTGTGAATAATGACCCGGGAACAGAGGGGATAAACAAGGTTCACTTTTGTTTTCATCTTTTGTCGCAAGGAACATTTGTTACTAAAACATGAGTCCTGTCAACCGTGCAAACCCGTCCGGCAAACAATTTTGTATTCAAACATCAACATGGAAATTGAAAAATGATTGGCAAATTCACGATAAAGGACTTTGACACAGAAGTATTGTGTCAAAGTCCTTCATTCATATTTGAGCAGAAACATTTTGTTCTTTCGTCTAAAAGTAAAGCTGCTACGAGTTTAGCAAATAATGCTCGGCAAAATTAAAAAAAGATGCTAAGCACTGAGGTATTTTCCTTACTGAATCTGGTTAGTTAATTCCCTAGTCGCATTACGAAGAACACGGAGATGACGGAGACATTTTAAGTTTAGAATGCACAAAGTTTTGACAGGCACTCAAAAACGTGATAGAAGAAAAAAAAGAATCGTAACAAAAAGGCATCGAATTATACAGCCTCTCGCCACGGAAGTTCTGATTGAGTTTGGCACGTGTTATAATATTAATTACACGGAAACGTACAGAAGGGTCGGTAACGGGAAATTCCACTTAGCTCCTGAGGGCTGACTACAAGCGTACATTATGTCCGACTCACCCAAACGGTTCAATTAGTTTAATCGTATCATTTGTTACGCCATAACTTATTAAAAGGTAGTGAACTCCGGTGTTTTATTTGTTGCGTCCTATAAGGCATGCAGAAAACTGTTTGCTTGGAAAATTCGAGCAGTGCCTTTATTAGGTACGATTTTTATGAACAACTGTAGGCACAAGAGCGCTCTGCGATGACATCCGTGTTCTGATAGGCACCTTGCCAATTTACCTTGAATATGTGTATCGTGAAACAAACTGATATTGTATTTAGATCCTCTTAACTACCCACGTTGAATAGAAACATGTTTCTGGAAAGTTCAGCTTGTAGGATCAAATAATAAATCTTATTCAAAAAATCCTTATAACTTTATTCAATCTTTTCTTCGCTAAAAAGGCCTTGAAGCCTTCTTTTATATGATTTAACAAGGATCAAACAAAATCCCTTTTATTAACAAGCAAACATAAAGGATAAACTAACCTGACTGCCTAAATCCGGTCGTTTCAGCCTCGCGCCTTCAGCGAACTGAAACAGTAAAACTACATTTAATAGTAAGATTACGATCATATTACAACGAAAATAACTCGACATTAGACTTGCGTGTTTATGGTAACATAATATTAATATACCCTCGCATTAAACCTCTTTGTTTTGTGTGACCCGGCTGACCCGACTTTGTTACAAAAAAAAAAACATTTGACACCACACTGACCTTTGTGAAATATAGCTTCTACTTGTTTTTCTTAGAAAACTTAAGTTATTAATACTGGCTCATAGCCGTAATATTGGTGGGACTGCCGTGGGCTGGCACGGCTATAAAGGGACGGCAATTTTTCCACGTGAGAGGTTACGGCCGCCGTAATATGTACGCATAGACAAGATAGATCTCACTCTACATCAAGTTAGCTATGCAGGCTATTATGGTTGGAGTGGATGGCAGTTATCAAATTCTAATATATTCAGCTGAGTTACAATTAAAGCTTAGGCTTGAGAAACATCTAGACTTATGGTGATTATTGAAATTCTGTCTTATATTGTACATGCTGCAAGCCAACATCGCCAATATCTAAGTATACAGATTTCCCATACTTTGCGGGACTTTTTAACACAGTGTCGTCAACAAAGAGTATTGCACGAATTTGATATGTATTGTAAAAGAGTAAATCTACCCTAGATTAAAACGCATTTATTTATTTCTTACTTAGCATAATTGGGGCTCCAAATACGCTGGAAACATACAAAAGCATTTAGTTCACAGTGCAAAGTATTGAAATCTGAAAAGACGATCAACTAGAACAAGAACATTATTTTCCTTGTCGATGTATTTAGAAATATTTTAAGACCCTTCATAGGCACCTTTAAATGATGGTCCAAAATATGCACATATTAATCGTCCGTCACTTAAAAGTAATAGTGGCGTCTAAGTGTGGCTAATATGGCACCCGAGTGGTCCTCCCAAAGTCGTTAGTAATCCGTTAATGGACGTCAGACATGCGTCAGCACGAAACATTGTTTACTAGAGTAGTTTGGAGTAAACGACGGAAAGACTAGCAAATGTGATTATAAAATCCATCAAGTTTATCATACGTTTGAGGATAAGGACGTCAGCCTATACAAATACATATTTTCCTCTACAAAGTGCGGTTTTCACAAATCTTTCGGTTTACATTGGATTCGCGAAGATAACCCGAACGATACCGAGGCGCGAAACCATACCACGCGTCGGGGGTTGTGCACAAATTAATTTATTTCCGGGCGGTCGAACCCGCGATAAATAACATAGAATATACAAAATACAGTCTCAGGCCGTTTAAAAATAAATTGAAAGATCAAAATCCTGCCAAAATGAAATTCTCTCTGATTCATCGTAATATTTCATTAATCTGCTTAAAAATAGCAGTACCTTGCCATTGATTTTAGATGGAGCTACAACTACATATTAGACCTAATTGACGTATGAAATTGTAGGTGTTTTTTCGGCAATTACTATTAAATTGTGAAGTATATCAAGCCAGTTTGCAGTTTTGGACACAAACATAATAAGGTCTAAAGGTGAATATAGACTAGAGCATTTACTTGTAACAGAACATCGAGCATTCCCTGTTTTTAAATTTACTCTAACCACACTTCGAAATTGACGCTCGATGTTTTGTTACAACCTGATTTTAAAACCAACGAGCGTTTTGATGCAAAAAATTAACGAGAATAGGCACGAGCGTGGGTGACGTGGAGTTAGACCAATAATGAACGCAGGTGCAAAGAAATGTTACATGTAAATGTTCACTCTCCGTGAGCTTTACGTCGAACACAGCGTCGAACATTCGCTTGAACGTTACATTACATGGAAATGCTATAGGAAACGGTCCATGACATGGCCCTTTCTCGCGTTTCTTTCGGAGTTATCACCAACCAACATTTAGTTAAGCTCAGTTTGTTTACGAACACAGTTTGTGTACTCCACAGTTACTAAGTATTAAAAATGGCTGACTCTGCTCGTCTGAAATGCTGAGATAAATCTCTGTGAGATACTACTCTTTATGAATGGTGCGCAGCTGGCTACACTGTGTCCGATACTGGACAGTGGACACACTTTAATAGGAGCTGATTGAGAATTTGAGAATTTCCTTACTTTAATTGTTCACTATCAGAGAATGGCTATAGATTGTGCTAACTACTCTCTTGTGGTTCGCGGCGAAGTTGGGAAGACTGTACAGTTTATTTCAAACTTGGTCCCGTGACACTAAGTTTTTACTTTTACGTTACTTTATGATTATTTTTAAAATAGGGTTTTTTTTTTACCTAAATGGTTTTAATTTATTTACATAGATACAAGTATATACAATGTAAAAAAATACTTAACTAAGACTGCAAAAATATACACTTAAACCAAAAACTACTCACTAACTAAACCTAAAAATATACTAAACTAAAAAATGACGTCGAAAAACTCCTCCACATCGTTGTCCACTGGTAATGTGCACAAAAGGCTGGCAGCATTGCCACGTTGTATGGCAATGCTTATTCTCTGACCAAGGTAAACGCCAGCCCTTGGGTCACGCGAAGTGTCAACTAAGCGTTTAGAAAGATCTTTAAACAAAGCGTGAGCACTCGGACCCCACGGACCAAGAGTTTCAACCCCAAACGGCTCGAAAATATAACTACCGATGAGGTTATTATATTTCCGCTGCTTGAGGTTCTCTGCAGCCGCAGCGGCAGCGCCAGCACAGCACGACGAGCTAGGAAGATGGGATGGCGCAAGAGTATCGACACAAGTAGCGTCCCACACTAAAGGCCTACCCAACTTCCATAGAAACAAGGACATCCCGTCTGGTCTTTTGCCATCGTCGCGTGCCAGGCCATGGGGTTCCAATACGGCCGGAACGCCAAAAGTGACGAGAGCACGTTGGATGATGTCGTTTAAGTTTCCGTGACGCGCTATGCGACCCGCACTTCGGCTGCATGAAAGACCGTGGTGACCGAGGCTGTTGACAACTTCGCCACAGTGACAACGATGAGGAGTACAACAGGGAGCACCAAGACGTAGGGAAGCAGCGAGGCGGAAAGTAGTGTCGTCAAACAAGGTGCCTATGTTCGACGACGGTAGTGCGTGAAGCCAGAGGCCCGACTCCCACTCACCCACAGACAGCAGGCGAGCGCGCTCGGCAGGAGTGGCAGAAGTGGCAATTTGGTGCTCCTGAACTGCTATGCAGATCGGTTTATCCCACTGTCTCTGGGATGATGGGTAGTCGGGGAGATTACAATTCGGGCAAGCGAGTCTCCAAGCATCAACAGCCTCGGTGAAGCACGGCACATCAAAATTAATCAGTATGGGCGCTAGGATATTCCTGATTAATTTCTCAGTACCGTGGACCGAGGCTATAAATGCCGGACGCCGAGGCCTCCCATACGGATGGGAAGAGTAGCTTGTGCCCAAGCTCGGTCGTCCATGGCCACATTTAAAATTAAAGTTAGTGTATGACGGATAATTTGGTCCTTTTTTTCTAAAAGAGGAGGGTGCTTCCATAGATGGGAAGCACGAAGGAAGTATGTTAATTTGGGGCCAAAACAACAAAAGCGAATTATGGTGATAGCCGAATGTATGTTAATTTGGAGCAATCTTTCCGATATGTTGTTGAAATTTTGAATTTTTCCCTCAATAAAATTAGGAAAGGAATCATCGAAGACTGGGGACCCAAGGAGACGAAGAGAGCTTTTTTCAATAATTTTGATTTCAGGGGCTATTTCATTGAATTTTGAAAGTGTCTCTTGTCTGTCGGTACTGTCAGATAAAAATAACTCACATTTCGAAAAATTTAGATCTAGTCCTATAGAATGTAGTTGGTGTTTTAAAAATTGCAGGTCATCTAAAACTGTGTCTACATCGCCTCCCAGGGTTCCATAATCGAGATACCAAACGTTAAATTTTGAATTTAGCTGGCGAATGATTGGGTGAATAGCCAGACTGAAGATCACTGGCCCGAGAGGGTCACCTTGTTGACAGCCAACAGCGGATTCCAGAAGGTTGGCCCGATAAAGTAATTTAGTTGGATGCCTATAACATTGCCAGAGAAAACTAAAAATTTGAGGTATTTCTTTTTTAGTTTCTGCCAGCAAGGAGTCCCTATTAACCGAATTAAATGCATTTTTAATATCAACCTCAGGATGACCTCTCCTTTGCCAGAATTTAGGTAGGTCGATAATACATGTACGGCAGCCTCACAGCCCCCTTTGGAGCCGTAACCAAGCTGCAGGGGCTGAAATTTATCCGAAACTACCTCACTATACAATTTACAGCAAATCTTGGCTGCCATACGCCGGTAAGTAGTTCCTACGGCAATGGGACGAATCCCGCCATCCCTCTTGCGCAGGGCACATAAATTGGCCCCGTACAAGACGTCGATGACGGACTCGTTTACCTTACCGGAGAGCATGAGGTTCATCAGAGCCGTAAGCTCCTTCAAGAGCAACTCACCAGCTTCCCCAGCGCCTGAACAAATAAGGTCCTTTAAGTGCTGAGGACTCAGGCCGTCGAGGCCGCCAGCAGAGCCACTCCGGAAAGAACACACGGCTCTGAACACCTCTTGACCGTAGTGGTGAGGGTATTAATATCTGGATCTGGGAGGTCGGGAAAAGAAAGACCATCCACTGGGGCAGGGTGTTTGCTCTCCAGAGCAGCAAGAGTGTCTGGAGAACACGGTGCCACCACATCACTACTAAAAAGAATCCTGGCTGCTCCGCTAATATCACCTAATTTTGATTTTGATTCGACCAGATGGGATATACCTCTTGAAGAATTAAACCTCTGTGTCGATAATTTTGAATCCAAATTATGGGCCGAAATATTACAATTTTCTTTAATTTGTGCAGTTAACGTCTTTTTGCTAGCCAAATTCTTCTGAACGTTTAAAATTCTGTACAAATGATCATTGAGCATCGCGGACTTTGTACACAGGTCTACCTACATTTAATATGATTTTATTTATAGATCTATATCAAACTTACACAAAATTATAATATACATACTTTGACCCACCTTCTGTGTTTATTCTATTTTGTTTGTTATTTATATATTATTTTATTATTTAAGTATTTTCGGTTTCCGTAAGTGTGTCCGTGGCATCAACAGTGGGTCCTATCAGAATATCAGTGCGGCGTTATTTTCTTTTTGGATATCGCTGCACATGCTGAGATAGGAACCTTTTTGGTCTCGCAAAATCTCAAAATTAAAACCCTATTTTAATTTTTTATTTTATATTATTGTTAAAATTTTTGCATATTTCTCGTGTCTCCTGTGCGGGTCACAAATAAATATTTTTCTTTCATTCTTTTTCTTTTCTTTCTGTAAGGGAAGGTGAGAAGTTGTTCCCAAGCACTTTCTGAGTTCTCCCGAGCGGCAAGGCGGATGCAACCTGCAAGATGCTGTGCTACTAGAGGTCTAGCGCCACGGGGAACTACACGTGTTTTCCAAAAAGGGTCAAATGTGGAAGTAGATGGTGTAGGAGTAGGAGGTGTAATAAAAACAGGGTCTGAAGTGGTTGCATTTTGGGGCTTATGTGCCTTCCCAATATGCACGTTCAGACCCCGCTTACCTTTAAAGAAACGTGCCTGGGTGCACAGAGGACACCTCTCCAGGATATTGAGTAATGAAGAAGGTTGAGACGCAGTATTTACCACCACATCACTGCTACCACTTAACATATGTCTATTTTTATTGGAACACTTAATTAATATTTACAATTAAAACAAATAAAAAACTAAACAATAATTAAAAATAACCCTAAAAAGGAGACAGGACTTGACAACTTGTGTCAAAGCGACGCACATAGACTAATATAAATAAATTGGCGGCGCAATCGCACTGGCAGCCTGGGGCGCCACGAAGTCCAGAAGGCATTTCCGCACTGGAGCCCTGGAGTTGCTCATTGCTGAGTTGCACGTAGGCTGGCGTCGCCTCGTCAGCTCCACCCGTTTAGAACGAGCGCGCGCAGTGATGAGGCCGATTTTTCTGTTCCTTCACGAAGATGACGCTGTCCGATAAATTATAAACTAACCAATATTGGTTTTATAGAGAACAATAACTAAATTTTCACTGTCGGGAACACTTGAGTTCGATTATCATGGATCGAAGAGTTTTATTTTTGCAATAGAAATGTTGTTGTTTTTTGTTTTCGCTGGATAAAAAAAAACTGAAAAGGCCTCTAAACCGATGTTTTTTTGATCATTTTCTTATTTTTAAAAGGTAGATATGGTAGGTCCTACACAATCGTTTGCTCGTTTGTCAAATGCACTTATTTATAAAAACTAAAACTTCTGTATTGAAGAACAATTGAAACTTAAAATGCCAATGCATTCCACTATCTTCCTAGACAAATCTTTTACTGTCCAGGCAGCTCGTCTATGGAATGCATTGAAATAGACGATAATATGACTAGGGTAGGAAAAAATAAATAAATAGGGATGATTTCAGAAAATATGTTGAGAATTTACTGGCGAAATGATAGCGAAATTTTGACTATGCAAATTACAGTGATAAAAATGTCTCAAAGTTTAGGACAGAATACTTCCTGTTTTCGGGAGTGTCCCAAAGGCGATAAAGGGATTATGAGAAGAACATGACTAGCAGTATCTTTATAAGCTCCTTTTACAAAATACTCCTTGGTCACCAATCTGTTAGCTGCATATTTTAGCAGTCTTTTGAACGCGAATTACGTCTCAATTTAAGTGGGCATAGCTAGATAAACCTCTCAAAACGTTTTGCATCTCAAATGGGAGAAGTCATATAAATTTTCCTGTTTACTATGCATATCCTTCGCCCGAAATGCCGAGCACTAACTGCATTCAAAACCAGCGCATACAATCCACTTTACACTGTACCCAATTCACTGTCGCAAAAGCCACGCGAATCCAGGGATCCACCCTAGAAAATAAAAAATCGTTCGAAAATAAGATGTTTCCTATAGAACATTTTACGGAGGAGGGTGAAGCGAGGTGTAAGGGTTGCAGCTGACGTTAGTTAAATTGACCGTGAAATATTAACGGAGCATTAAATAGAAGAGAGAGAGAGCATAAAAGTGACTGAAACTCGATAAAGCCACACGGTTTAGTACACGCTTTTATAAAATTAAGAGGAAAATAAAAAAAATGTAGAAGAGCTTTATAATTACAGTTTTGTCCTTCTTAATGTTTATGTACATTTATTGTAAAATAAAAGAAAACTAACAAAGGCTTTATAAGTACTTTAGTAATAATGGTAAAATTTCCTTTAGAATTTATGGTGTTTTGCTGCCGGGCGAGCACGGCCTCTGTGATAGGCCTGAGTCAAGCATTTTATCACGGTTTTTGCTCCCAAACAGTGATAAAAATGTGAATGAAGCCTGTCACAGTAGGCCGTGCTCGCCCCGCTGGGGATCTTTAATTCCAGAGTGAATAGGCTACTTCTAGGCAAGCGTGCTTTATCGTCAACCACACTATCGCTTAACATCATTTGAGATAGTGGTCAAACGCAATTTAAGTCTATCAATAATACCGTGGCCCCATTGCAAACCTTTCTCAATTTTGAGTGGAAATAATCTTTGATAAAGTCCCCACCGCATACTCAGGTACGATGGCATAGCGATAAAGGATAATTTTGGATCCCAACTCGAAGCTTATAAAGCCATTTGTTATTTTTAGCGATATCTGCATTTAGCATAAAAATCAACGTGTCTACGTGAGGTGTGTTAAAACGTCCCCTCTTTGCCACACAGATATTTCTAAGTAACTACCTAGTTATACACGTATGTTGAGGGCGTTTTGTTAAATCGTCTATAACAGGTGTCTGTAACGTCGCGAATCTTATAACTCAACGAAAGATAAATCTCACAGGATTCATCTTAAGAATAGGAAAGACTCAAAGTATACCCTTCTATTTTCTAAGAAATGTAGGCAATAAATCTGCTTCCATTCAGAGCCTTATATTGAGCACAGATATCCGAACAATTTCGCCAAACATGGTCGGAATGTAAAGCGTCTTCATTCGAATCCCGCCGCTTTATCACATTTAATTTTAAGCTCAATCCCTCCCTGAGCTTTGAGCTTTAAATCATTCACTTACCGAATTTTCCGATAGAATCATTGTAATTTCCATGTAATCTGTTCCAAAGTTTCTGTTTTTAGTTCATAATTTCCGACAATCACAAGCACTAATTCATATTCCAATTGCCCGGATCATTTATGTCATTCGTTGTGTGAATAATGACCCGGGAAAAGAAGGGATAAACAAGGTTCACTTTTGTCGCACGGAACATTTGTTACTAAAACATGAGTCCTGTCAACCGTGCAAACCCGTCCGGCAAACGATTTTGTATTCAAACATCAACATAGAAATTGCAAAATGATTGGCGAATTTACGATGAAGGACCAAAGTCCTTACAAGTGTTACAATACTTCTGTGTCAAAACACAGAAGTATTGTAACATTTTGCTCTTTGGCCTAAAATTAAAGCTGCTACGAGTTCAGCAAATAATGCTCGGCAAAATTAAAAATATGATGCTAAGCTCTGAGGTATTTTCCTTACTGAATCTCGTTAGTTACAACCCTAGTCGCATTACAAAGACGGAGACATTTCAAATTTAGAATGCACAAAGTTTTGACAGGCACTCAAAAACGTGCTAGAAGAAAAGAAATATCGTAACAACAAGGCATCGAATTATACAGCCTCTCGCCACGGAAGTTCTGATTGAGCAAACTCAATCAGAACTTCCGTAGCGAGAGGCTGTATATGTGTTATAATATTAATTACACGGAAACGTACAGAAGGGTTGGTTACGGGAAATTCCACTAAGCTCCTGGCGGCTGACTACAAGCGTACATTATGTCCGACTCACCCAAACGGTTCAATTAGTTTAATCGTACCATTTGTTACGCCATAACTTACTAAAAGGTTGTGAACTCCCGGGTTTTATGTTTCATTTGTTGCGTCCTATAAGGCATGAAGAAAACTGTTTGCTTGGAAAATTCGAGCAGTGACTTTATTAGGTACGATTTTTATGAACAACTGTAGGCACAAGAGCGCTCTGCGATGCGACGAGCGACAGGCTTTGTTGAAACAAAAACAAAATAAAAAATGCCCTTGTTTGTATTTAGAAATTGTTCCAATTATTATACCAAAGTACATAAAACAGAAGGGATCTCATACCTTATGTAAGTACGCAATACGCCTCAATTTACTAATTTATTTCATTTTTTTCCTATTATTCTGATATTTGGAGGTTAGAAAAAGATAACAACATTGGTGGTCAGAATAATGTTTGATTACCTTCACACGCAAGTGACAAACACTAGCAGTCTCTTTTTTCTTGTTGGTTTTATCAAGCCATCCCTTTCGACTTGTATTGAAATGTCAGATGAATGAAAAGTGTGTATGTGTGCTGCCGCTGCTGCGCGGAACACTTTTTTCAATTGTTTTGTGAGTGTATAACGTATCTGTTTATTTAAATATCATTGGGTAGCATAATATTAATATATCGCATTAAACCTCTTTGTTTTGTGTGACCGGGCTGACCCGACATTGTAAGAAAAAAAAAACATTTGACACCACACTGACCTTTGTAAAATATAGCTTCTACCAATGATATTCAAATAAACAGATATGTTATGACGGCGCGCATTGTAAAGACTCGAATAGGTCACAATTGTGAACTTTAGTCTTTAGTTTATGTCACGAATGGCGAAGAGCGATAGGCTTTGTTGAATCAAAAACAAAATTAAAAAATGCCATCGTGTGTATTTAGAAATTGTACCAATTATGATACCAAAGTACATAAAACAGAAGGGATCTTATACCATATGTAAGTACACAATACGCCTCAATTTACTAATTTATTTCATATTTTTTCCTAATATTCTGATATTTGGAGGTTAGAAAAAGATAACAACATTGGTGGTCAGAATAATGTTTGTTTACATTTACACGCAAGTGACAAACACTAGCTATCTCTTTTTTTCTTGTTGGTTTTATCAAGCCATCCCTTTCGACTTGTAGTGAAATGTCAGATGAATGAAAAGTGTATGTGCAGAACACTTTTTTCAGTTGTTTTGTGAGTGTATAACGAATCTGTTTATTTGAATATCATTGGCTTCTACTTATTTTTCTTAGAAAACTTAAGTTATTAATACTGGCTTTCAGCCGTAATATTGGTGGGAATGCCGTGGGCTTCCACGGCTATAAAGGGACGGAATTTTTCCACGTGAGAGGTTACGTTACGGGCGCCGTAATATGTACGCATAGACAAGATAGATCACACTCTACATCTAGTTAGCTATGCAGGCTATTATGGTTGGAGTGGATGGCAGTTAGCAAATTCTACTATATTCAGCTGAGTTACAACGAAAGCTTAGGCATGAGAAACATCTAGACTTATGGTGATTGTATTATTTAAATTCTGTTTTATAAGGGTGCATGCTGCAAGCCAACGTCGCCAATATCTATACAATATTGCCTTAACAAAAATAGACTTCTCA
The DNA here is from genome assembly GCA_964057195.1 of Orthosia cruda. Classification (NCBI taxonomy): domain Eukaryota; kingdom Metazoa; phylum Arthropoda; class Insecta; order Lepidoptera; family Noctuidae; genus Orthosia; species Orthosia cruda. The sequence continues at coordinate 32,466,523 of OZ059832.1, forward strand.
TACTTTTCGGGACTTTTTAACACAGTGTCGTCAACAAAGAGTTGTAAGCACGAATTTGATATGTATTAATAATAATAACAATCTTTATTATTCAAGAATTAAAATATTATAAAAGAGTAAATCTACCCTAGATTAAAACATGTATTGTATTGAAATTTTAAAAGACGATAAACTAGGACAAAACATTATTTTCGTTGTCGATGCATTTAGAAATATTTTAAGACCCTTCATAGACACCTTTAAATGATGGTCCAAAATACGGAACACATCTTAATCGTCCGTCACTTAAAAGTAATAGTGTCGTCTAAGTGTGGCGAATATGGCACCCGAGTGGTCCTCCCAAAGTCGTTAGTAATCCGTTAATGGACGTCAGACATGCGTCAGCACGAAACATTGTTTACTAGAGTCGTTTGGAGTAAACGACGGAAAGACTAGCAAATGTGATTATAAAATCCATCAAGTTTATCCATACCTTTGAGGATAAGGACGTCAGCTTATACAAATACATATTTTCCTCTACAAAGTGCGGTTTTCAACGGATTCGCGAAGATAACCCGAACGATACCGAGGGGCGAAACCATACCACGCGCGGGGGCTTGTGCACAAATTAATTTATTTCCGGGCGGTCGAACCCGCGATAAATAACATAGAATACAAAATACAATCTTAGGCCGTTTAAAAATAAATTGAAAGATCAAAAGCCTGCCAAAATGAAATTCTCCCTGATTCATCGTAATATTTCTTTAATCTGCTTAAAAATAGCAGTGCCTTGCCATTGATTTTAGATGGAGCTACAACTACATATTAGACCTAATTGACGTATGAAATTGTAGGTGTTTTTTTCGGCAATTACTATTAAATTGTTAAGTATATCAAAGCCAGTTTGCAGTTTTGGACACAAACATAATAAGGTCTAAAGATGAATATAGACTAGAGCATATACTTGTAACAGAACATCGAGCATTCCCTGTTTTTAAATTTACTCTAACCACACTTCGAAATTGACGCTCGATGTTTTGTTACAATCTGATTTTAAAACCAACGAGCGTTTTGATGCAAAAAATTGTCGAGCATAGGCACGAGCGTGGGTGACGTGGAGTTAGGTCAATAATGAACGCAGGTGCAAAGAAATGTTACATGTAAATGTTCACTCTCCGTGAGTTTTAAGTCGAACACAGCGTCGAACATTCGCTTGAACGTTACATTACATGGAAATGCTATAGGAAACGGTCCATGGCCCTTTCTCGCGTTTCTTTTGAAGTTATCACCAACCAACATTTAGTTAAGCTCAGTTTGTTTACGAACACAGTTTGTGTACTCCACAGTTACTAAGTATTAAAAATGGCTGACTCTGCTCGTCTGAAATGCTGAGATAAATCTCTGTGAGATACTCTTTATGAATGATGCGCAGCTGGCTACACTGTGTCCGATACTGGACAGTGGACACACTTTAATTGGAGCTGATTGAGAATTTGAGAATTTCCTTACTTTAATTGTTCACTATCAGAGAATAGCTATAGATTGTGCTAACTACTCTCTTGTGGTTCGCGGCGAAGTTGGAAAGAAGGTACAGTTTATCTCAAACTTGGTCCCGTGACACTAACTTTTTTTCTTTTTAAAATAGGGATGATTTCAGAAAAATATGTTAAGAATTTACTGGCGAAATGATAGCGAAATTTTGACTATGCAAATTACAGTGATAAAATGTCTTAACGTTTAGGACAGAATACTTCCTCTTTTCGGGAGTGTCCCAAAGGCGATAATGGGATTATGAGAAGAACATGACTAGCAGTATCTTTATAAGCTCCTTTTACAAAATACTCCTTGGTCACCAATCTGTTAGCTGCATATTTTAGCAGTCTTTTGAACGCGAATTACGTCGCAATTTAAGCGGGCATAGCTAGATAAACCTCTCAAAACGTTTTGCATCTCAAATGGGAGAAGTCATATAAATTGTCCTGTTCACTATGCATATCCTTCGCCCGAAATGCCGAGCACTAACTGCATTCAAAACCAGCGCATACAATCCACTTTACACTACAGACAACACAATTCACTGTCGACCTATATTTTGATAATCTCCAGAGCAAAAGCCACGCGAATCCAGGGATCCACTCTACAAAATAAAAAATGTTTGAAAATAAAATGTTTCCCATAGAACATTTTACGGAGGAGGGTGAAGCGACGTGTAAGGGTTGCAGCAGACGTTAGTTAAATTGGCCGTGAAATATCAACGGAGTATTTTCACAGTGCGAATTTTCGTGGAAAATATAAAGTTGGATACTATTTTTCCGTCGATAAAAGTGGCTGAAACTCGATAAAGCCACACGGTTCAGTACACGCTTTTATAAAATTAAGAGGAAAATAAAAACAATGTAGAAGAGCTTTTTAATTACAGTTTTGTCCTTCTTAATGTTTATGTACATTTATTGTAAAAAAAAAATGGCTTTATAAGTACTTTAGTAATAGTAATATTTCTGTTAGAATTTATGGTGTTTTGCTGCCGGGCGAGCACGGCCTCTGTGATAGGCCTGAGTCACGCATTTTATCACGGTTTTTGCTCCTAAACAGTGATAAAAATGTGAATGAAGCCTGTCACAGTAGGCCGTGCTCGCCCCGCTGGGGATCTTTAATTCCAGAGTGAATAGGCTACTTCTAGGCAAGCGTGCTTTATCGTCAACCACACCATCGCTTAACATGCTACCATCGTGCTATCATCTGGAATCCTTATGAAACTAAATATTCTCAGATGGTGGAAAACATGCAGAACAAGTTTACACGTTACCTATATATGCGACAATTTGGCGTCTACCCGTTTTACCCGCTTATGTACCCAACTCTCTTTGTAATAGGGATGGTTGGTTACTATAAGTTGGAAGTAAGGCGCAATCTTGCTCTGGTGAAATATGTCTTTATGGTTTTTCGTGGGATGCTAAACAATCCAGAAATCTTGGCATCGTTGGGATTGCTCGTTCCAAACAGTAGGCTACGGTTGGGGCCGAGGAAGAGTCTGTTTGAAACTCCAGTAGCCCGTACAAATATATTAAAGTTTGCTCCCGTGTGTCGGGCAATTACAATTATTAATAGCATCTCTCAGCGGTTGGACATTTTTTCCTGCTCTTTGGCGGAATTCCAGAGGGTGACACTTAGTGTATTGTCCTCCATGTAACTTGTGCCGGCACCCGGAGCTGTTACTCCAGGGCTGGTCAATCATGGACGCGAGTAGGTGCTGTCAGATTTCGGGGTGCGTCTCTGGGTGTCGTATTTTTATTTTCGCATTGTATGACTACTTTTATTACCTTGGGTTCTACCTGTAAAAATAATTGTATGTGTAAATGAATAAATAAATAAATAAATAAACATCATTTGAGATAGTGGTCAAACGCAATTTAAGTCTATCAATAATACCGTGGCCCCATTGCAAACCTTTCTCACATTTGAGTGGAAATAATCTTTGATAAAGTCCCCACCGCATACTCAGGTACGATGGCATAGCGATAAAGGATAATTTTGGATCCCAACTCGAAGCTTATAAAGCCATTTGGTATTTTCAGCGATATCTGCACAATGCGGATACACATTTTAATAATCATTTTGCATAAAAATCAACATATCTACGGTGTTAAACCGTCCACTTCGTTGCCACTCAAATATTTCTAAGTACCTAGTTATACACGTACGTTGAAGGCGTTTTTTCAAATCTTCTTTAACAGGTGTCTGTAACGTCGCGAATCTTATAAGTCAACGAAAGAAAATGCTCACAGGATTAATCTTAAGAATAGGAAAGACTCAAAGTATAACCTTCTTCTTTCTTATAAATGGAGGCAATAAATCTACTTCCATTCAGAGCCTTATATTGAGCACAGATATCCGAACAATCTCGCCAAACATGTCGGAAAGTAAAGCGTCTTCATTCGAATCCCGCCGCTTTATCACATTTAATTTCAAGCTCAATCCTCCCTGAGCTCTGAGCTTTAAATCATCCACTTTCCGAATTTACCAATAGAATCATTGTAATTTCCATGTAATCTGTTCCAAACTTTCTGTTTTTCGTTCATAATTTCCGACAATCATAAACACTAATTCATATACCAATTTCCCGGATCATTTATGTCATTCGTTGTGTGAATAATGACCCGGGAACAGAGGGGATAAACAAGGTTCACTTTTGTTTTCATCTTTTGTCGCACGGAACATTTGTTACTAAAACATGAGTCCTGTCAACCGTGCAAACCCGTCCGGCAAACAATTTTGTATTCAAACATCAACATGGAAATTGAAAAATGATTGGCAAATTCACGATGAAGGACTTTGACACAGAAGTATTGTGTCAAAGTCCTTCATTCATATTTGGGCAGAAACATTTTATTATTTCGCCTAAAAGTAAAGCTGCTACGAGTTTAGCAAACAATGCTCGGCAAAATTAAAAAAAGATGCTAAGCACTGAGGTATTTTCCTTACTGAATCTGGTTAGTTAATTCCCTAGTCGCATTACGAAGAACACGGAGATGACGGAGACATTTTAAGTTTAGAATGCACAAAGTTTTGACAGGCACTCAAAAACGTGATAGAAGAAAAAAAAGAATCGTAACAAAAAGGCATCGAATTATACAGCCTCTCGCCACGGAAGTTCTGATTGAGTTTGGCACGTGTTATAATATTAATTACACGGAAACGTACAGAAGGGTCGGTAACGGGAAATTCCACTTAGCTCCTGAGGGCTGACTACAAGCGTACATTATGTCCGACTCACCCAAACGGTTCAATTAGTTTAATCGTATCATTTGTTACGCCATAACTTATTAAAAGGTAGTGAACTCCGGTGTTTTATTTGTTGCGTCCTATAAGGCATGCAGAAAACTGTTTGCTTGGAAAATTCGAGCAGTGCCTTTATTAGGTACGATTTTTATGAACAACTGTAGGCACAAGAGCGCTCTGCGATGACATCCGTGTTCTGATAGGCACCTTGCCAATTTACCTTGAATATGTGTATCGTGAAACAAACTGATATTGTATTTAGATCCTCTAAACTACCCACGTTGAATAGAAACATGTTTCTGGAAAGTTCAGCTTGTAGGATCAAATAATAAATCTTATTCAAAAAATCCTATTTTAAATTTCTTCGCTAAAAAGGCCTTGAAGCCTTCTTTTATATGATTTAACAAGGATCAAACAAAATCCCTTTTATTAGCAAACATAAAGGATAAACTAACCTGACTGCCTAAATCTGGTCGTTTCAGCCTCGCGCCTTCAGCGAACTGAAACAGTAAAACTACATTTAATAGTAAGATTACGATCATATTACAACGAAAATAACTCGACATTAGACTTGCGTGTTTATGGTAACATAATATTAATATACCCTCGCATTAAACCTCTTTGTTTTGTGTGACCCGGCTGACCCGACATTGTTACAAAAAAAAAAAAATTGACACCACACTGACCTTTGTGAAATATAGCTTCTACTTGTTTTTCTTAGAAAACTTAAGTTATTAATACTGGCTTATAGCCGTAATATTGGTGGGACTGCCGTGGGCTGGCACGGTTATAAAGGGACGGCAATTTTTCCACGTGAGAGGTTACGGCCGCCGTAATATGTACGCATAGACAAGATAGATCTCACTCTACATCAAGTTAGCTATGCAGGCTATTATGGTTGGAGTGAATGGCAGTTAGCAAATTCTAATATATTCAGCTGAGTTACAATTAAAGCTTAGGCTTGAGAAACATCTAGACTTATGGTGATTATTGAAATTCTGTCTTATATTGTGCATGCTGCAAGCCAACATCGCCAATATCTAAGTATACAGACTTCCCATACTTTGCGGGACTTTTTAACACAATGTCGTCAACAAAGAGTATTGCACGAATTTGATATGTATTGTAAAAGAGTAAATCTACCCTAGATTAAAACGCATTTATTTATTTCTTACTTAGCATAATTGGGCCTCCAAATACACTGGAAACATACAAAAGCATTTAGTTCACAGTGCAAAGTATTGAAATCTGAAAAGAAGATCAACTAGAATAAGAACATTATTTTCCTTGTCGATGTATCTAGAACTATTTTCAGACCCTTCATAGGCACAAATGATGGTCCAAAATATGGAACACATCTTAATCGTCCGTCACTTAAAAGTAATAGTGGCGTCTAAGTGTGGCTAATATGGCACCCGAGTGGTCCTCCCAAAGTCGTTAGTAATCCGTTAATGGACGTCAGACATGCGTCAGCACGAAACATTGTTTACTAGAGTCGTTTGGAGTAAACGACGGAAAGACTAGCAAATGTGATTATAAAATTCATCAAGTTTATCCATACCTTTGAGGATAAGGACGTCAGCTTATACAAATACATATTTTCCTCAACAAAGTGCAGTTTTCACAAGTCTTTCGGTTTAAAACGGATTCGCGAAGATAACCCGAACGATCCCGAGGGGCGGTAAATCATACCACGCGCGGGGGGCTGTGCACAAATTAATTTCTTACCGGGCGGTCGAACCCACGATAAATAACATAGAATATATAATATACAGTCTCAGGACGTTTAAAAATAAATTAAAAGATCAAAAGCCTGCCAAAATAAAATTCTCCCTGATTAATCGTAATATTTCTTTAATCTACTTAAAAATAACAGTGCCTTAATTGCCATTGATTTTAGATGGAGTTACAACTACATAAAGACCTTATTGACGTATGAACATTTAGGTGTTTTTTTCTGCAATCGATATACTATTAAACTGTTATATATATCAAGGCAGTTTTCAGTGTTGGACACAAACGTAATTAGGTATAAAGCTGAATATAGACTAGAGCATTTACTTGTAACAGAACATCGAGCATTCCCTGTTTTTAAATTTAATCGAACCGCACTTCGAACATGACGCTCGATATTTTGTTACAACCTGATTTTAAAACCAACGAGCGTTTTGATGCAAAATTTTATCGAGCAAAGGCACGAGCGCGGGAGGAGGGAGGTCAATAATGAACGCAGGTGCAAAGAAATGTTACATGTAAATGTTCACTCGCCGTGAGCTTTACGTCGAACACAGCGTCGAACTTTCGCTTGAACGTTACATTACATGGAAATGCTATAGGAAACGGTCCATGACATAGCCCTTTCTCGCGTTTGCACCCGTTTGTATATGCCTCGCTTGCAGGTCTGTCTGTCTGCGGCGGTCACACACTAAACAGAAAAAGCACAGACCTATAATAGCGCGATCCGCTAAACATGGCCCGCAAGCCTACCCACGGGAATGACCGTCTATACTTCATAAAATATAACTTGATCTCTGCGACATATGTCAAACTGACGTAGATGTTATTGTTAGCCTGTCATGCGCTATTGTTAATATATTGATACTGCCAGCTGTCGCAGAGATCAAGCTATCTTTTATGAAGTATAGTAAATTTCCCGCTAGCAGGTCTGTCTGTCTGCGACGGTCACACGGTGGCGAAGAAATCTTCCTACAGCAGTGATATTTAACCGATAAAGCCGTTAATGTGTATTCTGTTTGGTAACGCAGCTCAATGAAAATTATACTACTTAAAAAATTAATCAAAACCCTGTATTGCTTTGAGTAATGTAATGCTTTCATGACATGTTGTTAAAACCCGTATTACGTCTACATTGTAAAATAAACGAGTAATCTATATTTGACAAAACCGGCTCTAGGTTGCCTCCAATATCGTATGTATTATATAATTACACTAGCTAGGTTCTATCTAATATATATCTAAGTAATAGAGTTTTATAACGGAGAAATTTCTCATAAAATCTTAATTTCTTTTTTGCTTGAACTAGAATTTAATCTGAAGGCTCAAGGTAGAACACAAAAATGTATGTAAAATCTGCAGAACGAACTACGAACTCTGGCGTTATTAACTAAATTAAAAATATGAATGCATCAAATTAAAGTTATCACCAACCAACATTTAGTTAAGCTCAGTTTGTTTACGAACACAGTTTGTGTACTCAACATTTACTAAGTATTAAAAATGGCTGACTCTGCTCGTCTGAAATGCTGAGATAAATCTCTGTGAGATACTCTTTATGAATGGTGCGCAGCTGGCTACACAGTGGTCGATGCTGGACAACCTTTATTGGAGCTGAAAGAGTACTTCCTTACTTTAATTGTTCACTATCAGAGAATGGCTATAGATTGTGCTAACTACTCTCTTGTGGTTCGCGGCGAAGTTGGGAAGAATGAACAGTTTATTTCAAAGTAGGTCCCGTGACACTAACGTTTTATTTTTCGATTATTTTTAAATTAGGGATCTTTCTAGAAAAATATGATAAGAACATACTGGCGAAATGATAGCGAAATTTTGACTATGAAAATCACAGTGTTATAAATGTCTTAAAGTTTAGGACAGAATACTTCCTCTTTTCGGGTGTCCCAAAGGCGATAAACGGATTATGAGAAGAACATGACTAGCAGTATCTTTATAAGCTCCTTTTACAAAATATTCCTTGGTCACCAATCTGTTAGCTGCATATTTTAGCGGTATTTAGAACGCGAATTACGTCGTAATTTAAGCGGACATAGCAAGATAAATCTCTCAAAACCGTTTGCATCTCAGATGGGACAAGTCAAATAAATTGTCCTGTTCACTATGCATATCCTTCGCCCGAAATTGCGAGCACTAACTGCATTCAAAACCAGCGCATACAATCCACTTTACACTACAGACAACACAATTCACTGTCGACCTATATTTTGATAATCCAGATCAAAAGCCACACGAATCCAGGGATCCACCCTACAAAACAAAAAATATTCGAAAATAAAATGTTTCCTATAGAACATTTTACGGAGGAGGGTGAAGCGACGTTAGTTAAATTGACCGTGAAATATCAACGGAGCATTTTCACAGTGCGAATTTTCGTGGAAAATTAAAAGTTGGATACTATTTTTCCGTAGATAAAAGTGGCTGCAACTCGATAAAGCCACACAGTTTAGTAAACGCTTTTATAAAATGGAGAGGAAAATAAAAAATTGTAGAAGAGCTTTTTAATTACAGTTTTGTCCTTCTTAATGTTTATGTACATACATTGTAAAGTAAAAGAAAACCAACAAAGGCTGTATAAGTACTTTAGTAATAATGGGCAATTTTCTTGAGATGTTATGGTGTTTTACTAACTTAACCTGGGGGTCTTTAATTCCAGAGTGAATAGGGTACTTTTAGGAAAGCGTCCTTCATCGTCGAACACATCAACGCTTAACATCAGGTGAGATAGTGGTCAAACGCAATTTAAGTCTATCAATAATATATTTAATAATAAAAAACTTTAGTAAAAAATCTAACGTTACTCAACTTATTAATACAATTTCGTGATCTCTGATCGTCCGACGGCATAAATCCCAAAATGCAATCCCAAGTTCATTCAACGCGGTAATGGCCAACACTACCTTACGTACCCGGATTGTTCTCCAACTCCTAATAAATCATCTTAACTGAAACTGAAAGCTAAGCCTTTTGCACAACGAGCTGTGGCCTTGTCTAGGCCGTGTCATCGTTACGACCCAGACCAGTTAACATGCCGAATTAATTTAGTGACTGAATATTAAATTCTGATGGCCTGCGACTATTTGAGAAATTCTTGAGAATATTATGAGCAAATAATGAGAATCGACACATAATTCGAACTATTTTTGAAAGTATCTAGAAGTTAGTCCTCTAAACCGACACCGTCGGACAATTTTTTCTCTAATAAAATATTAATGTGCACGTGTTTACTAGGATTTTCTTCATAAAACAAGGTTACCACAGGATTCTTAAAAAAGCCGCCCCAGAGATATGTTGTGAGTTCGTACAATTTTTTGAAGTCCCCAATAATTTGTAAGTATCACTCAACAATTAGTGAAGGTCGCTACCCTTGGGCGGCCACTTAACATCAGGTGGCCCCATTGCAAACCTTTCTCAATTTTGAGAGGAAATTTTATAATCTTTGATAAAGTCCCCACCGCACACTCAGGTACGATGGCATAGCGATAAAGGATAATTTTGGATCCCAACTCGAAGCTTATAAAGCCATTTGTTATTTTTAGCGATATCTGCATTTAGCATAAAAATCAACGTGTCTACGTGAGGTGTGTTAAAACGTCCCCTCTTTGCCACACAGATATTTCTAAGTAACTACCTAGTTATACACGTATGTTGAGGGCGTTTTGTTAAATCGTCTATAACAGGTGTCTGTAACGTCGCGAATCTTATAACTCAACGAAAGATAAATCTCACAGGATTAATCTTAAGAATAGGAAAGTCTCAAAGTATAACCTTCTTCTTTCTAATAAATGTAGGCACTAAATCTACTTCCATTCAGATGATTCAGAGCCTTATATTGAGTACAGATATCCGAACAATCTCGCCAAACACGTCGGAATGTAAAGCGTCTTCATTCGAATCCCGCCGCTTTATCACGTTTAATTTCAAGCTCAATCCCTCCCTGAGCTCTGAGCTTTAAATCATCCATTTTCCGAATTTTCCGATAGAATCATTGTAATTTCCATGTAATCTGTTCCAAACTTTCTGATTTTCGTTCATAATATCCGACAATCACAAACACTAATTCATATTCCAATTTCCCGGATCATTTATGTCATTCGTTGTGTGAATAATGACCCGGGAACAGAGGGGATAAACAAGGTTCACTTTTGTTTTCATCTTTTGTCGCACGGAACATTTGTTACTAAAACATGAGTCCTGTCAACCGTGCAAACCCGTCCGGCAAACAATTTTGTATTCAAACATCAACATGGAAATTGAAAAATTATTGGCGAATTCACGATGAAGGACTTTGACACAGAAGTATTGTGTCAAAGTCCTTCATTCATATTTGAGCAGAAACATTTTGTTCTTTCGTCTAAAAGTAAAGCTGCTACGAGTTTAGCAAATAATGCTCGGCAAAATTAAAAACAGATGCTAAGCACTGAGGTATTTTCCTTACTGAATCTGGTTAGTTAATTCCCTAGTCGCATTACAAAGAACACGGACACATTTTAAGTTTAGAATGCACAATGTTTTGACAGGCACTCAAAAACGTGATAGAAGAAAAAAAAGAATCGTAACAAAAAGGCAACGAATTATGCAGCCTCTCGCCACGGAAGTTCTGATTGAGTTTGGCACGTGTTATAATATTAATTACACGGAAACGTACAGAACGGTCGGTAACGGGAAATTCCACTTAGCTCCTGAGGGCTGACTACAAGCGTATATTATGTCCGCCTCACCCAAACGGTTCAATTAGTTTAATCGTACCATTTGTTACGCCATAACTTACTAAAAGGTTGTGAACTCCCGGGTTTTATGTTTCATTTATTGCGTCCTATAAGGCATGAAGTAAACTGTTTGTTTGGAAAATTCGAGAAGTCACTTTATTAGGTACGATATTTATGAATAACTGTAGGCACAAGAGCGCTCTGCGATGTCATCCGTGTTCTATAATATTCAAAGCACTGCCTATTTATTTTGAATACTTATGTGTAACGTGAAACAAACTGATATTGTATTTAGATCCGCTAAACTACCCTACCTACGTTGAATAGAAATATGTTTCAGGAAAGTTCAGCTTGTAGGATCAAATAATAAATCTTATTCAAAAAATCCTTATAACTTTATTAAATCTTTTCATCCCTAAAAAGGCCTCGAAGGCTTCTTTTATATGATTTAACAAGGATCAAACAAAACCCCTTTTATTAGCAAACACAAAGGATAAACTAACCTGACTGCCTAAATCCGGTCGTTTCAGCCTCGCGCCTTCAGCAACTGAAACAGTAAAACTACATCTAATAGTAAGATTACGATCATATTACAAATTTACAACGAAAATAACTCAACACTTGCGTGTTTATGGTAACACAATATTAATATACCCTCGCATTAAACCTCTTTGTTTTGTGTGACCCGGCTGACCCGACTTTGTTACAAAAAAAAACATTTGACACCACACTGACCTTTGTGCAATATAGCTTCTACTTGTTTTTCTTAGAAAACTTAAGTTATTAATACTGGCTTACAGCCTTAATATTGGTGAGACTGCCGTGGGCTGGCACGGCTATAAAGGGACGGCAATTTTTCCACGTGAGAGGTTACGGCCGCCGTAATATGTACGCATAGACAAGATAGATCACACTCTACATCTAGTTAGCTATGCAGGCTATTATAGTTGGAGTGGATGGCAGTTAGCAAATTCTACTATATTCAGCTGAGTTACAATGAAAGCTTAGGCTTGAGAAATATCTAGACTTATGGTGATTGTATTATTGAAATTATGTTTTATAAGGGTGCATGCTGCAAGCCAACATCGCCAATATATATACAACTAGCTGACCCCCGGGGCTTCGCTCACGTCAACTGGCTATCTACCTACCTACCCTGCCTTCCTTGCCTATCCTGCCTACCCTGCCTTCCCTGCCTATCCTGCCTTCCCTGTCAACCCTGCCTACCCTGACTGCCATGCCTAACCTGCCTAGCCTGCCTACCCTGCCTATCCTGCCAACCCTGCCTATCCTGCTAACCCTGCCTACCATGCCTACCCTGCCTGCCCTGCCTACCCTGCCTATCCTGCCAACCCTGCGTATCCTGCCAACCCTGCCTATCCTGCTAACCCTGCCTACCATGCCTACCCTGCCTGCCCTGCCTTCCCTGCCTATCCTGCCCACCCTGCCTACCCTGCCTTCCCTGCCTATCCTGCCTACTATGCCTACCCTGCCTACCATGTCTACCCTGCCTACCACCTGCCTACCCTGCCTTCCCTGCCTACCATGCCTACCCTGCCTGCTGCGCCTACCCTGCCTTCCCTGCCTATCCTGCCTACCCTGCCTATCCTGCCTACTCTGCCTATCCTGCCTACTCTGCCTACCCTGCCAACCATGCCTATCCGTCCAACCCCGACTACCATGCCTACCCTGCCTACTATGCCTACCCTGGCTACCCTGCCTTCTCTGCCTACCCTGCCAACCCTATCGAACCTGCCTACTCTGCCTATCCTGCCTACCCTGCCTACCCTGCCAACCCAGCCCACCCTGCCTACCCCGCCTACACTGCCTACCCTGCCTACCATGCCTATCCTGCCTACTATTTTTTATCTATCTTCAATGTTTTTCTCAGCGCACGCCAAAGAATGAATTTTATAGGCAACATGTTCCTACCTTGGGTTACATTATTGCAATTTTCATAAGGATCTCTATTTTTTTTGAAAATTTATTATAGCCTATGACACTCAGGAATAATGTAGCTTTCTACTGGTGAAAGAATTTTCAAAATCGGTTCAGTAGATCCAGAGATTACCCCTACAACGTCACAAACTCACAAACCCACAAACTTTACCTCTTTATAATATTAGTATAGATATTGTCTTAACAAAAATAGACTTGCCTTATTTTTCGGTACTCTTTAACACAGTTAACACAGTGTCGTCAACAAACAGTATTGCACGAATTTGATATTTATTATAAAATAGTAAATATCAATCAATCTGCCTAGCCTTTTCCCAACTATATTGGGGTCGGCTTCCTGTCTAACCGGGATTCAGCTGATAAAATAGTAAATTAGGGTACATTTACTAATTTATCAGCTGATGAGATTAAAACGCATTTATTTCTTTCTTACTTAGCATAATATTGGGCCTCCAAATACGCTGAAAACAAATAAACGCCTTTAGTTTTTTAATTAAAAAATCTGAAAAGACGATCAACTAGAACAAGAACATTATTTTCTTTGTCGATGTATTTAGAAATATTTTAAGACCCTTCATTGGCACCTTTAAATGATGGTCCAAAGTATGGAACACATCTTAATCGACCGTCACTTATAAGTAATAGTGGCGTCTAAGTGTGGCTAATATGGCACCCGAGTGGTCCTCCCAAAGTCGTTAGTAATCCGTTAATGGACGTCAGACATGCGTCAGCACGAAACATTGTTTACTAGAGTCGTTTGGAGTAAACGACGGAAAGACTAGCAAATGTGATTATAAAATCCATCAAGTGTATCATATCTTTGAGGATAAGGACGTCAGCTTATACAAATACATATTTTCCTCTACAAAGTGCGGTTTTCACAAATCTTTCGGTTTACAATGGATTCGCGAAGATAACCCGAACGATACCGAGGCGCGAAACCATACCACGCGCCGGGGGTTGTGCACAAATTAATTTCTTTCCGGGCGGTCGAACCCGCGATAAATAACATAGAATATACAATATACAGTCTCAGGACGTTTAAAAATAAATTGAAAGATCAAAAGCCTGCCAAAATGAAATTCTCCCTGATTCATCGTAATATTTCTTTAATCTGCTTAAAAATAGCAGTACCTTGCCATTGATTTTAGATGGAGCTACAACTACATATTAGACCTAATTGACGTATGAAATTGTAGGTGTTTTTTCGGCAATTACTATTAAATTGTTAAGTATATCAAACTATTTTTTTATGTTTGCATAATAAGGTCTAAAGGTGAATATAGACTAGAGCATTTACTTGTAACAGAACATGGAGCATTCCCTGTTTTCAAATTTACTCTAACCACACTTCGAAATTGACGCTCGATGTTTTGTTACAACCTGATTTTAAAACCAACGAGCGTTTTGATGCAAAAAATTGTCGAGCATAGGCACGAGAGTGGGTGACGTGGAGTTAGGTCAATAAAGAACGCAGGTGCAAAGAAATGTTACATGTAAATGTTCACTCTCCGTGAGTTTTAAGTCGAACACAGCGTCGAACATTCGCTTGAACGTTACATTACATGGAAATGCTATAGGAAACGGTCCATGGCCCTTTCTCGCGTTTCTTTCGAAGTTATCACCAACCAACATTTAGTTAAGCTCAGTTTGTTTACGAACACAGTTTGTGTACTCCACAGTTACTAAGTATTAAAAATGGCTGACTCTGCTCGTCTGAAATGCTGAGATAAATCTCTGTGAGATACTCTTTATGAATGGTGCGCAGCTGGCTACACTGTGTCCGATACTGGACAGTGGACACACTTTAATTGGAGCTGATTGAGAATTTCCTTACTTTAATTGTTCACTATCAGAGAATAGCTATAGATTGTGCTAACTACTCTCTTGTGGTTCGCGGCAAAGTTGGAAAGAAGGTACAGTTTATCTCAAACTTGGTCCCGTGACACTAACTTTTTTTCTTTTTAAAATAGGGATGATTTCAGAAAAATATGTTAAGAATTTACTGGCGAAATGATAGCGAAATTTTGACTATGAAAATTACAGTGATAAAATGTCTTAAAGTTTAGGACAGAATACTTCCTCTTTTCGGGAGTGTCCCAAAGGCGATAATGGGATTATGAGAAGAACATGACTAGCAGTATCTTTATAAGCTCCTTTTACAAAATATTCCTTGGTCACCAATCTGTTAGCTGCATATTTTAGCAGTCTTTTGAACGCAAATACGTCGCAATTTAAGCGGGCATAGCTAGATAAACCTCTCAAAACCTTTTGCATCTCAAATGGAAGTCATATAAATTGTCCTGTTCACTATGCATATCCTTCGCCCGAAATGCCGAGCACTAACTGCATTCAAAACCAGGGCATAGAATCCACTTTACACTGTACCCAATTCACTGTCGACCTATATTTTGATAATCTTCAGAGCAAAAGCCATGCGAATCCAGGGATCCACCCTAGAAAATAAAAAAATCGTTCGAAAATAAGATGTTTCCTATAGAACATTTTACGGAGGAGGGTGAAGCGAGGTGTAAGGGTTGCAGCTGACGTTAGTTAAATTGGCCGTGAAATATCAACGGCGCATTTTGACAGAGCGAATTTTTGTGGAAAATTAAAAGTTGGATGCTATTTTTCCGTAGATAAAAGTGGCTGAAACTCGATAAAGCCACACGGTTTAGTACACGCTTTTATAAAATTAAAAGGAAAATAAAAAAAATGTAGAAGAGCTTTTTAATTACAGTTTTGTCCTTCTTAATGTTTATGTACATTTATTGTAAAATGAAAGAAAACTTACAAAGGCTTTATAAGTACTTTAGTAATAAGGGTAAAATTTTCTTTAGAATTTATGGTGTTTTGCTGCCGCGCGAGCACGGCCTCTGTGATAGGCTTGAGTCACGCATTTTATCACGGTGTTTGCTCCTAAACAGTGATAAAAATGTGTAGTGACAGTAGGCTACTTCTAGGCAAGCGTGCTTCATCGTCGACCACATCAACGCTTAACATCATGTGATATAATGGTCAAACACAATTTAAGTCTATCAATAATACATCTAATAACGTAATGTAACGTTACTGAACTTAATAATACAGTTTCATGATCTCCTATAGTCCTACAGCATATTGTAACCCAAAATGCAATCCCAAGTTCATTCAGCGCGGTAATGGCCAACACTACCTTACGTACGCGGATTGTCGTCCAACTCCTAATCAATCATCTTAACTATAACTAAAAGCTAAGCCATTTGCAGAACGAGCTGTGGCCTTGTCTAGGCCGTGTCATCGTAACGACCCAGACCAGTTAACATGCCGAATTAATTTAGTGACTGAATATTAAATTCTGATGGCCTGCGACTATTTTAGAAATTCTTGAGAATATTATGAGCAAATAATGAGAATCGAGACATAATTCGAACTATTTTTGAAAGTATCAAGAAGTTATAGTCCTCTAAACCGACACCGTCGGACAATTTTTTTCTCTAATAAAATATTAATATGCACGTGTTTACGAGGATTTTCTTCTAAAAACAAGGTTACCACAGGTTTCTTAAAAAAGCCGCCCAAGAGATATGTTGTGAAGTCGTACCATTTTTGGAAGTCCCCAATAATTTGTAAGTATCACTCAACAATTAGTGATGCATAAAAATGAACATAGGTGCCTACGTTGTTAAAAGTCCACTTCTTTGTCACACTGATATTTCTAAGTACCTAGTATACACGTGTGTCGAGGACGTTTTGTTAAATCGTCTGTTACCTTGCGATCTTATAAGTCAACGAAAGATCACAGGATTAATCTTAAGAATAGGAAAGACTCAATGTAACCTTCTTCTTTCTAATAAATGTAGGCACTAAATCTACTTCCATTCAGAGCCTTATATTGAGCACAGATATCCGAATAATCTCGCCAAACACGTCGGAATGTAAAGCGTCTTCATTCGAATCCCGCCGCTTTATCACATTTAATTTCAAGCTCAATCCCTCCCTGAGCTCTGAGCTTTAAATCATCCACTTTCCGAATTTTCCGATAGAATCATCGTAATTTCCATGTAATCTGTTCCAAACTTTCTGTTTTTCGTTCATAATTTCCGACAATCACAAACACTAATTCATATTCCAATTTCCCGGATCATTTATGTCATTCGTTGTGTGAATAATGACCCGGGAACAGAGGGGATAAACAAGGTTCACTTTTGTTTTCATCTTTTGTCGCACGGAACATTTGTTACTAAAACATGAGTCCTGTCAACCGTGCAAACCCGTCCGGCAAACAATTTTGTATTCAAACATCAACATGGAAATTAAAAAAATGATTGACGAATTCACGATGAAGGACTTTGACACAAAAGTATTGTGTCAAAGTCCTTCATTCATATTTGAGCAGAAACATTTTGTTCTTTCGCCTAAAAGTAAAGCTGCTACGAGTTTAGCAAATAATGCTCGGCAAAATTAAAAAAAGATGCTAAGCACTGAGGTATTTTCCTTACTAAATCTGGTTTGTTAATTCCCTAGTCGCATTACAAAGAACACGGAGACATTTTAAGTTTAGAATGCACAAAGTTTTGACAGGCACTCAAAAACGTGGTAGAAGAAAAAAAAGAATCGTAACAAAAAGGCATCGAATTATACAGCCTCTCGCCACGGAAGTTCTGATTGAGTTTGGCACGTGTTATAATATTAATTACACGGAAACGTACAAAAGGGTCGGTAACGGGAAATTCCACTTAGCTCCTGAGGGCTGACTACAAGCGTACATTATGTCCGACTCACCCAAACGGTTCAATTAGTTTAATCGTATCATTTGTTACGCCATAACTTATTAAAAGGTAGTGAACTCCGGTGTTTCATTTGTTGCGTCCTATAAGGCGTGCAGAAAACTGTTTGCTTGGAAAATTGGAGCAGTGCCTTTACTAGGTACGATTTTTATGAACAACTGTAGGCACACCGTGTTCTAATAGGCACTTTGCCTATTTACCTTGAATATGTGTGTCGTGAAACAAACTGATATTGTATTTAGAACCTCTAAACTACCCACGTTGAATAGAAACATGTTTCTGGAAAGTTCAGCTTGTAGGATCAAATAATAAATCTTATTCAAAAAATCCTTATAACTTTATTCAATCTTTTCTTCGCTAAAAAGGCCTTGAAGCCTTCTTTTATATGATTTAACAAGGATCAAACAAAACCCCTTTTATTAGCAAACACAAAGGATAAACTAACCTGACTGCCTAAATCCGGTCGTTTCAGCTTCGCGCCTTCAGCGAACTGAAACAGTAAAACTACATTTAATAATAAGATTACGATCATATTACAACGAAAATAACTCGACATTAGACTTGCGTGTTTATGGTAACATAATATTAATATACCCTCGCATTAAACCTCTTTGTTTTGTGTGACCCGGCTGACCCGACTTTGTTACAAAAAAAAAAACATTTGACACCACACTGACCTTTGTGAAATATAGCTTCTACTTGTTTTTCTTAGAAAACTTAAGTTATTAATACTGGCTTTCAGCCGTAATATTGGTGGGACTGCCGTGGGCTGGCACGGCTATAAAGGGACGGCAATTTTTCCACGTGAGAGGTTACGGCCGCCGTAATATGTACGCATAGACAAGATAGATCACACTCTACATCTAGTTAGCTATGCAGGCTATTATGGTTGGAGTTGATGGCAGTTAGCAAATTCTAATATATTCAGCTGAGTTACAATTAAAGCTTCGGCTTGAGAAACATCTAGACTTTAATGGTGATTATTGAAATTCTGTCTTATATTGTGCATGCTGCAAGCCAACATCGCCAATATCTAAGTATACAGACTTCCCATACTTTGCGGGACTTTTTAACACAGTGTCGTCAACAAAGAGTATTGCACGAATTTGATATGTATTGTAAAAGAGTAAATCTACCCTAGATTAAAACGCATTTATTTATTTCTTACTTAGCATAATTGGGGCTCCAAATACGCTGGAAACATACAAAAGCATTTAGTTCACAGTGCAAAGTATTGAAATCTGAAAAGACGATCAACTAGAACAAGAACATTTTCTTTGTCGATGTATAAATTTAGAAATATTTTAAGACCCTTCATAGGCACCTTTAAATGATGGTCCAAAGTATGGAACACATCTTAATCGTCCGTCACTTAAAAGTAATAGTGTCGTCTAAGTGTGGCTAATATGGCACCCGAGTGGTCCTCCCAAAGTCGTTACTAATCCGTTAATGGACGTCAGACATGCGTCAGCACGAAACATGGTTTACTAGAGTCCTTTGGAGTAAACGACGGAAAGACTAGCAAATGGGATTATAAAATCCATCAAGTTTATCATACTTTTGAGGATAAGGACGTCAGCTTATACAAATACATATTTTCCTCTACAAAGTGCGGTTTTCAACGGATTCGCGAAGATAACCCGAACGATACCGAGGGGCGAAACCATACCACGCGCGGGGGGTTGTGCACAAATTAATTTATTTCCGGGCGGTCGAACCCGCGATAAATAACATAGAATACAAAATACAGTCTTAGGCCGTTTAAAAATAAATTGAAAGATCAAAAGCCTGCCAAAATGAAATTCTCCCTGATTCATCGTAATATTTCTTTAATCTGCTTAAAAATAGCAGTGCCTTGCCATTGATTTTAGATGGAGCTACAACTACATATTAGACCTAATTGACGTATGAAATTGTAGGTGTTTTTTTCGGCAATTACTATTAAATTGTTAAGTATATCAAGCCAGTTTGCAGTTTTGGACACAAACATAATAAGGTCTAAAGATGAATATAGACTAGAGCATTTAATTGTAACAGCACATCGAGCATTCCCTGTTTTTAAATTTACTCTAACCACACTTCGAAATTGACGCTAGATGTTTTGTTACAACCTGATTTTAAAATCAACGAGCGTTTTGATGCAAAAACTTATCGAGCATAGGCACGAGCGTGGGTGACGTGGAGTTAGATCAATAATGAACGCAGGTGCAAAGAAATGTTACATGTAAATGTTCACTCTCCGTGAGCTTTACGTCGAACAAAGCGTCGAACATTCGCTTGAACGTTACATTACATGGAAATGCTATAGAAAACGGTCCATGACATGGCCCTTTCTCGCTTTTCTTTCGGAGTTATCACCAACCAACATTTAGTTTCTTTACGAACACAGTTTGTGTACTCCACAGTAACTAAGTATTAAAAATGGCTGACTCTACTCGACTGAAATGCTGAGATAAATCTCTGTGAGATACTCTTTATGAATGGTGCGCAGCTGACTACACAGTGGCCGATACTGGGCACACTTTAATTGGAGCAGAATGAGAATTTCCTTACTTTAATTGTTCACTATCAGAGAATGGCGAAGTTGGAAAGAAGGTACAGTTTGTTTCAAACTTGGTCCCGTGACACTAACCTATTTTCTTTTAAGTTACTTTTATGATTCTTTTTAAAATAGGGCTGATTTCAGAAAAATATGTTAAGAATATACTGGCGAAATGATAGCGAAATTTTGAATATGAAAATTACAGTGATAAAATGTCTTAAAGTTTAGGACGTAATACTTCCTCTTTTCGGGAGTGTCCCAAAGGCGATAAAGGGATTATGAAAGAACATGACTAGCAGTATCTTTATAAGCTCCTTTTACAAAATATTCCTTGGTCACCAATCTGTTAGCTGCATATTTTAGCGGTCTTTTAAACGCGAATTACGTCGTAATTTAAGCGGGCATAGCAAGATAAATCTCTCAAAACGTTTTGCATCTCAAATGGGAGAAGTCATATAAATTGTCCTGTTCACTATGCATATCCTTCGCCCGAAATTGCGAGCACTAACTGCATTCAAAACCAGCGCATACAATCCACTTTACACTACAGACAACACAATTCACTGTCAACCTATATTTTGATAATCTTCAGAGCAAAAGCCACGCGAATCCAGGGATCCACCCTACAAAATAAAAAATGTTCGAAAATAAAATGTTTCCTATCGAACTTTTTACGGAGAAGGGTGAAGCGAGGTGTAAGGGTTGCTACTGACGTTAGTTAAATATCAACGGAGCATTTTCACAGTGCGAATTTTCGTGGAAAATTAAAAGTTGGATGCTATTTTTCCGTAGATAAAAGTGGCTGAAACTCGATAAAGCCACACGGTTTAGTACACGCTTTTATAAAATGGAGAGGAAAATAAAAAATTGTAGAAGAGCTTTTTAATTACAGTTTTGTCCTTCTTAATGTTTATGTACATACATTGTAAAGTAAAAGAAAACCAACAAAGGCTATATAAGTACTTTAGTAATAATGGGACCGCCCATTGTACACTTATCTTTATAAATGTTTTGTTCTGTAATTATTTAAATGGTGTACAATAAAGTATATAATAATAAATTAATGGGAAATTTTCTTTAGATGTTATGGTGTTTTGCTAACTTTACCTAGGGGTCTTTAATTCCAGAGATGCTACTTCTAGGAAAGCGTGATTCATCGTCGACCACATCATAGCTTAACATCAGGTGAGATAGTGGTCAAACGCAATTTAAGTCTGTCAATAATATATCTAACTAGCTTGTTAAATACAGGTCTTCGGGTCCCAAGCCAGGAGCTAGACACTGGGGCCCATAGCAGCGTTGGGACTCCTGGACCCTGTCTGAACCTGTACCCCATGAAACTACCGTAACGCAGCTGTGGAAAGCTAGGGGGTTCGTTCCTTATTGAGAGATATACTGGTTCCTAACTTTCCGTTTCCGGGTGTAAGGTAATATTATAGGCACTTACCTGGGATTCCTGCGGTAGGCTCCTGGGGGTCGATCCATATCGTGCCGTGCCGGAAGATTAGGGATAGGAGAATATTTATAATATTAGGACAATAAGGGACAGACTGACGGCTGTCTGGACCGAAGGCTCCGGCGTCCATCAGGCAGAACACGTTTCTCGCAAAAGCACTTTGATGTGCGTGAAATATTTTCAAAACCGACTTCACGGGCGCCCCACAACACCGATCGCGACCGGCGGGCGCAATTAACAATCACAATGGGCGAAACACATCTCGATTAGATATGTCTCCACAAGAACCCGAATTCACCGTGTGTCCGTTACAAATTTTCTCTTTGATTGATTCTCTCTTTTTCGGTGACAGCTAACTGACATGGTGTTGCAATTAAATATCATATAGTGAACGAAACGTTTGGTTCAGAACAAGCTGACTCCCGCGACTTCGCTCCCGTCAACTGGCTGGAAAATATTACCGTTATTACTAAGGTACCTTTTATAGCCTTTGTTAGTTTTCTTTTACTTTACAATGTATGTAATTTATCTACATAAACATTTAGAAGGACAAAACTGTAACCAAAAAGCTCTTCTACAATTTTAGAGATAGTGGTCAAACGCAATTGAAGTCTAACAATAATATATTTCATTATAAAAAACTTTACAAAAAAATCTAACGTCACTCAACTTATTAATACAGTTCCGTGATCTCCTATCGTCCGATGGCATAAATCCCAAAATGCAATCCCAAGTTCATTCAGCGCGGTAATGGCCAACACTACCTTACGTACCCGGATTGTCGTCCAACTCCTAATAAATCATCTTAACTGGAACTGAAAGCTAAGACATTTGCAGAAGGAGCTGTGGCCTTGTCTAGGCCGTGTCATCGCAACGACCCAGACCGGTTGGCATGCCGAATTCATTTAGGGACTGAATATTAAATTCTGATGGCCAGCGACTATTTGAGAAATTCTTCAGAATATTCAGATTCAGATAACTTTATTTGCTCAAACATGTGTGTACATACAAAATTATAAGAAACAAAAAATGCATGCAAGGAGCAAATAATGAGAATCGAGACAAAATTCGAACTATTTTTGAAAGTATCAAAAAGTTAGTCTTCTAAACCAGCTTTAAACCGACACTGGCGGACCAATTTTTTCATTAATAAAATATTAATGCCCACGTGTTTACGAGTATTTTCTTCTAAAAACAAGGTTACCACAGGTTTCTTAAAAAGGCGCCAAAGTGATACGTTGTAAGGTCTACTATTTTTGGAAGTGCCCAATAATTTGTATCACTCAACAATTAGTGAAGGTCTGCTACCCTTGGGCGGCCACTTAACATCAGGTGGCCCCATTGCAAACCTTTCTCAATTTTGAGTGGACATTTTATAATCTTTGGCACGATGGCATAGGGATAAAGGATAATTTTGAATCCCAACTGGAAACTTATAAAACCGTTTCGTATTTTCAGCGATATCTGCATATTGCGGATACAAATATTAATAATCATTTTGCACTCTCTTGTGAACTCCCGGATTTTATGTTTCATTTGTTGCGTCCTATAAGGCCTGAAGAAAACTGTTTGCTTGGTAAATTCGAGCAGTGGCTTTATTAGGTACGATTTTTATGAACAACTGTAGGCACAAGAGCGTTCTGCGATGCCATCCGTGTTCTGATAGGCACCTTGCCAAATTACCTTGAATATGTGTATCGTGAAACAAACTGATATTGTATTTAGATCCTCTAAACTACCCACGTTGAATAGAAACATGTTTCAGAAAAGTTCAGCTTGTAGCATCAAATAATAAATCTTATTCAAAAAATCCATAAAACTTTATTCAATCATTTCTTCCCTAAAAAGGCCTTGAAGCCTTCTTTTATATGGTTTAACAAGGTTCAAACAAAACCCCTTTTATTAGCAAACACAAAGGATAAACTAACCTGACTGCCTAAATCCGGTCGTTTTAGCCTCGCGCCTTCAGCGAACTGAAACAGTAAAACTACATTTAATAGTAAGATTACGATCATATTACAACGAAAATAACTCGAGATTAGACTTGCGTGTTTATGGTAACACAATATTAATATACCCTCGCATTAAACCTCTTTGTTTTGTGTGACCCGGCTGACCCGACTTTGTTACAAAAAAAAACATTTGACACCACACTGTCCTTTGTGCAATATAGCTTCTACTTGTTTTTCTTAGAAAACTTAAGTTATTAATACTGGCTTTCAGCCGTAATATTGGTGGCTGGCTGACTGCCGTGAGCTGGCACGGCTATAAAGGGACGGCAATTTTTCCACGTGAGAGGTTACGGCCGCCTTAATATGTACGCATAGACAAGATAGATCACACTCTACATCTAGTTAGCTATGCAGTCTATTATAGTTGGAGTTGATGCCAGTTAGCAAATTCTACTATATTCAGCTGAGTTACAATGAAAGCTTAGGCTTGAGAAATATCTAGACTTATGGTGATTATATTATTGAAATTCTGTTTTATAAGGGTGCATGCTGCTAGCCAACATCGCCAATATATATACAATATTGTCTTAACAAAAATAGACTTACTTTATTTTTCGGTACTCTTTAACACAGTGTCGTCAACAAAGAGTATTGCACGAATTTGATATGTATTATAAAATAGTAAATATCAATCAATCTGCCAACGGAAAAGGCTCCCAACTATATTGGGGTCGGCTTCCAGTCTAACCGGATTCAGCTGATAAAATAGTAAATATACCCTAGATTAAAACGCATTTATTTATTTCTTACTTAGCATAATATTGGGCCTCCAAATACGCCGAAAACAAATAAACGCCTTTAGTTAACAATGCATTATTTTGAAATCTGAAAAGACGATCAACTAGAACAAGAACATTATTTTCTTTGTCGATGTATTTAGAAATATTTTAAGACCCTTCATAGGCACCTTTAAATGATGGTCCAAAATATGGAACACATCTTAATCGTCCGTCACTTAAAAGTAATAGTGGCGTCTAAGTGTGGCTAATATGGCACCCGAGTGGTCCTCCCAAAGTCGTTAGTAATCCGTTAATGGACACGCACGAATAGCACGAATCATTGTTTACTAGAGTCGTTTGGAGTAAACGACGGAAAGACTAGCAAATGTGATTATAAAATCCATCAAGTGTATCATATCTTTGAGGATAACGACGTCAGCTTATACAAATACATATTTTGCTCTACAAAGTGCGGTTTTCACAAATCTTTCGGTTTACAATGGATTCGCGAAGATAACCCGAACGATACCTCGGCGCGAAACCATACCACGCGCCGGGGGTAGTGCACAAATTAATTTATTTCAGGGCGGTCGAACCCGCGATAAATAACATAGAATATACAATATACAGTCTCAGGACGTTTAAAAATAAATTGAAAGATCAAAAGCCTGCCAAAATGAAATTCTCCCTGATTCATCGTAATATTTCTTTTATCTGCTTAAAAATAGCAGTGCCTTGCCATTGATTTTAGATGGAGCTACAACTAAATATTAGACCTAATTGACGTATGAAATTGTAGGTGTTTTTTCGGCAATTACTATTAAATTGTTAAGTATATCAAGCCAGTTTGCAGTTTTGGACACAAACATAATAAGGTCTAAAGGTAAATATAGACTAGAGCATTTACTTGTAACAGAACATCGAGCATTCCCTGTTTTTAAATTTACTCTAACCACACTTCGAAATTGACGCTCGATGTTTTGTTACAACCTGATTTTCAAACCAACGAGCGTTTTGATGCAAAAAATTATCGAGCATAGGCAGGAGCGTGGGTGATGTGAAGTTATGTCAATAATTAACGCAGGTGCAAAGAAATGTTACATGTAAATGTTCACTCTCCGTGAGCTTTACGTCGAACACAGCGTCGAACATTCGCTTGAACGTTACATTACATGGAAATGCTAAAGGAAACGGTCCATGACATGGCCCTTTCTCGCGTTTCTTTCGGAGTTATCACCAACCAACATTTAGTTAAGCTCAGTTTGTGTACTCCACAGTTACTAAGTATTAAAAATGGCTGACTCTGCTCGTCTGAAATGCTGAGATAAATCTCTGTGAGATACACTTTATGAATGGTGCGCAGTTGGCTACACAGTGTCCGATACTGGACAGTGGACACACTTTAATTGGAGCTGATTGAGAATTTCCTTACTTTAATTGTTCACTATCAGAGAATGGCTATAGATTGTGCTAACTACTCTCTTGTGGTTCGCGGCGAAGTTGGAAAGATTGTACAGTTTATTTCAAACTTGGTCCCGTGGCACTAAGTTTTTACATTTACGTTACTTTATGATTATTTTTAAAAAAGGGATGATTTCAGAAAAATATGTTAAGAATTTACTGGCGAAATGATAGCGAAATTTTGACTATGAAATTACAGTGATAAAATGTCTTAAAGTTTAGAATAGAATACTTCCTCTTTTCGGGAGTGTCCCAAAGGCGATAATGGGATTATGAGAAGAACATGACTAGCAGTATCTTTATAAGCTCCTTTTACAAAATATTCCTTGGTCACCAATCTGTTAGCTGCATATTTTAGCGGTCTTTTGAACGTGAATTACGTCGTAATTTAAGCGGGCATAGCAAGATAAATCTCTCAAAACGTTTTGCATCTCAAATGGGAGATGTCATATAAATTGTCCTGTTCACTATGCATATCCGTCGCCCGAAATTGCGAGCACTAACTGCATTCAAAACCAGCGCATACAATCCACTTTACACTGTGCCCAATTCACTGTCGACCTATATTTTGATAATCTTCAGAACAAAAGCCACGCGAATCCAGGGATCCACCCTACAAAATAAAAAAAGTTCGAAAATAAAATGTTTCCTATAGAACTTTTTACGGAGGAGGGTAAAGCGAGGTGTAAGGGTTGCAGCTGACGTTAGTTAAATTGACCGTGAAATATCAACGGAGCATTTTCACAGTGCGAATTTTCGTGGAAAATTAAAAGTTGGATGCTATTTTTCCGTAGATAAAAGTGGCTGAAACTCGATAAAGCCACACGGTTTAGTACACGCTTTTATAAAATAGAGAGGAAAATAAAAATTTGTAGAAGAGCTTTTTAATTACAGTTTTGTCCTTCTTAATGTGTATGTACATACATTGTAAAGTAAAAGAAAACCAACAAACGCTATATAAGTACTTTAGTAATACTGGGAAATTTTCTTTTCAACACACTTGCTCATAAAGTGGCTCTAATTTTACCGCAATTAGGCACATAATGACATCTGTTATCAAACTGTGACATTTTCATTGCTATTATTCACAAGTGAGTTATAGAGTTTTATTTTTATTTATTGGTTGAGTTGCTTTGTTCTTAAAAAAGTTTCGATACAAAAAAGATTGTGCTTAATAGTACAAATGCAACACATTTCATGCTACTTCGTATTTAAATAGATAATTTCGACTTCTACGTGTTTAATAAATAAAACTATCACTCAAATATAACTTTTGTTTTTGTCTGTAATAAAGAAAACTTGATATTCCCCATTTTGTACTTGGCTAATACGCTATCCGCGAAAACCCAAAAAATCTCACTATTTTTAGT
Organism: Orthosia cruda; assembly: GCA_964057195.1. Lineage (NCBI taxonomy): Eukaryota > Metazoa > Arthropoda > Insecta > Lepidoptera > Noctuidae > Orthosia > Orthosia cruda. Next base: position 32,494,030 of record OZ059832.1, read on the forward strand.
CTATGGCCGGTCGCCATTTTTAGATGCGCGCGCATAGGAAAACTGATTAATATCGCCCGTCATTGCGAAAAAAATTCACAACTCGTTTTCACTGTTGGAAATGATTTTTTTGTATTATTTTCTTTACAGGTGTGTTGAAAACACGTCGTATGATACACGTGTGTATTGATGATTACCGTCCTCGGCTCTCTTAAGACCCTCACCTAACGGCTCGGGTCTCAATGACGCCTCCGCGGTAATCACCAACATTACACACTTGTACCATAATGTACTATAATACTAAAAAAATTACTAAAAAATCTAACGTTACTCAACTTATTAATACAGTTCCGTGATCTCCTATCGTCCGACGGCATAAATCCCAAAATGCAATCCCAAGTTCATTCAGCGCGGTAATGGCCAACACTACCTTACGTACCCGGATTGACGTCCAACTCCTAATAAATCATCTTAACTGAAACTGAAAGCTAAGCCATTTGCAGAACGAGCTGTGGCATTGCCTAGGCCTGGCATGCCGAATTCATTTAGGGACTGAATATTAAATTCTGATGGCCTGCGACTATTTGAGAAATTCTTGAGAATATTATGAGCAAATAATGAGAATCAAGACAAAATTCGAACTATTTTTGCAATTATCAAAAAGTTAGTTCTCTAAACCGACACCAGCGGACTATTTTTCTCTCATAAAATATTAATGTGCACGTGTTCACGAGGATTTTCTTCTAAAAGCAAGGTTACCACAGGTTTCTTAAAAAAGCCGCCCAAGAGATATGTTGTGAGGTCGTACTATTTTTGGAAGTCCCCAAAAATTTGTAAGTATCACTCAACAATTAGTGAAGGTCCGCTACCCTTGGGCGGCTACTTAACATCAGTATTGCAAACCTTTCTCAATTTTGAGTGGAGATTTTATTATCTTTGATAAAGTCCCCACCGCACACTCAGGTACGATGGCATAGCGATAAAGGATAATTTTGGATCCCAACTCGAACCTTATAAAGACATTTGGTATTTTTAGCGATATCTGCATTTAGCATAAAAATCAACGTGTCTACGTGAGGTGTGTTAAAACGTCCCCTCTTTGCCACACAGATATTTCTAAGTAACTACCTAGTTATACACGTATGTTGAGGGCGTTTTGTTAAATCGTCTATAACAGGTGTCTGTAACGTCGCGAATCTTATAACTCAACGAAAGAGAAATCTCACAGGATTAATCTTAAGAATAGGAAAGACTCAAAGTATAACCTTCTTCTTTCTAATAAATGTAGGCACTAAATCTACTTCCATTCAGAACCTTATATTGAGCACAGATATCCGAACAATCTCGCCAAACACGTCGGAATGTAAAGCGCCTTCATTCGAATCCCGCCGCTTTATCACATTTAATTTCAAGCTCAATCCCTCCCTGAGCTCTGAGCTTTAAATCATCCACTTTCCGAATTTTCCGATAGACTCATTGTAATTTTCATGTAATCTGTTCCAAACTTTCTGTTTTTCGTTCATAATTTCCGACAATCATAAACACTAATTCATATTCCAATTTCCCGGATCATTTATGTCATTAGTTGTGTGAATAATGACCCGGGAACAGAGGGGATAAACAAGGTTCACTTTTGTTTTCATCTTTTGTCGCACGGAACATTTGTTACTAAAACATGAGTCCTGTCAACCGTGCAAACCCGTCCGGCAAACAATTTTGTATTCAAACATCAACATGGAAATTGAAAAATGATTGGCAAATTCACGATGAAGGACTTTGACACAGAAGTATTGTGTCAAAGTCCTTCATTCATATTTGAGCAGAAACATTTTGTTCTTTCGCCTAAAAGTAAAGCTGCTACGAGTTTAGCAAATAATGCTCAGCAAAATTAAAAAAAGATGCTAAGCACTGAGGTATTTTCCTTACTGAATCTGGTTAGTTAATTCCCTAGTCGCATTACAAAGAACACGGAGACATTTTAAGTTTAGAATGCACAAAGTTTTGACAGGCACTCAAAAATGTGATAGAAGAAAAAAAAGAATCGTAACAAAAAGGCATCGAATTATACAGCCTCTCGCCACGGAAGTTCTGATTGAGTTTGGCACGTGTTATAATATTAATTACACGGAAACGTACAGAAGGGTCGGTTACGGGAAATTCCACTTAGCTCCTGAGGGCTGACTACAAGCGTACATTATGTCCGACTCACCCAAACGGTTCAATTAGTTTAATCGTATCATTTGTTACGCCATAACTTATTAAAAGGTAGTGAACTTCGGTGTTTCATTTGGTGCGTCCTATAAGGCATGCAGAAAACTGTTTGCTTGGAAAATTCGAGCAGTGCCTTTATTAGGTACGATTTTTATGAACAACTGTAGGCACAAGAGCGCTCTGCGATGCCATCCGTGTTCTAATAGGCACTTTGCCTATTTACCTTGAATATGTGTATCGTGAAACAAACTGATATTGTATTTAGATCCTCTAAACTACCCACGTTGAATAGAAACATGTTTCTGGAAAGTTCAGCTTGTAGGATCAAATAATAAATCTTATTCAATGAATCCGTATAACTTTATTAAATCTTTTCATCCATAAATAGGCCTTGAAGCCTTCTTTTATATGATTTAACAAGGATCAAACAAAACCCTTTTATTAGCAAACACAAAGGATAAACTAACCTGACTGCCTAAATCCGGTCGTTTCAGCCTCGCGCCTTCAACGAACTGAAACAGTAAAACTACATTTAATAGTAAGATTACGATCATATTATAATGCCTTCAATACCGTTGACTTCGACATTTTGCTTGGCGTCTTAAGCTCTTTTAACATATCTCCTCCGGTAATTGACTGGTTTCGTAGTTACCTGTTTGGCCGCCGGCAGCGTATTTGCACTGACGAATATTTCTCTTCTTGGTGTCACACCTCTGCCGGTGTGCCGCAGGGTGGCGTTTTATCTCCTCTTCTTTTCGCACTCTTTATTAATGCTATCTCTCAACGACTTTCTTCTTTCTACCACCTATATGCTGATGATCTCCAGATTTATACCCAAGCCCCTCTTGGAGAGTTAGGAGATGCCATTGAGACGATTAATATAGACCTGGCTCGAATAGGTGACTGGAGTGCTCAGTTTGGACTGAAGATTAATCCCGCGAAGACTCAGGTGACGGTTGTTGGTAATTTCCGGACTGTTCCTAAAATTGATTGGTCGACGCTTCCCCAGGTTTCTTTCAACAACACCATTATTCCTATAGCTAACACTGTGAAGAACTTGGGGATTTATATCGACAGCACTCTTGCCTGGACCAAACAACTGCAGGAAGTCAGTCGTAAACTGTTTGCTTCTGCGGGCTCCCTGAGGCGTCTTCGTAATTTTCTTCCCATCACCACTAAAATTGCGATAGCACAATCTCTTCTTCTCCCTATCCTGGACTATGCTGATGCCAGCTATCTTGATCTCACCCAAGACCAATTGGATAAGCTTGAGCGACTTCAAAATCTCTGTATTAGGTTTATATTTGGCTTGCGCAAATATGATCATGTTTCTGAATTTCGTACTAAGCTCAAATGGCTTCCTATTCGCCTTCGCCGGAATGCACACATACTCTCTTTGCTTTAACTATCTCTTTGCTTTAACGTTCCCGTGACACTAACTTATTTTTTCTTTTACGTTACTTTATGATTCTTTTTAAAATAGGGATGATTCCAGAAGAAATATGTTAAGAATATACTGGCGAAATGATAGCGAAATTTTGACTATGAAAATTACAGTGATAAAAATGTCTTAAAGTTTAGAATAGAATACTTCCTCTTTTCGGGAGTATCCCAAAGGCGATGAAGGGATTATGAGAAGAACATGACTAGCAGTATCTTTATAAGCTCCTTTTACAAAATATTCCTTGGTTACCAATCTGTTAGCTGCATATTTTAGCGGTCTTTTGAACGCGAATTACGTCGCAATTTAAGCGGGAATAGCGAGATAAATCTCTCAAAACGTTTTGCATCTCAAAAGTCATATACATTGTCCTATTTACTATGCATATCCTTCACCCGAAATTCCGAGCACTAACTGCATTCAAAACCAGCGCATACAATCCACTTTACACTGTACCCAATTCACTGTCGACCTATATTTGGATAATCTTCATAGCAAATGCGACGCGAATCCCTGGATTCCCCTACAAAATAAAAAAATAAAATGTTTCCTTACAAGAAAATAAAATGTTTCCTATAGAACATTTTACGGAGGAGGGTGAAGCGACGTGTAAGGTTTGCAGCAGACGTTAGTTAAATTGACCGTGAAATATCAACGGAGCATTTCCACAGTGCGAATTTTTGTGGCAAATTAAAAGTTGGATGCCATTTTTCCGTAGATAAAAGTGGCTGAAACTAGATAAAGCCACACGGTTAAGTACACGCTTTTATAAAATGAAGAGGAAAATAAAAAATTGTAGAAGAGCTTTTTAATTACAGTTTTGTCCTTCTTAATGTTTATGTACATTTATTGTAAAATTAAAGAAAACTTACAAAGGCTTTATAAGTACTTTAGTAATAATGGTAAAATTTTCTTTAGAATTTATGGTGTTTTGCTGCCGGGCGAGCACGGCCTCTGTGATAGGCTTGAGTCACGCATTTTATCACGGTTTTTGTTCCTAAACAATGATAAAAATGTGTGACTCAAGCCTGTCACAGTAGGCCGTGCTCGCCCCGCTGGGGGTCTTTAATTCCAGAGTGAATAGGCTACTTCTAGGCAAGCGTACTTCATCGTCAACCACATCAACGCTTAACATCATGTGTTATAATGGTCAAACGCAATTTAAGTCTATCAATAATACATCTAATAACGTAATGTAACGTTACTGAACTTATTAACACAGTTTCATGATCTCCTATAGTCCTACAGCATATTGAAACCCAAAATGCAATCCCAAGTTCATTCAGCGCGGTAATGGCCAACACTACCTTACGTACCCGGATTGTCGTCCAACTCCTAATAAATCATCTTAACTGAAACTGAAAGCTAAGCCATTTGCAGAAGGAGCTGTGGCATTGCCTAGGCCGTGTCATCGCAACGACCCAGACCGGTTGGCATGCCGAATTCATTTAGGGACTGAATATTAAATTCTGATGGCCAGCGACTATTTGAGAAATTCTTGAGAATATTCAGATTCAGATAACTTTATTTGCTCAAACATGTGTGTACATACAAAATTATAAGAAACAAAAAATGCATGCAAGGAGCAAATAATGAGAATCGAGACAAAATTCGAACTATTTTTGAAAGTATCAAAAAGTTTGTCTTCTAAACCAGCTTTAAACACGACACCCGCCAGTGTCGGACCAGTGACCAATTTTTTCATTAATAAAATATTAATGCCCACGTGTTTACGAGTATTTTCATCTAAAAACAAGGTTACCACAGGTTTCTTAAAAAGGCGCCAAAGTGATACGTTGTAAGGTCTACTATTTTTGGAAGTCCCCAATAATTTGTATCACTCAACAATTAGTGAAGGTCTGCTACCCTTGGGCGGCTACTTAACATCAGGCCCCATTGCAAACCTTTCTCAATTTTGAGTGGAAATTTTATAATCATTGATAAAGTCCCCACCGCACACTCAGGTACGATGGCATAAAGATAAAGGACAATTTTGGATCCCAACTCGAAACTTATAAAGCCATTTTGTATTTTTTGTGATATCTGCTTATACACATTTTAATAATCATTTTGCATAAAAATCAACATATCTACGGTGTTAAAACGTCCCCTTCTTTGCCACTCAAATATTTCTAAGTACTTAGTTATACACGTATGTTGAAGGCGTTTTGTTAAATCTTCTATAACAGGTGTCTGTAACGTCGCGAATCTTATAACTCAACGTAAGAAAAAGCTCACAGGATTAATCTTAATAATAGGAAAGACAGTAGAAGGGTATACTTTGAAGTATACCCTTCTACTTTCTAATAAATGTAGGTACTAAATCTACTTCCATTCAGAGCCTTATATTGAGCACAGATATCCGAACAATCTCGCCAAACATGTCGGAATGTAAAGCGTCTTCATTCGAATCCCGCCGCTTTATCACATTTAATTTTAAGCTCAATACCCCCTCAGCTTTGAGCTTTAAATCATCCACTTTCCGAATTTTCCGATAGAATCATTGTAATTTCCATGTAATCTGTTCCAAACTTTCTGTTTTTCGTTCATAATTTTCGACAATCACAAGCACTACTTCATATTCCAATTGCCCGGATCATTTATGTCATTCGTTGTGTGAATAATGACCCGGGAACAGAAGGGATAAACAAGGTTCACTTTTGTCGCACGGAACATCTGTTACTCAAACATGAGTCCTGTCAACCGTGCAAACCCGTCCGGCAAACGATTTTGTATTCAAACATCAACATGGAAATTGAAAAATGATTGGCGAATTCACGATGAAGGACTTTGACACAGAAGTATTGTAACATTTTGCTCTTTCGCCTAAAATTAAAGCTGCTACGAGTTCAGCAAATAATGCTCGGCAAAATTAAAAATATGATGCTAAGCTCTGAGGTATTTTCCTTACTGAATCTCGTTAGTTACAACCCTAGTCGCATTACAAAGACGGAGACATTTCAAATTTAGAATGCACAAAGTTTAGACAGGCACTCAAAAACGTGCTAGAAGAAAAGAAATATCGTAAAAACAAGGCATCGAATTATACAGCCTCTCGCCACGGAAGTTCTGATTGAGCAAACTCAATCAGAACTTCCGTGGCGAGAGGCTGTATATGTGTTATAATATTAATTACACGGAAACGTACAGAAGTGTCGGTTACGGGAAATGCCACTTAGCTCCTGGGGGCTGACTACAAGCGTACATTATGTCCGACTCACCCAAACGGTTCAATTAGTTTAATCGTACCATTTGCTACGCCATAACTTACTAAAAGATTGTGAACTCCCGGGTTTTATGTTTCATTTGTTGCGTCCTATAAGGCATGAAGAAAACTGTTTGCTTGGAAAATTCGAACTCGAGCAGTGACTTTATTAGACACGATTTTTATGAACAACTGTAGGCACAAGAGCGCTCTGCGATGCCATCCGTGTCCTAATAGGCACATTGCCTATTTACCTTGAATATGTGTAACGTAATTGACTGATATTGTATTTAGATCCTCTAAACTACCCACGTTGAATAGAAACATGTTTCAGGAAAATTCAGCTTGTAGGATCAAATAATAAAACTTATTCAAAAAATCCTTACAATTATATTAAATCTTTTCATCCCTAAAGCCTTTATAAGCCTTCTTTTATATCATTTAACAAGGATCAAACAAAACCCCTTTTATTAGCAAACACAAAAGATAAACTAACCTGACTGCCTAAATCCGGTCGTTTCCGCCTCGCGCCTTCAGCGAACTGAAACAGTAAAACTACATTTAATAGTAAGATTACGATCATATTACAACGAAAATAACTCAACACTTGCGTGTTTATGGTAACATCAATGATATTAAAATAAACAGATATGTTATGAGTGCGCGCATTGTGAAGACTCGAATAGGTCACAATTGTGACCTTTAGTCTTTAGTTTATGTCACGCATGGCGACGAGCGATAGGCTTTGTTGAAACAAAAACAAAATAAAAAAATGCCCTTGTGTGTTTTTAGAAATTGTTCCAATTATTATACCAAAGTATATAAATCAGAAGGGATCTCATACCTTATGTAAGTACGCAATACGCCTCAATTCACTAATTTATTTCTTTTTTTTCCTATTATTCTGATATTTGGAGGTTAGAAAAAGATAACAACATTGGTGGTCAGAATAATGTTTGAATACATTCACACGCAAGTGACAAACACTAGCTGTCTCTTTTTTTCTTGTTGATTTTATCAAGCCATCCCTTTCGACTTGTAGTGAAATGTCAGATGAATGAAAAGTGTGTATGTGTGCTGCCGCTGCTGCGCGGAACACTTTTTTCAATTGTTTTGTGAGTGTATAACGTATCTGTTTATTTAAATATCATTGGGTAACATAATATTAATATACCCTCGCATTAAACCTCTTTGTTTTGTGTGACCGGGCTGACCCGACATGGTAAGAAAAAAAAAAAATTACACCACACTGACCTTTGTAAAATATAGCTTCTACTTATTTTTCTTAGAAAACTTAAGTTATTAATACTGGCTTTCAGCCGTAATATTGGTGGGACTGCCGTGGGCTTCCACGGCTATAAAGGGACGGAATTTTTCCACGTGAGAGGTTACGGCCGCCGTAATATGTACGCATAGACAAGATAGATCACACTCTACATCTAGTTAGCTATGCAGGCTATTATGGTTGAAGTGGATGGCAGTTAGCAAATTCTACTATATTCAGCTGAGTTACAACGAAAGCTTAGGCATGAGAAACATCTAGACTTATGATGTATTATTGTATTATTGTATTGATGATTGTATTATTTAAATTATGTTTTATAAGGAATATATGCTGCAAGCAAACGTCGCCAATATCTATACAATATTGCCTTAACAAAAATAGACTTCTCATACTTTTCGGGACTTTTTAACACAGTGTCGTCAACAAAGAGTTTTAAGCACGAATTTGATATGTATTAATAATAATAATAATCTTTATTATTCAAGAATTAAAATATTATAAAAGAGTAAATCTACCCTAGATTAAAACATGTGTTGTATTGAAATTTTAAAAGACGATAAACTAGGACAAAACATTATTTTCGTTGTCGATGTATTTAGAAATATTTTAAGACCCTTCATAGGCACCTTTAAATGATGGTCCAAAATATGGAACACATCTTAATCGTCCGCCACTTAAAAGTAATAGTGTCGTCTAAGTGTGGCTAATATGGCACCCGAGTGGTCCTCCCAAAGTCGTTAGTAATCCGTTAATGGACGTCAGACATGCGTCAGCACGAAACATGTAAACGTCGGAAAGACTAGCAAATGTGATTATAAAATCCATCAAGTTTATCATACTTTTGAGGATAAGGACGTCAGCTTATACAAATACATATTTTCACCTACAAAGTGCGGTTTTCAACGCATTCGCGAAGATAACCCGAACGATACCGAGAGGCGAAACCATACCACGCGCGGGGGGTTGTGCACAAATTAATTTATTTCCGGGCGGTCGAACCCGCGATATATAACATAGAATACAAAATACAGTCTCAGGCCGTTTAAAAATAAATTGAAAGATCAAAAGCCTGCCAAAATTAAATTATCCCTGATTCATCGTAATATTTCTTTAATCTGCTTAAAAATAGCAGTGCATTGCCATTGATTTTAGATGGAGCTACAACTACATATTAGACCTAATTGACGTATGAAATTGTAGGTGTTTTTTTCGGCAATTACTATTAAATTGTTAAGTATATCAAGCTAGTTTGCAGTTTTGGACACAAACATAATAAGGTCTAAAGATGAATATAGACTAGTATAGAGCATATACTTGTAACAGAACATCGAGCATTCCCTGTTTTTAAATTTACTCTAACCACACTTCGAAATTGACGCTCGATGTTTTGTTACAACCTGATTTTAAAATCAACGAGCGTTTTGATGCAAAAACTTATCGAGCATAGGCACGAGCGTGGGTGACGTGGAGTTAGGTCAATAATGAACGCAGGTGCAAAGAAATGTTACATGTAAATGTTCACTCTCCGTGAGCTTTACGTCGAACACAGCGTCGAACATTCGCTTGAACGTTACATTACATGGAAATGCTATAGGAAACGGTCCATGACATGGCCCTTTCTCGCGTTTCTTCACCAACCAATTTTCTATTTTCTTTTAAGTTACTTTTATGATTCTTTTTAAAATAGGGCTGATTTCAGAAAAATATGTTAAGAATATACTGGCGAAATGATAGCGAAATTTTGAATATGAAAATTACAGTGATAAAATGTCTTAAAGTTTAGGACAGAATACTTCCTCTTTTCGGGAGTGTCCCAAAGGCGATGAAGGGATTATGAGAAGAACATGACTAGCAGTATCTTTATAAGCTCCTTTTACAAAATATTCCTTGGTCACCAATCTGTTAGCTGCATATTTTAGCGGTCTTTTAAACGCGAATTACGTCGTAATTTAAGCGGGCATAGCAAGATAAATCTCTCAAAACGTTTTGCATCTCAAATGGGAGAAGTCATATAAATTGTCCTGTTCACTATGCATATCCTTCGCCCGAAATTGCGAGCACTAACTGCATTCAAAACCAGCGCATACAATCCACTTTACACTACAGACAACACAATTCACTGTCGACCTATATTTTGATAATCTTCAGAGCAAAAGCCACGCGAATCCAGGGATCCACCCTACAAAATAAAAAATGTTCGAAAATAAAATGTTACCTATCGAACTTTTTACGGAGGAGGGTGAAGCGAGGTGTAAGGGTTGCAGCTGACGTTAGTTAAATATCAACGGAGCATTTTCACAGTGCGAATTTTCGTGGAAAATTAAAAGTTGGATGCTATTTTTCCGTAGATAAAAGTGGCTGCAACTCGATAAAGCCACACGGTTTAGTACACGCTTTTATAAAATGGAGAGGAAAATAAAAAATTGTAGAAGAGCTTTTTAATTACAGTTTTGTCCTTCTTAATGTTTATGTACATACATTGTAAAGTAAATGAAAACCAACAAAGGCTATATAAGTACTTTAGTAATAATGGGACCGCCCATTGTACACTTATCTTTATAAATGTTTTGTTCTGTAATTATTTAAATGGTGTACAATAAAGTATATAATAATAAATTAATGGGAAATTTTCTTTAGATGTTATGGTGTTTTGCTAACTTAACCTAGGGGTCTTTAATTCCAGAGATGCTACTTCAAGGAAAGCGTGATTCATCGTCGACCACATCATAGCTTAACATCAGGTGAGGTAGTGGTCAAACGCAATTTAAGTCTGTCAATAATATATCTAACTAGCTTGTTAAATACGGTCTTCGGGTCCCAAGCCAGGAGCTAAACACTGGGGCCCATAGCAGCGTTGGGACTCCTGGACCCTGTCTGAACCTGTACCCCATGAAACTACCGTAACGCAGCTGTGGAAAGCTAGGGGGTTCGTTCCTTATTGAGAGATATACTGGTTCCTACTGCGGGTGTAAGGTAATATTATAGGCACTTACCTGGGATTCCTGCGGTAGGCTCCTGGGGGTCGATCCATATCGTGCCGTGCCGGAAGATTAAGGATAGGAGAATATTTATAATATTAGGACAATAAGGGACAGACTGACGGCTGTCTGGACCGGAGGCTCCGGCGTCCATCAGGCAGAACACGTTTCTCGCAAAAGCACTTTGATGTGCGTGAAATATTTTCAAAACCGACTTCACGGGCGCCCCACAACACCGATCGCGACCGGCGGGCGCAATTAACAATCACAATGGGCGAAACACATCTCGATTAGATATGTCTCCACAAGAACCCGAATTCACCGTGTGTCCGTTACAAATTTTCTCTTTCGACTCTTGTCAAGTGTCAGCTGTCAATCAAAAGCTGTCAAATCGGTTACAGCTAACTGACATGGTGTTGCAATTAAATATCATATAGTGAACGAAACGTTTGGTTCAGAACAACCTGACTCCCGCGACTTCGCTCCCGTCAACTGGCTGGAAAATATTACCGTTATTGCTAAGGTACTTTTTATAGCCTTTGTTAGTTTTCTTTTACTTTACAATGTATGTAATTTATCTACATAAACATTTAGAAGGACAAAACTGTAACCAAAAAGCTCTTCTACAATTTTAGAGATAGTGGTCAAACGCAATTGAAGTCTAACAATAATATATTTCATTATAAAAAACTTTACAAAAAATCTAACGTCACTCAACTTATTAATACAGTTCCGTGATCTATCGTCCGATGGCATAAATCCCAAAATGCAATCCCAAGTTAATTCAGCGCGGTAATGGCCAACACTACCTTACGTACACGGATTGTCGTCCAACTCCTAATAAATCATCTTAACTGGAACTGAAAGCTAAGCCATTTGCAGAAGGAGCTGTGGCCTTGTCTAGGCCGTGTCATCGCAACGACCCAGACCGGTTGGCATGCCAAATTCATTTAGGGACTGAATATTAAATTCTGATGGCTAGCGACTATTTGAGAAATTATATATTATATAATTAGGGATAGGAGAATATATATAATATTAGGACAATAAGGGATAGACTGACGGCTGTCTGGACCGAAGGCTCCGGCGTCCGCCAGGCAGAACACGTTTCCCGCAAAAGCACTTCGACCAGACTATTGAGGCCCTCAATAGTCTGGTCAAAGTGCTCGGCTTGTACAGCACGAATCAACAACATCAGTGACTCTTGTCAAGCATGAGGTTACAAAACTGAGGACAACAATTCATTATTCGGCCTCTGTCCGTTACGTATAAAGCGCCGGATCCAAGCGGTGACTCCTAGCAATTTCGACAAAGAACTGTACGTGTCCGAAAGACAATCCAAATTGTATGCAGGTTGCGTTTCAACAATTCTAATACGTAAAACTGGCAAAACCTTTGGAGAGGAGAACCTATTCTGGAGCCAGGACGACTTGCGATGCGTCAACCACTCTGGTCCCCACCAAAGAGAATGGTTGACAAGGACAAGAGCCACGCGACTCGCAGTCTGCGGGGTTGAATTTTCCTGGGACATGTCTCCAGATCGGTTTATTCTCAGAGTTCTGACTCTGTGAGACTCTATTCGCCCCAAAAACCTCCAAAGCATGAGCTGAGATGTGAAACCAACAAAGGACTATCTCACTATCAGTCCTTGGTCCTCAATCCGCGGGGCGGAGCCCTTCAACACGGGACCCGTTAAGCCAAAACTAAAAACCGTCGGTACAACCACTAACCTATTCGTCTGCAGAACCCACTTGGTCCCGGACAAAATCAAACAAAAAACATCCGCACCCATATACGGGTCCGGGTACTAACCACTTCGGGTCGGCAGGAGTTAAGTTATCAACGTCAATTTCACCACTGCAGGGCTAATGGTTACCTGCGGGTGTCTACCCAAAATATAATTCAAAACAACGGCCTTGGCCAAGATCCTTGGCCCACAATGAACAGGCGAAATACAAATTTCAATTTCTCCCCGTTGCCAACCGCTTCAATACCTGCACCCATATGGTTGAAGGATGGAATCTACGTGGGAAACCCAATCTTTCACCTAAACAAAAGGATACAAGACAGCCTTGAGCACCCGAATCCAAAAGGGCACGAACTAACAAAGATTTACCCTTCGGGCCCCAGATCGTTACAGAGACAATTGGCAGAAGGACTGTCTCTGGCTGGGCGGCTGTAGTGGAGGAGAGGGAAGCGACCACCTATTGTTGATGACCCCCCCTGGGTTTGGTAGTCGTCCTGAAAAGCGGACGCTTCCTCCAATTGAAGAGGGGGTGGAGGGGTGCCCCCGCCTTTGCGAGGTATACCCCGTCGAGGATCCACCTGGGGGATGGTGGGGATGCGCTCCCCCGCCTATGGGGGAGCGTCCGGCATCATCAAAGCCACCAACACCATTTTGGTCCGGACACAACACGCGGTGGTGCCTACCTTGAGAGTGCGGGCAAGGAACCGACCTCTGGCTATCCCGCTGCAAATGCTGTCCCAGACAAGTGTAGCACCACTTGCGGCTGTTGGCGATTCCACGTCTGTCCTTTGTGTTCCGTTCTAAGAACTTCGGACACGACGTGACCATATGGCCATCCGTGTTGCAATATAAGCAACGCATACTGCGATCTTGAGTTGCTACAAATGGATGAGGCTGGCGTCGTGGCTCACCCATCCCACGAGTGGAGGGGCGCGCACCAACACGACGCTGGTCCGGAGAGGGCCGCTCTGGGGCCCGCAAGGGACCTTCAACACCAGAATTGTCCAAAAGGCGACATTCCTCATCCAGGAACTTCAACAAGTCATCGAAAGGAGGGAGGTATGTGGCATTATCCCCACCATACCTCTGCTCGAACCGAACCTTCAAGTTGGGAGGCAACCTTGACATGACAAGGTGAAGTAACATAAAAGACCATTGGTCAATGGGTAGGCCCAATCGCTTCAAAGCGTTCAAGGCCACCGTCAGTGGGTTGACCAAATCCACTCGTAGGGTGGCAACCCGATGGATGCGAGGCAACAACAAAATCTGCGAGACGTGGGCGTCCGCTAAAAGCCTCACGTTCGCATAGCGCTTTATCAACAGTTCCCAGGCAGTATGATAGCTCTGATCGAACAAGTAGGCCTGCTTTTGACTAGGCGACAAGTCTGTCCTAGCATCCACCAAACTGTTGAACAGGTCGAAGTAGGCAGTCCAACAACCCAAATCTCCACTAAGTGTGGCAAGTCTAGTGTAGGCAACCGTCCTAACAAAGCAGGATGGGTGGGAGTCCTCGCCTCCACCTTTAAAACATCCTTTGCAGAACCCTTCAATTTACTGGTTGCCTCAACACTATCATCCGAGAAACTGTAGAATTGTGTGACGTCTGCCTCAACCGCAGCGGCTAACTCAGTGTCCTCGGTGGACAATAGTGCCAAACATTCCGCATGATATTCATCTTGACGCGCTGGGAGTTCATCACAACGGACCAACAAAGCTCCTGATCTATCAGATCTACTTATTAAAGGGGCCGCCGAGGTCACCCATCTCAATTCCGCTCTAATCTTACAAGCAAATGTATTGGCAGTCATAATTCGAAAATGTAAGCAAATACAATCAAATATTAATTAATACACAAAATGTTCAGCAAATTAAATTAATAATGTATGTATGTAACCAAAACAACAGTTTGACAGTAATTATCTTACCAAATTAAATATCAAATCACAAAGTCTGTAAGAGAAACAACAAGTTAATTCAACAAATAGTACTGAACCCTGTTACATTTACTTAATTATTTTTCAGTACAAATTTATTGAGGAACCCCAAATATAAATTTATAATATATCAAAAACAAAGTGGGTACCAAAAGAAAATAAATTATCAACACACAAGAGGGTTTTCTAAAAAATAAAAATTATCAACACAAAAGTGGGTAGGTTGATTTTACAATAGAAGTTCAATATTCAATTAACTTTAAAAGTTAAAACTATTAAAGTAAACACTTTAACTTGAATCAATTAGAATATTACTGTCAATATCAAACAAACTAACCAAATTTCTTATACAATTGGCAACAACACACTTTACAACAATAACTTCTAGGGGGCACTGAGTATGTTTATAATGTAAACAAACTTACCAAACCAAGATAGAAGATTCAAGGTCCAAAAATAACTATGATTTAATTGAATACAATTAGGGAAGACTATTTAGTCTGCACCAAACCTATATTGTATACAACAAGTAAACAAATTTCTATACAAACCTTCTATCCCGGAGTGACAATATTAAGTTGTGAGTTATACACTTTATTTTAACAAATTGGAATGTAACTTTGGGGGTTGTTTGCCCCTAACAAGACACAGCTAACTCTGAGTGACTTAAAATGTACCACTTTCCAACCCAGTATTCTCAACAATAAAAAGCAAACCGACAAACAATACAGCGTTCAGTGTGAACGAGTGTCCCAGCGTATACTATGATCGTGGAATGCAAACCACGCTCTTGCTACCAAATATTAAATAAAGGTCTTCGGGTCCCAAACCAGGAGCTAGACACTGGGCCCATAGCAGCGTTGGGCCTCCTGGACCCTGTCTGAACCTGTACCTCACGAAACTGCCGTAACGCAGCAGTGGAAAGCTAGGGGGTTCGTTCCTTATTGAGAGATATACTGGTTCCTACTACGGGTGTAAGGTAATATTATAGGCACTTACCTGGGATTCCTGCGGTAGGCTCCTGGGGGTCGATCCATATCGTGCCGTGCCGGGAGATTAGGGATAGGAGAATATATATAATATTAGGACAATAAGGGACAGACTGACGGCTGTCTGGACCGAAGGCTCCGGCGTCCGCCAGGCAGAACACGTTTCCCGCAAAAGCACTTCGATGTGCGTGAAATATATTCAAAACCGACTTCGTGGGCGCCCCACA
Organism: Orthosia cruda; assembly: GCA_964057195.1. Lineage (NCBI taxonomy): Eukaryota > Metazoa > Arthropoda > Insecta > Lepidoptera > Noctuidae > Orthosia > Orthosia cruda. Next base: position 32,510,026 of record OZ059832.1, read on the forward strand.
ACACCGATCGCGACCGGCGGGTGCAATTAACAATCACAATGGGCGAAACACATCTCGATTAGATATACCTCCACAAGAACCCGAATTCACCGTGTGTCCGTTACAGATTTTCTCTTTCGACTCTTCTCAAGTGTCAGCTGTCAATCGAAAGCTGTCAAATCGGTGACAGCTAACTGACATGGTGTTGCAATTAAATATCAAATAGTGAACGAAACGTTTGGTTCAGAACAAGCTGACTCCCGCGACTTCGCTCCCGTCAACTGGCTGGAAAATATTACCGTTCTTACTAAGGTACTTTTTATAGCCTTTGTTAGTTTTCTTTTACTTTACAATGTATGTAATTTATCTACATAAACATTTAGAAGGACAAAACTGTAACCAAAAAGCTCTTCTACAATTTTAGAGATAGTGGTCAAACGCAATTGAAGTCTAACAATAATATATTTCATTATAAAAAACTTTACAAAAAAATCTAACGTCACTCAACTTATTAATACAGTGCCGTGATCTCCTATCGTCCGATGGCATAAATCCCAAAATGCAATCCCAAGTTCATTCAGCGCGGTAATGGCCAACACTACCTTACGTACCCGGATTGTCGTCCAACTCCTAATAAATCATCTTAACTGGAACTGCTAAGCCATTTGCAGAAGGAGCTGTGGCCTTGTCTAGGCCGTGTCATCGCAACGACTCAGACCGGTTGGCATGCCGAATTCATTTAGGGACTGAATATTAAATTCTGATGGCCAGCGACTATTTGAGAAATTCTTCAGAATATTCAGATTCAGATAACTTTATTTGCTCAAACATGTGTGTACATACAAAATTATAAGAAACAAAAAATGCATGCAAGGAGCAAATAATGAGAACCGAGACAAAATTCGAACTATTTTTGAAAGTATCAAAAAGTTAGTCTTCTAAAGCAGCTTTAAACCGACACTGGCGGACCAATTTTTTCATTAATAAAATATTAATGCCCACGTGTTTACGAGTATTTTCTTCTAAAAACAAGGTTACCACAGGTTTCTTAAAAAGGCGCCAAAGTGATACGTTGTAAGGTCTACTATTTTTGGAAGTGCCCAATAATTTGTATCACTCAACAATTAGTGAAGGTCTGCTACCCTTGGGCGGCCACTTAACATCAGGTGGCCCCATTGCAAACCTTTCTCAATTTTGAGTGGACATTTTATAATCTTTGATAAAGTCCCCACTGCATACTCAGGCACGATGGCATAGGGATAAAGGATAATTTTGAATCCAAACTGGAAGCTTATAAAGCCATTTCGTATTTTCAGCGATATCTGCATATTGCGGATACAAATATTAATAATCATTTTGCACTCACTTGTTTCATTTGTTGCGTCCTATAAGGCCTGAAGAAAACTGTTTGCTTGGTAAATTCGAGCAGTGACTTTATTAGGTACGATTTTTATGAACAACTGTAGGCACAAGAGCGTTCTGCGATGCCATCCGTGTTCTGATAGGCACCTTGCCAATTTACCTGGAATATGTGTATCGTGAAACAAACTGATATTTTATTTAGATCCTCTAAACTACCCACGTTGAATAGAAACATGTTTCAGAAAAGTTTAGCTTGTAGGATCAAATAATAAATCTTATTCAAAAAATCCATAAAACTTTATTCAATCATGTCTTCCCTAAAAAGGCCTTGAAGCCTTCTTTTATATGGTTTAACAAGGTTCAAACAAAACCCCTTTTATTAGCAAACACAAAGGATGAACTAACCTGACTGCCTAAATCCGGTCGTTTTAGCCTCGCGCCTTCAGCGAACTGAAACAGTAAAACTACATTTAATAGTAAGATTACGATCATATTACAATGAAAATAACTCGAGATTAGACTTGCGTGTTTATGGTAACACAATATTAATATACCCTCGCATTAAACCTCTTTGTTTTGTGTGACCCGGCTGACCCGACTTTGTTACAAAAAAAAACATTTGACACCACACTGTCCTTTCTGCAATATAGCTTCTACTTGTTTTTCTTAGAAAACTTAAGTTATTAATACTGGCTTTCAGCCGTAATATTGGTGGGACTGCCGTGAGCTGGCACGGCTATAAAGGGACGGCAATTTTTCCACGTGAGAGTATGTACGCATAGACAAGATAGATCACACTCTACATCTAGTTAGCTATGCAGTCTATTATAGTTGGAGTTGATGCCAGTTAGCAAATTCTACTATATTCAGCTGAGTTACAATGAAAGCTTAGGCTTGATAAATATCTAGACTTATGGTGATTATATTATTGAAAATCTGTTTTATAAGGGTGCATGCTGCTAGCCAACATCGCCAATATATATGCAATATTGTCTTAACAAAAATAGACTTGCTTTATTTTTCGGTACTCTTTAACACAGTGTCGTCAACAAAGAGTACCTATTGCACGAATTTGATATGTATTATAAAATAGTAAATATCAATCAATCTGCCAACGGAAAAGGCTCCCAACTATATTGGGATCGGCTTCCAGTCTAACCGGATTCAGCTGATAAAATAGTAAATATACCCTAGATTAAAACGCATTTATTTATTTCTTACTTAGCATAATATTGGGCCTCCAAATACGCTGAAAACAAATAAACGCCTTTAGTTAACAATGCATTATTTTGAAATCTGAAAAGACGATCAACTAGAACAAGAACATTATTTTCTTTGTCGATGTATAAATTTAGAAATATTTTAAGACCCTTCATAGGCACCTTTAAATGATGGTCCAAACTATGGAACACATCTTAATCGTCCGTCACTTAAAAGTAATAGTGGCGTCTAAGTGTGGCTAATATGGCACCCGAGTGGTCCTCCCAAAGTCGTTCGTAATCCGTTAATAGACGTCAGACATGCGTCAGCACGAAACATTGTTTACTAGAGTCGTTTGGAGTACCTAAACGACGGAAAGACTAGCAAATGTGATTATAAAATCCATCAAGTGTATCATATCTTTGAGGATAAGGACGTCAGCTTATACAAATACATATTTTCCTCTACAAAGTGCGGTTTTCACAAATCTTTCGGTTTACAATGGATTCGCGAAGATAACCCGAACGATACCTCGGCGCGAAACCATACCACGCGCCGGGGGTAGTGCACAAATTAATTTATTTCCGGGCGGTCGAACCCGCGATAAATAACATAGAATATACAATATACAGTCTCAGGACGTTTAAAAATAACATAGAATATACAATATACAGTCTCAGGACGTTTAAAAATAAATTGAAAGATCAAAAGCCTGCCAAAATGAAATTCTCCCTGATTCATCGTAATATTTCTTTTATCTGCTTAAAAATAGCAGTGCCTTGCCATTGATTTTAGATGGAGCTACAACTAAATATTAGACCTAATTGACGTATGAAATTGTAGGTGTTTTTTTCGGCAATTACTATTAAATTGTTAAGTATATCAAGCCAGTTTGCAGTTTTGGACACAAACATAATAAGGTCTAAAGGTGAATATAGACTAGAGCATTTACTTGTAACAGAACATCGAGCATTCCCTGTTTTTAAATTTACTCTAACCACACTTCGAAATTGACGCTCGATGTTTTGTTACAACCTGATTTTAAAACCAACGAGCGTTTTGATGCAAAAAATTATCGAGCATAGGCAGGAGCGTGGGTGACGTGAAGTTATGTCAATAATGAACGCAGGTGCAAAGAAATGTTACATGTAAATCTTCACTCTCCGTGAGTTTTACGTTGAACACAACGTCGAACATTCGCTTGAACGTTACATTACATGGAAATGCTATAGGAAACGGTCCATGACATGGCCCTTTCTCGCGTTTCTTTCGGAGTTATCACCAACCAACATTTAGTTAAGCTCAGTTTGTGTACTCCACAGTTACTAAGTATTAAAAATGGCTGACTCTGCTCGTCTGAAATGCCGAGATAAATCTCTGTGAGATACACTTAATGAATGGTGCGCAGTTGGCTACACAGTGTCCGATACTGGACAGTGGACACACTTTAATAGGAGCTGATTGAGAATTTGAGAATTTCCTTACTTTAATTGTTCACTATCAGAGAATGGCTATAGATTGTGCTAACTACTCTCTTGTGGTTCGCGGCGAAGTTGGAAAGAAGGTACAGTTTATCTCAAACTTGGTCCCGTGACACTAAGTTTTTACTTTTACGTTACTTTTAATTTATTTGATTATTTTTAAAAAAGGGATGATTTCAGAAAAATATGTTAAGAATTTACTGGCGAAATGATAGCGAAATTTTGACTATGAAAATTACAGTGATAAAATGTCTTAAAGTTTAGGACAGAATACTTCCTCTTTTCGGGAGTGTCCCAAAGGCGATAATGGGATTATGAGAAGAACATGACTAGCAGTATCTTTATAAGCTCCTTTTACAAAATATTCCTTGGTCACCAATCTGTTAGCTGCATATTTTAGCAGTCTTTTGAACGCAATTACGTCGTAATTTAAGCGGGCATAGCAAGATAAACCTCTCAAAACCTTTTGCATCTCAAATGAGAGAAGTCATATAAATTGTCCTGTTCACTATGCATATCCTTCGCCCGAAATGCCGAGCACTAACTGCATTCAAAACCAAGGCATAGAATCCACTTTACACTGTACCCAATTCACTGTCGACCTATATTTTGATAATCTTCAGAGCAAAAGCCACGCGAATCCAGGGATCCACCCTAGAAAATAAAAAAATCGTTCGAAAATAAGATGTTTCCTATAGAACATTTTACGGAGGAGGGTGAAGCGAGGTGTAAGTGTTGCAGCTGACGTTAGTTAAATATCAACGGAGCATTTTCACAGTGCGAATTTTTGTGGAAAATTAAAAGTTGGATGCTATTTTTCCGTAGATAAAAGTGGCTGAAACTCGATAAAGCCACACGGTTTAGTACACGCTTTTATAAAATTAAAAGGAAAATAAAAAAAATGTAGAAGAGCTTTTTAATTACAGTTTTGTCCTTCTTAATGTTTATGTACATTTATTGTAAAATAAAAGAAAACTAACAAAGGCTTTATAAGTACTTTAGTAATAATGGTAAAATTTACTTTAGAATTTATGGTGTTTTGCTGACGGGCGAGCACGGCCTCTGTGATAGGCTTGAGTCACGCATTTTATCACGGTTTTTGCTCCTAAACAGTGATAAATATGTGAATGAAGCCTGTCACAGTAGGCCGTGCTCGCCCCGCTGGGGATCTTTAATTCCAGAGTGAATAGGCTACTTCTAGGCAAGCGTGCTTTATCGTCGACCACACCACACGCTTAACATCATGTGAGATAGTGGTCAAACGCAATTTAAGTCTATCAATAATACCGTGGCCCCATTGCAAACCTTTCTCAATTTTGAGTGGAATTTTATAATCTTTGATAAAGTCCCCACCGCACACTCAGGTACGATGGCATAGCGATAAAGGATAATTTTGGATCCCAACTCGAAGCTTATAAAGCCATTTGTTATTTTCAGCGATATCTGCATAATGCGGATACACATTTTAATAATCATTTTGCATAAAAATCAACATATCTACGGTGTTAAAACGTCCCCTTCTTTGCCACTCAAATATTTCTAAGTACCTAGTTATACACGTACCTACGTTGAAGGCGTTTTGTTAAATCTTCTATAACAGGTGTCTGTAACGTCGCGAATCTTATAAGTCAACGAAAGAAAATGCTCACAGGATTAATCTTAAGAATAGGAAAGACTCAAAGTATAACCTTCTTCTTTCTTATAAATGGAGGCAATAAATCTACTTCCATTCAGAGCCTTATATTGAGCACAGATATCCGAACAATCTCGCCAAACATGTCGGAATGTAAAGCGTCTTCATTCGAATCCCGCCGCTTTATCACATTTAATTTCAAGCTCAATCCCTCCCTGAGCTCTGAGCTTTAAATCATCCACTTGCCGAATTTTCCGATAGAATCATTGTAATTTCCATGTAATCTGTTCCAAACTTTCTGTTTTTCGTTCATAATTTCCGACAATCACAAGCACTAATTCATATTCCAATTTCCCGGATCATTTATGTCATTCGTTGTGTGAATAATGACCCGGGAACAGAGGGGATAAGCAAGGTTCACTTTTGTTTTCATCTTTTGTTGCACGGAACATTTGTTACTCAAACATGAGTCCTGTCAAACAGTGCAAACCCGCCCGCCAAACGATTTTGTATTCAAACATCAACATGGCAATTGAAAAATTATTGGAGATTTCACGATGACGGACTTTGACACAGAAGTATTGTAATATTTTGCTCTTGCACCTAAAAGTAAAGCTGCTACGAGTTCAGCAAATAGTTCTCGGCAAAATAAAAAAAAAGTTGCTAAGCACTGAGGTATTTTCATTACTGAATCTCGTTAGTTAATTCCCTAGTCGCATTACAAAGAACACGGAGACATTTCAAGTTTAGAATGCACAAAGTTTTGACAGGCACTCAAAAACGTGATAGAAGAAAAAAAAGAATCGCGACAACAAGGCATCGAATTATACAGCCTCTCGCCACGAAAGTTCTGATTGAGTTTGGCACGTGTTATAATATTAATTACACGGAAACGTACATAAGGGTCGGTTACGGGAAATTCCACTTAGCTCCTGAGGGCTGACTACAAGCGTACATTATGTCCGACTCACCCAAACGGTTCAATTAGTTTAATCGTGCCATTTGTTACGCCATAACTTACTAAAAGATTGTGAACTCCCGGGCTTTATGTTTCATTTGTTGCGTCCTATAAGGTATGGAGAAAACTGCATGCTTGGAAAATTCGAGCAGTGACTTTATTAGGTACGATTTTTATTAACAACTGTAGGCACAAGAGCGCTCTGTGATGCCATCCTTGTTCTATAGGCACTTTGCCTATTTACCTTGAATATGAAACAAACGTGAAACAAACTGATATTGTATTTAGATCCACTAAACTACCCACGTTGAATAGAAACATGTTTCAGGAAAGTTCAGCTTGTAGGATCAAATAATAAATCTTATTCAATAAATCCGTATAACTTTATTAAATCTTTTCATCTATAAATAGGCCTTGAAGCCTTCTTTTATATGATTTAACAAGGATCAAACAAAACCCTTTTATTAGGAAACACAAAGGATAAACTAACCTGACTGCCTAAATCCGGTCGTTTCAGCCTCGCGCCTTCAACGAACTGAAACAGTAAAACTACATTTAATAGTAAGATTACGATCATATTACAACGAAAATAACTCAACACTTGCGTGTTTATGGTAACATAATATTAATATACACTCGCATTAAACCTCTTTGTTTTGTGTGACCCGGCTAACCCGACATTGTTACAAAAAAAACATTTGACACCATACTGACCTTTGTGAAATATAGCTTCTACTTGTTTTTCTTAGAAAACTTAAGTTATTAATACTGGCTTACAGCCGTAATATTGGTGGAACTGCCGTGGGCTGGCACGGCTATAAAGAGACGGCAATTTTTCCACGTGAGAGGTTACGCCAGCCTTAATATTTACGCATAGACAAGATAGACCACACTCAACATCAAGTTGAGCTCAAGCTATGCAGGTTATTATCGTTGGAGTGGATTTTCAAATGCAAATTCTAATATATTTAACTGAGGTACAACGAAAGCTTACGCTTGAGAAACATCTAGACTTATGGTGATTGTATTATTGAAATTCTGTCTTTTAAGGGTGCATATCAACGTGCGATTCAACTGTCTAGCTATCGCGGTTCATGACTTACAGCCTGCTGAGCAAAGGCACGAGCGCGGATGTCTTGGAGGGAGGTCAATAATGAACGCAGGTCAAATAAATGTTACAGGTAAATGTTCACTCGCCGTGAGCTTTACGTCGAACACAGCGTCGAACATTCGCTTGAACGTTACATTTCATGGAAATGCTTTAGGAAACGGGTAAGTAATATAATTAAAAAATATCTTAATATTTACAAGATATAACAACTGAATCTATTAGTTAATATAATAAACGATTGATATAATTTTAAAATAACAAATTTGTATAAGCATAACATTCATTTAATATAAAATTGTTAGATATAACACTCAAAAGACATAAAACCTATTTAGTCTAATATGATAAAAACGCCTAGATAAAAACATGAAGCAAAATTGCATATATACACATTTTAACTTAGTCGATCATTGATACATTTTTCATTAAATAATTAAATTGTTTTGGAAAAATTACATTTATACTAAATATAATTTAATCATACATTTTCTAAACCAGCCACAAAATGATTATAACGGTATTGTTTTACATAAATTTATTGAACTTTAAAGTTGCTTATGCATCGTCTCCAGCGCTGCGGGAAGTGCAACCCCTTCGCCCTTACGTATTAAGGATAGGCACCTATGCCCCCCTCCGCAGCTTCGGCTTGCTGGTCGCCGCTCTCCCTTCGCGTGCCGGTTTTTATATACACTCTAGGGGTAGCAGCCAAAAAACTGCATGAAGTCGGGGTGCCCCGATTCGGTTTTGGAACAGATTCGAACAATTAACTATGAAGTGTCATGAACTACAAGAGGAACGGAATGAATTACATGTCATATCATATCACAGACACACGAAATGGCGAAAAACGTCCCGTTCCATGATCGTATTAATAATTATTAACAGGACACCGGTATCAATACATATTTAAAACGATAGACCTAATGATTTTCGATTAAATAAAGTTTATATCCAATAACGGTATACGAAATAAGTTTTAGAGTAACTATATAAATGTTATATGTAATGAAATTATACCAACAGTTGGTATATCTGAAGTTAATTACATCTTGTGAAAGTTATTGAAATGAAAATATAGTAAATAACTTTTTATGATATGATACCAACCCGCATTGGGCCCACGGACCAACCCGCATTGGGCCCGCGAACCAAACCACATTGGGCCCGCGTACGAACCCGCATTGGGCCCGCGAACCAACCCGCATTGGGCCTGCGTGGTGGATTACGGTCCATTCCCTCTTACAGAAAAGAGGTCTGTGTTGGGACACAAAAAAAGGGCAGTGGGAACATTAAAAATGCTGATGACGATGATGATATGAGACGCACCCAGGAAACTGAGGTTTTGTCTGTATTGTACCATTGGCAAGAACGTTATATTACATTGTAATGCTCGCGAAAATGCTCTAGTGTACCTTAATGTTTGGTCACTTTGTTTGCAGAGTCGTGTCATGATAAGAAAAATAAAAAAGGTCTGCTAGGCATTAGGTGGCAGCTGTAACAGTAAAGAGAAGTGAGTGGGTTGTTCTTGTGTGACACTTGCAGACAATACTCCATAATTTTAATAGCGCTCTGAAGCTACTTGTCTACGGCGTCGTAGACAAGTAATATTTTGCGTAGACCCTACGCAAAATTCTTGTCCGCCTTTCTGGCTAGTGCGTCTTTCAAAGAATAATTAGTATTTTCTTTTTTTGTGTTTCGTTTTCTTTACTACAGACTACCGAAAATCATGTTAGATTTGTATCAAACACGATATTTCAAACAAAATAAAAATTATATTTGAAAATAAAACCACAGAGAACATTTTCAAATGTAATTTAATAGAAAAATTAACATTACTAAGTACCTGAATAATCTTACATAACAAAACTCACATAAACCGTACTTAAGAACATCAATATTACGCATTAGTTTTGGCGATCCGAACTGTACTGCAATCCGTACACCGTACTTTAAACTATGTTGAACGAAACGCGTAAGCGCCTTTATTTTTATTGCTTTACGACGTTTTGATCGCGCGAGTAAACTAAACTCTATAAGCGATAAATATTTTAGCGCTGCAGCGGAGTTTAGTTGCTTTAGTTCGATGTTCGGGTCAAATCTTGAAACTGATTTTTAAAGCTGCTGAAGTTTGTATGACAATGCACCGTAAGCTTATAAAGCTTGTTAAAAAAGTTTTGATCTTGTCTATCGGTAGAAGTCAATGCTAATGAACATGTCAACAAATGCATTAACTTATGGGATATTATGAATTGCCCATAAAATAAATAATCACCCATCAATCTATTTTCATCTATACTATAATATCTATACCAATATTATAAAGAGGAAAGATTTTTTTATTTGTTTGTTTGTACCGAATAGGCTCCGAAACTACTAGAAAGATTAGAAAAATTCTTTCACCTATAAAAAGCTATATTATTGCGAAGTAACATAGGCTATAATTTATTTTCATAATGATCTCAATTTCTAGTAACAAAATTTTGCATTATTTGGCGTGCGCTGAGAAAACTATTGATGAAACATAATTAACATGTACTACATGATTAAAGAACTCATTATTACCAACAAAAAAGGTTGCGAAAGAATATTAGTTAAGTCACAATAGCAGCTTTTGTGTTCTAAAATTTAATTAGATCGCCCGTACAAACAAAAGTTGGTTACATTCGTATCGTAGCATTAACTATTTTTTTTTCAAATAAATAAGTTAACAAGTTTATCAAATTGCTGGAACGCCCTCTTCCAGCCCCCCTAAATGGGTCCAGGGGCGACGGACTCGGGGACGTCCGTCGCCCTCCAGATATCTGGACCCGAGGTGGCGGCGCGAAGTGTTCCACGCGTGCCCCTCTTAGACGTTGCGGGGGGAGTCCAACACCTCACTCCCCCCGAACCCGAGGTAGTGGCCCGCAGAGGCGAGCCGACACTAGCCGGGGGTTGCGGAAGTATCATTGTTCCCCGGCTACACCGGGAACAATGAGACGGAACACCGGGGTGGTTTTTAGTCAGTAAGACTCTGACAGACCCCTCCGCCTCCCCAGGACGGAGGACATCCAATGAGGATTTTCCAAAGAGTTAAAAAAAAAAAAAAAAAAATGTTAGATAGGTAGGTAGGTTGGTAGGTAGGTAGGGGAGGTGGGGTAGGTAGGTACATAGGATAGGGTAGGGTACGTAGGTAGGAAGGGTAGGGTAGGTATGTAGGGTAGGGTAGGTGGGTAGCGTAGGTGGGTAGGGTAGGTGGGTGGTGTAGGTGGGTAGGGTAGGTAGGTAGCGTAGGTAGGTAGGTTAGGTGGGTAGGTTGGGTGAGTAGGGTAGGTGTGTAGTATAGGTGGGTAAATGATAAATGATTTTATTTCTGTAAGTTGGTTTGTACAAACACTTTTACATGTCGAACATATTTTTATAAATTAGTTGAGGTTGGCGTTTGCTATCTGACTACTATGAGAAGAAAGGCCGAAACAAACTCAGAGGTCTCAGTCTCTTATAAAGCCCAGACAAAATCTTAGTTAGATCATGTGAAAACCGAGTAGACTGATGTCTGAAATGGTCTTTTGAGAAAAGAACCAGCCAGATTGAGTGGACCTGTCCAGTCAGTGCACGCATTTGTCAATAACCGAGCAGCTCAACTCAGAATTTAAGGAGCTCATCGATTCGACGAACAATACCAAATAAAGGACATTCGGGTAGGCCGCATAAACTACTCAAACTGCCAGACCATGATTAAAAACTAAGATAAATTTAAATAAAAACAAAAAAAAGAATGATCCACATAGTTTTCACATTCACAATAATTAAAATAAAATAATATAATACTTTAAAAAGTAAATATTCTTGTCATCGGAAGAAAACCCAAAAATTAAAAGGTAAGGTAGGATAGGATAGGGTACGTAGCCAGTTGACGGGTGCGAAGCCGTGGATGACAGCTTTAGCTTATACATCAGAATAAGAAATACGCTATAATTTATAAAGACATTGGGAGAAGTACTACCACGCGAGCGAAGTCGCGGGCGCCAGCTAGTAATATTGTAAAGAGGAAAGATTTGTATTTTTTAATGTAACGAATAAACTTAAAACTACTGGAACGATTTCAAAAATTCTTTCACCATTCGGAAGCTACACTATCCCCGGGTGACATAGGCTACTTTTTATCCCAGTATTTCCACGGGAAAGGGAACTACGCGGGTGAAACCGCGAGGCGTCCGCTAGTCATTTATGTACTTGTTTACATCAGAAATACTGACTGCACAACAAATTAACCAGAGCGTACCTACAAACGTAAAAACATAATAACAAAATAAGTCCAAGAGCGAGCGAAGCGAGCTCGGGAACTTAGGGCACCTCGACACGGATAGGTCATCTCCTTCATGTTAGGTTACTTTAGACCCTGCAGACAGAAACAGGAGCCCCGCTGCGCGGGGTTTCATCGGCTTTGAGCGAGCAAAGTGAGCGAAGTCAGCTCCCGTCAACTCCTATATGTTAGGTTAATTTAGACCCTACAGACAAAAATAAGAGCCCCGCAATTTTTGCTAAAAATAATAATATTTTGAGGTAACTATTTTGCTGTGTAATCAGTGTTTTGGATTGGAACTCGGATTATTTTTGGAAACTATTTTTTTTTATTTGCCTTTAAATACTACCTTTATTTGCCTTTAAATATAACAAGACAGTAATCTACTAAGTAGATTCAAGAACAACGGTCATTTTTGAGACAGGCTTTCGCCAATTTGAAAATATTTCGGCAAAAGTTAAGCTTTTTTCTCCTGAATACGACGTACGGGTTGTGGTGAAAGTGTGTGTGTTTATGTTAACAGCTTCACATCTTGATCCTTCATGATGACCAACACATTCACAAACTGGCTCATCCTCCTCGTTTAGGGAGCAGTCACCGTTGTTGAGACAGCAGACATGACACGCGTTGATGTCACACCTTGCGCCGAAGTATCCGGCATCACATCTGATATAAAGAAAATGTGAAATGGAGCATAAAGTAATTAAGAAAGGAAGGACAGTAATAAACGGTTTACCCGCATATGGGATGTCCCGCATCATTGACGCTACAATTGCCTTGGAGACAATAGTCGAGACAGTCTGATACTTCGCATCTAACACCTACAAAGTATCCTTTGCATTCACAGACTGGCTCACTCCTCTCATCCAAGGAACAGTCACAACATTGTTCTGACAATAACCATGACACGCGCTCTCTTGACACCTTTCCCCGGAATAACCTGCATGACATCTGAAATAACGAAAATGTGAAATGGATGCAGCATTTATACCTTATTTAACATAAAAATAGAATATGTTTTACCTGCATCTACGAAATCCCTTGTCATTGATGCTACAGCTGTCTTGGATACAATAGTTCTCATCACACACAGAAACATCGCATCGCTCGCCGATGTAACCAGGCGCGCATTTGCAAAGAGATTGTCCATCTACTTGCTTACCATGAACACAAAACTCCGCCACATATTGAGAAGCAATTTTGAATGTGTTGTTCGTGAGGGAGTTACTTTGTACCATGACTCGTTAGTGCCTTGCGATCCTTAAGCCCTTGGATCTGGTCTGACAGTTAATAATTAGCAACTATACTAGCAGGGATTTATTTATACAACCGAATAATAAGTTTGGATTTTGCTATTGTCTTGGTGAGATTAAGCACGCGTTTCTTAACCTCACAGTTTATTTTGATAACAAAATCGGTTTTTAGTGTTGTGTCTGTTGTTTTGTGTTGTCTGGTGGAGGAACCTTGTGTTCAGGTTTGTATCTGAAGCTAATTAGGCACTCATTTCCTTAGGAAATGAGTGCCGAAGAACCCCCTGATGGGGGTGGAGGGACACCTCCAGATATTCATTTTATGGAGTGCTCTCTGAACTCCGACGATGGTCGCAAAAGACCCGAAATTAGAAAGCGTCCCAGAGAATCAGAGATTCTGGTTGACGCAAAAAGAAACAAGCCACCATCTGACTCAATCCAATCCGTGTTCACAAAGCCGGGTTTTGAGAGCGACTCAAAGATCCTGTATAGTGAGAGCGACAGGGCACCTTTCACTGTTTTTATTTCTAGAGTGGAAACGGACCCAAAGCAAGGCCTAACCTTAAACTCTCTAAAGTTCGCCCAATTTGTACACAACAAAGGCTTTAAGGGTATAATTCAAGGCAGTGTGAAGTCTCTGGGTCGTAACAGGATGTCCATAGATTTTGCCTCATTTAACGATGCCAATAACTTTGTCAACAACACTGTTTTAAGTGATAATAAATATACGGCAAGCATCCCACGCTTTCATGTAACCCGCATGGGAGTTGTTAGGGATATTCCCACTGACTGGACCCTGGAGGAATTAGTTAATGGTCTGGAAACCCCTCATAATTGTGGTGAAGTCATTAGGGCCAGGCGACTTAACTTTAAAAATAAAAAAGAGGACACAGTAACTTGGTCTCCCTCTTCAACTGTAGTGCTTACATTCTCTGGCCAAGTACTCCCGGAGAAAGTGTACTGTTACAATGCTTCCCTTCCTGTCTCTTTTTATCACCTTCCAACAATTCAATGTCGTAACTGCTTGCGTTTTGGCCATATTAGCTCGCAATGTAGGTCTAACCCTCGATGTTACCGTTGTGCTCAACCTCACCCCGGTGATAGCTGTAAGGTTCCTGACTCACATGTCACATGTATTTTGTGCTATGGTGGAACCCATAAGGCTACAGATGACAAGTGCCCCGAACATTCAAGGCAAAAGTCTATCAAAATGACATGAGTCTCAGGAAAACCTTAGTTACCGAGAGGCTTCAGTGAGATTCCCACACCCAAAAAAACTTTATTCAAATGTAACAGCAGGTACCTCCCAAGCCAAACCATCTCAAGCTCCTCCATTTGAATCCTTTCTCTTCTCACCCCCTGTCTTTTCTCCTACTTCTTCTCCATATTCATCCCCTGTTAAAACATCATACTCTAAGACGGTTTATCGCTCGCCTAAGCCTAGAGCAGAGTTGGGTAAGTCATATGACACCCAAGCCCATAGGTCAATGATTTATAATCCTAATTCTTCTCAGCCTAATGGCTGTGCTCTCAATCCTCCTTGTGAAGAAACTACTCCCCTTCCCACTCCTAATGACAACCTAATAGAGCTCCTGACATGCTCTCTGATTAATATTTTATCTAAATTTAGTGACTCATTACCGCACAATGTCGTTATATTAGTTGAACAACTGCTCAAATCCTGGACTCGCCAAAATGGAGGAAAAAATTCTTCAGTGGAACTGTAGATCCATTCGTAAAAAAAACACGATTTAATTTATTTAATAAATCGGTATAAACCCGTCGTCTTTGCTGTTTCGGAGACGTGGCTCAGTCCCGGATCTCCCTTTAGGGTTCCTGGATTTTCGTGTCTTCGGGACGATAGAGATGACGGATGGGCGGGTTGCGCCCTTATGGTTAGCAGATCTATCACTTTTTCCGAAATCCCTCTCCCCCGTCATGATCCTGGTCTACATGTAGTTGCAGTAAGAGCCAAGGACATATCCTATGTATCTGCCTATATTCCTCACCCCAATGCTAATCTTTTGTCTGAGTTTAACTCTATACTCTCTTCTATTCCATCCCCCTTGATTGTGTTAGGTGATTTTAATTGCCGTCACACTCTTTGGGGCTCTCACTGTAATGACCCCGCTTCCAGTTTTTTGTTAGACCTTTTAGATGACCGCAACCTTTGCATTCTTAATGATGGATCTGCTACCCGTAGGGTTTCCCCTACCCAAAATATTAGTGTTCCAGACCTTTCTTTCTGTTCTCCTTCCTTAGTTTCAACAGCTTCCTGGTCTGTTCTCCCTAATTCTTTCGGGAGTGATCATTTTCCTATACTTATTTCATTTCCTAGTTCTCATCCTCGTTCTCCTCCAATCCAACCTCTACAAAAATATCGCCTTCCCCAAGCCGACTGGCCTAAGTTCTCGTCCCATCTGGACTCTGAACTCCAAAACTTTCCCCAAATAAATCCTTCCAACTCCCTTGCCCTCTACAACGATTTCGTTGAATGTTTGATAAAAGCGGCCGACCTTTCAATACCCCTGAAGAACTCCGCCCGTCACTTATTACCTTCTCCACCTTGGTGGGATGCTGAGTGCACGGATAGCGTTCGCAAACGCAAAGTAGCTGAGAACACTTTCTCCTCTAGTCTAAACATGACTGATTATTTGAATTTTAAAAAGACTTCTGCAAATACACGTAGGTTATTGGCAAAAAAGAAAAGAAGTGGTTGGCTCAAATTTTGTGAGTCTCTTTCTCCACGTTCCCCAGTTTCCCTTGTGTGGAAAAAAATAAAAATCTACCGCAAAGCTTGTGATCAGCCTCTTGACATTTCGACCAACGACACAAGTTCCTGGTTGGAAGACTTCATAATTAAATTAGCCCCCCCCTTTGTTCCTAATTTTGATTGCCTTCCCACTATAAATCCTTCTTCGCCCTCTTCCTCTGATAGATTTGATGACCCATTCTCTTATTCAGAATTGACATGTGCCTTGGATCACCTCCGTGATTCTGCTCCGGGTGTTGATGGAATCCCCTACTCCTTCATTTCCAAATCTTCTTCTAACTGTAAACTACTCTTCCTCAACCTAATAAATTCCTTTTTCCATACAGGCCAAGTTCCAATATTGAAACCGGGAAAAGACCCAAAAGACTCAGCTTCGTATCGCCCTATCGCTCTATCTTCTGTCTTGTCTAAAATCATGGAGAACCTTATCAAGAACCGGCTTGAATGGATCTTAGAAACCAAAGGCATTTTATCCAGATCTCAGTTCGGTTTTCGAAGGGGTATGGGCACTCTGGATAGCCTTAGCATTTTCTTTTCTGACGTCCGCATTGCTTTTTCCAAAAATGAAAGCGTTCTTGGTGTTTTTCTAGACATAGCTTCAGCCTACGATAATGTCCAACTTCCAATACTCAGGCAAAAGCTGCTACAGCTGAGTATCCCTGTGAGGATGGTCAACATCATCTGTAATCTCCTTATGTCCCGCTCTATTTCAATTCGCCTTCAAAACTCCCTTTCTCCAAGCCGTCTAGTGTGGAAGGGCCTACCTCAGGGGTCGGTCTTAAGCCCAATTCTTTATAATCTATACACTTATGATTTAGAGTCTTCAGTTAGCTGCTTCTGTAAAATTTTACAATATGCCGACGACATTGCTCTCTACTGTAGTTCAGCCTCCTTCTCGGATTCCGCATCTCGCTTAAATTCTGCCCTTCACTATTTAAATCAATGGTTGACTGACCACGGCCTAAGCCTGTCAGTCCCCAAGTGTAATGCTGTTGTCTTCTCCCGCAAACGTAATATTCCCCCGATAAACCTCTTAGTTGAAAATGAACCCATTTTGATTCATGACAAAGTTAAATTTCTTGGCCTTATTCTTGACTCAAAATTATCTGGTTACAATCATTTGGACTACATTTCCAAAAAATGTGAAAAAGGCATTAATGTCCTGCGTGCCCTCTCTGGAGTACGCTGGGGAGCTCATCCAACTTCCCAGAAAATCTTATACAATGCCATAGTTCGTAGTCACTTTGACTATGGAAGCTTTCTCCTGGAACCGTGCAACAAAATAGCCCTCTGCAAACTTGAAAAGATCCAATCCAAGTGCTTGCGCATTATCACGGGAGCTATGAAATGCTCACCTATAAATGCCCTTCAGGTGGAATGTTTTGAGCCCCCACTTCACCTTCGTAGACAATTTCTCTGTGATAGGTTTTTTTATAAAGTCATCCAGAACAAATCTCATCCCCTTCTCCCCCTTATTCGTACTCTTTGTGAGTTAATCCCAACATCCCCCTATTGGACCCATAAAAATCCTCCTCTACTTGTTATTAGCTTTAGGAAACTTAATAATATGCACATTTCTTTAGTCCAATCAAAAACGGACCCTCTATTTGAAGTAGATTTTGACTCCTTACTATTCCAACCAAAAATTATTCTTAACTTTAGTATCTCTAAACATGACCCTGCAGCCAATGATAAACTCAACAGAATTCTAGCTGAGGACTGGCACGATTGGCTCACGGTATTTACTGACGCTTCTAAGTTGTCAGATGATAGCAATGTCGGTTCTGCTGTGTGGATCCCAAAATTCAAAATTATCCTTAATGTCCGTAGTTCTCCATTTGGCTCTATTTATACTGGGGAAGCAATAGCTCTCCTGGAAGCAGTTTCCTACATTGAATCGCATGGACTCAACAAATCCCTAATTCTCTCGGATTCTCTAAGCTGCCTTCAGGATTTATTAAAGTCGCCTTTCCGTTCTCGTCACAATTTTTCTCTTGTTTTACAGATAAAACAACTTCTTTATAGATGCCACTGTTTAGGTATAGAGATTGCACTGGCTTGGATCCCTAGTCATTCTGGAATCGTTGGTAACGAGAATGGGGACTCGATTGCCAAGTCGGCTACTCGGAATGGGATCGAATCACGTCCATCTTGTTATCCCCGTGATTTGCGCTGTCTTGCTAAACCAGAGATGATGAAGAGCTGGAATACCCATTGGCAAAACTCACGTTTATTGAAGGGAAAATTTTATGGCTCTATTCAACCATATATTCCTTCTAAATGTTGGTTCAGCAAACTTAAATTTTCAAATAAATCAGCTACCTCCGTTATAATTCGACTCCGACTTGGGTTTGTTTGCACTCCTGTCTTTTTGGCCAAAATACACGTGAGAGACAATTCTTTGTGTGAATGCGGTCTAGCGGAAGGTACTCTGGAGCACTTATTTTTTTCCTGTCCTCGTTTAACTATTCCCCTTTACGACTTGCTTCCTGATAACATTCCCCGCCCAATTAACATCCCGTTTCTATTGACTTTAGTCCATACCCCCGCAGTAAAAATTCTTTATAGATTTATTAATAGTAACAAAATCCAACTGTAGCTAGTATTTCTATTTATGTATTATATACTTGAAGTTTTAACATTTATTTTGTGCTGTCCTATATGTTTTAACCAAAATTGTTTTGTCCCTTTTTAGCATGGTGAACAATGGAGGTCATCGCTACAAACACTGATCAATAGTTATATGACAGTATGCATAATTTCAAACCGACTATTTTCATCTACCTTGACATTGGCAAAATCATCGAATGTTCATCGATGGAGCTATAAACATAAAAATTGAATTGAATTGAATTGAATAATAAGTTCATCATTCGTGATGCTCCTGATTATAGACTTCTTCCTGGTTCTCTCTATTGTAGGCGTTGTGAGGTTTGTGTTAATCCAATAAACGTGCCTGTAAATTGAAAATCATGATTTCATGAAGAACAAAAAATTATAAAACTAAAATACTATGTATTAAATAACATTCGTAACTTACCCTCTACAACTATCCACAGCTACGTCAGTGAAGAATAGTAAATCTGTAACGGGGTCGTAGGCGAGACCCTGGATGTTTCTTCCGTTTCCTTCTGTTAAATATTTGTATTGCATGGAAGACATGTTAAAACCACAGATGACGTCGTTGTCGCTCTGTTTGTCGACGTACAGCAACATGTTGTGAACTTCGTCATAGACAACGTGTACAATAATAGTAGATTATTGCATCGAGCACAAAGTAATTTATTATTGCACCGAGTGCCTGATTTAGAGCCCGAGCGTCAGCGAGGGCTCCAATCTAACAGGCACGAGGGCAATATAAATTACTTAAGGCGAGGTGCATAATCTGCTTTTCTTTCAACTATTACCTATAGGAATAGTAGATAAAAGAAACTCATATCAAACAGTTAAAATAGAAGTTTCTATAACACTGTCGGCTTCATTTAGAATGTTTTCCGGAGTTAATGTGTCGCTAGATGATTCCATTTTAATTCAAAGCCGAAGCACTCAAAATCAGATAGTATCACACTTTATCGTTTCCAAAAATATTGTCAAGCAAAATTAACAAAGTTCCCACCAAATCACTTTTTTAAATTTCTTTCATTTTTAAATCAGAGTTAGCAGCAATCATTTTTTAAATTTGGAACAAGTAGGATAGAAACGAATAATACGTACGTAAAAAAAAAATATTGATATCGGCTGGCTGAATAGAGCTAATCAATTGAGATTGGTACCTTTTGGTGCGATTAAAAAATAAACTATGCAATAATGAAATTTCATACATTTTTATTGCTCTAGAGCATAAAAGACTCGCTTTGTACTAAGTTTTTAGTGTGATTGTGATGAAATTAAAGCATAGTTGGAAGAAAAGTATATTATATTCTAATCATGCCCCTCGTACTCACCCCAAGACTGCACCAACCCAACGTACAGCACCATCTGAGCCAGCGCACTCTGCGTTCTACACATTTTATAGATAATAAAGAAATAGAGTTGGTGTTTTAACCCTGATGATCGCTCTTGGACAATGAAACAGAATGCTGTCTATTCGCCATTTATAAAATTTATAGGCACATTGGTGATAAGAAGTTGGATGATAATCTCTCCACAGTAAACTCACTCATTGATTAGATAACTTCTTGACCCTTTATTATCACAGTGCCATTTTAGGGTTCCTTTGCCGTAGCCTGTTCATCTGTCTGTCTGTTCCGATGTTCCACAGCCATTGTACTCGGATATTATTAGCACTGACTGAAAAAAGGCTTATACTATGCTGGGTCTGCGGCCGTACCATGACGTGTCAAGACACTCATAGTGCGATTCTAAAAAAGAGACAGAGCTATTATATTTGTCTTGTGTTGCTCCGTCTCTCTCTAACAGTGGAACCATGATAGTTTTGATACGTCATGATAGGGCCCCTGATCTAGCAAGGTGACTAAATGCCCAGAGCAGCAAAAGAAGGGCCACAAAAATTAGAACGGTTGACTGCAACTTAGAAATAACTTTGAATTTTTTATTTAGTGCTTCGAAATTAGCAGAAAGTTTTCCACCCTAGGACACTTATTTATTATTTATTTATTATATACTTTATTGTACACCACAAAAAAAAACATACAGGACAAACTTTCAAATATACAAGTGTACAATGGGCGGTCTTATCGCACTAGGCAATCTCTTACAGACAACCTTTGGATGGACTGAACGATAGGAGAAGAATTACTTAGGGCGTAGAGCTTTTTTTCTTCTTCTAGAAATTCAAATTCTCAATTAAAAAGCTGACTGAATTGAAAATTTGAATTCCTGAATTGAGAAATGATTCACATGATTGAGTTTTCCTTGACTAAAAAATGCACGTTTGAAACACCCTTTAAGTAACATTCTATAAAAAAATAAATCTTACGTCATATCTAATTCTTTGATGCCTCGATTTCAATGAATTGGAAAAATGAGCCCTTTTCGAATTTATCGCAGTTGAAGTTTTTATTGAAATAGATGAATGTAGCGCGATTTACCAAACTTTTGTCATAGTCAGACAATCTTTGATAGGTTCTATTCTAGTTTTAAATGATAAATCTTCGGATTGATAGATTTGGCGTGCAGTTTTTATTGCTGACGTACGGGGCCCGATTTAGCAATTTCGTCGTACTAAGACAATATTTGCCGCCCTTGGCACCCTTTAAAATGACGCCTTATAAGGAGGTAAATGTTTATATATTTTACTAGCTTCTGCCAGCGGCTTCGCCCGCGTGAATGTCGAAAATTATCCCGAGGGAACATATTCCCGTGATAAAAAGTATCCTCTGTGCTATTCCTGACTATTATCTATCCCTGTGCCTAATTTCATCCAGATCCGTCCAGCCGTTTCAGCGTGAAAGAGTAACAAACATACATACATCCATCCTCACAAACTTTCGCATTTATAATATTAGTAGGATAGGATAATCTAGTCTCTTTATAGTAGCATAAATCTAAAGAAAATAAAAAAACTTTTTAATAAAAATATCAAACCGACTTCCAAAACAAAACACTACAAAGTGAACAATAACTTTAATTTCGGTGTCTTTGTGGTACCAACTATGTTTTCTTTATTTTTTTGTTAAAAGTTTTTTTTTATCTCTTTTTCGTTTATGTAGGTTCCTCCAATTACCATGAAAATCATTCATAGCCAAAGTACATCTCATGAAGATTCCAATAAGCCCAAACATGACTAGGATAAATTATTCTATTTCGGAGTTCCAGAGCCTACCTGCCGGCTTCATAATCAGATCAGTTCGATGGTACCATTTTCATCAGTAGGTACCATTTATTTATAAGTACCTATTTGCTGATATTTGCATGATGAACATATTCGGATAACTATTCGAGATATCTTACACCTGTGACATATTAAGCATTAAGGAGTTCCCGTGAACATCTGTGGTTTTCTTCATCAGTTCCATTTCACCAAATGATACTTTCTGAGTGCAATCGTGCATTGTTGATGAAAATACCAAAATCGCTATATGTATATAATAATATTTGAGGAGTGCCCCCGATTTCTCCAGGATCCCGTTATCCTGAAATCCTGACTTGATGAGCATGGGACCACTTGGGAAGTATATCCTTTCAAACAAAAGAAAAAATTATCCAAATCGTTCCAGGCGTCTTTGAGTAATCAGGGACATACATAAAAATATAAACAAAAATCCAACGAATTGAGAACCTCCTCGATTTTTTTAAGTTAGTTAAAATGCGGTTTTTAACCGTCCAATCGGATAAAGCCGCTTTTTTGAAGTGTAAATGAAGTGAACTCGAAAATTTCGCCTTAGAATTTTTGCAACATTATGAATGTTAATTTATTTAACAGTGGGTTTACAAATAAGAACCAATAACATTCGACAGCGAACGAGCTTAAACATTTTAGCACCACACCATGAATAAATTAGGTTTTCTGATTAAATGACTAGGGCTGTTAGTACAGTTTGGCCGCCCCTCATTTATGCCGCTCTGGGCATTTGCCCGGCTCGCTCCCCCCAGCTCCGGTTCTGGACATAGTAGATACTGAATAAAATCTACATTTCTTCTTTTAGTAGTAGGTGTATACCTATTGCGATTTGAAAGAGTTCGTGGTCTTACAGCGTAAATAAGATTATTTTTATGTCTACATGCTGAAGTTACTACATAATTATATAATTCTACTTAATCGCAGTATTTCATTCGTTGTGGCTTAATAAAACTAAAACTTTGGATGCTCTCATGCATGCCGTGGGCAATAGCTCATAAAGTTGAGAAGCCTTCAAAACGTTTGCGGACGGTTTGAATAGCGACCACCGGACCGGAGCAGTAATTTTCAGAAAACTGTCTACGTGGAGCATTAACTTTCATCTGTCCAATCAGCCAGCACCCTAATTGCGTATCTGTTTCAAAAACACGAAGCACCCTACTTCCTTTTCGTTTTGATAACTCAACAGTATTTATTGCGTATTTTACGCTGTCGAGTAGACGGATTTTTAAACATAAGCAATGAATGCAGGAAAATAAATGCTAGCACTTGTGTGTGTACTATGTACAGTTAAGGGTCAAAAGTGCAGTCACACTCTACCAACACAGCAGCGGTATTTTTTTAGGATTTAGTGTTTAAACTTTTCACGGTTATCTATATTTTAATTTCTATACAACATATTAAATCAGTTGTGGATAATTTACCTTCTTCTTTAAGGTGAACGCGCACCTATCCGCACCGCAGGAGCCGCACGCGTCGCACGCGCCGCAGTCATCGCATTTTCTCAAGGCCCCGCGCTATTCGCGCTGAACAATCTCTAAGTAGTCTGTGGCGCTGAACGCGCCGAACGCATCGAACACACTTCTGTACATCTTGAAGTTGAACAATATTTTCTATACAGATACAGATGACGTCTCCGCGGCGCCCACATCGTAGTCGCCGCAAGCATCGAACGCGCAGAATCTGATGACGTCATCCTCACGCGCTGGTGGAATCCGTATACCTACAGCATTTTTCTGAAATGCGGGTAGTGCGGCGCGGATAGGTGCGCGAAGCTGCATACGATTTCATATAAAGATTTATAAAATGCGATGACTGCGCCGCAGCGCGGATTGGTGCGCGTTCACCTTAATACTATACTTTGACCCTTGACTGTACCTACTTCTTCTTATTTTCGATTCGAATTTAATGGGTGTTAGACAGTTTGGGCCCAGTAAATTTTATAGTACATAGTACATACATACTACAAAACGGCGTACCGTTTAATGGGTAGGTATGGCTTTATACCAAGGAGGTGCTGGTGGCTTAGTAATATCACTCGCACGGTTCGATCTTCAAAGTTAAGATACATTTTCAGAGGTCGGTCTGTGGATTGCTGACCAAATTGACCATCAATAAACTCTTCCGTGCCTTGGAAAGTCGTTAAGCCGCTTGTCGCTTTCATTCAAAGATCATCAGATAGTCAGAAGCCATAAACTCTGTCACCAGTCTTGCTAAGTGGTATCGTGTTACCCGGTTACTGGGTTGTGGACGTCGAATAAGCGAATAGGCTCCATGTAAAATACTGGTCTTCAGCTGCATCCGGTTAGACTAGAAAGTAGAAACCGACCCAAACTAGTTTGGAAAGGACTAGGCATATACGTTGTCTTTCTTTGACTATTGAATGTGCCCGGCGGTGGCGGTTAGGAGTGTAAGGCTCACGCAAATATCTTGTTGCGAGCGTTTATTGGATTGAGTCAGTTCAGTTCCCTTTAAAGTGTTTAAGCTGAATGATGCGAATCCATGCCTCATATTCGTGACCGGGCACCGTTAGTTGGAATGGTCATCTCTAAGCTGCCACGGCTTTTTCTTCTTACTTTTTGTCCTTATAATGTCAATATAAATTATATAAATAATAATTCTAATAATTATTAGGTACTTTTTATTAATTAAAAATTATTTGTCCACACGTTCTTCTCCAATAGAGATCTACAACGCCTTGGCACGCCAACGCCCAACGCCTTGGAACGTGCAACTAGCTTCATCTTTCTGACCAACCGACTCCTAGACAGTTCAAAATTGCCTGTAAATAGTTTAATTCAAATAAATGCATGGAATTTGAGTATGAGTCTAGTAGGTTTGGTCGTCCTCGTCAAGCTGGAGGCACTTGCACTTCATTGACGAGGTCGATTTGTAAGCATTTAATTAGATTAAACTTTAATGACGAATTTTTGACGATCTACAGTAGATGTGTTGTTAAATAAAAGCATCAAGCAGTTTTTTTTTGGTAAGTGTAAATGAAAAGCCGAATAAACTGTGTAGTATGAATACTGCCAATTAAAAATCTACACAATACTGCAACTGTAGCGCGAACGTCCACAAATTGTGAAAACTTTGACCTTACAGCTTACCCGCTGGGAATAACTTGTTGTAACTGTGAAAGTTGTTATATTATTATAGTTATTTTTAACTATGTACGTGATATATATGCTGCCGTCCAACTAAAGCCTTATATTGCATGTATTTCTACGTATATTGGACAAGCCGAACAGCCAAACGCAATATATAGGTTGCAATCCAATCCTGAGCTGCGACGGAGAATTTTCTATCCGAAAAAGCCAATTGCACTTTTCCTGAACGGAGCGAGCCTCGAGATCGAACGAATGAGATGGGTTTAACTTACAATGGTGGTTTAACGGTTTTCTTTTAAGGCGCTACCCCGAGCAAAACGCCCCGCTAGCCGTTTTTCGTGCAGTTTTTAGGAGCTATCTACTCGTTATTTAAAATGAAATATCAACTAATAAAAATACATTAAATTTCTACATATTATTGATTCCAAAATTGTAGTTTTTTTTTTTTTTTTAATGTAGTATATGTTTCACTAACCTCCTTCCAACAAAACCATAAAAAAGAGAAATAATGATTGATAGCTTGCATCTCCTCGTAAAGTGTTTATTTTTTTTTTGTACTAACACTAATGGATAGACAATTTGATAACGAACATTTTGGTAGATTTATTTTTTTCAAAAGACCAATATTTGACTTTATAAAGATTTTATTCTAAAATCTGGGCGTATTCACTACTGTAATTCATGCGCCACCAGTGCCACTAGGCCAATAGGAATGCTCATATCTCACGCTGTTTTTTTGGTCAGTGTACGGCCTTAATAAGACAACGTATCTCCATCTGTCACATGAAGTACTTGAAATTTAGTGTTAATGTTTATTATTACGAAATATTAAAAAAAATGTTCGTACAAAAACATTATTTATTTGTAAAATTAAATCAGTTTTTTCCTTTCACAACGGGTTATTTTATACACCAGGGTAGGTGAAACTATGAAACGGGTGCACGCGGCAAAATAATTCAAGCACGCCAATATCAGTTTAATTAACATCTAGGTAATTTGCAGTAACAAAAATCATATCAACAAATCTCGTTTAACCGATTGAATGACGTAATTACGGAAACAATTAAAAACATTGTGTCTCGCGTGGATCCACGTTTCGGGCACTCAGGACTTTACACAAATAATAAAATGATAATTATTACGATGTTTTCAAGTTGCAAATGAAGAGTTACTCTAAATATTAAGTCTTTTATTGAGTTATACGAGTATTTCACGCATCAAGGCTGGCCGATAGATTTTAACCATCGGGCAGTCAGGATGTATTCCTTTAGGTTAAGACATCGTGTGTGGGCAGGTCGGTGGGCACAATCGTAAAAATGAAATCGCACAAATTATTCGATACACTGGGTTTATTCTTGCTTACTAATATCACGGATCGACACTGATTCTACGACGTCTAAGCTCTGTCAGTACTCAACTGCTTTATGCTGCTATCTCTCTTTATTAAGTTATAGTCTTTTCTCAAACATGCTTGGAAATATGAGCATTATTTTGACAACCTTCTTCGAGATAAATCGCAATTGCTGTACTGGCCAAATACATGCGCGCAGCGGCCGGCAAAATTTGTATGAAAATCCATATCTGTCGTGTGTAGCGGCCAAATAAATTCCATAGTAAACTCATATCTGTCGTGTAATTTAAAAATGGAACGATCTTTTACTCCGAATCATGGCAACCAAGGAGGTAACTTATCAAAGGTTTTATTTAAATTTCGAACTGGCTTGCAAATAGAAAGCTGTTTACTGAAAAAAAAAACAAATGAACACTTAAGGCTTAGGCTTAGCACGCATTGCGATTTATATTTGCGCGAATTTTTGTAATATTATGCCCGCGTGATTTTTTTACCGCAACGCGTGCGGCTGCATACAATTCCATAGGCCGCAGAATGGGCGAATAAAAAACAAGCGAATAAAAGTCGCAGTGCGTACTAAGCCTAACGCGGGAATCATTATTGTTGTTCGTTGTTCGTCATTGATTTTGAAAAGTAATAATTGTATTTGACAAAATGAATTCTAGGTACTACTTAGTTTTAATTTCCGCGCATTATTTGAGAAAAGCACTATACAAGCCTTGGCCACAACTAGGCATTGATGGACTTACGTATGTGTGCCTCGGCTTCGCCTCGGCCCACATTTATACGTTCGTCCATCAATGCCTCTTTTGCTGGCCGCTGCAGTAATGTACTAATGCTGCTATCCCTACCACACAAGAGGTTAGGAAAAGCGCGCCAATGCGTAGTTGTTCTTGATTTTCCGCCTGGGGGCGTGCTTGTGCTTTGTTTTGACGTCCGTACTATTGACTAAACCCGACATATTAATTACTTTCATATTTTTTATTTTTATTTTGCTTGTAACTAGTTTGTATGTTACCCAAAAATTGCATGCTATGCCAAAATTTCGCTGAACATGTTTGTATTTTTTCCATTATATTTAGCACCATTTATACCATATTTTATGCAATTAAATGATTTGAATTTGAATAATATGAATGGATCCTGGTTATTCCGGAGCAAGATGTGACATCAACGCGTGTAAGTTACTTTAAGTTGGGAACAAGTTATCGGACGCGGCTGACGGACGCGACTGACAGCCGCAACTTATAGAGTATCTGTGTAATGAATGTACATTACATTGTGCAAACTATCGGACATAAGTCGCGGACGTGACCTTGGGCGTTCGGACGTCCGATAGAGATCTGGCCTGCTGGATGTTAGTGTCAGTCGAAAACTGGTTATTGTCTCAATAACGGTGACTGCTCTCTGAACGAGGAGGATGATCCAGTTTGTGAATGAGTTGGTAATCACGAAGGAGCTTTAAGAAATTACGATTTCACCACCACCCATACGTCGTATCCAGCAGAAAGCAATCTCAGCCTAGCTGATTTATTTTCAAACTAGCACTCCGCCCGCGACTTCGTTCGCGTGATTTACAGATGACTATCTTATGCGCAGTTAGTGAAGGCAAACAAAAATAAGCTATTGTTAAAACAATAACCAATTTCTGACCCGCTGAGTGTCGAGTTTTTACCAGCCCAAATATTATGTTATTCACTCTTTCCTTCTCTTTTTTATTTTTCGTTTATGTTTAAGACTGCGCAGTAAGGTTCCTCAAAACAACTTTAACATCCCTTAACCCTATCTGGGGGGTAGTTTTAAAAATCGTATTATGTCAATTTTGATTATTTACCCCCAAGGAATAAGATTATTCATACAAACAAATTTCCCCATTTTCAACCCCTTCAATGTTAAAAGTTGTGGAGTGGTGACCGCGTATCGGAAGACGCAGCGTTGTAAAGCCGGTAGCCGGAACGACGATCTGGTCAAGGCTGCGGGAGATCGGTGGATGCGAAATCCACCGGACTCCGCCTTGACCACACCATACCAATCAATGTGGCGACCCTTGGAGGCCCATGTCCATCAGTGGACGTTTTTTGGCTGAAATGATGATGATGGTAAAAGAATAAATTGTCCAAAATTCTTTCTTATTGCTCCTAGTCTAAACCCTACGCATTAAGATTCTTAGTAAATTTTAACACACACTCTAAATACGATTGTATTTAGAGTGTGTGCAGAGTTATATATACTTGGGAAATGCATTTCATTCAGCAACTCCAGAAACAAAGATGAAATTGATAGAAGAATTAACATGACATGGAGTAAGTTCTGGAGCTTAAAAGAAATAATGAAATCAAAATTGCCCTTGAAACTGAAAAAGAAAGTCATGGATGGGTGTCTGATACCCTGCCTGTCATACGGATCACAAACATGGATCTACAACAATTATGCAAGGGACAGAATACAGAAGACCCAGAGGGCTATGCATGGAAAGGAATATCCTGAATATTAGGCTGAAGGATAAGCAAAGGTCAGAAAAGATAAGAAAAAAACCAAAGTTATAGATGCTCTTCAGCATATGAAACGACTGAAGTGGAAGTGGGCAGGTCACGTGGCAAGATTGACAGATGGAAGGTGGACAGAACTAGTCACAAATTGGCTAGGCCCAAGAGGCAAGAAAACCAGAGGACGCCCTAGAGAACGTTGGATAAATGAAATAAAAAGATATGCTGGAGAAGACTGGAAAAAAACTAGCGAAAACAAGGAAAACCTGGAAATTATTGGGGGAGGCCTATACCCGCCAGGGGCCTTAACTTAAAAATAAAATGTATTTAAATTTGTGTACCTAATGTTAAGAAACTATATGTATGTTAAGGAAATAAAAAGGTTTAATAATAATAAATAACTATAATAACTATATGGCATGGAATATAAGTACTCTCTAAATAATTTCTAGATATATAAACGTTCTTTCACAAAGAATAATATTAAATCACAAGAAAAAGGAAATAAACTCTATTAACAGCAATTCTTTCTTTGATTTGAATTGAAGTAATAATTTGAAATAATTTCATAGAAAAGAAACTGTAATGGCGGCCGGCCGGCGGCGGTACGTCATGCCAGTGTGGCCAGTCAGCCAATGTTTTAATTTTAACGTCTCATCTTATTTTTTGAGGTGGTATACATTAGCAACAAATACATAGAAATGAACGATGTGTGCAACCGCAAAATCTCCACTATACAAGACAACAGACCCTGCTATATGATCATAAAATTAGAAGAAACTGGCGGTTGACGTCGTCACTGACAGACGACGACCAAACATTTCTAACAATGGTAAAGATTAAAAATGTTGACGAGAGCAGCTGCCTGTCGCACACGCCATCCACCCCCGGACTCGTCGCTCAGCTCCGCCTCGCCGCTGCCGCTCCTGCCACCTGCCTCCTGCCTCCTGCCTGGCTCGGCCGCCGCTGGACCTCGGATCACCATTGTCATCAGCGGCTGCAGTTGCGTCGAGCTCGAGCGACGAGTATTTTTCCCCGCCGACGTCGCCAACACCTGTACGTCGGCAGGGGAGATGCCGGCCACCGAGGAGCTTGGGAACTAGGAGCCAACCGGCCCCGAGCCGGGTCCCCGCTGCCGGTGGTTGTGTGCAGCGCATGAGATGGACTCAAGGTATGAATGAGAACGTCATGCGCGCATATTACGGGTCTACAGAGGGGGGAACTAACCTCACTGCGTACCGTGTTAGGATGCTGTCTCTGTTTTGGGACCTAGAAACAACCGTAAACGTCTCGGCCCAACGATTGTCGGATCAGGTGCGGGTCATCCAGCGTAATCACAGGTTGGATGACGCCGCACTTGATAGGCTGCGCTCAGAAGTGCTGAGCAACCAAATCGTCTCAACCCCGACACAGACCGCGGCACCGCCAGCCACTATTGTGATCCCGCCGCGGTCCAATCTTTTTAACGATGAGGCAGATGATAGGGTTGCCACAGTAAGTAGCCAGTGCAACGAAAGATTGAGGAGCGCATTGGAGGATGCGCTTCGCGAGTATAGGTCAACACCGAATGAACTTAGACCCCGAATACCACGGTTGCCTATGCACAAGAAGAATAGGGCGCTGGTGTGTGCCTTGGACTCACTGCTTAAGAACATCTTTGAAAGCAGCGAGAACCTTGTTGATACGCACTCAATCCTGTATTGCGGGGCAGTTGCGGCATGTCGTTTAGCCAGTGTTAAGTTCCCAAACGAGGCTATTCGACCAAAGCCTGCCGTACCAGCCTGGCAGTGCAGGATCGAACGGCGTATCGATGGGGCCAGGGTACTCATCGGCAAACTATACTGTTTCAGGGAGGGCAATACACGACCACGTGTGATGCGTTTCGTGAGGCGGGCGTTTTCGGGGACAGAAATTAGTCCTCGAGAATACATGTCCCGTGTCACGGAACGCATCGACTTCCTGAAACAGAAAGTTTGTGCATGGGCAAACCGTATTCGGCGGTATAAGCGGCGGGTTGACCGGTACTCGCAGAATCGCATGTTCCAGAGCGATGAGAGGTGGGTATATAGAGCCTGGGAGCGACCTGAACAAAATGTGACTGGCGTGTCCCGCCCAGATGATGTCGCCACGAGTACATTCTGGCGAAGCATCTGGTCGGTGCCCGTTTGTTACACTGAGGATGGCTGGATGCGTGATGGCGAGCGCGTGTGTGAAGCTATACCAGAAATGGAAAAAGTTATAACCAGCCCATCTGGTGTAGACAAAGCAGTTCGTCCGCTACCGAATTGGAAGTTATGCAGTCCGTCCGGACCCGGAGGTCCGGACGGACAGCATAACTTTTGGTTAAAATGGTATAGCAGCTCACACGCGCTACTGGCGTCTCAATTCTAGTCATGCTTAGCGACTGGGTCGCTGCCGCAGATTTTAACAACTGGTGTTACCCACCTGCTCCATAAGACAGGTAGTCCCGCGGAACCCAAGAATTATAGACCTATAACATGTTTGTCAATGGTTTATAAACTTCTTACATCCATCCTGAGAGGAAAAATTTATGTGCACATTGAAAGTAACTTAATAATGTCTGCCTCTCAGAATGGATGTAGGAATGGGTCCCGCGGCACTAAGGAGCTACTCCTCATTGACATGGCCATAAGCCAGCAGGTTCGTCGATCCCGTAAGGATCTGTCGATATGCTGGATAGACTACAAGAAGGCCTACGACTCTGTGCCACATACATGGCTCATGAGGGTTCTGGAGTTGTACAAAATAGACGCAACTCTGCGCACCTTCCTTGAGTCATGCATGGGGCAATGGGAGACGGTCCTTCGATATCCAGGATGTCGACCGATTCAGGGGGATGATGAGCCTATAAGGATTAAGCGGGGGATATTCCAGGGCGATAGTTTGAGTCCACTTTGGTTCTGCTTAGCCCTGAATCCTCTAAGTACACTGCTGGAGGATTCAGGTCTAGGCTATCGGTTGAGAAGAGGTGGTCAGGTTATATCTCACCTCCTTTACATGGATGATCTGAAACTCTTTACCACCAACAAATTCCAACTGACGGAGCTACTGAAGGTAACTGAAACCTTCAGTGACTCCATCAGGATGGAATTTGGTGTGGACAAATGTGAAGTCATGCATGTAAAGCAAGGGGAGATTATGGAATCCGAGGGAATTCAACTCACTGATTCCATACACCTCAGACACCTCTCCTCGACCGAAACTTACAAGTATTTGGGTACGTCGGAAGCGTTGGGCATTAACAGTACTGACATGAAGCAACTGCTGAAGGAGCGCTTCTTTGGCCGCCTGAAAAAGGTGTTAAATAGCCTTTTGTCGGGCGGAAATAAGGTGCGCGCCTTCAACAGTTGGGTTATGCCGGTTTTGATGTACTCTGTCGGCATACTCAAATGGACTCAGACCGACCTCGATGCCCTTGATAGGAGGGTCCGGACACTGCTGACCGCAAACCGGATGCATCACCCATGATCATCAGTAATGAGACTGTACATCCCGCGGAAATGCGGGGGCCGAGGCTTTTTAAACGCCAAGACTCTTCACAACCGCGAGGTGTGCAGCCTCAGAGAATACTTTTTGAAAGCTGAAGTGGGTATACATCGAGATGTGGTCGCAGTGGGCAAGGGACTCACCCCGTTGTCATGGCTAAAGAGAACTGGCGCAAGCCTGTAATACTTACGACTGATGAATGCAAAGAGGTATGGCAAGGCAAGGAGCTTCACTACCGTCCTCGGCTCTCTTAAGACCCTCACCTAACGGCTCGGGTTTCAGTGGCGCCTCAGCGGTAATCACCAACATTACACACTTGTATCATAATGTACTATTATGTTAAGCTATTATTATTTTGCTGCCCTATTAGGTATAGGTACAGATTTCTGCATAATAACGATTAAATAGAAAGTTAATATTGTTATTTGTTTTGAATTCAAATAATAGTCTAGTATTTATAGCAATGTCGAATTTATTTTTCGTGACTCACATAGCTTGAAACCAAAAGTTTTTCATGTCGAATTGTTATATCTGGTGAATCTGGGGATTAGAGGCACTTAGTTATCCTTATATGGGTCATATTCAAAATAATTGTAATAGTTATACTGTCATAGTGTCCAACCCAATTATTTTTATAACGAGATACAACTGACTAGAATTTCATAAACAAACAGATTAAATGTTTATTTGAATTTAATAAAAAACAACGAAACATTTCATATAGCTAAACAATTCATTAAAAAAAAATGAAACCAAACATTGCGTAGATTCCGTTTCATACAAGTACTCAATGTCCACGTCTTTGACTGTTAACTAAAAAAAATAATTTAATTATTAACTATTACACAAAGGTTAAAAAAAAAACTATATTTAGAGAATACTGTTTAAACTTTCAACACTTCACTAAACAAAATATAAAATACTATTTATTGTTCTTCAAATTTAATTTATTAATGAGTCTCCTGATTTTACACATATCTGTTATTCTTCTCTGTTATGCTATTTTAACATTATTTCCATGGTAATAATGAAATTTGATATACTGGCAAAATTAGTCCACTACCTGTCACTACACGACGTAAAAATAAATGATCGGCCATTTTGTTCAATATAGTTTCTCAGCTCGTTTCGTTGTCGAAGAAAATTAGACTTTTAAAAGTAAATATTTAATGTGAGACGTTTCAAATAGCGGTAAGTAAGTTTACTGTTTTATTACCCATACTAGGAAATAACTGTATTGTGCTAATTGTTATAAATATAAAATATTCGTATAACATTTAAATGAATGTGGAAATAAATAGATTTGTAGGTTAGACACGTGCAATTAATTCATATACGTTATTTTATCCATCACTTTTTTCTGTTACGTAACAGATATGAATGATTAGGCGTTATTCACATAGTGTCATATATGAATTAATGATAATAAAATATTATTCAACTTACTGCACCGCAGGTTAGCCAAAACTTTTTTTTTGCTTTTTATTTGAAGTATGTATAGGTAGTGATAGTGGTGATGGTATTCTACTATCCCAGGTGTTTCAATTAGATCAATGTTAATTATTTATTTTACAAATGTATGCTATTTAAACTTGCCCTAATCATTCCTTTCTGTTATTTTTCTGTTACAATAAAATAATATTCATATTTGTTTCCTATCCGTAACTTACAATTATTTTGAATATGACCCATATAGAGCTATCTTAACAAAGAAACCCAATGTGTGAAGAAAGGGTCTCATACCAGTTCTACGATGCTATTAATTTTCGGGGTGCCCCAGGGCTGCCTACTTGGACCGATCCTCTTCTTATTCTATATTAGTGCCCTGTGTAATGATTTCACACGAAATACTGACATATTTTCAGAATACCTTTTCAGAGTTGCATGTAGCAGGAAAATGCCACGAGCAAAATCTAGTCAAAATAAAAATCTTTCCGTTGAACCTCGCTCTCTACAAACACATCTACAGAAATGTCCACCGAGGACACTAAAATCCAGGGACAAGATAATATATTCCGTAATTTGTGGCATCACAAGAGACATAATATATGTCTCTTGCTTAGATAAAGCACCTAGTCTCTTGTAATAAAATCCCCGACATAGTCAACATCACATCTCTGAGTTGCCAGAAATTACATTTTATTTAAATTGCTACCCTTCTAAACTCCTCTTCTAGAGATGTCTAGTAAATTACTTATTTACATGTAGATTACTTCGCATATTATACGTTTTGTACCTTATACATACATGCATGTTTAAAATGAAGTTATAAATATGTACAAAACCTTTATCCGTACGAAAGCAATCCTGTTAGACTGAATCAATACAATGCTAATTGGACTATGTGTGACTAACAGAACCTGGCTATAAATATCGGACAATTTCTCGAAATAGTTTTGTTTACGTTCCGATAGTACTATGAATACGCAGCATCATGTTGCTGGCACACCTTTATTTATACTGTCGATATATTAAAAAAATCCCTTACACAATCCTCATACATCGCAAGGACTTTTCAGATTTTCTTTCCCCCTCATTTCCTTTCACTGGGTAAACGAAGTTACAGGCATGATAAAGGGTGTAGTGTCCTATAAAGCCACGCAAATTACTCACGGTGAAGGATGGCTCCCATGCATAAGCAAACAGTCACTTGAAGGACACTGCCGGTAAGGTAGTTACGCATATACGCAGGCGCGGATACAGAGGGGTGCAATGGGGGCCGTGGGCCTCGACCAAGCTGAGCCTAAAAAATCCAAATAAGATGTAAATATAGCTTAATCTTTATTTACTATTTATGATCTATTACTTAGATTTTGATAAATTATCGTCATCCTTGGAAGAGGGGCATTCTATTGGCAAATCAAATCATTTATCACCGCTCGGGCAATTACTTAGGCATATTTACCCTATGCATAAATTAGGGTCACAGCTTTCTACAAGCACTACTAGACTTCGAGTTTGCTACCGTATAACTTCTAGACAAAGGTACGAACTACGACGGGTTAAAACAAATCAAATCAAGCTAAGGCTAGGTGAGGTAAAATTTGCAAGCTCACTTCGTTAATTCTTTTACAAAAATTCTTCTATAGTATTTATTTATGTATGTACTCAGAAAACACTTAACAGAGAAAATAAAGAATACTGATGGAAGAGCACAAAGGTACTGCTTATTTTAATAGAAATTTCTTCCAGCAGACCTGCGACTGGCAAGTTGGATGATAGACGAAGAAACAGTTTGTAGAAAGAAATAAGGAAACTTAAAATAGACTTTTATAACTTAACTCATTATAAATAAATTACACATATACCTTAACTACATATATAGAACATAAAATATATAATAAATAATAATATATAAAATTACAAGATGGTGGTGCGGTAATGTTCTTTGACCTGTTTCTTGGATAAAGATACAGTTGTAGAGTCACGGATTTCAGGTTGAACTGAGTTCCAAAGCATGAACAGAGAAGGAGTGGGAATAAAAGTTAGTATTGTGGGAGGGGAAGTTTAGTTTATGCCTTAGATTGTATCTTTACTGGACATCGGCAGGCCGAGTTAAGGAAAAGCGATCGCGCAGAATATATCCAGGGTACGTAGAGTTAAAAAGAATGTTTAAGAGAAGACATAATAGTAGAGAGTTCCTGTGTAGACGAATAGGGAGCCACTTGAGATCCTTGTGGATCTGAGAGGCATGATCGTATTTTCTCAGACCAGAAACAAAACGGATGCACAGATTTTGCAAGCGCTCAAGCATATTTAAGAGCTCATCCGTGGCATCCAGATACTGCAGGCATCAGCATCGACTGAATTAGAGTTTGAGCTTGATAGAATTTAGTTTTAAAGGGCCTCTTGCCCTTTAAAAGAAGATAAGAGTCCAGTCTAAAGCAGAGGAAGAAAAGTTAATCTCTCACAGTCTCTGCTAGGGGTCCTTCTGTCTATTGACAGAAGGACCCCTAGCAGAATGTCAATATCCACCGAGTTACATGCACAACTGAAGTCAAGCAGGACTACCACTGTGAGAGATTTATTCTCTATAGCCCAGCGGATGTCATCAGTGACCTTCAAAAGTGCAGTTGCACTGCTGTGACCAGTCCAGAAGCCAGATTGGAAAGGACAGATTCTCATTAGACGAAAGGAATCTGGAAATTTGACCATGAACGATGTGCTCGTGAACTTTAGAGAGGAAAGGTAGTATGGAAGTAGTAGTGTGAATGGTCTACAGAAAATCTGTCTACATCCGAGGCGGGGTCCTACAATTTACAAACTCACTATTCGCTCGCTCGAGACCACAGTGATTGTGGATTTTTAATTTTATCTTAAATTGTACGGAAAAGATACAAGGTGGTTATTAACACGAGCCGCAATGCAGGAACAGCATTTTTCAATAACACCTCTCCCTCCCCCTCCTAGGAGAGACATTTGCCCCCCCATGAGCGAAATCCTGGATCCGCGCCTACATCTACGGCACCCTCCCAACACATCGAAATACCCATAGGTATATACTCCTATTTGTTTGGGGTTTATATATTTATGTCTGTGTGATCGGGCAAGGGGATGAGGTAGTATTTCTGTTACTAGGCTAGTGAACTACTGTAAAAACATCATGCTGCTTTACTGATAACGCATTTAGACTTGAGAGAGCTTTGTTGCCGAGAGAACCCGCTTCGCGCTATTGATTTCGGTCATTCAATAATCATTACACGTGCCTAAGTTGCACTACATTATTTTTCTTATTGGAAACACAGGCCCTGAAAAGAGTTGAAAAGTTAGGTTTTCTCTGAAAAATAAAAATTGCTTTTATTCAACCAAATTACTACGATTATTTTTAGAATATATTTTCTGAAAATAGAACCAATTCTCTTTCAACAAAAGCCCACTTTGTTATTGATTACATTAAAACAAATTGATTGATCACCAGAGGGCTTATCAACTTGGACTATTAATATTGATACAGCCTTCGGGAGACGAATAACAAATGAAAAAGCCAGACTGAGCGAATAAATACGGGTATTTTATGTCTACGGGCGCGTCGTGTGATTGTGTCAGTGTACCCGAGAGAGTTACAGCAATTACATTCTTCATAGTGCAAATAACCACCAGATACTTATGTCACCCCAGTACCTAGCCGTTAAAGTTAGAAAATTTAATCAACTCGCTTCAAGTATTCATTTCATTTAGACAAGTATTAGAGTACTCGACAACTGTTACTTTTATTACTCAAAAAGAGTACAATTTACTGTTATTTAATTAAATCTGCGAGCACTAGTAAACCAGGTTTAACATTTCAAAGCATAAAGAATGGCGAGTATCTTTTTAAAAGCGCCAATGAAATAAATATTAAGCCTCTTATCTCCGCCGTCGCTTAAATAAAATGAAGTGTGGGGAAATGGGACAATTGTGTCATGCCGTAGGTATTAAAAAAATAATGCAAGTATAAAATCAGAGATTAATTTAATTCTGGCGTGGCTGCCAGGCTGCCGGACGTTTCAATTCAATATTTCGTTCCGTAATTTGGTTGGGGTGCCGAGATGACTGCCATTTATTGTCGGAAGCTCGAAAAAATTATAATTAACTTAATATAATTTTGTGGTCTCGTTAAAATTTTGAAAGTATGGGAAAATCCGGATACCAGGCGCCCCTCGGAGTAATTAGGGTGGTGAACTGGAGGTGGCTTCTCAGATTTGTCGGGCAGGCCGTGTCAAAAGTTTTGAATTTATTATAGCGTGTCGGGTCAACGGAGCCGACTCGTGTTTACTTGGGGGTCGGCTTTCGATTACTTTAAGCAACTTTACGTTTCACACTAGTTGCGTGTGGAACTGTCGACCCGTTATCAGAGATACACGCAGTACCCGCAACGAACCCGAAGTCGACGGCAACCGTCAAATGTCAATCTGTCGAGACATTACCCTGTGCATTACCCAACTCTAGCATCGTCTATAATTCAGGATAGGTTTTTGAATATGGAAGACCTTGAGCATAGACCACAACGTCACTAGAGAGTCTTGAAACAGGCAACACGAACAGAAAAAAAAATCACTTAACGTTAGCTTAGAAAAATACGAGGTAGATTGAAACAGAAAACCAATCTTAAGAATTTAATTTCATGACAGATTATGCAGAGGATACACAAATGTCATTATTTGTACAGTTTTTTCTTAAAAATATTTCACAAGGCCATAACTTTTCAACCTGTATAAATCTACATTATTTAAGTCCTTCTAATTCATGTGTACCTACTTTTTTTACTATTCTTCTCTGTTACTTTGTGATTGTTGTTGTTGTTGTGTTGTGTCTACGTCGAATAAATGTTTTCTACTCGTATTCTATTCTAAATCTTTTTTCACCTCTGTGCTAAATGACCTCCGTAACATCCTTAGTCAAAACCCTCCCTGCTCTATGACCCGTGAGACTTGCACTCCACTCATAACCTAATGGCTATATATCGATTCCCGTGTGACGGGCATTCAGATCAGTTAATCGTAGCGCCTGGTGTATATTTTACCAATTTATTGATTGTCAAAAGCTATAGTATTACAAACATAGAATTCTAAACTATGTCTAGTAGGAATACCTATCCTTTTAAAGCGCCATAAAATCTGTGTAAATAGCTTTTCCTCTTAACATAATAAGAAAATGTCATACAAGAAAAGTGGCTGGATACACAATAAAGACAATAAAAACCGCCTTATACAAATACCTCTTTAAAGTACATAATTTATCTATTAGTAAACACGCTTCGATCGACAATCCATCGAAACGCGTAATTATAACACGGATATCTTGTGTAATACCCCAATTCACAAAGTAAAATGCGCATTACTTTTCAACGGCTTTACTAATTTTCATCAAACATTTTTCATAGTTCATCCGTTTAGAAGATATAATACCACAAAGATATACAGAAATACACAAAGACACAGATACACACGTCAAAATTATAACACCCCTCTTTTTCCGTCGGGCGTTAATAATAACACAGCATGTTACGAGCTATCCAGGAAATAAACGTCTATCTAGGATACAAAGAACTTCCCTTTATATGCCACTCAAGCTCAGCTTACAGTCTTTATACTCGTGTTCAGCCATAAAGATAACGATAGTTGTAAAAACTTTTGATTGTATTACACGCTAGATTGGAATCCAAATTCCGCGAGACAAGACGAAACTGCAATGCAGTTTGAAACTTTGATGTTTGCGGCGAAAAGTAAGTAAAATGTGAGAATATTGGACACAACTTTGCCAGCCAGTTTTTCTCGAAGTTTTGAACTTCCACTGAACGCCCAAGAGGTTGCGACTTTGTTTCTGACAATATCTTCTTTTTAAACTGGCCACTCAGCTATAAATACCAGTTAGATTTAAAAGAAAACTGAAGTTCTAACTCCTTCACGTAGTTCATTGCAGAGAAACGTGATATTGCAACGTCGATAGTTCGATACCCGACGTAGCAAGCAATACATTTCTCATTTAAAAAGAAGACGAGACCATCTTGAAAGAGTCCCACGTAAAAACATATTCGAATAACGTATGTACAATGCCCTAGGGACATATGTAGACATCATTTGTCAATTTGCGCACAAACTATCGGTACGACGCAAATAAATTTAGTCCCAAACACCTTTAACTAAATATTTGAGCCCACAAAATGAATTAACGTACGAGTATACCTCTTGTAACAAACGTCTTGAGCAAAACGTACCTATTCATTCATCGTAATCCATTAATTTTGGTAAATGTGAGCCAGGCTGTTTAGGTCCCATTAATTGTGGACATTTGTTGTCTCTGGACGTCAGACTAGGCTGGCGGGTGCGGCCAGTCCGAGACGTCCTTTCGACCCAGACGTTGCACTTACCCACTTAAGCTACCCACTGTTACGACCTCCACCAATTAGAATGGCCCACAAAGCACAAACAACTAGAATATAACGAGCTACTAACTAATGATACTTCGCACCTGATTTAGAGAACGCAATTTAAACAATTTTGGTTTGCTTATTTGCTATTTAGGCAATTTCGTAATCCGCTTTCCTTCGGTTTTCTTGGGGTAAATCTAATTAAGTTTTAAACTAGTCTCTTTTGCTTTGTAGAATAATATTTGTTCAGCATTCAAAGAAGACGTTTATAAGTTCAGAGGTTCTCGTCAGGTTACGGGGCTAATTGCCCTGACTTAATTAATTCAGCCGGCAGTGAATCTGTTTTCTAGTCCGTATGTTGTCATATTGTATGTACTTTATGTATCCTTCCGCACGGCACGTCTACCCTCCCTAATTGCCTCATCCCTTGCCCCCTGCAGCGCCCTGAGGTCTGTTGTATCCCTTTTTTGTCTAGGTTAAATGTCTTAAGTACCCTCGTCGTCGTCTGTAGCCTCAACCGCTTCAACGAGGTTATTTGGAACGCTGCGGTCAACAGTGGTTCGGGAAAAATTGTGTACAAACAAAATGTAAGCAGCTATAGTTGGTTCTTATTACGAGATTTTTTAGGAGGCAGCTTATGAGCGTAATATACTTTAAATGCTCGTAACGCAGAGCCTTCAGGAAATTTGAGATTACTGCGAATGTAAAGTGAGATGAGCTCGTTTAAAATGACTTCACGTGGATTCTATATTAAGACGGTCGTAAAATACACAGGCTTTATTACATCTGGATAGAAAAGAAAATTCATTTTCGGAGCCATTTTCTCCGACACAATGATGAATTTGGGGACGTAATATAATAAAAATACGTCGAGACCACACTTAAGTATCCGCGTGTGACTTTTTATTCCTCGTTTTGTCGGAAGTGAGGAAGTGACAGAAATAAATCAGAGCCTCAGAGGTTAAGAGCTCTTTGTATATCACCGTGATGTCCGTAACGGCGACACATTCATTTCCGATGGTTAGCGAAGTATAAATATGTATGAACGGACATTCATTTATCAGGAGCCATGTTGGGAATTAAATAGGACCATTGAGCTACAGACAATACAAGCTGTTTCTCTGATAAAAGTGATACGTCAAACGGCCCATTAGTAATATTTTATCTGTATTGTTTCGCGCCATTTTCCCGTAACGGCCTATTAGCGAGGGACTCGATATACCGCAGTAGGATAAGCCCGATACAATATGCAGTTTACTTTCTCTCAGTCTGAATGCAATTAGCTTAGTCTGTGCAGCGCCGAGAGGCAATCCAGTTACGCTCAAAAATGTTTTTAGCATTGATAGGAACTACTCGGGTCGTTTTTGAATTTACATTTAGGTTAAATATATGCAACAATAGGTATCATGAGTATTGTATTGTATGGTATCTTTTACATAAGTTTCTTTAAAGTAAAAGGAGACGTAAAATAAAAAGCAATAAGAACGGCGCAACACAATTTGACCAATTTTCTCAATCGCTCCATTACCGCGCACTGAAATTTTCATATAAATCGGTTCCTAAGTGAGGTTCATTGTTGTACATAACAGTAAATAAGCTTTAATAAGATTCAGTAAATCTCTGAAACAATGTTTATTGGGACATATTACAATGCTTATTATATCCTCTGTTGTATAGGCAAAGCTACTTCAAAGATTTTCCTCCTTCGCGGCTTCGCTCCGAAAGTTGCGCGGGAAAATAGACACGGGATAATACCTATGCCACTCCACAAATTAGCATAGAAAAATACAAACGTGAGAAAAGTTTCGTGAGTATGGTTTGCCAAAACATATCTAACAATTGTAACAATATACAAATGAATCGTGGGACATCGGATTCACGTGCAATTTTTGTGGAATAGGAAAATGGAACTGTATAAATAATACGTACCAAGCGTAATTAATTAGGCATGTTATTATTTATCAACAAACACTCAACGTAACCACACACTCGGTTCGGCGATTATCCCTCTATCAACTGTTGATTTAGCAGCTCATCAAAACCTTGTTTACGCTCGTAATTAGGTACTCGTTTGGGCTGTGTAACACTGTATTAATAACTTAATATCGGACCAAAGGGGATCATTAATTAACT
The DNA here is from genome assembly GCA_964057195.1 of Orthosia cruda. Taxonomy (NCBI): domain Eukaryota; kingdom Metazoa; phylum Arthropoda; class Insecta; order Lepidoptera; family Noctuidae; genus Orthosia; species Orthosia cruda. The sequence continues at coordinate 32,552,291 of OZ059832.1, forward strand.
AAGTAACCTCTCCCGCCAAAACCATATATCCGAATATCTCTTTGTTTCAGCCACTCATGCATATTTCATCCGATTTTTCGTACCCGAATCAAAATGCCGCGCTCCTCAAATATTTGTTTCAAAATATGATGATGAGCAATCTATTTCTACCCTTATTCCGCACATGTCAGTTTGATTACACACGTCAAGCCCATCGAGGGGGCAGGTCAGTGGGGGGTGGGGGGTATCAGGTCGAGCAACAGGCGCCGGCTGATCAATGAGCGTGTCCGCGCCCGCGCCCCGCACCGCCACCTGCGCCGCACTTGTTGCGCGCACGATTCAAACGAATGCAAGCCAACGCGTACACTATTACCACCCTTATTCCTTCAGCTGTTAGTTCTAGAATAGCCGCGCATATAACGTTGCATTGTTTCCGGGAGGGTGCTCAGCATGTATTAGGTAATATCTGGCTGTATGTCTGTGAAGCGCGGGCGCGATCAGGCGCGTTAGTACCAGGCTCCCATAACCGTAGCGGCGATAAAGATATGATGATGACCGTGCCATTATGCACCCTTTTGTTCGCTCCTGTACCTTTTAGCGTTACCGATATCTTTAGCACATAACTTTAACAAAGGTAGGACTAGATGTGCCATCAAGCGACAATCTTCAAGGACGCTGTTCAACTTTCTCATTGTTGAGAATAGATTGAGTCTCGAATTTGATCTTGTAATTAGATATCCGTGTGGGATAGAACACTCGCCTGGCGCCTAAAATAGGTTGACGTTTGAAACGAATAGTGGACTACCTATAGGTCTGATTTATACGCGTGCGGGCTCTTGTAGAGTGCGAGTCTCAGATCGTCTTGAGGCGTGTAAGCGTAAAGTAGCCTATAGCTTATTTCTAGGTACCAAGAACAACTATTTTCAATGAAGATAAACTTTTCAAGTTTTCAGAAACTAATAACCGTGACTAAATAAATACCCAATCATCTCAGCCTATCGCTGATAGTCCCCACTCCCCACCAATTTGTGGTAAGCAGATGATTTCATAACCCCTGTTTGTAGGCATAAATACCAAGAAGAACAATTTTAAGTATTAACAAAAAGCACCACACACCCTGTGATCGACCACATTCTCGTATGAAAATTAATCAACAACTTGTAATAGGTACAAATAGTTGAAGCTAGTCAAAGGAATATTTTCCGATCCGCACAGACTTTATGCAAAGCGGGACAAAGGCGCCAAAAGGCTTTATACGTAGAAAAATATGAGCCAGCAAATACTCCATTGTGAAATCATGCGAAAATAAATTCAGGATTGTTCCACAATGCACAGTTTGTTTTCTTTTGCCGTAGCTTTGGAATCAATTAAAAATGTATACGGAGCGAATGAAAAGTATTTCAAATACTTTTCCAATTCAGTGTTAAATAGGTAGTCCCAAGTTCCCGTGGATATGAAAATAGTTGACCGTTGGTGTTATTCACAGATAGAACGAGGTTGCTAGTTATAAAAATTGTTCGCATAAATACAATATTTTCGTTCAAAAGTTTGGATGATCCTGTTCGAAGACTGTCATCTCTTGCTCTGAATTGGAATTCGCGTATCGTCGTCCGGCGCCCTATCAGATATCTAATGATGTCATCAGAGGACTGTAGTATTACTTTACATAGATGTAATGTTGGAAACTTCTTTACATTTTTATGAGGTATCAAATACAAGAGATTGTTGTGAGTGAGCTTTGTAAGGCTGCGGAAATCCGATGGATGTGAGTCGCACAGGAACGATCAGTGTGGTGACACTTGGGGGAGTCCCATGTCCAGCAATGGATGTATTGCGGCTAAAATGATTAACATGAGGTATATTCTATTCAATTTTTTGAGTTATATACCTATAGTTATTTGTCGAGTTAATAAATAAAAATAAAAAAAAGCCTTATATTTCCTGCTTAATAACAAATAGGTAAGTGAGTATTTTTTTAAATAACATTTGTGTTTAGCAGGAATCCCTTAAACAGGTGAAGGCCTCCTCCAAGTCTTTCCATTTGGTTCTGTTTTGGGCTACTTTTAGCCATTTTGGGCCAGCAGTAGTTTTTGTCATCCTTCCATCTTGATATTGGGCGACACTTCTTTCTTTTCCATTGTGGCCCTTTCCATGAGGTTACTCTTCTAGTCCATCTCTGGTCCTGAAGTCTTGCTACATGTCCAGCCCATTTCCATCTTTGGTTTTTGGCATATTCAAGAGCATCTATGGATTTTGTGGTTTCTCTTATTTTGGTGTCAGATTTTTTGGATTTTCCTAATATTTAAAACACTTCGCTCCATTCCTCGTTGGCAACTTATTAGTTGGTTATTAACCTTTGATGTAAACTTCCAAGTTTGGCATCCATAGGTCAAGCACGGTAAAATTCAGGTGTTCAAACTTTCGTTTTTAGGTTTGTTGGCATCGTACTTTTGAATATTTCACGCAACTTCCAGTATTCCAGTATTTGTTCCATGAATGTTGGATTCTTCTTCCGATCTCCATCTCGTTGTTCTTTCTGTCAAAGCTGATCTGTTTTCCTAGGTAAATATATTGGTCTGTGTAATTCAATAATTTGTTTCCAACTATTATTTTCTTCCTGGCACTATTTGTCATTATTTATTATTATTATTTATTTTTAGCCTATTCTGTCCCACTGCAGGGCAAAGGCCTCCCCTTCTTCCTTCCAATGCTCTCGGTTTAGGGCAATTGTGGACCAATCCTGTCGATATGCATCAAGTTCATCCCGCCATCTTCGCCTGGGTCTGCCGCGGTGTCGCCTAACATTTTCCGGGACCCACATTGTATTTGTCATTACCATCGTTTTTTGTGTTCATTTCTAGGCCTACTTGTATGCTGCTACATGGTCGAGGCTCTACACAGAGTAGAGTCTCGACCATGTATTGGAGCTGTGAGCTTATTTCTACCAGCACTACTAAGTCGTCTGCAAAGCGGAGATGAGTAAGATATTTACCTTCAATATTGATACCATAGTTTTTCCAATCCAACTGCCTAAATATTGACTCGAGTATGGCTATGAAAATTTTTGGTGACAAAGGGTCCCCCTGTCTGACACCTCTTTTGATAGGAAATTTTGGGCCTATAGATTCTAATTTTATTCTGCTGGCTAGTACCAGCAGAATAAAATTAGAATCTATAGGGAAAACCAGTTTTGGAAATATTTTTAATCATCTGTATGTATTGATCCAGCACAAAAAACCAAGGGGTGAATATCCCTTGGTTTACACTTTCATGTGACACAGTGTCAATAGCTTTTTGGTAGTCTATGAATCCAATGTATTGTGGTATCTGGTTTACTTGGTATTTTTCTATCACAAGTTCCATGGTGTGAATATGATCTATTGTAGAAAATCCTTTTCTGAATCTTGCTTGTTCAATCCATTCGAAAATCTTTAGGAGTTAAAAATATTTATTTTTGCTAGCACAGGAGATACGAGAGATAAACAAATAAATAAAAAAAGTTAATTAAAAAAATCAAAAAACCCGACTGCTTAAGAAGCGAACTAAAAAGACGTAAATAAGAAGAAAATCATGATGTGCAGTCGGAGGATACATATTCGCGAGCTGGCTGACCAAAACAAGATGTATTATTTATATATATTTTTCTAATTACTTTTAAACATATAGGTAAGTGTTATATTAGGTCATTACATATGAAATCGGCGTTTTGTAAGGGAGGAACATAAAGTAGTTTTTTTTTATTCATATTCATATTCTTTATTGTACACAAAATATACATTTAAAAATACAAAAGGAAAACTTATGTACACAGGCGAGCTTAACCCATAATTGGGTTCTCTGACAGCAAACCTCTTTTTAAATATAATAATATATTTATTTAATCATAATATGTACCATTGCTATGCACTCACACTCACACATCTCATAGGTAGTTCATTGATCCCTTTACTAAAAAAAACATTCGGATGGGAAACAATAAAATCTTTGAAGGCGCTTTGAACTGCCCCATCGGAGTTGAATTTATGGTTAGCCTTTAATTTTTATTATCAGCTTTGGTCTACGGCCGTCCACGGGGCTTGTTCTGCAGGTCGAAATTGCCAGAACGAAAACGTTGCAACCAAAAACGCACTGTGTTTTCTTTTGCGACACCGTCGCCATAAGCATCATTAATCCTTCGAGCCGTTTCTGCAGCACTGGTGCCACGATGGAACTCGTAAATAACGCGATATTTCAAGATTTCCATTTTGTAAACTGGCTGGCGCAAAAAAAAACCAAAAGAGGAAAAAACTAATGAATTACGGTTTTCCAAACACAAAAGCATGAGTAAATAGCTGAGGAGATATTTGAGATCAAAGTGGCCAGTACGACAAAACGCCAATTTCATAGATAAGGACCTAATATTTTTGAAATCTCCTCTTAAAACGCCGTATTTTGATACCCTAGAAGAAAAAAAGAAGAAGGCTTGGGAGAAAAAAAGATTGGGCCCCCACAATATGGCGCCCAAAAGCCGCTATTTTCATATTTTAATGTAGCCAGTGACACTCGCAAGGTTAAGTCAAATCGATTGACGTAAGAATCATTAAAATTGGCTAACGCGTTTGGTCTCTAGAACGCCACATAGGAACAAACATACATACGTATGTTTGTACATACATACTTAGACTGATAAACACATTACCCTCCTTCGGCAGTCAGGTAAAACCCCCGTACGACATCCTATCTCAGCATGTGCAGCGATATCTAAAAAAAAGAAAATAACGCTGCGCTGGTATTCTGTTCTGATAAGAGGTAAAACTCTATTGTTCTGTTGCAATATCTACTAGCTACTTTTACCTCGGAAAAATTCTCGGTTGCTGCGGGATAGAGCGCAGGAGCGAAGCCGATGGAAAATCTATAATTATATTAACAACTGAAATGTGATTCCATTTTTCATGCATTTAACACTGAATGCGCCATTAAAGTGCAAACGAGCATATTAAAATAATGGAATAAAATTTATTCCGAGGTAGGTAAGGTACCCGACGGTTTATTTTTCCTTTGATGCATTTTCCAATAAATAATTTTTGAAATGTAGTCGAATGTAAAGCCCATTTTAAATGGAAGTCGTACTGTTGTGAAAGTTAGTTTCCTAGGTAAAAGGGATGATTGACGTTGTGAATTACAGACATATACCTTATCAGAGAAGTGTTGCGGCGACCTCAAGTAACATAATATAGGACAAGGGCAGGAAGATGATATTATGTTTTCGTCACGCTAGACATAAAGGTACATAGGTTTTCGCTAGGAACCCTTCAAAAGGTGCCTGGACTTTTGGGGAAAATGCCAGGGTGTGTGGGATTTGTACCTCACTAAAACCACCCCGGTGATCACCATCAGCACGTAGAAAGAGCCCCGTAACCTCTCAAAAGACCACCCCGTAGTCCCCTCTGTGCAACGCCTGTTAGGGCACATCCCTGGGGAGACTGAAGCTAAGTAGGTACCTAACTCGCAAAGCATGCAGAATTGACAATTTCAGATCTGAATTCAAGATTTCTCACGATAATATCTTCCATGTGCTACACCAGTAGCTAGGCTAACTGTGCCCAGTGACCACCAACTCATGGGTTTTAGTGAGTTAAAATTCCACTATCTCCCTGGTCTTTGCCCCAAAGAGTCCAACCACCTACGCCTTTTGAAGGTCCCCACCGAATAACAAAAAAAAGGTATGTTGTACCTCTTTTAAATATGAGTTTTTACTTGAAATTAAAAAGTAACTTAAGAACATGAATCAACTGAGTGCAACACTATATAGACCTACCAAGTCAGCCCATAAAATCTCTATGAACAAACTATTGTTCTACAAATGTTCATTACAAGCAATCCTCACGCATCTTAGGTCCCAAGTCAGACCCACAGTACTCTAATTGGATCTTCCTATTTGCAAATTGTCAATTATGTCCCGTGATCGGAATTCAGCTCTTGCTTGGCCGCTCGCTGTAACGTTGGTTACCAATACTGAAGGCTGATTGATGAACGGACATGGCCGACATAACAGGTTTGATTTTCGTAATGGTGTCGGTTGGATTTTGGTTAACAAATTCAGTTCTTTTAATCAATATTTTGAGGAGCTCGTGGCTAAATAATAACAGCCGCACTGGTCGCTTCAAGGTTAAGCAACGCTAGCCGAGGTCGGTATGTGGATGGGTGACCATCTGTACATAGCGAGTTTCATTCGTTCCTTGGAAATCACGTTAAGTCCCAGCTGTCATTTGAAGATCTTTGACAGTCGTTACGTGTACTCAGAAGCTTGAGATCTGACACCAGTCTTGCCAAGAGGTACCGTGTTTCTCTAGTAACGTTGTGGAGATCAGATAGGCAGTCACTCCATGTAAAACACTGATATTCAGCTCAATCCGGTAAGACTGGAAGTCGACCCCAACATAGTTGGGAAAAGGCTAGGCAGATTGACTAACCAATATTGAACAAAATATAAGGGTACGTACACAATGAACATCCGTATTTCCAGGAGCCTTTTTAACGGATCAGTCGCTACTGGAGGTGATGTTCACACCGTCTTTACAGTACCGTTTTAACAGATCTGTCACTATAGTTCTGTCGCCTCGCGCATACGGCAAGCCAACTTCAGGGCGGCCCATAAGTTTGGCGAGAACTATACTAGGGGTAATGTTCACACCCCTTTAGTAAGTGTCCCACCAACTTTAAAACAAAACGGATTATTATTTTTATACTGGTGTATGTGTGAACTTGCTCATACAACTACCTACGCCGTTGCTGAATAAAAACGTATACGATAAAGCGGATCTATAAAACGGACTGCTGTATATTGTTACGAGCTGGTGTTCAGGGATAAATGGAATACTGTCTGTGTGTGAACTCGCTCATACAACTATATACGTCAAAGCCAAACAAAAACGTATACGAAAAACGGACCTGTAAAACGGACCTCTGTTCTGTGTGAACGAGAACTTAGATATCGTGTAAAAAACAGAGAGAACAGAGATGTCAAACAAATTGTATAAACACACCAAACTCATGAATGACTTATAAGTTCCCAGTAGTTCCCACATGAATGCCCTGTGTATCAAATGTAATGTACATGAACTTTAAATAAATAATTTGGGTATCAATTTGGATATTAAGTTTATAAATGTTCGTAACACTTATAAACCTGCCTACCACACGCCTGTCAAAATGTTGATAATATTGATGCTACGCGGCGTGTTTTTGGATATTTAATGATAGCTTCGACATTTTTAGGTTGTTACACTATCAACGTTGATGCCATCAAATTAGTTTTAAAAGGTTTATTTATAATTAATGCTTATAGTTATCTTTTATATCTAGTCGTTCATTACCTGTTTTTGATGACCATAACTTACAACTCATTTACACCAAGTTGGATTCGATCCCACAACATAACACTAATAAGTCGCGGCCGCAACCACTAAGCCACCACTGCTGCTCTTTAGTTTATTATAAGGACTTCATACATTATTCATGTATCATTTTAAACATACAATATGTTCCTACTACAAGCAAGTTCCCACGTTCTACACAAAGATCAGTTGTTAAAAAGATTTCCCGAAACAAAGTTGAGTAAAAGTTGTTGTTCTTCTAAAGACTTTACCCTTAAAAGATAAGCGACAGATAAGCCTTCGTACAGAGTATGTACGAGCTATCGAGGAGTCTCGAACGCATATCATATCGACTTATAAGATCACAACATTACGAGTAAGGGCGCGGTCCTAGCGAGAGCTATTAACTAGTAGCTATGAGCTATATCGTAATCGTAAAGTATCAGGAAGAGCTTTAGCTCAAGCAAATGCAATTAAATGAAGCAGAACGGATGGTCGATGGGGCCGAAAAGCTTTGGAGTGGCGACCGCGTACTGGAAGACATCAACTAGAGTAAATTTTACTTAACTAGAGTTATGGTTGCCGCTGGATGCGAGAGGAGGCACAGCTCCTCTATCCAAGTTACAAACGTTTCGTATTGAATCTCTTTCTACAATCGTTAACGCCTTCTAATTGTTTGTTCTGACCACGTGACTTAACGTTCAGATGTGTCATCCCCATACATTGATTCGTTTTCTACTAGCGTTAATGATTGTAGATTGTCAACTTGGCTACAGACGCAGGACCGATCGAAGTGGCGACACTTAGGGGAAGCCTATGCCCAGCAGTGGACGTCTTTCGGCTAAAATGATGATGATGATGAAACTGCAATCGAATTTATAAGGTTAGACAGAAAGAAGTAGTTCATTAATTTCCTCGCTCGGTTACTACAACCATTGTAGTATCTAATCGCAGATTGATGTCTACTTCGAGACTAGAAGTCTAGCAAGGGCATGGAGTACTATTTAATGTCTTGTGAATTTAGAGCCTACAAGGTAATAACTTGTCATTGTTGCCACCTTTTAGTTTGTAGTTCACCAATAGGACGACACGGTTGGCGCAGTGGTTGAGCGATCGGCTGCTGCGGGTTCGATTGCCGCATGATACAAATATTTGTAAGGCCTACAGATAGTTGTTGCAGTTCCGGCTTTATGTGTATAAGAGTTTATATTATACAGGTGGGCCCCGTGGATCAAACGAAACAGGGTAATCGTTGGGGTGATATGCAGTAAAATAAAATAATAATAAACAATAAAAAAAATTGTATTCGCCATGTTTTTTTGACCACCCCTTATGTTTGTAAACGCAGCCACCATACAAGAGAAATTCCAGGTGTGGGCCGAATTAAAAAAAAACAAAACAAAAATTTACCGCCATTGGCTAAAAGTTTATTAACCAACTATCTAACAGTACACAGTTAGCTATTTAAAATTGTATAGCTGACAATGGGACCGCGCCCTAAGGAGTCCCTTCGCGCGTAGCCAACCATCTGCATCGATTGATTTTGACAGTTTGTTGCGGATAAATTCGTAAGGGCTGTAATCTAAGTCAGGTTTTTGTGTTATGATAACGCTGTTGTTGTATCCACATATTTTCTGTAAAACAGTGGATTTTCGACTACTGACAAAACGATCTCCTTTTTACCCGACTGCCGAAGGAGGGTAATGTGTTTATCAGTCTATGTATGTATGTAGGTATGTTTGTTCCTATGTGGCGTTCCAGAGACCTAACGAGTTGGCCGATTTTGATGTTTCTTCAACCGATTCGTCTCTACCCTGCCACTGGCTACATTAAAATTAGAAAATAGAAAAATGGCGGATTTTTGGCGCCATATTGTGGGGGACCACTTTTTTTTTCTTTCTATCCCACCGTGTGGGGTATCAAAGTAAAGGATTTTAAGAGGTTATTTCAAAAATATAAAACACTAATATGTTTAAATGTAATAATAACTAAAAAATTCTAAATAAAAAAAGTTAATTAAAAAAATCTTTTAATTAAAAAGGATTTTTTTTTCTTTGAATTCTTTAAAGGAATTCGTTATATTGGAATGGTTCTTTAAAAGTACTGTTGAAGCAGAAAAGTATAAGCAATGCAGCTATCACAATGTGTCCTAGGGCGATTTGTGACTGAATTTCTTGTTCATAACGGATATTGCACGGTATAAGAACTTTCGCGAATCGTGTTTGTCCCTTTTACGTTTGTCCTGCGTTAATAAAAATTATGTGCCAGTAATTGACGGCTCGTGGCCAGCTTCGGTCGTTTACGAGCTGATATGATTTACACCATTCTCTTAATTGCTGTAATCCCATAATCGGTGTTTACGACTCCTGAGGGCGGAAACAGGAGTAGGTAAAATAAACGAAATATTGGCGAAAAACACAAGGAGGAAAGCCGGGTCAATCCTACCGCATTATTCCCAAACCAAGCAACTCCTGAAAGCCAGAATCAATAGTGGCGACCACCAGAAAAGCGCCGAGGCAATGAAGCTCGACGAAGTCCCGGCGAATGAATTTAACTGTCTTGGATCCCGCAACGAAATTAATCAGAAAAGAATGACGGTAGAGTCGGAAAAAAGAAACATAATTTCCTCTTCCCTCCATATCAAGCAAGAGGCAGAACAAACAAGGCCAATATCAACAAAAGGTCGCTTTTTAGGGTTCCGTACCCAAAGGGTAAAAACGGGACCCTATTACTAAGACTTCACTGTCCGTCTGTCTGTCTGTCACCAGGCTGTATCTCCTGAACCGTGATAGCTAGACAGTTGAAATTTTCACAGATGATGTATTTCTGATGCCGCTATAGCAAAAAATAATAAAAACAGAACAAAATAAATATTTAAGTGTGGCTCCCGTACAACAAACGTGATTTGTTTTCCGTTTTTTGCGATAATGGTACGGAATACTTCGTGCGCGAGTCCGACTCGCACTGGCCGTTTTTCCCCAAATAGGCACCAATGCTGTGGTGGGCTTCTACTTCCAGTCTAACCGGATGCATAGTTGAATACCTATCTGATCTCCATAACCCAGTAAATGGAAAACACGCGATACCCCTTGGCAAGACCGATAGTCGGACGCGCTTGACGTTAAGCGGAGTCAGAATTTCTGCTTTCTGACTACGCTTAACGGCAGCACAATGACCTTGAAGGAATAAAACGCACCCTGGTTTCACACGCACGACCCAAGATTCGATAGTGCTTTCTTTCCTTATTATTCTAAGACTTTAAAAAAAACCTTAGATCAAAATGTACATAATTCAATTGTCTTTGAGATGGTGAAAATTTCATTAAAATATGCCCGGCGGTTTTGATGCGATTGTCGTTTTTTTGCCCGTGTTAGACATAACTTTAAAAATTTATTGTTTACACTATGTTCAACGAATGAAACTCAAAATTTTGATAGATCAAAATATTAAGAAAATGGTCTAATACACAAAATATATATAACATATATTTTTCCAAACAAATAGTTTAGACGTGATTCTCATTTTAAGATCAGCTACTGAGGGATATGCGCGCCTTAACGTTAAAATATTTAACTTTGCGTTGTTTATATATAATGGAAACGGCTTTGTTTGTGAAATATAATCCTCATTTATTTAAAAAACTGTCAGAGGTCAGAAAAATCCAACTCAGACTCAATACATCAATCAACTATGTCAAGTAAAATGTAAAACCGCACTTATGACAAAAAGTATTTTTGGTATTGCCCCACTCATATATAATAGAGTACCAAATATTATAAAAAATATGACTACATTAAAATTTAAAAGGGCGCTTAAAGAAAATTACGAAAACTTATTACACGATTGACGATTTTCTAACCGATTGACATACTGTTATTCTGATTGACATAATTATTGTGATCTTCTCACTGACTTATTTTATTATTTATTATTGACATGTTTTAAATTAAATAATTATTGGTATTAATTTTGTTATACTTATTATTATTTTGAATTGTAAACCTTTGCATGCCCATGTGACGGTAAAATATGGAGAACTTTATTATAAAAACACCTATGTACTCTACCCATGTTTGCAAAGAAATAAATGATTATTATGATTAAACGGCGTGCTTTTCGAAGCAAGGAGGAGCCTTTATGTAATGGATGTTCACCCATCCAAGGACCCGGTAAGCGTTGCCTAATCTTGAAGATCGAACCGTGCGGCAGTTATGATATAGTATACCCGACTTCGTTCGCGTGATCCGTACTTTATCCTACAGAAGACTTTTTAGTTTCACACCCTTAAAAGTGGAATTTCCAAAAATCCCTTCTTAGTGCTCTCCTACATCATAAAAAGAAACCCTGTACAGTAAAATTCTTCAAAAATCTTTAACACCCCCTAAATCGTCTTTAAGGTGTATTTTTGAAAAACTAATAAAGAAAACCTTTAATATTTACTTAGTTTAGTATTTATGCCAAGTTTCAAACTAACCCAACAAATTTCCACCTTTTCACCTCCTTAGGTTTGGAATTTCCAAAAACCAATAAATATATAAATTCTTTTTTCGTACCACTTGCTCAAAAAAGTGACTTTCTATGCCACAAAAAGCGAACATAAACAATAGTCATGTTTAATCTGTTAAAAACAGGGAAAGAAAATTGTACGGAATTTCATTCATCCTCTAGGGGGAGAATGTGATTTAAATTTGGAAAACTTACCGAAATTTATACTGAACTACATCTGTGTTTACACCATTGAGTTTGTATATAAAGCATTATACATCTTTTTGAAAAAGGAATACGCATTTATTATGCAGTTATGATTATTAAATAAAATACGAAAACCGACGAGGCCGTATGAGCTTGATGCCTTTGCTTTTACGAAAAAAAAAAAAAATTGTCTAGGAATTTGCCGCGTTTTTGTTTTTTTCAAATACATAAACGTTAAGTTTATTTTATTTTCCTCGATGATAAAGCTGTCTTAGTCTTGGGTGAACTTAAATCCTTCGTTACGCTCGCGATTTAAATCGTCACCCGCGACAGAAGACACTGCTTTATCTCCTTGGTTAATAATCTACTATTATCAACCAACAGCGTAAATCTAGAATTTCACGTGTCCAACTTACAGACTGTAGAAATTTCATCCAAACTTTAACCTTTTTACCGCCTTAGAGGTGTAATTTCCAAAAATCCTTTCATAATTAACCTTCCTACCAAATTTCATCTTTATAAGTCAAGCGGTTTTCGGTATTTCGTGATGAGTGAGTGAGTGACCTTTCTCTTTTATATATATATACATAGATAGATGGAATATATATTACGTATTCCCTTCCGTAAATAAAAATGTAAAATCTCTTCGCATTTTTTAAAACGAACGCCTTTTATTATTAAAGCAAAACCTGTTTTATGTCTGCTTTAAGCTGACAGCTAGCAGACTTTCCGTTTAAAAGTTTTCAGGCTTCTTTTCAATTTCCTTTTCAATTTTATTCAGTTTAATGTAAGTCGAAAATGCATTTTCTGTGCGAACATGAGCGCTGTAAAATGTAAAAAAAAAACACTTCGTATACCGCTGATATTTATCTATGGTAGTTGCTTTTTTTACACGAGTTCTGCTCAAAAGGTCAATTTATAAAAACTAGGGCACGGCCTATTGCAAAAATAATGTTGTTTAGAAATGAAAAGGTTTAACTACGTTTTAACTTAACTTATATTAGGCACATCTTTTATAGCATCATCATCATCAGCCTTTTTAATGTTCCCACTGCTGGGCCACAGGCCTCCTCGTCCTCTGTGTGTGTGTGTGTGTGTGTTTTAAAGCATGAAATTTGGAATACCTACTTACATTTGCAAACTATCGGTTAGATAGCGTCTGCTGTCTGCAGACAAGCGTGAAGTGACAATTTGACAACAATATAGAAATTGTTGCTAAAACCGTAGAACAATTTCTACGCATTGTTGTCACATTGCCACTTAGTCATGCCTTTCTGTGCATGCCTTTATGGGTATATATATTTAAGGGTACCGCGAATTCAATGAAAAGATTTGTTTTCTGTCATTAAGCGTAAGCGTAAGTCATATTTTTATATTTTTGTTCTATTTTTTATTTCACTTTATGACAAGGCAGGCGTTTTTTTTTATTAATTCTTACCTTTTTTTTTTTTTTTCTAATATAGGCTCGCGCTTGACCACTATCTCACCTGATAGTAAGCGATGATGTGGTCGATGGTGGAGCACGCTTGCCTAGAAGTAACCTATTCACTCTTGACTTAAAGACCCCTAGATTGTAGCTATCGGGAAACACAGACTCCGGCAGGGAATTCCACTCCTTAGCTGTACGCATAATAAAAGTATTCCCAAAACGTTTAGTGCGTATGGGTGGGATGTCCACCATATATCGATGACGCATCGCCGTACGTCTGGTAGTCCGATGATGGAACGGGCTGGGTGGAATTAAATCATGCAATTCCATCGCACACTCCCCGAAATGTAACCGATAAAAAACCGACAAGCTGGCAACTAGGCGACGATGTTCAAGGATCTGGAGCTTTGACTTAACCAGTGCCTCATCGCTGATGAGTCTCTTGGCCCGCTTTTCGATCGACTCCAGTGCATCAAGCTGGTATTTGGCAGATCCGTCCCAGAGATGAGAACAGTACTCCATGCATGATCGAACTTGCGCTTGATACAAGCTGAGCAGCTGTTCTGGCGTGAAATACCTTCTCACCTTTGCAAGTATCCCCAGTTTTTTGGCGACCAGCTGAGCCTTTGCCTCAATGTATGGCCCAAAATTGAGAGTCGATGTCAACGTAACGCCAAGAAGCTCAAGATGGTCAGCTATTGGCACGGTCACATCTCGGAAAGTTGGAGCCGGGTGAAATTGACTCTTTTTTGCGGAAAACAGACACTCCTGGGTTTTAGCAGCATTAAACCTGACCAGATTGGCATCGCCCCATTCGGAGACTGCCTGCAAGGACAGGTTTAAGCGCTCCACCATGGCCTCCCGGAGAGACTGGATCTGAGGCCCGGTAGCACGAGCGTTGGACAAGTATCTCTCAGTAACGGTGCTGTCGTCTGCATACCCAAAGGTCGGCACCCAAACCCGGCGGTTTTAGCAGATCGTTAATGTGCAGCAAGAATAAAGTTGCCGAGAGTACCGACCCCTGAGGGACCCCGGCATTAATATCCAAGTAGTCCGACGAGCAGCCATCGATAACCACTCGAATGGACCGATTTCTCAGGAAGTCTGCAATCCAATCACACAGACCACCGGGCAAACCGAATGAAGGAAGCTTAGCAATAAGGCTTTCGTGCCAGACCCTATCAAAAGCTTTCGAGATGTCTAGGGAGACGGCAAGCGCTTCCCCGTGCCTCTCGATGGCCTCACTCCAGATGTGAATGGCATACGCTAGAAGATCCCCAGTAGACCGATTTCGGCGGAAGCCGTATTGGCGATCACTAAGGATATCGTTTGCTTCTAGGTATGCCAGGAGCTTAGTATTGAGTACACGTTCCATACTCTTACAGAGTATGGAGGTTATAGATATGGGTCTGTAGTTGGCCGGGTCAGCTCGACTGCCCTTCTTGGGCACGGGCTGTACGTTAGCCTGCTTCCAAGCATTCGGCACTTTTCCAGCCTCATACGAAAGACGGAATAGGCGTGTCAAGATCGGAGACAGTTCAGGCGCACAGGTTCTAAGAACAAGTACTGGTATTCCGTCAGGGCCGCTAGCCTTGTTCACGTCAAGGTTACGTAGCACCCTACGGACGTCCTTTTGATGTATACGAATATCCGACATACTCGTCTCGCATCCATCAGGAGGAGGAGGGGGCCGCGAATCACCAGGATTCAGACGTGAAGATTCCGCAAAAAGAGAGGCAAATAAATTTGCTTTCTCCTCAGCGGAGTGGGCCAGTGACCCGTCGGGTTTCAGCAGTGGTGGCAGTGAGGGACGGCAGAAGTTCGACTCGACCGACTTAGCCAGAGACCAAAACGCTTTACTACCTGCTGCTGGTGCTGCTTTGCTTTTAGTGATAACGATATTTTTGCAAACGCACGTGCTTTTTTTATAAGTTTTTTTATGGGATATTGATTAGAATAGAATAGAATGTAACGTTATTTATAGGTTAAATAGATGTAAAATGTCACTTATAAATAAAATGATAAATTACAAGTGCGTTCGGTGTATTTTTGTTTTGCCGCATATTGTCCGGGGAGGGATCTTTTGCAGCCTATTGCTAATTCTTTTCACACACGGTATTCACTATTTGAAGCAAGTGTGAGAAGTGTTGGATTTACGATCCCATCAGGTCTTAGACCTGAAGAAACTTAAGATCTAGGAGTGACTTTATGAGTCAAAGCCTATGCTGACGAGGGAGAACCGATCTCTTGTGGAGCGGTTTGCCTCTCTCCGATTTATTCAAGTATTCTATTTCGCCTATTCAGTTTGTAAAGAGGAATGGGTTGAATTTGCCATATCTCGTGTACGCAGGGCCATGACCTTCAAGGCCGGTGATCGTTAGTGATGTGAGTTTGTCGATCATATCATGATGAAGATCGTGTACTCTGATATGCCACGGGTCCTGTCCAAGCATTTCCCAGAATTTTGTTTTTAACTTTATTTTTTATTTGTCGATAGGCTTGCGTTTGACCACTATCTCGCCTAATGGTAAGTGATGATGTGGTCGACGGTGAAGCACGCTTGCCTAGAAGTAACCTATTCACTCTTGTCTTAAAGACCCCAACGTTGTAGCTATCAGGAAACAAAGACTCTGGCAGGGAATTCCACTCCTTAGCTGTACGCACAATGAAAGTATACGCAAAACGCTTTGTACGTATGGGTGGGATGTCCACCATGTGCCGGTGGCGCATTGCCGTACGCCTTGTTGTCCGGTGATGGAAAGGGCTAGACAGAATCAAATTTTGCAGTTCCATCGCACACTCCCCGAATTGTAACCGATAAAAAATCGACAGACTGGCCACTTGGCGTCGATGTTCAAGGCTCTAGAGCTTTGAGGCGACCAGTGTTTCAGTGCGACGTGGGCAGTCACCTGCAGCTTTTAGTGCTATTCTGTAATGTCTTTCTAGTTTTATTAGATTGCCCTTGCTGTATCTCGGTAGGAGTTGTATGACTCCAAAATCAGTACTGGCAGAAGGCACGCCTGTATAACAGACAGTTTTGTTTTAATGTTCACCTGTGATCGGGTTTGGTTTCGCTTTTTCTACTCATTCTTTTGTGGTTTTTTCATTGATAGTCTCTTGTCCAATATGACACCAAGGGTCCAAGGTACACTCGCGAGCAATGAAAAAGTTCCAGTGACATAGCACCAAATTACTCCTAAACGAGAAAGGCTAGCTTAATGACGCCGTCTGCAATATTGAAGTACATTTAACAGCGCATCAGAATTTTACCAACTAAAAACTTAAATATTGTGTTCAAATTTTAAATTAAATATTTTAAAAAATTGGGGCCATTTGGCAAATAAAACGAAATCTCTAAGTAGGGGTTTTATTAGGTGTAAACGTAGGTTTTGATAACTCAGTACTTGGTGTTTCCTCCATGTGCTCTCAATACAGCTTCTACGCGATTGGGCATGCTGAATACCAGATTCCTCAGCATATGTCTGATCTGAGGAATGTTCTCCCATTCTTCGATGAGCGCGTAATTCAAGTCACGAAGAGTAATTGGAGGTGGAACTCGTTTTCTCACACGTCTGTCAAGTTCGTCCCAAGCATGCTCAATATTCTGGCCGTATTTCTTTGGCTGGTCCCCAATTCCACCATAGTGATGATTCTCGTACAATCCTCGGGTGATAGAGGCATGATTTATGGGTACGAGAGCCGTAAAACTTTACAAAATTCTTAAATAAGAATTCTTTCACAACGGCGAAAACAAGGATGAAATCAAAAGCAAAACAAAAAACTAAACAAATGTATTCCGACCAACCCCAAAATTTTGTTTTTCAACTTTTTTTATCCATGGCTTCAAAAATACCAGTATTTAAAAGAGTTTGTTTGCATAATAAAATAGATTTAATTATATTTTTTAATTTATGAAGCTAGGTTCTATGTCTTAGGTGATATTAAGGTGTTAGTCGGCATTTTGTGGGTGGAACTTTTCCATTGCTCGGCAATTTATTATACTTCGTTCTTATATTCGATCCTTTCGTTTTTCAATTGAATGTAGTTTCTATAACCACAGTTAAGATTTCTTCGCCTCGGTCTTTTGTGGGAAAACATGATACACTCCGTTTTGTCCACGTTGCATTGGAGGCCCCATCTCTTGTAATAATCGGTGCCTTTCCTCCGCTGCCCATTCTTCACGCCTAGTGGTGATCTGGTTTCTCCGCTGCATTCAGAATGCACAGATCATCTGGGTATTGAGAAAGCATTAGGCATGCGATTCGTAGCTTTGGTATGTCTGCGGTCCGATAATCGAGCCCTGCGGAACGCCATGTGGTATTTTCTTTTTGTCCCTATTGTTGTTTTGAATCTGCCTTTGATGGTTCTATTTAATAGGTAATTTTCTATTATCTTTATAATGTTGTTACGGGCTCCAGCTTCATAAAGTTTCTTATCAGTCCTTTATGATTTATAGAATCAAATGCCTTGCCGAAATCGGCGGATATCATGGCCACACTGTGTCCTTTCTCCAAGACGTCAGTGTTTGCTTTCCTTCCATCTCTTTCGAATGTATCCGGTGTTGATAATGTAGTCCATTATTCGTTTGAATATGGCTATCATCGTATCACCTCCCAATTTAAGAAAGTCCACCCTTATTCCGTCAGAGCCAGGTGCTTTTTGGTTTCTGAATTTTCGAAGAGCTGTTTTTAACTCCTCATGTGATGTTGCCTCTAATAGTTGGAACGTTGTGAGTTTCTCCGTATTTTCATCTTCACGGGCAATATCCGACGTTTGAATAATGAATGGCCTTGTCCACTAGATTGTCTATGATCACCAATTCTGTGTTGCAATTTTCTGTGGGGTAGCCTTCAAGGTGGTTTTTTCATAGCTTTCTGTATGACCACATTTTCTTTCTATTGTCAGTTTTGTCTTCTAATACTTTGGTCCAGGTTTCTTCTTTGTGTTTTATCATTTTATTAGCTAGATTGCGTTTTACTCTATTATATTCTCGCCTGTGTTCGCCATATCAGTTTGTGAATCTTAGACGCGATGCGATATTTTTTACCTTGTTTCGGTATTCTATCAACTTTTGGATGTCATCGAGAAGCTTTTCTCTGTTATTCATAGGTTTAAGGGGCGCAAATTTATCCAGTATCTGTAATATAGCTTTTTTCAGTTTTGATCACATCGTCGCAGTCTGCGTCTGCTTTGATTTTTGTTTCAGGGTCTAATTTTGTCGCTAGAGATTGTGCAAACTCGTCTCGTTTATTCTTACTTGATTTAATATCTTTCAGATTGTGGCTGAGCGGTATCTCGTAGTCATTTTCCAAATTGATCGTGATTATCCATGGCATGTGATCGGATCCTATGGATTCTGTTTGTTTGCATGATTTTACGTCCAGATCTGAGTGGTCATATGTTGTAATTGCTATGTCCATTATGATGTTATTTCCTGTACTTGTGGGTCTGGATGACTGGCCGAAGTGTATGATTATGCAGTCTCCGTTGTTATGTAATTCTCGTACTCTCATCTCGTGGGATATTGAATAGTAATTACAGTTATATTTGTTTATTTTTTTTTGTTATGTACTTAGCAAGCTCTATAACTAGTTTAGACCATAAAAGTATACGTAGTCAAATATTTTATGTAAATATATATTTTCATGAAACATGGCTCGCACATAATATTTTTTTAAATGTTGCCCCTATGTTACCCGGGATAACGCAACACTCCTAACAATACTACATACATTGATATCGGTTAAGCCGTTTAGAAGTTATGGTGGAATAAAGAAACTCACAAACATACATGAATCCTGAAATCACAACACTCCTTTTTTGGGAAGTCTTGTAAAAATAAACCTACGAACGGCGCGCTGCCGCCGGCTTACATACTTGCGCTACCACTGTGCAGCTATGCTGGCAGGCTATTAGGTAGATATATACTTTTACGGTTTTAGCACGGCATGCGAGATACATCACCTAAATCAATTTTAAATGATCGATTAAAATAATCTTTGAAATGTGAATTGAGAGCCCAATATGCCTTAATTTTGTGCTTAGGAGAGTTAATTAAACAAGAACATAATTTTTTTTAATGATCGTCTCTAATTTTAATATTTCACAAAACTCACAAATCGAAGCTAGTGGAATGTATTTGACCCAACTTCATGCAGCTGGTCACGCGAAGAAGAGAGGACTTTGAGTGAAGTGTATGTGTCTAAATGTCGCCGTGCCTACAGGTTTTTTTTCTTTTGGTGGACTTCTCTCAGTTCAATCAGAGTGATTGGCTACTGCTTAACAAGGCGATCCTGTGGAGACTAAACTAGAGACTCCAGCCAGGCACAAAAAGCTAAACCTAAGCGACCACGCTGAAGCCTACCCCCTGTGGGGTCGAACCTCGGCTCAGGGCGTCGCTGGGGGGACAACTAGAGTAGGATCATGATTAAGTGATTCTACTATCCGTTCGGCAAATACCTATGTGGAGAAGAAAGGACAAGAAACTCCTATTTATCGGATCTCGGACACGGACGTGTAGTGCGTAACCGCCCTAAGTGTGGTATTGTTATAAGAATGCACTAAATGTTACAATATCTCAGATACTTATGGGTTTACCTAAGGTATGATTATCATCACGCTATAACTTCGAGGAGATAACTAGTCAATTATCATAGCATAAACCTATGATCGGCTATTTTAATGCAATTGTCAACGGAAGTCATAGTAGACGGGCGGTTTAAGAAATGTCTTTCAAACCTTTTGTTGCGAGTTTAATCCCCAGGTTCCATAATTGACGAACGACGACACGTTTCGACTATGACGACACGGTTGGCGTAGTGGTTGAGCGATCGGCTGCTGCGCTGCGTGTCGCGGGTTCGATTCCCGCTCGGAACAAATATTTGTATGGCCTACAGATAATTGTTCCGGATCTGGGTATCTTGTTTAAGTGAGGTTAAATGTTTGTAAACGAACCCACGATACAGGAAGAAATTCCTAGCATAGGGCAACGTTTTTTAAAAAAAAGAAAAAAAGATTTTGAGTATTTGTTTTTATCCCTGTTTCATTCCTACTATACCAAATATTTTGTTTTTGGATCTTTTTGATCATTTATTATTCACAACAATAAAAAAGTAGTAAATAAACTAGTAATAGCCCTCGTTCTACACCAGCACCCCGTTTTTTTTGGGGTGGGCAATCATCCGATGATTTCTCCTGGGTGAAGCGTCCTCCCACGTGTCAGACTTTTACTGACTAAAACCCACCCGTGTAGGTACCTACACTACTTCAGTTGCTTGAGCCAGGGCTGCGGTAATTCTTATTCAAATATATCCACGACCATACCAGCATCCCTAGCGGCAAATTCAAACGTGATAACTGACAAAATTGTAAAATTGCACCTACAATTTAACATATTTCAGTTTAATAAATATTTTCTCTTTACAGGTGACAATTTACATATTTGTAAGGAAAACTGGTTTTATTGAACGCATAAGTAATTGTAATTACAAATTTATATGGGCAAACGCAAATGCCGCTTCTTCACAATCGGCGATCATAGAAGATTACCCGTGGCAACGATGGTGTTGAGGCAGATTGAGGGCTTTGACCATGATATTGGTATATGCCAACTAAGATGCCAACAGCCAAAGATGAATATAATTAGGACTACCGCTTTTGAATTTGCCCCTAGGGACGCTGGTGTCGAGTGAGGACTTCAAAATGTAAAATTTATAGCTTTTTGGCTTTTATCGCGAGTTTATTTAATACTCTTTTATTGTTGTGTAAAAATTCAAGTATCAAACAAGCCTTCAGCGTACTTACTATATCAGTGTTGAAACCTGTAAGATTTTCGAATTTGCCGCCTTTTTCATGGGACACGACTCGCTTGCCAGACTTTATATTTAATCGGACTTCTAAGGCTTTAGAAATGATTTAATGCAAACTTTGCTTCCGTGCGCGTATTTACAACGTTTAATAGTACATTACTGCCAGGGGCGTAGCTACCGCCGCATCTGCCGTATCAATTATACGGGGCCCCCGGGCCACAGGGGCCCCTGACGTGCGTAAGCAAACATGAATAAAAACATCCAATTTTTTTTTCGCCTGTCGTACCTTTCACTATTTTCCATAGAGGCAGAAACTTTAGAAAAACTAAAGTCATCATCAGCTATAAATGATTTAATAAATCAATTTGCCGAAAAAAAGCCAAGGAGAGTGTACATTTAATTTGAATAGTTGTAATTTTATTGGAATAAAAAAACTTTTTGCAAAAAAATACTACCGACTTCCAAATACAAAACTACAAAGTGAAAAATAACTTGGCGCACGGTTGGCGCAGTGGTTAAGCGATTGACTTGAACAAATATTTGTATGACCTACAGATAGTTGTTCCGGCTCTGGATGTTTATGTAAGTGAGTTTATATGTTTGTAAACGCACCCACGATACAGGAAGAAATTCCTAGTGTGGGCAAAGTTTAAAAAAAAAAATTTGGAAGTCGGTAGTATTTTTTTGCAAAAAGTTTTTTATTTTTCACTTTTTAGTTTTACGTACCTAATAGGCAAGTTAGTAAGGGAACTATTTCAACAGAATAGATTTCATGAAACTTGAACATAACCGTTGAAATGAGAGATCTGCTTACCCCTTAAGAGCGAACTAGCGTGTTGTTAAGTTATGAAATGTTATAAACAACAAACAGACATGCGATTGCAGCAATCCCGAGAGATTTGCCGTTATTTATTGAAGAGTTCTATTGTATATCTCCGAAGTTCTTCATCAGATCTTCACAAAATTAAAATGGGACCAATTTCGGAACATACTTTTTCAAACAAAAAAAGAATTTTCAAAATCGGTCCACAATTGACGGAGTAATCGGTGAACAAACACAAAAAAAAAAAAAAAAAAAAAAAAAAAAAAAAAAACAAATTTGAAGTCGAACATAGAACCTCCTCCTTTTTGGGAAGTCGGTTAAAAAGTGATAGATAGATGATGAATAAATATTTCTTTTAATTTTATGCAAACATTTTTTTTACTTTTGTGATAAATCTTTACCCTTCATAAGGGCCCCCAAACAAATTTTTATACGGGGCCCCGCGACGGCACGCTACGCCACTGATTACTGCAGCGGCCAGCAAAAGAGGCATTGATGGACGAACGTGTAAATGTGGGCCGAGGCGAAGCCGAGGCACACATACGTAAGTCCATCAATGCCTAGTTGTGGCCAAGGCTTGTATAGTGCTTTGCTCAAATAATGCGCGGAAATTAAAACTAAGTAGTATCTAGAACTCATTTTGTCAAATACAATTACTTGTCATAATCAATGACGAACAACAATAATTATTCCCGCGTTAGGCTTAGCACGCACTACGAATTTTATTCGCGCGATTTTTTCCGCCCATTCTGCGGCCAATGGAATTGTATGAAGCTGCACGCATTGAGGTAAAAAAATCACGCGGGAATAATACTACAAAAAACCGCGCCAATAAAAATCGCAGTGCGAAGTGTTCATTTGTTTTTTTCTTCAATAAACGGTTTTCTATTTGCAAGCCAGTTCGAAATTTAAATAAAACCTTTGATAAGTTACCTCCTTGGTTGCCATGTTTCGGAGTAAAAGATCGTTCCATTTTTAAATGACACGACAGATATGAGATTACTATGTAATTTATTTGGCCGCTACACACGACAGATATGGATTTTCATACAACTTTTGCCGGCCGCTACTCGCCTGTATTTGGCCAGTACAGCAATTTCGATTAATCTCGAAGAAGGTTGTCGAAATAATGCTCAAATTTCCAAGTTTGTTTGAGAAAAAGCTATATATATATAATAGCTATACACCTTACTCGCCAGTGGCGCCAACTGATGAGCAAAAGAACGGTAGCCCTCATTGATTGACTATTGCATTATATATTGAAGAAAACACGACTGAAAAAATAAACCTGTTTTCATTTAACGCCAAAAGGCTGGTGTCCCAGCAGTGTCAACTCTCCAAAAAAAAGTAACAGTTGCTGCAGTAGTGATGTCCGAAATCAAACTCGATTAGTAATCGATTACATGTAAGATATAATTTGTTTAATTATAATTTCACTATTATAAAAAAAAAACTAAGTAAAAGTGCATGAACTTATTCAAATTAATAGCTGCGTTTCATTTCAAATAAAATATTTTTTGTAATTACGTTCTAGACGTGATTTCGAGTCTATTGATTTTAATTGACAACACTACTACGGACTGACATAGAAAAAAAAATGTGAGTGCACTGAATGTCAATTTTGTGCTATTTTTGTATTTATAATTCCATTTTGTGGTGTCGCAAAACAATTTATCACCAACGATAAGACACAAAACTTTGATTATCGCTCATAGAGTTCCTCGTAACGTAGAACGCGTAAGTCGACCTTGTATTTTAAACCCTGTTACTTGCTGTTGTCACTGTTAAAAATCAGTCATGAAAAATATTATTGGAAAAAGTTGGCGTGACTCTGCTTCGTTAATAGTGCTCACAAAGCGGAATAGCGACTTGTTATCGCGCGTTGAGGATCGTGGCGGTGTTAATTACGACATATTGTTGCAGACTCGGACGCGCAGTGCTACGTTTGCCAACAGCGTGGTGTTCCCCGGCGGAGTCAGCGAGTCCGTGGACGGGAGTCCCCGCTGGCTGGAGCTCCTCAAATCCTTCGGCTACACGAAACAAGATTTGGAAGCATTTCACCGCCCTGACAGTGTTATCAACCAGATTTTCCAAACTAATCCCATACAAAGGTAATATTTGTGGACCTTGACATCTCGGCTGACGTTTTCGTCAGTCACACACTAAATGATAACGACAGTAAACACTAATGCTTGTACACTTGTATATCACTTTATATTTAACACCAAGTGAAGTGCTGTTGCAATCATTTTTATGTGTTGTGTACATTAGCTTACTTGTATATTTATGTTTCATGCTGATACTTGGCTATTGTGGTGATCTTCATATTATTTCTTGGCAAATACTTTCTAATATGAATATTATTTGTTATAGCAGAAGTGTGAGTGTTTGTGTAAATTTTTATGTTACTTATTCATTCTCAAACAGTAACTGGTTATGCAAAATAAACATAAATGCCAGAGACTAATTAAAACCATATTTGGTATTTTAATGGTTGGCTACAATTTGATAATCTTGTTCTATAATATGCAAAACATGGCATGTTAAAACTTCCCAATGTATTGACAGTCTATAATCTAAACATGTTCCAATTATATCTATTATTGAGGTTACAGTCTAGTAAGTAAATTTTCTGTTGTTATAGCAAACTTCCTATCAAAAAGATGTTTGTGTCAACCAAAACCACAAAGAGAACAAACCACAACTGAATCAAGACATTTGATTCCTAATTGAGCCAACAGCAATGTTGTCAATACAATCATATAAAGTAACTCGCATCTACACACTAAATATATTAGCCTCCAACAATTGTCTAAATGTTATGCTCAATTACAGTGCCAATTTACCAATGTTGGTGCAGTTTTGGCGTTCATTGGCAGATTACATACACTTAGATAAAATGGTTGTGTATAAAACAAGTAATAGCTTTGATTGTGTGGCCAACATTGGCCATTGTGTAAGCTTTTCCAATTGTACTCATTAATAATATTTGTGTTTAAAGACATTTACAACTGCGGATAACAGCAATCAGGGAGACTTTTGAGGAATTGGGCCTGTTGATCTGCAGCCGGAAGAGGAAGAAGCAGAGGACTGGGTTATGGGCAGACATCATACAGGATATTGATGCCAACTACTGGCAAAGTCGGGTGAGTTTATTATCTATACTTTGTGTTATACAGTGTGTCAATATTTACATAACTACTCAAACTAGAATGAAATAAACAATAAACTTGTATCTTTTTATAATTCAGATTTTTCTTCTCTCCATTTAACGACAGCTCTCTATAACGCCATAAAATGCACAGTCCCTTCAGTGTCGTTATATAGAGTTTACACTGTATATTAAATTCATATACTTATGTGAGGACGATGCACCCAGAATAGCACTACGTCTAATATGTATAATAGTAGTAGACAGATATTTACTGTTGTTGCGAGCATCAGCATCAGCTACCGCAGGAAATCAGCATCATTTTCAATATCACCCGCATTTATAGATGCTGATTATTAATGCTGAAGTTCGAGTTGTGACATGACTGCAGAGGGAGCTGGGCTTATGGTGCCTGTTATTTTCGGTTGCGAGTTTTGACCGATTTTGATTGTAAACAAACAAAAACTTGTCTTACCAATTTATCATTACTATTAATTACGTTTTAATACGTCATTGCGAATTGATTTAGAATTGCCAAACTTAAGTGGCAGTGGGCAGGGCACATTGCTCGCAGAACGGATGGCCGATGGGGCCGAATGGCGACCGCGAACCGGAAGACGATACGTTGGAAGGCCTCCCACTAGGTGGACTGATGACATGGTTAAGGTTGCGGGAAGGCGCTGGATGCGAGACGCACGGGATCGGTCAATGTGGCGACGCCTGGGGGAGACCTATGTCCAGCAGTGGACGTCTTTCGGCTGAAATGATGATGATGATGATGACGTCATTGCGGATGATAGTCCAGTTATTGTTTATTTTTTCGTAAACTGTTGGGAAATTTGATAAATAATGGCGTCCGGTTAAAAAGTGATATGCGTAGTATCTGTGTACATATTTTTAATTAGTGACTCGAGAAACCGCAAACTGTAACTTATTTAAAAAGGATTATTCACGCAAAGGGCGTATAATTTACGGCACGTAAGTTGGTAAGTTCGTTAGATGCGTTGAAGTCGTTGTTTAGGTATCTTTGGTAGTGAAGCGGGGCGCGGGGAAGGTTTAGGACCGTTCCGAGCGCGCGACTGGTTGGTCAAATGCAGTGCTGCCAACTCGTTAAAGCAAAAACGCGCTGTTAGCTCTTTAAAAACGCGCTAGAAAGCGCTAAATGGTCGATGTAAAAAAAAACGCTTTATTCGCCGCCAAATTCAAGCAAAACGCCCAATAATTTGAGACGGACGTATAAACCTATTTTTTTGTTGAATCAAAATATGTCATATAAAAGAGTTACATAAATTAGAGTACTTGTTAAGTGATAATAAAATAAAGTAATATCGTGTTAATATAGTTATTTCATAAAATAAAGGAAATAAATTAATTCACCATCGTCTGATACTACTACAATTGCTTCTGCCGCCGAATAATATGGTTGGTCAGGTTGGTCTTGATCAGTTTTGGACTTGAATTTATATTTATCTGTGCATGAAATTTGCCTCAATACGTCGTTTAGATGTTGATAGTTTGTGAAGTTACTTTTTTTCAAAGAAAGTCCAAAGTTTCAAAAAGCGCTAGATTTAGCGCTAGGCGCTCGCTAACAAAAAAAGCGCTAGATCTGGCGCTGAAAGCGCTAAGTTGGCAGCACTGGTCAAATGACACAAGGTTTGACTTACCAATCGTGTCGCGTCAACGTTCCGCACGCGCGATTGGTTGGTCAAATGACACAAGGTTTGACTTTCCAATCGTGTCGCGTCAACGTTCCGCGCGCGCGATTGGTTGGTCAAATGACACAAGGTTTGATTTACCAATCGTGTCGCGTCAACGTTCCGCGCGCGCGATTGGTTGGTCAAATGACACAAGGTTTGATTTACCAATCGTGTCGCGTCAATGTTCCGCGCGCGCGATTTGTTGGTCAAATGACACAAGGTTTGATTTACCAATCGTGTCGCGTCAACGTTCCGCGCGCGCGATTGGTTGGTCAAATGACACAAGGTTTGATTTACCAATCGTGTCGCGTCAACGTTCCGTTCGCTCTATATGGTGGTTGGTCAGTTCGCGGAATATGCGCGAACTTACCCCCACTACGCCAAAACCTTGCCAACTTATGTGCCGGGCACTATACCTACCAATACTTCACTTGAAGAGCGAAAATGAAAAACGAAAAGATAGATGTTTAGGATGTTTGCCCTATAGTTTAAAGAAAAAATCAAATAAAACATTCTATATTACTTAAAATCAGCATCAACATCCGCTGACGTTGACAAAATATCAGCATCAGCAAATATGAAACCCTGGTTTCAATGGTGGTTCTACAGTTTTACGTTTTTTGTTTTAGTGGCTGAGTCCTACTGAAGTATTACACAGTGATAAGAAGCTGCAAGTACCACAACTTTACGAACTCAACCGACTGTCCCATGTGAAGGACATACAAGAGCTTGCCCAATTTGCCCGAGGCAGGAGTGGACATGGTACTCACCTAATCTATCCAGTCTATGTCAAAGCAAAAGATGGGGAATTGGCTTTACTGCCAGGTAATTATTTCATCATTGTTTTCGTATTGTTTTCATTATTTCTTTAAATGAAAATGTTTACTAATAACTTTATTTTGCCCTCAGGTGATGAGTTATACCCTTCAAGTGTAGACTACAACCACGACAATATAATTAACTACCAAGACCAAACTATATTAGAGTTAAGAAAAGCGTCGAAAACCATTCATAGAGTTGAATTTGTTAAAGAGAAAAAGCAGTTAGTAATTCAGAATTACAAACCTAAACATCACATCATCATGGAAGATAAGACCTACTCAGGTTTTTCTTTCGCTTAATATACAGTTTGTAGTTCCAGTTCATGCCTTAAAGTTTGGCCTTATTAGCAGTACAATTAAGAACAAACAGTAGCTGTAGAGCTCATTCAGGTGTAGGTACATTAGTTGGTCGATAAGATGGCGGGTTCCGGGCACACGTGGCCCAACAGCCAGGATGACTACGAGCTGCTGGACGTGATCGGTGTGGGCGCCACCGCTGTGGTGCACGCGGCCTTCTGCCGCCCGCGCGGAGAGAAGTGCGCCATCAAGCGCATCAACCTCGAGAAGTGGAACACCTCCATGGATGAGCTGCTCAAGGAGATCCAGGCCATGTCCAGCTGCAACCACGAGAACGTGGTCACCTACTACACCAGCTTCGTGGTCAAGGAGGAGCTGTGGCTCGTGCTGCGGCTGCTTGAAGGCGGCAGCTTACTCGATATAATCAAACATAAAACGAGGATTTCTAACTGCAAACACGGCGTGTTCGACGAGGCGACGATCGCTACCGTATTAAAAGAGGTGCTGAAGGGCCTAGAGTACTTCCACCAGAACGGTCAGATCCACAGAGACATCAAGGCTGGCAATATTCTCCTCGGAGACGACGGCATCGTTCAGATCGCCGATTTCGGTGTGTCGGCCTGGCTGGCCACCGGACGTGACATCTCGCGGCAGAAGGTGCGCCACACCTTCGTGGGCACTCCGTGCTGGATGGCGCCAGAAGTGATGGAGCAGAATCACGGATACGATTTCAAAGCCGATATCTGGTCTTTTGGAATTACGGCCATCGAGATGGCGACCGGCACGGCGCCCTACCATAAGTATCCGCCGATGAAGGTGCTCATGCTCACACTACAGAACGATCCGCCGACGCTGGACACCGGCGCCGAAGAGAAGGATCAGTACAAGGCGTACGGCAAGACATTCAGGAAAATGATATTCGAATGTCTGCAGAAGGATCCGGCGAAGCGACCGACGGCCACCGAGCTGCTGAAGCACTCGTTCTTCAAGAAGGCGCGCGACCGCAAGTACCTGATGTCGACTCTGGTGACCATTGGACCCAGCATGGAGACGCGTGTGCACAAGGCCAGCCGCCGCCAGCCCGGCGCGTCCGGCCGGCTGCACCGCATGGAGACGGGCGAGTGGGTGTGGGAGAGCGAGGAGGACGATGACGACGACGAGGACGACGCGGCTCGCGACCGGCCCATGAACACGCTGGAGCGCGCCGACAGCTCCGACAGCGACGACGAGCGGCCCGCCGGCGCCGGCGCTGGCTTCACCATCGGCTCGCTGGGCGCCGGCGACGCGCCGCAGATCAACCTGGTGCTGCGCATGCGCAACGCGCGCAACGAGCTCAACGACATCCGCTTCGAGTTCGCGCCCGGCAAGGACTCGGCCGACGGCATCGCCACCGAGCTGGTGGGCGCCGGCCTGCTGGACGCGCGGGACGCCGACGTGACGGCGCGCCAGCTGCAGCGCCTGGTGGACGACTTCCTGTTCCCCGGCGCCGGCCCGCCGCCGCGCAGCCTCACCTTCCGCCTGTGCTCGGCGCCGCCCGAGCCCGAGGACGAGCAGAGCCTGCTGGGCTTCGCGCAGATCTCCATCGTGGACTGATCGTTCTGTATGCTTAGGTACCTCCTACGTATTTTATGGGTGGATATGGAATTATATTAGTTGTATACTGTTTATGCGGAGGTGATTTTTGTGGACGGATGGTGCGGGGGCACAACGTGTCTATGTACTTCCCCCCCCCTCCCTCCCCTTCCCGCATGTTCCCTGCGGGCGCGCATAGAGTCGTCTGTATACGAAAACTATCGCCGCGTAGCTCAAATGAATGTATATTTTACATTATGATTATAAGGGTGAATCTGAATTTATAAGAGTATTTTTTTGTGATCGTACCGTGTCAATTTTGCTGCTTTCCAACACTGTAATCGATTAGGACCCACATTCGCAAATTTCGATTTCGCATCGCTATAGAAATAATGACAATGAATGACAATAGTTTGCGCAGGCGAATTGAAGACATCCGACTTGTAAGATAGCACTTTTTTAGCGTAAACTTGTTTGTAATAAAAAAGCTACCTATATTTGTAATTCTTATTACTTTTTTAACAACTTCCAAGTGCCATATTTTTAAAATATGAATGGATAAAAAATGTATACTGTAAGTTTGACAGTGATAAAATTGCATATAATAATAATCATTACAGTGTTAATTTTAAATAGCAGGTCTATATAGCACCATAGAATGTTCTTTTTACATTGTTATTTGTTTGTTGCTTATTTTGGAAGTATTTTAATAATAAAAGATGAAATCGATTTCGGCAGGATGTTTTATTAAAACCTCTATGATTTTTCAAAAATGTTAACTAAAAGCTATGTTTGTTCTTAGACTACATTACATTAGTTAATAACAAGTTCACGAGGGTGGTAGAGTGCTGGCATTCTGCTTCTGTCCGAGTTCAAGCACAAGTCCGCCTGCCGGCACTCACAGTCACAGCAGACTGCACAGTGAGTGAAACAAATACGTATCTGTAAAAACTCAGTTTGGCATCTAAACATTGTCGAAATAAACCACCTATAACATTCCAAAACATTACCGACTTTCATTCCTGTTCATAACATTATAAAGAGATTCTTAATTCTAAGCGTAATAAGAGTTGAAAAAGCAATAACGGTATAAAAATAAGTTTTTAGGTAAATACAAACTTAACTCCATAGCATGTTGGTCCACAAAGAAAAATTAAAAGTTCTATTTTATTGGCTACGAGTATTAGACTACCACAACGAAGTATTCTGTCATTTTTACAAGTTATTCTAGTTAAATGCGATGCAGTCCATACTTGTTAACTTTTGACAGTTTAATTAGTAATTTTAATTGACAATTCCAGTAAATTATGTTCAAGCGACGTGTTGTGAAGGTAAGCAGAGTTGTTGCTTCAGTACGAAATAGCTACCGATTAATTTTATTCAATTCATGGTACTAGTGCTACCCACAACAGTGCTACAAGTTATAAAATTAATAATTGTCTTCCCGAACTGACCTCATGTCCGAAGTGCATAAAGCAATATTGCATGCACACTGCTGTGGACACACAGTTATTAAGTACATAGTATACATATTTCGTGTCAAAAATATTCAAATCGCCATGATTTACAATTGTCATGTACCTTACAACTAGTGCTAATAATATATTAATGTTTGAGAATCATTTACATACATAGTGACTAGGCAAAATGAAGCGTCTAATTAAGTACTTAAACCTAACACACTCACTCTAGTAAGGCATTAACAACATTGAATTGTGTCATAATAAATAAATAATTTAATCAATGTGTTCCTACTAAAATATTATAAATAACACTAAGACAACATATTATTCATAAACTTATACAATAATTGTGCAGAAAGTATAGAACCAGCTGTTTATGACTAGGATTAAAATTATAAAGTTATGGCACATCTAAAAATAAAAATATGTTGTGCGCGAATACTTAAACATTAATTAAATAGGTACTATAAAATAATTATTTTAAAACACTAGAAACAATACTTTTGGAAGACTAAATTATTAAGTGGAATGTTTCCTGAAAAGTAGTATAAAATTATGAGATTCAAAATATCGCAGTTTGTAAGTAGAACATTATTTTATATTGACAGATCTAATATTTTTAAGTTATCGGTGTAATGTTTGTAAGGCCGATCTAAGCAGTAGGCCCATATGTATGAAAAACAATTAGGAACGTAGAAACCCCACAAATCCTTGTGCCGTGCTAGAAAAGTTGTGATAGCTTACAAAGTAATTGTACTATAAGAAAGCGTATAGCGGTGACTTACGTCTAAGTACGCGAAGAGTTTGTACAAATAAGACTCGTTAAAACGTCGTCGCCGGAGATACGTAAACACAGATTTTATTGGTTATTAGGACAGAATAGACTTTCAGAAAATAGAAAAGTAAATATTTTGTAGGAATAGTACAGTACTGGGAGCGTAATTTTAAGTATTGAATAGTGGAAGTTGTGACTGAAATTGTGTTTACGTCAATCTAGCGGGATCAATCACTTTACCCTTAAAAACTTAACAGTACGCGCCGGAAAAATTTGACACTCGGGAAGTGGACGAGCTCGGGCCGCGAATCAGAACAGCTCCACCACCTTGCGCTTGACGTAGTCCTTGAGCGGCGCGTAGTAGTGGCGCCGCAGGGCCACCAGCTCCGGCTTGCGCCTGAGCTCGCGCAGCGGCGCCCAGTCCGTCTCGAACAGCGCCAGCGCCAGCGCCGCCAGGCACAGCCACACCACGAGGAAGGACGGCACGAAGGCCCGCAGCAGGCTGAAGGGGCGGGCGGTGGTGGGCGGCGCCCAGTCGTCGCGCGGCGCCAACGTGCCCAGCGTGCCGAGCGTGCCCTGCGTGCCCATCGTCACGCCCGACTCCGACGACGAGTGCTCGAACGAGTCGCGCAGGCTGTACTCCGTTGGAATTGCTGCAAGATTTCAACCCCGTTAGAAAGTACATACCTAGATTTTTTATCAATCAGGCTATGTGGAATTGTGAAGCACGTAATTAATTTAAAATTCAGACAATTTACAGTCCAGTAAAACAAAAATAATAATAAGAGATTTTTGTATTAAAGGGTTTCAAGATTGAGGTGCCAAACCCATGTATTTTATTTAGAAAAAACTTTAAAGGTCAGATCGCACTAGGCGTAACTACGCCACAGCGAAGCGACGCGACAAAATATGCTAAACCGCACTGGCACGACACTACGCAGCAAATTTTGCTCGTCAGTCAATCGACAACTTGTAAGCAAGATGGAAGAATGCTATTTGTGCTTACATGTTACTATGTTATTAATGAGTTGAAAAAAATACTTGTACACAGAAAAATACGAAATTAATTTACTCTCAACCCCCAATAGCTCGGCAATTTCCCTTTGTTCGCATAAGGACAGATTCTCATAAAGACAGATTATCAGAAGGACAGATTCTCTCAAGGACAGTTTCGCATAGTTAGTTTATTTATGCGAGTTGAACAGAATATATATATATTTATTTACTTTTTTACTTTACAAACTGAACTAAAACAAAATTATTTTAATGTACGGTTGTTGTTCACATGTTGTACGGTTCATATATTGCGAAGTGTTGACTATATGGCCGATATTTTATCGTTTGCAAAATCCAAAATAATGTTCCGTTTTTTACTGTCAATCAAAATATCAGATTTCCTTCTTTTCTTTTCCTGCACTATAAAAACCACCACCGACTATTTAGATCGGAGAGTTATGCTTTCTCTTTCAAGAGTGTGATAACTAAAATAAAGGTGATCTTTTAGAAATCTTAGAATTAATCCTTTGATGGCATTCATGGTTCGAAATTTACCTAGAGCAATTAAACATATCGCTGGTAATGAGTTTCGTCCACTGTTCTGGCCTAACTCGCATAAACAACTCCGGTATGTCACCGGTATAAGCGTTGCTGGCAATAGTGCTAATATGTACAAAAGTTGAGTGTATTTATGAACCTCTCCCTGAATCTCAGAAGAACTGAATCCAATTGACTTTTGACTTCTGCCAAATTGCACTTATAAAATGAGAGTAGCATCTTTTTAGTACTATGTCAGGATATGTTAACTTGATAGCTTGGTTAATAGCTATTTCATAATCACACTGCTTTGGAAAGCTGTATGTATGCGTGGCGGTGAAAGTATTAAGGGCCTAAAATAGTGTGCGGAACTGTACCTTTTTTGTCTTTATGCGAACCTGTCCTTAAGAGAATCTGTCCTTCTGCTAATCTGTCTTTATGAGAATCTGTCCTTATGCGGACAAAGGGCAATTTCCTTCCATTATGTTTTTTCTGTTAATATTCATGTTATACTCATGTTGGAGGTCATATATTTCTGGATATTGACTAACAAAAATAATTAATTGTTCCTCGTTCGGCGTTTAATGTAATTTTCTCAAAAAATAAATAAAACAAATAGTCGGGTTTTTGTTTTAATAATACATTGTTTTATTTCAGACTTTTTAGTTTTATTAATGAACGAGTTCTCCAAAAAAGTTATGTGGTATAAGATTATTTATGTTACTATCAAAGTTACGCTTATCTTAAATTTGTGCCAAAATAGTAACTGGAAATTGTAACTAGGTATATAAATATTTTTAATGGTCTATTTAGTAGCTTTCATTTGATACCCATATTGTTATGAAAACGAAAAAAAAAAAATTGTATCATTCTCTTTTGTTTTTGGAGGGGGAGGTGATTTTTAAAAATTATATAGCTTATGTCACTCCCACAATTGAGACGAATCCAATGACACCTCGTATGTCAAATTCCGTCAACTCATTTGGGTTTTAAGCGTGCTATAGAAATGGATATATATACATATCTAATTACATACATACTTATATACGCTCGAAAAACATTACCCTGCGGCAGTCGGGTAAAACTTTTCACGCACCAAACACGTAAGATTTGCAGTAGCTTGCAGTGTCGCACCGTTTGCTATACCGTACTAGCGGCAGCGGAACTACGCGACGCGACATGGCGCGTCAAACTTGGTATCTGAGGCCTTAGTGCGAGTTTTTACTCACGCTCTATCACGTTAACGTAAACGTCATTTTGTATTGAAACTGGATAAGCGCCGTCTGGTGACGGTAAGGAGAAACCACTTTTTTTGTATACATTTTGACATAAGAGATCGTTTACGTTATTACGAGTGAGCGTGAGTAAAAACTCACACTAAGGCCTCTGATATAATTTCATACAAAGTATATTTGGTCGTGTCACGTCGCGGCGCTCCGCTGACGCGTAGTTACGCCTAGCGCGGTCTGACCTTTAGTGCAGTATTCGTTCCATCCGTATTATAGTTTCTTTGAAAAAGTTGTCGTAGATTTTTTTAGCATTCAGTTTTCAATATGCAATTCTGGATACAAAATACGTTTATGTTTATTCACAGAACTATATAAGGATAATATGAAAAGGAACATACCAGGTGGCTTAGCTTCCTCCTGCACAGTTCTCAGATGGTCGGTGCACGCCAGCGCGATGTCCACGGCCGGCCCGCTCAGCAAGCAAGCGCCGTTACAAGTGTCGTCGCCGCCGCCGCCGCTCTCTTCTAGCGGCGCACTGTGAGTCGACCGGGGGAGGCTGCTGTAACCTTTACATGGGGGCCAAAAGGGAAGTTTTAGACAAATATTCAAGTTGTGACCTAAACTAGTGTGGAGCAATAAGATGGGTAAAAGGTAAAGTGTATTTTTCTTTAGACGACTTTTCTGGTTAACAAGTACGGCGTACCTACTGAGGTTTTGGTTTTAATGATCTGGCCAAACTGGAGCGGATAAGTGGGATGCGGGCCAAAATTCAAGTAACTTGACTGTTCCAGCTGGCGCTTATCATCCCGAAGTCAGTGAATTTCATGAATAACTTCTTTTTATCACATCTATTCAAAAAGAGCTAGTTTATTCCTCGTAAACAGGGACCAAAATAGATTTGAATTTGGAATTTGGATATTGTTAGTAAATGTTCCAATCAGCAAAGAGGTGAATCACAAACCATGCAGGAACAATGTATTGAATATGTGACTGGCTGGAAAACTGCGAGTGCACCAAATTAAAAAAAAGTTGATGAAAAATAAACAACGCGCGAAATTAAATGCATTCTGCCTTTCTTCGTAGTTGTTTCAAATTCAGATTTTAGAATGATAAAAAATGAGCGCGTCTTCCTCAAGTGAGAGTATTATAATCAAGTTTCTCCAAAACTACATCCTGCGACACGGATTTCCGAGACTATTTATAATTCCCAAGCTGTAAATAAATCTACAACTGTAATGGATGGTACTAATAAAATTGTTACGATGCACTTCCATAAGTGTTTTATTTTATTTTATGTCTTATGGGTTTTAATTTTATGTAAA
This sequence comes from Orthosia cruda, assembly GCA_964057195.1. Taxonomy (NCBI): domain Eukaryota; kingdom Metazoa; phylum Arthropoda; class Insecta; order Lepidoptera; family Noctuidae; genus Orthosia; species Orthosia cruda. The sequence goes on from OZ059832.1 coordinate 32,588,237, forward strand.
TAAATAAACGTAACGTTCTTGTTCATAAGTTGAACTAACTTATTTTCTCATAGAGAGTGATAAAAATTAGAGTGTCTACCTCGGGAGCAACACTATTTTAAGCTCGAGTGAAGTACTTTGAATCCCTCGCTGCACTCAGGATTCTACTATAGAACCCCTCGCTACACTAGAATCCTTCGCTCCGCTCTGGATTAAAAAAAACACTCTCGCCTTTAAAATAGTTGTTTGCTCCCTAGGTAAACAATCTACTATTAAATTAACTTGTTGTCAACTTAATTTCAAGAAGTTTTTTCATGAAATTCATATACCATACTTATGACTGTGGATATGGTACCTACAGAAAGTACACGACTTTGAATTCCTTTTGTTCCTTATACAAATTAATTAATGTTTTACCAAATAAGACGTGTAAAGAAAAATGCACAGTAGGACAGTTCCCTAATGTATAGTAGTGTAATGAAATAGATATGTACGATAAATACCGAAGTCTCCGGTCATGGGAGTGGACGGGGTGGCCGGCACACTGGATGCTTTCCTCTTACCACCTGTGCTTGAACCTTCCTTCTGTAATTAAAAGGATTTTTGTTACTTAGCTTCTAGTTTATGTTATCTGTCTTCTTATACAATTTAATGATGGACGGGGTTCCCCTATTTCATATAGAAATATCGACAAATACAGAATAACGTGCATTTTGCATAGTTACATGTTTGAGGACATTAAAATTATTACAAAACTTTTTTTTTTTGTTATTTTATTACGACGGCTAATTGATAAGAGGATAAGACATTTTGGACACATCAAATCAGATATGATCACAACGATGAATACAAAAACTTTTTCAATTTCAGTAGACCAATTCTCGGACCAAAAAACCTTCAAATTCAAGTCTCATCAGCAATGAATCATGAGAGGTTTTTGACAAATTGAAACGAGAATTGCTGAGGCCTTACTCCATTTTATCATCAAAGCCATTAGATAATGTAAGTCTGAAATACGCAAGTCAGAGGCCTGTGGGGTCCTCAGAGGCGGCTTAATTAACTCTGACACCAAAGATCGCCACATCCTCACTCGAAAAAGAAAGTAGAAGATCATCAAAATTACCTGAGAATCCCTTGGCGCGAGTAGACCGTCTCGCTCGAGTATCTCCCGCTCGGTGCGGCCAACGTACTTGAACTTGGTGCCCCACGAGAATAGCCCGCCGCCAGAATACACGCACGCGTCTGATGACGACGGTAACCTGAAACAACATTATTTGGTAATTTAAACAGTATTGAATATAGTGTCCAAACGAAGCTTCGGCTTCAGCCATAACGACCTTCGACTTATCGGACATTATTTGAATGTTTGTTGACTGTCGAGACATTGCAAGGCCATTGTCGCAAGTAGCAGGCACGTGCAATCTATGCAAACGTGACTTTTCTAACTTTGGACTAGATCCACTGTTTTCTTGAATAAATGATAAAAATTCTTTGGACGTATGCGGAACAGGGTGAAAAGTCCAGCAAACCTATATTGAAAATTATGTGTCCTATATAGTGTCTGATCCGGGCATCCGCCCGGCTGTCGATGTAGACTGTTGTACGAGGTGTGTAAAAAAAATAACGGGATTTTTGTTTGTATAAAAAAAGTTCATTCGTCTACATTAATGTTGTCGCCTTCAAAATAGTCCCCATTCGCTATTATGCACTTATGCTAGCGCTTCTTCCAATCGTCGAAACACTTCTCAAACTCGATTTTCGGGATTGCCTTTAGCTCTTTCAACGATGCGCTTTTAATGTCATCCATGCTTGTAAAACGACGGCCCTTTAAGGTTCTCTTTATTTTTGGAAGTAGGAAAAAGTCTAACGGAGCCATGTCTGGCGAGTATGGAGGCTGGGGCATCTTTACAGTATCGTTTTTGGCCAAGAATTCACGAACAAGCAACGAAGTGTGAGCAGGAGCATTATAGTGGTGCAAAAGCAATGAATTGTTTTTCCACAAAGCCGGGTGTTTCATACCCAAAACATTCGAAAAATGTCATGGCATGAGCCGATATACCAACATCATCAGCGACTTCTCTGATTGTGATTCGGCAATCATTCATAACCGTTGCTTTCACTTTTTTTTTTCGCTGTGCTTCCGGGTAGCTCGTCATCTTAAACGTCTTTACAGCCATCTTGGAAACGCTTATACCACTCGTAAACTCTTGTTTTACTCATAACAGACTCACCATATGCCTTTGTTAACATTTCACACACTTAGTTACAATTAATTTCATTTTTTACGCAACATTTGATACAAATTATTTGATCCATTCCTTGTAACAAACGAAAATCGCCAACCTCATAAAAACACGTCTAACCTTAGCGGCTGCTACAGACAAAGTAAGCAATGAATACAACTGAAAATGTTATCGTACTTCAAGGGCATGTAAATGAAAATAATAAAAAAAAAAATTGACAATTAAACTCCAAAACCGCGAAATTTATTTTCTGAACACACCTCGTTTACTTTAAAATCGCGCCGAAAACTTGCGCGATACAGGATTTGTGTGACGTCATGTCATTTAGTTCGTTGGTGGCGGCGTTGTTGCCGCTACAATTACATTACCATTCTACTTCCATAAGATTTTTTTAATCAACCTATGTTGTCCCACTGCTGGGCAAAGGTCTCCCCATAGCCTTCCACTCTACCCGATTTATCGCATTCGCTGGCCAATCGCCCGTAAATGCTTCCAAGTCGTCACGCCAGTGTTTCCTAGGCCTCCCCCAGCGATTCATTTGGATTATTAGAAATAAACGGTTTGAGTGACTATTTTTATTTTTAAGGAGTCATTCAGTTAGGCAGTTAGAAATTATGCACGTTCCAAAACGTAGATCTGTATGGAGAGGAAGGTCATCAACTTTCTTTCATATCACTCCTCATACAGCCCATCCATCTTTTCTTTCTTCCTACATCCATCCAATTTTTATTATTTTTCATAACTCGTTTGGCCAGGTGCGCAGTACTCATAACCGGCGTGTGTGTATGACTAGATGTATGAATGTGAGTGAAGCAAAAGAAGTATGTAAGGATAGCAGGACGTAGCAGGTAGGGTTCTGTAGTTTCTGCCTACCCACATGGGAAAAAGGCGTGAGTTTATGTATATATGTCTTTTAGTTACATGCGTTTCATCCCTCCTCATCATATGACCATACCAGGACAAACGGTTCCCTTTCAATTTTCTGTCACTGGTGCAACTTTCAATCTATCTCGACGCATTACCCCAGTTTACTAGTCGGTTTCAATGTACCGAAAATAGCTTTTATTTTGCTAGGTTTTTATCGCCATAAAAAACATGCATCCTTTCAGAACCGCGACTATTCAATAGTATCAGGTTACAGCTCAATCTCATAGCAACTGTTTGATACAGACATACAAAAGCGAGTTCAGGCGAGTTTCAATTGACGACAGTCGCCAACGATCTTGAAGGAACAAAACGCGCCCTCGTTTCACACTCGCGCGACCCAAAATTCGGTAGTTTTTTGTACTTTCCTTATTATTCTATGACTTAAAAAAGGCCTTAGATCAAAATGTAGATAATTTAATTGTCTTTGAGATGGTGCAAATATCATTAAAATACGCCGTGCTGTTTTGATGCAACTGTCTATTTTTTTGTCCGAGTGTTTTTTGCTTTACAAATTAATTACACTATGTTTTACGAATAAAACTCAATATATTTGTTGACTAAATTATTATGTAACATATACTATTTTCTTAAAAATACGACTAGCCGTTTAGATTTGATTCTTATTTTGAAATCAGCTTCTGAGGGGTAGGTATCTACGCCTTAATATAAAAACCCAGATATCGCCATTATGCAATAATCTGAACTACATACGTATACAACATAAAAAGACTATCTATGTCATAATGTTTAGATAAGATTATCATAGTTTTACTTTAATAATTTAGGAAACCATACAAAAACACCTGGTGTTAAAGTCTTGTCCGGGCATTGACTCCAACTTTAAAATAAATAATGACTACATACTAGTTCAAATAATGCACATATGAAAAAGTGTACTCACGTAAAAAACAGCATCTGTTCAATGGCACAACACCACACGTGGCGGCAGGCCGGACCGTTCGGACATTTGAAACCCACTGTGTGTTTCTTCTGAAACACATAACAATAAAAAAAACTTTTTAACAAAAAATCAAACCGACTTCCAGAACAAAAAACTACAAAGCAAAAAATAACTTTCTTTTCCGAAGACGGTGTCTTTTGTACCCACTTGTTTTCAGTTTTTCGACACCGACTTCGGAAAAGAAAGTTATTTTTTGCTTTGTAGTTTTTTGTTCTGGAAGTCGGTTTGATTTTTTGTTAAAAAGTTTTTTATTTTTCTCTTTTTAGTTTTAGTAGGTATCGCTAATTAACATGATAATCATTTATGGCCAAAGAACATCTCATGACAATTCCAATAAGCCCAAGCACGACTAGGATACATTGTTTTATTTCAGAGTTCCAATGCCTACCTTCCGGTTTCTTCATCAGAACAGTTCAATGGTACCATTTTCATCAGTACCATTCATTTATAAGTATTTGCTTCATCATAGTCGGTTAACTATTCGAGATATTTTATACCCGTGACATACTTAGCATTTAGGAGTTCCAGTGGCCATCTGTGGTCTTCTTCATCAGTTCCACTTCACCAAATTATACTTTTTGAGTGCAAGTGATTGCATTGTTGATAAAAATACCAAAATCACTATATGTATGCCTATAATATTTGAGGAGTTCCCTCGATTGCTCTAGGATCCCATCATCAGATCCTGACCTGATGACTATGGGACCAACTAGGAAGTATACCCTTCAAAACAAAAAAAGATTTTTTGAAATCGGTCCAGGCGTCTTTGAGTAATCGGGGAATATATATAAAAAAAAAAAAAAAAAAAAGATTCCGACGAATTGAGAACCTCCTCCTTTTTTTGAAGTCGGTTAAAAATAAACAAAAATCCTTAACTCATTTAACTCTTCTGTGTTTTTAATGTGAATTTAAAGCAGCTAGATGCAAACAGTCATTTAGAGCTTTTCAGGGTTCCGTAGCCAAATGGCAAAAAATGGAACCCTTATGGATTCGTCATGTCTGTCTGTATGCCCGTCCGTATATCACAGCAACTTTTTTTCCAAAACTATAAGATCTATGCTGTTGAAACTTTGTAAATAGATGTATTCTGTGAACCGCATTAAGATTTTCACACAAAAATAGGTAAAAAAACAATAAATTTTGGGGGTTCCCCATACTTATAACTGAAACTCAATTTTTTTTACATCAAACCCATACGTGTAGGGTATCTATGGATAGAGGCTTATAATATATATTTTTCTAAACTAAATAGTTTGCGCGAGAGACACTTTGGTAAAATGTCCCCCCCCCCTCCTGTAACTTCTAAAATAAGAGAATGATAAAACTAAAAAAAAATATATGTGTAAACTTCCACGGAAAATTTGATTCGAACGAGATCTAGTAAGTAGTTTTTTTTTATACGTCATAAATCGTAAACCGCAATTTACCAAGTACGGAACCCTTCGTGCGCGAGTCCGACTCGCACTTGGCCGGTTTTTTATAACTGCTATTTATTATTAAACATCTAGGAATCTTAATTATTTCGTGTTATTTCTAACCTAACCACCGGTGGCGGAGCCTAAGGACCCTGTTCCCGACACTGGATTTGAATAATTTAAAATGATATTAAGAAATATAAAAAAATGTGTAAAAGTGTCACTTTTAGACATTTTTCGGAAGGTTCTCCAGGTAATTCATCAATAACTTAGACATAGCACAGAAATCTGGATGTTTTGATAAAATGTCGATAAATCGCGCTAACGGAGAAGTGACACATGTGAGATATCTTTCTTAGATCTATAAGTGAGTTATCTTTCTAAGATCTTTTATATTATGTGAGTTATCTTTCTTAGATCTTTTATTTCCCATATTTTATTTTTAAACGGTCAAGTGCGAGTAGGACTTGTGCACGAGTTCCGTACCATTATAGCAAAAAAATCACGTTTGTTGTATGGGAGCCCCACTTAAATATTTATTTTATTCTTTTTAGTATTTTTGTTATAGCGGCAACAGAAATACATTATCTGTAAAAATTTCAACTGTCTAGCTATCACGGTTCTTGAGATACAGCCTGGTGACAGACAGACAGACGGACAGTGGAGTCTTAGGGGTCCCGTTTTTACCCTTTGGGTACGGAACCCTAAAACTTTTTTTTTTCATCGATAGCCTCGCGTTTGACCACTATCTCGCCTGATGGTAAGCGATGATGTGGTCGACGGTGAAGCACGCTTGCTTAGAAATAACCTATTCACTCTTGACTTAAAGACCCCAAGGTTGTAGCTATCAGGAAACAAAGACTCCGGCAGGGAATTCCACTCCTTAGCTGTGCGCACAATGAAAGTATTCTCAAAACGCTTTGTACCTTCACCAATATTGGGGATACTTAGTCTGAGGTATTGACAAACTGTTGAAATGACTATGCCGCAGCATCCACGTGCTTTTCATTCACAGTGTGGCGGCTACGTAATTTGGAATGGAATCTCATATATTTGCAAAGCTAGTAAATATTAATTTAACTTGGCCATTTCCATTTATCAGCCCCCACCACGACTAAATTATAAGTAACATAATTTAAGCCGTTTCATTACCCACAAAATTGTATAACTATTTTGGGTATTTCCATACCAAAATTAGAACACTAGGAGCGAGTCACGCATGGCTACCATTTCAAAGTAACAACTTTTAATTTGGTAGTAAAGCAGCTGTAACTACTTGGCTACAAATGAGTTAATTGGTCAAATATTCCGCTTCGAGAATTATTTAAACCGCGTGAGATTATAATCTGTGCATTTCACTCACGATACAAAAATTATGCTGGTTTTTACTCTCACTCTTTGCATAATAGCCATTGAAAATTACCGTTTTGTATGTTGGACTTAGACCGAAGTATTTGAGTCAAGTATATGAAGCTATTCAATTTGCCAATTCTTTAAAGACACGTGGTCATTTGATTCGGAAACCAGTTATTTATTGTTAACTAGCTTCTGCCAGCGGCTTCGCCCGCGTGTACTCTATCTATTAAAAAAAACCGCATCAAAATCCGTTGCGCAATTTTAAAGATCTATGCATACATAGGGACAGACAGCGGGAAGCGACTTTGTTTTATACTATGTAAGGATGTCTTAGTGCCCCAGAACCCCTAATCTAAGATCGGACTTCAAGGTTATGGGGAGCAGATGTAGATTTGTATTTGAATTGACCCGTCAGTGCTTCACAATAATTTATTTATATGCAATACCTGAGCTTTTGTTAGTTTAAGTACATAGTATTCAGATTATAATGGTAAAGGGTACTAAGTTGTTACTAAGGGGTGTTACTAAGTTGAATGATTTCTTTATTATAATATTCGGTGAGAAGGGTCAAGATTGCACAATGATTTTGCAAGTAATAATATAGGTCTGCTTGAAAGAGGAAAACGAAATATATTTTTTGTTTCGATGGTTTTTACTATTTCCTCATAATTTGTAATTGATAAGTGTGGTAACGTGGTAAGCCTTGTGGTATTCATCGGTGAAAAAAGTCCGATAGTACGTACTTTCAGACTAAATTATTATTATGTATTTATATATTATACTGGTTCAAATTAAATTAGCTGGATGTGATGGCTGGATCCAATCTGCGATATCGCCGATAGAAAAAAGATTTTTAGTACGATCGTCGTTTAGAATCGTCATAAGATATCCTTACACATCTCAGCTGCAGAGTAACGCTAGCTTATAACAAGCATGGCAAGACAGTCAGACTCAAAGAAACTCAGCACCACATAAAGTATACTCACCTCTGGATAATTAAGATGTACGATAAACATGCGTCCTTCAAAGTTGATTTTCTGTACTTCAGACCATTTGAAGTGATGCGTCTTCCGACTGCCCTGGAACGTCAGGATCCCGCTGTGGTTAATGCCCAGGTATAGTTGGTTGCCTCTGTGGTCCTGGATTGTAGAAAGGTGTTGTTGAGTAGTGTGGTCTGGGGTCATAGAGGCAATTTTGAAAAAACTTGGGTCCGATTCCACCATACATAAGTAGTTTCTCAGCGTTCTCAACCAATCAGAACGCTGTATTTGCATAAACTGAGTTTAGTTGAACTAATCGCGATTAATTTCATTGATGAAATCGGCGCTTAGGGAGCTAGTAGAAAATACAATGTAGGAGTAGATTTAAAAATCAAATTTCTCTACTTTATATAAGTAGTAAATTTAAGTAGAATTAGGGTAGTAAATAGAATACTTGTTTTATACAGAAGAAAGGGTTCACAGTTGGTTTATTAAATCATCAAAACTTTAATATTAATTATGTAAGAAAACTACTATAAAACAGGCAAGTTATCTTTTTTGTTAATTGATATTTAACTAAAAGCTAATAAAGATATAAATACCCAATAAAGGAAGGCAACACTTATACCCAAACCTTGACAGGATGGGGGTCCACCCCATAGGTGTCGAGCTGGCAGGCTATCTTCACGAACTGTCGCTCGGCCTCCTGTGTTGACATGTTTTTGACACCACCACTGCCGCCCGGGGTACCTTCGACGGGCTCTCGATGTAATTCCTGAACACCACAAACAATCCATATAAATAAAAATCAATCGCCGAAATTTTTGTAAGCGCATTACTTCAGAACGGCTGCTCCTATTTGGCTAATTCTTTTTTTCGTTTTGTTCGCCAGAAAAACAAAATAGGAGGTTAATGTAGGTAAGTAGGTACTTAGGGTGGCAGGTAGGGTAGGTAAGATGGTAGGGTATGTAGGTAGGTAGGTAGCTTGGTATTGTTGGTAGGATAGATCATGGGTTGACGGGAGCGAATCTGCGAGGTACAACTAGTCATCAATAAATATAACACAACACACACACATAACATCACAACTGAATTCTTCCAAGAATTAGGCAGCGATACTATACACCCACATTTCGTCAACCGGACAAGTGCGAGTTTGACTCGCGCACAGAAGGTTCCGTATAAACAGCTACATTGACCAAAATGAATAGGTAACAATACTAACGTTCATAACATTTAAGTAGTTGATTAAAATTAAATTCATTAGATTTAGGCAAATTTCAATATGTATTAGCAAATCCTGCAAGTATTAAATCTAAGACTATTTATAAGTTTATCCTAAATAGTCATAAGAAATGTGTGTAAATAGGTTAATGATTAGATGGGGCTGATATAACCTTTTGTTGGTTACAAGTCCCTAATAAACAAAGATAGAGAAAAAAATATTGACAATGAAAGCACCGAACATTAACAAAGGGACAAAATTAACTTTGCCGTTTAAAAAATGTGTAGTTTTTTCTTTGTTTTGTTTTACCACTTTGTAGGAATTATTAATATGTATATCCATGCCAAATTATAGCTTTCTAGTACTCCAGAGTCTCTGAGCTAAGCTGCGGACGGACGGACAGACGGACATCGCGAAACTATAAGGGATCCTTGTTGACTACGGAACCCTAAAAAATTACTAAGGCATTAATTCCGCCTATATATGCCTATGTAGCTTTGAATTGTATGTTGATCAATCCTTTATTCCACTACAAAGCCTTATCCACTCAAGATAGGTCTTCTGCGCTAACTTATCGAAAGAGCATACTCAAGCTATCCTGGCGCTGCATTGCATAATATGTGAACAATTTCTTACAAAATGTGCTTCTTTTTTGTCCCCCATAAGCAACAGCAGCAGACACATGCATCTCAGTGGAAATCTTAAAACATTGGCGACTTTAAGTGATGGTAATAAATAAACTACTCTTTTTTTGAAGTAGGTTAAAAAGGAAATAATGGAAGAAAGTTAAAAACAACATTGGTTTTAGGGTTCCGTACCCAAAGGGTAAAAACGGGACCCTATTATTAAGACTCCACTGTCCGTATGTCTGTCACCAGTCTGTATCTCATGAACCGTGATAGCTAGACAGTTGAAATTTTCACAGATGACGTATTTCTTTTAAAAACAGAATAAAATAAATATTTAATAAGGGAGCCCCCCTTATAGCAAACGTGTTCTTTTTTGCCATTATTTGCGTTACTGGTACGGAACACTTCGTGTGCGAGCCCGACTCGGACTCGTACTTGGCCGGTTTTTTTAATTTCAATATCCTTATCAGCGGTTTAGTCTTTTACCAGATAATTATTAATAATAAAACTGTGTACACAATTTATCCGATACACGCATTAATCGGAACATTGTATTTTATCTAAGGGTCGTCAACTTTGCCCCCTGCTGCTGTGAACTTTTAAGACGACTAACGCCAACGACCTTGTGGGAACAAAACGCGCACTCGTTTCACACCCGCGCGACCCAAAATTTAATAGTGTTTTGTACTTTCCTTATCAAAACCTCAGATCAAAATGTAGATAATTAAATTTTCTTTTCATCACACTTGCACGTAAAAAGTATCTAAACATACAGGTCAACTTGGCCGTAATGCCCCATATAAAACCCTCGGGCTTTCTTTTTGTCATGAAACCCTAGGGCGGTAAGTCATATTTTTTTAATTTATGGCACAGCACACAGGTCATGCAAGTTCAAGCAAGGAGTTTACACGCAATTGAAAAATTGTCTTTAAATGTTATCTAAACTGGAATTTCTTTGCAATCTCGCTACATGTTACTTAAATACTCAACTAATGTTCTTAATAATCGATTTTTTATTTAATTCTTTTTACACTTCGTCATGGCTGTATACCTACGTAAGTATTTGCTCTTTAAAGTTTCTGAACGAAACACTGTATAATCTGTGGTATGGGCAAAAATTCGCCAACCGCTTAGAAAAACGTTCACGTATTTCGTAATAACAGCTGTGCTGACTTGTGTATTAAAGCTACAATTCATAATTATTACTCGCAACTGTGCTGAAAAACATTGTATGTATCACGGGCAGTACGGGAATTACGAACCTCGACTCAGAAAGCCCTCAGTCTTCGACTTCGGGCTTCTACTAGAGTCTCGATCGTAATTCCTTACTTACCGCCCTTAATACACAATGTACTATTGAGATGGTGTCGATTTCGATTTAGAATAAATTTACAAATCAATTACAAATAAAGCTTGAAATTTTCTTAGATCAAATTATTAACTAAATGGTCAAATGTAACATATTATTTTTCCAAAAAATTACGACCAGCCGTTTAGACGTGATTCTCATTTTAAAATCAGCTATTTAAGGGTATCGGCGCCTTAAGGTTCCCCTAGTCAACGGCACTTACTATTTTGTGCGCGGGGTTAAAATGCATGTTGTCTCATCCGACAACACGTGCGAAAGAGATTGATGCTGTGATGAGCAGTAAGAAGCTAGTTCTCGTACGAATTAGCACTTTTGCAAATTTGTAGCGCAATGGATGATGATTTAGGACGAAAACGAGCGCGCGAAATTTTATGAACAGACCTTTGGGAGTCTAGATAGATATCATAAAAAAAACTACTAAATGTATATTTTCAAAATAAAATTATTTGCATTGTTGAATTACTAATCTATCCCTGTATGGAGGCCGTTTTGCAATTTTCCTTCTTCTTATAGTATTTATTTCTGCCCAAAGATGCGTTAAAATTAGTGTTGAAATATGGAACTTTCGGCGCTCATAACTTTCAAATATTGTATTTTTTTCGGGTTCCGTACCCAAAGGGTAAAAACGGGACCCTATTACTAAGACTCCGCGGTCCGTCTATCTGTCTGTCACCAGGCTGTATCTCATGAACCGTGATAGCTAGACAGTTGAAATTTTCATAGATGATGAATTTCTGTTGCTGCTATAACAACAAATACTAAAAACAGAATAAAATAAATATTTATGTGGGGCTACCATACAACAAACATGATTTTTTTGCCGTTTTTTGCGATAATGGTACGGAACCCTTCGTGCGTGAGCCTGACTCGCACTTGGCCGGATTTATTTTTCACTTTTCTGTTTCCATACAGGGCTAGATAATGATGAGACAAATTGATATAATTTTTATTTTGAACGTACACCGTCAAACAGTGGAGTAATCGCCAGACTACGTTTGTATGGAAGAATTTTCGACTAGTGTAACCTTAACATAGAAAACATTACAAGTACACTTGATTACACTATGTATGTTAAAACTGCCCCTTCTGTATTTATTTCTACAATATAGTTAAAAATACCTACCATACCACTTGTGTAATAGAGCCTTACTAAGAATGACCGGTGTGTAAATATTTAATTGAAAGTCTCATTTATTGGCCACTGAAGGCCGAGACATGTGCTATCGGTCGGACAATGCGCTAGAAAAAAAGGGTTGACGAATATGATAAGATTCTGACACTGTGGAAGGATAACCGAGACCTTGATATTATGCAAACATCTTTGTCAAATTCATACAAAATGTCTTGTCTGTCATTGTCCCTGATTAATATGGGCCCTAATCTTTAATAAAATGTTAAGTTCTAAAGCTTATAAACAACATTGCCCAATAGTCTTTTCTAATTTAAACCTTGACCTTTTTAAGTGTTTCTCAGAAGCTCATAGGTTTAGTCTGGTGGCGCAAATTGATAAAAATAATGAGGCAGAGTTTGCGGTTTTCCATTAGGAATTTGGCAATAGTAGCCCAGAGTTTTGATTTGTGCCTTGTTCATGGTAATAAGACTCAGAGAACTAAAACATAACCCGCGAAGTGTGGGTGTACCCACAGATTGTAGTAGGTAGTACCTACCTCTGTCTTAGATTTCGGAATAACAAGTGTGGATAAAATAATTTATCTAAACTCACAATGTATGTTCCAAATATGAATTCAATTAATATTGTATAAATTACAGCTGTGCAACATTTTCCTTCGATTTTCAAACAACTGCATCATAAAATAACTTTCTAATTTTTATAGCACACTTTTACTTTTTAATTTATTGGCGCGTATGGGCTCACTGACACAAGGTAGAAAAGTAGTGTCATTGTCTATGGTATGGATACGAGCGCTGCGCAGTCATGCGCAATGAGAATCTAAATTGCCCGCCATACCACATATTTTTCCGTTTCCACTTTTTTTTTATTTCAACAAGATAAGATAATGTATGCAACGGCATATAACTAGGTATTAAAACACTCGCGTGATATTATTATCACATTCGGCTTCGCCTCATAAACTCACGCACGTGTTTTAAGAACCCCTATTATATGACCATTGCATAAAATACTATTATTTACATATTTCCACCTTCGATAAACATCAAAGATTTGTACAGACGGTATTAAGTGTAAAAGGTTATAGTCACCTGTATCCTGGCTTCAATGGTGTCCGTTTGTCTTAATAGCAGCCTCATCTCAGTTACATAGTTGCCAACGTGAATGTTCGGGTCATAATCGCCTAGCTCAACTGAGAAAGAAAAGAGGTTTTTATACAAAGTGTATTTTTAATGCAATAGTGACTCTAATGACGAATTACATTACATAGTATATCCGAATAAAAAATAATCTTATTAAATGTACTTTAATACTATCTAGAATAAATAATAATATCATTTCATATAACTGGTGTTCAACTGCATATGTTAAACTGGAAGCCAACCAACATTATTGCATAATTCTAGAAAGATTGATTACCTCTAAATTACTAGAATAATTTCTTATGTGAATAAGCTTATTTTTATATTATCTAGAGATTTGTGTCTACTTATAACAGATACTCTCACACCGATAAAACGTATCTAAAGTCGATAATTTGCATGAAGCAATCAATGCATACATGTACAACAGGAAATTTGCTGCAAGCATGTAATCATTTTCAATTAGATACTACAATGTGTGCAATATCAATAGGACACAATTACAAATATAGGCAACAGTGCAATGTCCACTGATGTATAAAACAGTTCTACATAATAATATACACTTAAGAAGTATGTAGTTGTAAGCTGTTGTGGGCAAAATCAGTGGCTTCCTGTAGCCTTATCAGTTTGCCCTTGCAGTGATGTAAGCGTTGAAGTCACGAAACTCAATGTTAGCTCGACAACTATTTAAAACTCCATAATCCTTATCAGTTACGAAGTCTAATAGATAATAATAGCACTATTGAAACCTCTTGCCGTACACTTGTTTTTCAACATGTGTTGATTCTAATAAGTACTAATCATTCATCATCATTTCAGCTGAAAGACGTCCACTGGTGGACATAGGCCTCCCCCAAGTATCGCCACATTGCCTGGTCCCGTGCATCTCGCATCCAGCGGATCCCGCAAATCACCAGGCAATGCAATCTTCACCAGGTCATCGGTCCACCTTGTGGGAGGCCTTCCAACGCAACGTCTTCCGGTTTTCGGTCGCCACTCCAGAACATTTCGGCCCCATCGGCCATCCGTTCTGCGAGCCATGTGCCCTACCCACTGCCACTTAAGTTTGCCAATTCTTCGGGCTATGTCGGTAACCTTGGTTCTCTTGCGGATTTATTCATTTCTGATTCGATCTGGCAAGGAACCTCTGAGCATAGCCTTCTCCACTGCCCTTTGGGTGACTTTAAGCCTTCTGATGAGACCCATTTTGAGCGACCACGTTTCGGTCCCGTATGTAAACTACAGCAACTGGTAACAGTGACCAGTGGTCATAGACTTTCGTCTTGATACAATGCGGAGAAGATACCGCGCAATTTTCCTGAACGGAACCCAGCCAAGTCGGATTCGACGATTGACCTCTTTCTCGAAGTGAGATCTACCTAACTGGACCGTTTGTCCCAGGGTAGACATAATCGTCTACAACTTCCGAGTGTAGAATCTCCGATTTTGATGATAGGAGTGGGTATTACATCCGCATTTAGCATGATCTTGGTTTTGTCCATGTTCATTTTAAGACCAAATCATTCGGAAGCTCTACTGAGGTCATCGAGCATTGTACTGAGGTCCTCCATGGTCGCAGCCATGACCACTATATCGTCGGCAAACCGGAGGTGAGTGATGTACTCGCCATTGACGTTGATGCCTAGCCCTCTCCAGTCCAGATAGTCCAGAACCTTGAAAATATCCTCCAGGTCACCGGTGAACTGTTTCGGAGATATAACTTCTCCCTGTCTCACACCTCGCTGCAGAAGGATAGGTTCCGAAGTCTATTCCTGAAGTCGGACTGACATGGTGGTGTTTTTATACAAACACTTCAACACCTCGATGTACCGGTAGTCGATTTGGCACCGTTGGGGAGACTGCAATGCAGCCCAAGCCTCGATCGAATTGAAGGTTTTCTCGTAGTCCACAAACGCTAAACAGGGGGCGTAGGTTATTTATACTCTTCGGTCTTCTGTATAACCTGCCGCAGCGTATGTATGTGGTCTACGGTGCTATAACCTTTTCGGCATCCAGATTGTTTGGGAGGCTTACAATCGTCAAACCAGCGCGCGATACGATTCGTGATGAGTCTTGAAAACAACTTGTAGACATGGCTTAGAAGTGAGATGGACCTATAATTCTTCAGCCGGGCATTGTCGCTTTTCTTGAAGAAGAGTACCACCACACCCCTGCACCATGCCTGTGGTGTTTTCCCCTCGAGTATGACGGAATCAAACAGCTTCTGAAGTGCCTCAAGTACCGGTTTTCCACCCGCCTTTAGGTGTTTGGCCGTATTACGGTCATCACCCGGAGCCTTGTTGTTCTTAAGCTGTTTCAGAGCCATCCCGTACAAGCTGACGTCCGTGTTATCTTCGGTATAGTCAGGTCAGTCTAGCTCTTGGATCGTTTGCTAGATTTACAACGGGTTTACTGGTTGACGTATACAACTGCCAATAAAATCTCCCGATCTCCCTCAGAAGCTCCGGTTTGGCGGATACAATCCTGCCATCGTCGGTCTTCAGTTTCGTAGGCTGGCGCTGCCCAAAAGCCAGATCTCTTGCAAATACCTTGAAGCCTTTATTCCGCACAATTGCGTCTTGCGCTCTAATAATAAAATTTAATACGAGGTCCGTCTTTTGAGCTACGTATTTCCACGCCTCGTCTGCAGACTGCAGGATAATCTCACGCCGCACCTTCATGAGCTTGAATAAAAAAAACTCTAATCATACTCTGATTAGAGTTTTTTGTTCTTATCTGTACGACGTGTCTTGGAAAAGTTAGCTCCAATCGTAAGGACAGTTTCCACGAACCCATCTTTGTATTCGTCCACTGAACTTCCTCGGCACTCGAAACTATTCTGGAATTCAAGCTATCAAAGTTTTGGATCTGGATCTGTACTGGATGGAGCGTAGACTTCATTAGTCGAGACCTTTCAAGCTTGATATTGATGTTCAATGTGCCTATTACCATGCGGTGATCGCTCCCAGTTTTCACCAAATTGATCACAGAGAATCCTTCTCCATAAAATAAGCCAGTAGCACTGGACATCTTGAAACAACACTACAACTTATGACTCTGAGAAGAAAGAGAGAACTTACTTTGTATAATTAGGGCTCCTAACATAGCTGCTTCATTGGACGTACAATACAACCTCCCATGCAGGAGATCTCTTTTGAGCTGCAAGTATATCTGGAATCTAGTCACATCTTCCTTCAGAAGTAACGGATTTGGCGGGTAGAACTTCACTCGAAAACTAAACAGTATTGGTGATGCATCTGCAAAGAGAAGTGATGATTAAATCGAGGTTTGATGTGGACAGTCTCAGAGGATAACTTTCAGCTGTGAATACTTGAATTGGACTATACAGCTATATCTGCCTCCTGGAAACGAACTGCAGTGGCCAATCTAAAAATCCCTGAACCGATTGCAGACCCAGGTTGGCCGCTGTAGTAACAACCTAGCCAAATGGAGTATCATAGACTCATCCAGAACACAGTGCCAGTGTGGGCCCCCTCGCAAGATATGGCCCACCTCCTTGTCTGCCCTTCATGCCCGACCACCGGCACCTTACGGGATTTGAACGTAGCAAATGATAGAGCTGTCCGAGTAGCTACATACTGGTCGGACAAAATCTGAATGGTTGAGACTACGGTTTCAGTTTATCGAAATTACAGAAGAAGATTATACAGCAGGCCACATGGCGGTGGTAAGACTAACTATGCTGGTCTAGCATAGTATGGAGTTTTAATAGAATATGAAACCAGCAGTTACCATGGAAGAGTGGCCTACAAGTTAAATAAAAAATATTGTTACTTTACTGAAGTAATAAAATTAGTTACTGAAATATTACTGTTTTGCAAAAAACATTACTTACTATTCTGATTTAGATATGTTATAAGATGAAACAAATACATTTTAACTAACATGTACTCACAGGCTTCCTCTAATTGCAATAATTAATATGTATGCGGTATAAAATAATGCTATCAATTGAAACAGTGTATTAGTCAATTAAGAATGATAGACAAAACAACATATGTGGGTGGAAAACAATACACACCTTTGACTTGTTTCAGTATTAGCTTTGCCATATGCAGCCAATGCTGAAAACAAAATAATATACAATGTCACTGAATCCGAAGAAAATTACAATTACAAAGATGGACCGGTCTAGTCAAAAGCAAAAAGTTAACTATCAGTGGCGAAGAGAGTTATACAATCCTGTTGAGAGAGACTTTAATGTTCACACTACAGGGATGCAGGCCTTCTTAATGTAACCTGTTTAATATTTTGAGAAGTTATAAAATAAATTACACCACATAAACCACCTACCTAACTTGCAACCCACAACTTGAAAGAACCTCAGGGCCATCACTGCTCTATGTAATTTTATTGTGTTATATATTTTTTGTAGAGTTATGTAAACTTTAAATAAAAAATTATTTATTGTAAAAAGCACTTTTGGCGATATTTTCAAAATGACTCTATAACAATTGACATCAGCACCCTACGCTTTTTACAATAAAATATTTATGTTTGTTAATCACACTATTCTTAATTTAAATTTATTGGAAATTATTTTAAACTATTATTTATTTTGTAATACACTTGATCATATTTAGTACTATTTAGCCCACTTGCACAAAAACTTAACACAGAGTCAGTTGGTTGATAACATTGTCAGTTTGTCATACAATATTGTCAAATTAAACTCATGTTAGCAACTAACTCAAGAGTCCAAAATAAATAATAGTTGAAAAAATAATTTAACTTGATAACTCTGACTTGTAGTTTCTTTTGACAGTTTAATTTTCAATGCAATTGCAAATATCTGAAAGTTTTTCAGTCAAAATTAAAACATTTCTACTTGAACCATAACATTTAAAATTGTTTATTTTGCAAACATCACCCCAATATTTGAAAAGGTTATAAGTGAAGAAAAATCCGACATAGGGTATAATATATTGTGAGAATATATAGGTTAGGTAAGTTTTAAACGAGTTGGTATCCGCAACTCCATGACCAAGCACATATTTTGTGTGTAAGAATATATATTGCAATATCAAAATGAGTGTTTTTTGTCAAGTGACCTATTGCATCTGTTTCGAATCCAGCGATCCGATTGTCTTACAGATGCATTCAGAAATAAAACGTTGGGACATTTTGCAGAGATTAATAATAACATAAATTTTTGACTTGGAATTATTTTATATTAATTATTGATCTATACTATCTTGCAATTGTTTGATGTTAACATTTTGAAAGATGATGCTTAGTATGGTTACCTTATAAGAGTTTGTTATTTGTAATACAATGTAGATATCAGGGGTAGAATAAATCATAAAACAATTTTAAAATTCTAATATTATATTGGCCAAATAGTAAAGAGGTTCTCAATTATTTAGTGGTGTCTTATCCCATACAAAGAAACTGCCCCAACGTACTGTACTGATTATTCTGATTATTTGATTTATCTATTGATATCGATAGATTATTAGATGCAGATCTATCTATCGCTGTGGAACGGAACCAAACACGATTGATTTACAAAAAATAAACGGTATAATCAGATGAAAAACGCTAGTTACGTGGCACGGTTTCTTTGTATGGGATGCGGCATCTGTATGCTAATATTATATTATCTGTGCCCACACTATTACACCCTGCCCTGCCTGATATAATGGCAGGTTAAATAATGCCAACATATCAAATCTATCTTAGCATTATTGTTTCACATGGTACTCCCCACTGATCTCTCAAACTATAATATAGTTTAAGAATGAAGTACTTCTAAAAACTCGATCAGAGGGTCATCTTAGGTTCACTGTCAATGTTAAGATACCTTATTCTTCCTTCATCTTATTATCATAAGACATGCTGACCCTGAAAAATTCTAGGGTCACTTGGACGATACTTATAAGAAAGCTACGAAACATCAGCTCACCCTTTGACCACCGGCGTCCACATACCGAAGCCCGAAGTAATCAGTCTCAGTAAGATTCAACTGTTGACATACATGTTCCAATAGAAACTTTCCCTTGTAACTTGGCTGAAAACAAACATCATTTATTAAAGATTCATAGGAAAAAGAACCATTAATTATTAACAAAAATACTCACGTGAAATTCACATTCTAATATTTCTGTATCTTCTAACAGTCTCACTGTACATTTATAAACAATATCTCCGCGGCTTTTGAACATGCTGCCAACTATTTATTTACCAAAAAAATCACTTTAAATATTCCTACCAATGAAACATTTTAATTAATTAACGCATTGCTAACTTAATTTTGATTCCATTTAAGAATTCATTCAAATTTTCATTTGTTTCGTTTCGATTTCGACACAGGCACCTGAATGGGGTGCGGACAGTGCGGTGCGGGGGTGAGGAAATTTGACATTTCCTACGTTCAGTATTCTATCTATATCTATTAAATTAAATGATCGGCCTAAAAAAACCTAAGTCCTCTGTCTGTTTTATTTTTGTATTTTGTTCTGCTTTTGTTTACTTTAATTACACATTGTATTATTATATCCAAAGAAATTTACAATACATAAACAATCATATTGGACCGATTCCAAAGCAAAAAATATATCTAATCTTCTTGAAACCCAAGAGTTAGATCGAGCTCCAATACATATATTTTTTTAATTATTATTTTAGTTTGTAGTCCAAAGGTAACAATTATTATAATTTATTATCAAACTTTTGGTTCCATAAAAATCTATATAATTAAGCTGGTGTTACCATTAACTAAAATCTATTCATTCTTATTTCTGAACGAATGTGCAAATGGAGCCCATCATTTCCGTTTAAGGTATGAAGTTGCCAGACTTGATAAAACTTCCCCAAGTTACGGATAAAGTAGATTTACGGAATAAAATGTTTTTTATTGTATTCTTATAGAAAATAATATTTTCTTTTACACATATTACTATCGTTTGCCTTTAGTGATAGCTGTCCGTCCTTTTCACATTGTAGTAATGCTTGCATCAAAATACGGCTCATCTAATAAACCCAGCAAATTGCCTTTGTGCAAGTTCAATGACGTAACGTGGCAAATTCTTAGTAGGGACCCTCCTTTAATATAAAAAAGTTTGACGTTGTATTTTTATAAATCATTATATTAAATTCATAGGTACGTAAAATCTATTTATCTGACCGGATAATTATATGTTATGTGTTCACATTTTATAGATAGTTTTTAGAATCTCGAGATACTACTTAATCTAACGATTTCTACAATTATCCGGTGACATGTATTTGTCACTGATGCACTGATTGGTCGTATTATTCTCTTCGAAATGTTTACAATTTATTGAGATTTTATAATCTCTCGAGATAGTTCGTAAACTTACACAGTTTGCAATAATCCGGTGGCGTATACTTACCGGTTTACTAATGATAAGCATAAAATATAATCAAACATGTTCGCGGCTTAACGCACCTTAACCTGAATAATTTGAGTCCTTATATCAAATATATTTAATTAGACATTTTAAGTTTAGGTAAAACAATTTTCAATTGATTCAAATCGATATTAAAATGTTCAATATTTGTAAAGTTTACATTTTACCCGTAGAAATTTTAATTTTTGACGTTCAAATTATTCTTCTTAATAAATATAAATATTATGCTAAATATTTAAGCAACTCCAAATTATGTCAAAACAAATTAGACCAAATGACAGGTATGCTAAACTTTGCATTATGCCAAAGTAATAATATGCCGCAGTATTATTATGCGAAAACGTTATGCCAAACAACATTAGGCCAAAAAAAAATGCTTATGCCTAGAGGAGGATTCCCATTCTTACCAACGCTATTATATTATAAATGATTGTGTGCATTTTTGGTGCATTATCTTTCCAGTATTTTTTTTATTATTTTGAAAGAAAATAAAAATACTATCAAAACGTTTAATTTGAAGTTTTATGTTATTTAATTAATACCTTACTGAAATTGAAAAATACAAAATTAATATGATTTTTTTTAAAGCTAATGCATAAAAAAACCGAGTAGGTTTAAAACCAAGCCAAAACCAAGGTCACCTTGGTTTGAAGCGGGTGGGGTGATGTCGGCTGCACGGTTTAAAACAAGCTCCAAACCTCAGTAACAGTATGTTTAGAACGCTGCGCAGAGAGGACGTATTTATGCTCGTACCGTACGTTCATTGCAACGAGATCATGGCGCCTTGCCTATAAAAGCTTCAAAAAGAATATAATAATAAACTTTAAAAACTAAACTCTAATCTGTCTATGTCTTCTTACTAATAGTATAAATGTGAAAGTTTGGATGGATGTGTTCTTGTTTGTTGCTCAATCAAGCTAAATTGGCTGAACGGATCAGGATGAAATTTGCCACAGATATAGATTTTGGTTTCCAATTTTGCTGGTCCTCAAATGGTAACATATTCCTACGCAAGCTACAGGGCGAAAAACAACTACTAATCTCGTCAGAACAATCCCTATTAGACCTGCGCGGGAGTCTGTGACCATTAATCTGTTTAAAGTACTTTATTGTCTGGCTAGTTTTAATATATCTAATTTATATAAATTGTAACTTTTAAAATCTACCGCTATTTCACCGGTAAAACTTTATAAGACTTATACTAAACCAATAACTCGTTCTCTCACACAAAAAATTAATTAAAAAATGAGAAAGCCCGACTGCTTAAAAAGCGAACTAAAAAGACGTAAACAAGAAGAAAATCATGCTGTGCAGTCGGAGGATACATGTTCGCGAGCTGGCTGACCAAAACCAGATGTATCCTCCTATAAATCACGACCTTGACTCGTGTAATTACAAAAAATCGTACATTTGCCGTCCAGAAGACTGTAACAAATATGCTGGAAACTCTAGTCGAGCTATAAAGATAATTCACATCAATATTAGAGGTCTAAATAAGAACTTTGACAAGCTTCGTACCTTACTGACTCTTACAAAAGTAAACTTTGAAAATGAAAGACAATCCTTTGGAATTACTTCAAGTATCAGATAGCCCAAAGTCGTCTGCTGATTTTGTCTGTAATTTCTTCACTGACGTTGGTAAAAATCTAGCCAATAACATCCTTCTGACTCGGACCCCATCTACAGATGACTCTGTCTCCCCTCAAACCCCACTGTCAGACTGTGGCAAAAATTATCTACCCAACTCGCTCGTTATTCTAGAGGTAGAGGAAGCGGACATTGAAACCATTATCCTACAGATGCGATTACAGATTGTGCTACTGGGTGGGATGGAATTCCGTCTTCCCTCCTCAGAGAGTGCCGACGGGTACTGATCCCACCTATAACCGAAGTAACTATTTAGTAATCTGTGCTATAACGCACATTTGTAATCGTGCTATTGTTACTGGCGTGTTCCCAGATGCTTTGGAAAAAGCTATTGTACACCCAATCTACAAGGATAGGGACAGAGGCCGTGTTAATAATTATAGGCCCATATCGGTGTTGCCAGCCTTTTCAAAGATCTTGGAAAAAAATATCTACAAACCGCTCAAATTTTTTTTGAATCGCTTTAAAATCTTAGCCAACTACCAGTACGGATTTAGATCAGGTGTCTCTACGGAAGACGCAGTGCTGGATTTGACACAGCAAGTAGTGGATAATCTAGACAAAATAAATAGATGCCTATGTATATATCTGGATCTCTCCAAGGCTTTTGATACGGTTTCTGCCCTATCCTCTTATCAAAGTTAGAACGAATGGGAGTACGAGGCACTGTCTTAAATATATTTAAAGACTACCTTTCACAGCGAGTGCAATACGTGAAAATAGGTGATTGTATTAGCGAGGAACGCACAATCCTTTTTGGAGACCAACAGGGGAGTATTTTGGCCCCCCTGTTGTTTTTGGTATATATTAATGACCTCTGCACAATGTCACTTCAACACACCAAAATTTTTACATATGCAGATGATACAGCAGTATTTGTTTGGGGACAGAATTGGCAGCCGGTCAAGGATAGAGCCGAATATTCCCTCTCCAAAATAATGACCTGGCTAAGACTAAATCTCCTTACACTAAACCTCACACATTTCCTACCCTTTTCTTTGCGACCCAACATTAAACCCTTGCCTGACTATTCCATAATAGCACATACTTGCGAGAACCGACACAAATGTACCTGCCAGGTGATCTCTCGGGTAGAATCGGAAAAATATTTAGGAGTGCTGATGGATGATGGACTGAGGTGGGACAGGCAGGTTGGCTCGATCATTGCCAGAACTAGACGGCTGATTAATGTGTTCAGGACCCTAAGGGATTCTGCAACACTGGAAAACCTAAAAAGAGTCTACCTGGCCCTATGTCAGTCTGTTATCCAATATTGCATAACCGTCTGGGGAGGAGCAGCCAAGACCTACCTGCTCGGATTGGAGCGAGCACAGAGAGCTGTAGTCAAGGTTATGACCAAGAAACCGTACAGGTTTCCGACATCACAATTATTCTCCGAACTTAAAGTTCTCACTGTACGCCAGCTCTATGTGCTCAAATCCATTCAGAGAAAACAAGGAAATGTTCCTTTACCCGACCCAAAAAAGTGTAGCAAATCCTCCATATGCCCCACTATACCCTGCCGGACCTCATTTGCAAAACATCAATTCAATAGCTTAAGTAGCAAACTTTACAATTTAGCAAACAAAAACCTAAACATAGCTAAAATGTGTCGGCAGGAAGCGAAAAGGAAAGTAGCAGACTGGCTCCAAAAGATGGACTATCAGGAGACCGAAAGTTTATTCTCATACATAATTTAAATTGATCGTAAATCCATATACACTGTCGTCCATACTTACCTTTTTTCTCACTCCCATATGCACACACACAACACACTCCCACCACAGGCACACATACACTCATCAACTCACAAAATTTTACATACAGACATACAAAAAAACATAAGTTTTATATTGATACCGATCATCCTACTGGGATTGATCCTACTGGAAATCCAGATTCTGGATTCTGCTATTCAGAAATGCCCAACGAAACAGCACGTCAGCTCAAAAGTAGAGCTTGCAAATTGTACAATCTTAAATTCACTCTCTGTTTCTCTCTACACTCCCTTTTGAAAATGTCCTCAATACTACGCGAGTCCCTGCGCAGTAGCAAATTTTAAATGGCAGCGGTGGAGTACAATTTACAGCCACTATAAAGTTTAAATCGACCTGTATCTTGCGTATTCGAAGGTTTAAACATTAATATCGGTTTATTAATTTCCAAGATCCCAACTTGATTATTTTATGAAAAACCGTACTATTTTTATTTAAGCATTTAAATTAAATGCTTGCTAAATTATTACTCTATAGACTCTCTTTGAATTTAAAAATCTTAGTAGAATATAAAACAAATGTTGTTGCCACAAGCACGCACACCTTTCTCTTTTTTTAAGAATTACCAGCGTAAATTTTGTAATTGGGACCTTTGAAATAAAGCTTTGCCACACTGAGCGCCGGAAGTGACTCCTCTCATTCCAGCCAGCTGAAAGAACGTCCATTTCTCGTCCATTCTGTTGGAGTCTATCTCGGATATTACACGTGGATTGTAATCCGTGGTGAGTGTCAGAAGAAATTGTTTAGTGCAGTGTTAAAAAGTGATATAAGTTAACCGTAAGCATAAACGATTGTGTTTGCCAATAATATTGGCAGGAATTCACGACAATTTCATATCAATTATCGCGATCCTCAATGTGGTGTAATCCCAAACCTATAAATTACACGTTTTACATCCAACGTATGGTTTCGTTAACTTGTGAAAATATTTTAATACTTCATTTGTTTATTCTATTGTGCTATGTTTTAATTAAATTTCGAATTAAACACAGTTCTCGTTTGCTTACGCGTCACACTTGTTCACCGACCGGCTCGCCACCACGTGGTTGATGCACATTTGTTTTCTGTTTGCCCCAACTGCTGTTAGTTTTTCCGCTCAAATATAACAAGCTCTAAAGTTAATAGAATGTATGTAATGGCAATAAATTGTAAATTTTTGTACATTCGCCGTAATGGCTGACATCCATTGTGAAATGTCAAGATAGGGCGAGGCGGCCATGCGGCCGCCATATTGCCGGCCGCGCGATACATGAGGTTGCGACCTTGCAGATGCCGGCTCGCATCACACTATCCTTTGCACTTTACTTATCAATAACAATTTATTAATTAGTATCTTTTGTGTTGTTCTAGACTAACCAAAAATGGGCAAGGAAAAGATTCATATCAACATTGTCGTCATTGGACACGTCGACTCCGGCAAGTCCACAACCACCGGTCACTTGATCTACAAATGCGGTGGTATCGACAAACGTACCATCGAGAAGTTCGAGAAGGAGGCCCAGGAAATGGGTAAGGGTTCCTTCAAATACGCCTGGGTGTTGGACAAACTGAAGGCTGAGCGTGAACGTGGTATCACCATCGATATTGCTCTGTGGAAGTTCGAGACAGCTAAGTACTATGTCACCATCATCGACGCTCCCGGACACAGAGATTTCATCAAGAACATGATCACTGGAACCTCCCAGGCTGACTGCGCCGTACTCATCGTCGCCGCCGGTACCGGTGAGTTCGAGGCTGGTATCTCCAAGAACGGACAGACCCGTGAGCATGCTCTGCTCGCTTTCACACTCGGTGTCAAGCAGCTGATTGTGGGTGTCAACAAAATGGACTCCACTGAGCCCCCATACAGCGAACCCCGTTTCGAAGAAATCAAGAAGGAAGTCTCCTCTTACATCAAGAAGATTGGTTACAACCCAGCTGCCGTCGCTTTCGTACCCATTTCTGGCTGGCACGGAGACAACATGTTGGAGCCCTCAACCAAAATGCCCTGGTTCAAGGGATGGAACGTTGAGCGCAAGGAAGGCAAGGCTGAAGGTAAATGCCTCATTGAGGCCCTCGACGCCATCCTGCCCCCTGCTCGCCCCACAGACAAGGCCCTGCGTCTTCCCCTCCAGGACGTATACAAAATCGGTGGTATCGGTACGGTGCCCGTAGGCAGAGTCGAAACTGGTATCCTCAAGCCTGGTACCATCGTCGTCTTCGCCCCCGCCAACATCACCACTGAAGTCAAGTCCGTGGAGATGCACCACGAAGCTCTCCAAGAGGCTGTCCCCGGAGACAACGTTGGTTTCAACGTAAAGAACGTGTCCGTCAAGGAGTTGCGTCGTGGATATGTCGCTGGCGACTCCAAGAACAACCCACCCAAGGGCGCTGCTGATTTCACAGCCCAGGTCATCGTGCTCAACCACCCTGGTCAAATCTCAAACGGATACACACCTGTGCTGGATTGCCACACCGCTCACATTGCCTGCAAATTCGCCGAAATCAAAGAGAAAGTGGACCGTCGTACGGGTAAATCCACTGAAGACAACCCTAAGTCTATCAAGTCTGGAGATGCCGCTATTGTCAACCTGGTCCCCTCCAAGCCTCTGTGCGTTGAATCCTTCCAGGAATTCCCTCCCCTCGGTCGTTTCGCCGTGCGTGACATGAGGCAAACGGTTGCTGTGGGTGTCATCAAGGCTGTCAACTTCAAGGAAATCGGTGGTGGTAAGGTGACCAAAGCCGCTGAGAAGGCCACCAAGGGCAAGAAGTAGCTAGCGCTGTTAACAGCACAATTTTTCATTCAACTGCGATACTTCATTCACCGCAAGGTGTTCCGAAGGAAAGAAGGGCTACAAACTCATTCCTTTTCTATATTTTTTACAAGGCTTATACTGTAACATTATTTTATAATTTATATAAGGTTATATCTGAACTATTTTGTTATAACTGCAAACTAATGTGTAAATTCATAGAAGAATAAAGGTAGTCCTCCAGTGAAAATTATACCCACTGTATTTTCATTTTACTTATACCTAACCAATACACAAGTGCCTATTGCTATAATGCGAAGGTACACACTTTCTCTAATTACCTACCTGTACATGGAGGTAAACGCATTAAATACACTCCTCACAGATACTTAATCCACTCATCTTTTAAGTTTCATTTTCCAAATTAAAGAAAATTTGTCATTGGTTGCTGACCTGCCAAATATTGGCGAGTATCCCTACACAGTGAAATGTGTTTCTAATTACCACCTACCATTTGACGTTTCGAAATCAAAGGTGAATGAACTCACTATTTCTGAAAGCAGGAAATAGGTGGACACAAGATGGCTCTTAAAATATTTGCATGTCAACTGTAATACTGATGTGTAGATGATGGTAAATATTGTTTAAGTACATACCTAATACATAGATTTTGAATTAATTGTGTACCTACCATCTCGACGTCAACGTTAGTATAATATTTTTGTAGGTACATACAAGTATCAATCAAAGAGTAGGTTGTTACTTGCTTAGGTATAAATACATGCATAATAAATTGTCATTGTGAATTTTTGGCCTTCATTTCGTAAAAATGAATGCACAACGAGAACATATATTTAAAATGATAGCATGTATAGGCAGAGAGTTACCTAGTTGTCTGTTAACTCTCTTTGTCATATTACTCTATTTCAGGTTCTTAGGGTAATACCTATGCCTAAGTAAAAAGCTCATCATATAGCTATAATATTCATTAGTGCAGCGTGCAGCAGTGAGTCACAAAACTTTTCAGTTTCGTGAACCTGTACTGAAACTGTTTATTTTTTGCCCACTCTCACTTTTATAGCTCTTATACATTATAAACAAGCCGAACTTCCATTAGATATCTATCTTCAAAACTTAGGAGTGTTATTTTAATGTTAAGTCTGTGAATGTTGGAAATTAAACATTATATAGCCCATTCTAATTTCTAACGAGATCAGCTGAGGTGAATCACCTCAATACATAACGCGTCACGTTCATGTCTTGAGAAGTGCGTCATATTTATCAGAATTAGCTGGGTGTCTGTTGATGATTATTTATTTACTAAGAAAATAACCATTTAGTCAATAAATCCGATCTCTGGATGTTTGGCTTATTTTGATAGTGTGCAACACAGTGCAATTGTTTATTTGAGTGAGCATTTCAAAAGATTTCAATAGTCTCGCAATATGTTACACGCTGTATCAACGTCATGAACACGTGTCATTGAAGTCTCGCTCTTGAGATCTCACGTGGCGCAACGTTGCTTCCAACGTGCCTGCAAACAAGGTTATAGCAAAACTCAATTTTAGTCAATCTGTCGAAATGTAACTAGCGTTCCTAAGGCGCATGCGTATTTTATTATTTAGTAGGTATAATTTGTACTTAGGGTATGCCACTTCCATCGTCCACTATTAATTTCATTTATTTTAGTTAGGTATTTAACCTTACCTAATTTTATATTGTTGCAAATTTATTTATTTATCTAATTGTCAGGTGCTCATACTTTTTAAAACGGAAATGATAAAATACGTAGCGGTGGTATTATCATTCATTGTGCAATCGGAAAAAAACTCAACACTCTCATAGACAATTGTTTTTCAATAAAAAAGAGTATCTACCTAGTTAATAATAATAAGTAGATATTAAATACTTAAGGTATTGCTTGAGGTTATCTGCCTGTGAGCACGGCCGTCTTAAACTATGCCGGGGCCCGGGCCCTTGGGCACACAAGAATTTGGGGCCCTTTTGAAAAGTAAAGAAAGCATATTAAACTAACAATTTTCTAGTATGATCTTCTATATAATATAATATGGTATAAATGATATTAGTATGCTGCTGGTTTTTTGGTTACTATTACGATAGTTGTTTCTTTCGGGCTTTCTGTTGAGCAAAATCTTCTATTATATCCTCATAGCAGAGTCAAGTTTTTAAATTATTTGTTGTGATGATGTCACTTTCTATGCACATAATAAACAAATTACTTAGTCGGTCTTGTAACATTGTTGTTCGCAATTCATTTTTAGGTTTCCGTACCCAAAGAGTAAAAACGGGACCCTAGAATATAGACTCCACTGTCCGTCTACCTGTCTGTCACTGGGCTGTATCTCATGAACCAATAGCTAGGACAGTTGAAATTTTCACAGATGATGTATTTCTATTGCCGCTATAATAACAAATACTAAAAACAATAAAATTAATATTTAAGGGGGGTCTCATACAACAAACGTAATTTTTGCGATAATGGTACGGAACCCTTCGAGTCCGACTCGCACTTGGCCTGTTTTTTATTCTCTTAGGCTGCGAAAATGAACGCTCTCCACTACAATGGGTAACCATTAGGCAAAGGAATATCTTGAAACAACTTCATCAAGCCAAGTTTAGGCTTGAATATGACTTTTTGTCATAAATCGATTCTAACTAAGCTAAATAAGTCAAAATCAAATCAAATGTTATGGAAATTTTATAATTCTAAAAGAAAAAAGGCAAAGTTTGTCTTGATTTTGCTTTAATTTGCTTAAATAAAATCGTTATAATTTTGACTTGAATTTTAATACAAAAGTAAGTTTTATTTTCGTGCCCGACAAAAATGTTTTGAGAATTTAATGTGAGATAAATTATCGGTCCTTCCGGGCCCCCTGAGGATGGGGGCCCTGGGCACCGGCCCCGTGTGCCCATAGGGTAAAGACAGCACTGCCTGGGAGAAATAGATATTTAACTTGTTCATTTTTAGACTAAGTAGGTACTTGATCTAGGTATTTATCCGTATTATATAGACTGCAGACAGGTATAATAAGTAGGTACCTAACGTAGGTAATTTTCGTCTAATAAGTACTAGTCTAAATTTAAATATATAAGATCGATAAATTGTGGGCTGTGTTTTGTATCATGAACTTGGAAAAGGTCACGGGTCACGCACCCACGTCCTTTTATCCCTGTTCCCGCCCAACTCCCAAGTGCGTGGGTTTCAGATGAGACAAAAGGGTACATTTTTCAGAGAGTATGAAACTTTAAATATTACCATGACTGTATTCTTCTTTGCCCTAATTATACCTAAGTACCTGCTGCCAGAAATACTATCTTCAAAAAATGCTTCCTACAAATAACCCCTCGTTTGATGTTCTCTGCACGTCTTGATGACACTTGGCTTGAGTATTTAGAGGAACCATCCGAGGCGTGGCCTGAACCAGAAATAATGCCGTCGTTTCTTTTACTTTATATACACATTTTCCATCCAAAAAGATTAAAATTGAATGCCAAACCTAGCGCTACATTCCTTCAGCCGAGAGCGCCATTATTCAGACAAGAGCCACGTTTTGATACTTATTATCTCTTCGTGGGCTGTAAGTCTGTAACGTGTATTGATCCTATTCCACAAGTTACCGTTTAATCTCTAGGCCGGGTCATTGCCCCTTTCACGTGGAATATTCAGCGAGGGCGACTATGAATGTGCGATAGCAGGTAGATGACCGCGACCTTCAAGAATTAGAGGCGCGATCGTTACGTATTATGTAAATCATATTGAAAATTGCCATGAACTTTTTATTCTTACATGACAACTTGGGTAGTTGCGTAACATGTTCACAAATGGAAGCGCTCCATGTGGTATTTCCATAGGCACATATTAAATTAAGTCTTCTGGCTTCAAGGAGTAGGGTTGGTAGTGTACATAGTTACGGACACTTATGTTAGTATTAAGAAAACCACGTTCGCAAGTGGAAGCGCCCCATGTGGGATTTTCCTTAGAGATTACCTCATGGGCACATTATAGTAAATTAAGACTTCTGTCTGGCTAAAAGGAATAGTCGGTAAGGTAGGTAGAGTAGAGTAGGTACTATAAGGGTCAAAAGTGCAGTCACACTCTACAAAAACAGAAAAGGCATTGTTGTATTAAAAGCAGGAGAAAAGGCATTTTTTTTTGAAGCCAGCTGAATTTCAACTTTTCGTGGTTGGTAGGAATAATCTATACTTTAATTTCTATACAAAATATTAAATCAATTGTGGATATACAAAAACTAGCCATTTGAGTATGACTGCACTTTTGACCCTCCTTGACTGTAGGTAGGTAGGTACCTACATAGTTAGGTACGGACACTTCGCATGTAGGAAAATCACCAGTTCCAAATTGCGAGATTGTTAGTTTATTATTACGCAATGTATTGCACAATAGGGTGCAGTTTATGTTAATTTAGTTGGCGTCACGCCAGGTCACACTTGCTTCACACTCCAAGCAAGATAATTATATTATCATACCTACCTAATAATGACATTGGTCTGTGTCAAAGCACGTGGTAGCGAAACAAGGTAAATTCTTCCATACGCTACAGCTCCTCTACTCAAGTTCTCTAAGCACGCGACAAACGCCGCGTTTATGTTGAGAAATCGATCTAGGTACTTATAGTAAAAATGTGTTAACTAGTGCATTTTTGACGTAGGAAGATTCCATAATCCTTAATTATTATGTAAAAGAACTACTTTCCTCATCCCCCTGAGTCGCGTACCTACGTCATTCGCGAAACGAGTGGGAAGAACACGACTACACGAGCCGTTATTGATTAGCGAGGACTGGGAAGGCGATAATACTAGGTACCTACTGATAAGAATGACTTGATTAGTTTTCCCGTGGCTCATTCCTTCTGTACAGTGCATTATTCCGAGATTACAAAGAAGCCTATGACGCCTATGGCGTGACACTACGAATTAGAGTACGTTAATGTAGCTTTAAGTGAAAGAAATAAATGATCGTAATCGGATTAACACTGTTAAGAGATTACATTTTACAAACTTGATAACAAATAGAAGTTGAGATTGCTAATTAAAGATTAAGTTAGATTAGGATACATGTTGCTGTCATCTTTAGAGACTTCCTTTGTTGATTCAATCCATGTTAATATTGATGATATTAGATCATGATGCTGACTGCTTAGACAAAAACATCGTTTTCTCAATAATTTATTGTCTTTGGTTTAATTTTTACCCGACTGCCGAAAGAGGGTAGGTAATGTGTTTACCAGTCTATGTATGTATGTATGTTTGTTCCTATGTGGCGTTCTAGAGACCCAACACGTTATCCGATTTTGATGATTCTTACGTCAATCGATTCGTCATAACCTTGCGAGTGTCACTGGCTACATTAAAATTGGAAAATAGAAAAGCGAACTAAAAAGACGTACAAGAAGAAAATCATGCTGTGCAATCGGAGGATACATATTCGCAAGCTGGCTGACCAAAACCAGATGTATCCCCCGACAGCACAGCATGATTTTCATCTTGTTTAAGTCTTTTTAGTTCGCTCTTAAAGCAGTCGAGTTTTTTGATTTCTTAATTAGCTTTTTTTATTTACAAATTTTTAGTTGTTTTTTTTTTAATTAGGTACATTTAAACATTTAAGTGTTATATATTTTTGAAATTACCTCTTAAAACTCTTTATTTTGATACCCCACACGATGGATTTGGAAGAAATAACGTTTTTTTTTTGCACCCAGCTGAAAATTGGTAGGATTATTTAAAACACCAGTATAAATGAAATCTAAAAAGTCCTCATCGCTCCGATACCTGGAAAAATAATTACTCGAGGTCAAAGGTCACAAAAACGGGTTTTTCGCTATATTCAGCAAAACGGTAAGTTAAGTTTTATAATAGAATTAGCCCAGACAAAAATTGTAGTTCAGACAACTATCTAGGTATAAAAAATGTCTACATACTTTTTTTCCTACGACCCACCGTTTATGAGATAAAACGATTCAAAAAGTTGAAAGAGTTGTAATCGACTTAATATGTATAAGTAGGTACACCACGTATATACATCACTGAAGCTGTAATACAAGTAAAAGTATTATTCTATCGGTCAGTGTAGCTTACACATATAAAATATTATAAATACGAGAATAACCGGTAAAAAGAAACCCAGTCCCTCATTTTATAAGCCAGTCACCTTGAGCAACATCTGTCTCCTATTCAATTGTCTGCGTGGCTAGGATCGTATCTATAGGGCATGTATTAACGGAAGTTTTTCAATTCCGGTATTGGAGTTTCGGCATTCCGATATTAATATCGGAATTGCGCTCATTCGTTACATATCGTATTTTTTTTTGTTAATTGCACGTATTCGGTATGTGGTTGGATGAAGTAGTATAAAAGGTTGACTGGTAGAGAATGCCTTGTAGCATTAAGTCCGCCAATGTACTACTATTGTACACGAAGATTTAATAAATAAATATAACATACGTTTATATTGCGATATATTAGGTTTTTATATTGTGTATCTCTCTAATCACCATGTCTATACTGCCACCGTGACTATACTTCGTTTAAGATAACTTGATGTCTGCGACAGCTGTCAGTATCAATTAGCAATATCGCTTGACAGGCTATTAATAACGTATACGTCAGTTTGACATATATCGCAGAGATCAAGCTATCCTATGAAGTAATAATCGGATACTCGTATACTTCACATTTGTTCCCAAGAAATAATACTAAAGTCATGCCTGAAAAAAGGACATGGCTAAAAAACTCTACAAAATGAATGTTTGTTGATCTATCTGAAACACTAGTCCCGATGCTTTATAAATTTATTATAAGTATCACTAGCCAAATCCATAGGATAAAGGAGTTGTTTAACAAAATATTTAAATGTTATTTTTGCTTATTCCTATTACGAGTAAGTTAATTATTTTTTAATAGACTAGCTGAAATATATTCTGAGCACGGTTATCTCTTCTTCATTTAATACATAAAAGTTGTGAGAACGAAAGCTAGTCATTGATTAGTATAGATGGTAGTGATCGACGGTTATTGATTTTTGGGTTTTTTGACATTACTATTTGAGCATTAATAATTAAAAGAAATGAATCCAGGATTGCCGAAACTAAATCATTTTATAAAATAACTATAATAAACTAATTACATTATAGCTTGGTAATATAATTAACTCATCTTTATTTTATTCAAAACGAATAGAATATCGATGAAAAATTTGATAATGTAGTCAAGTAGTGGCAGTTGATTTATCCAACAGATTAGTGATCGGATTTTTTACTGGCAGAAGACTGAAAAATACTAAGCTTTAATTTATTGAGGTTTTGTAATATGAGATAAAGATTAACATGGATAGGTAGGTACTTGTGCCGAACATGCCTCTTAAAATTATGAAAAGTATCTAATCGTCAGTACCATTTCAGTCGAAAGACGTCCACTGCTGAACAAAGGCCTCCCTCAAGTGACATTGACTAATCTCGTGCGACCTGCATCCAGCGGATGCCCGCAATCTAAGCGTTATTCAATGAAAATAACGATGTTACAACGGTTCTATGAAACCGTGTATTACTCTTATAGGTAACATTTTTATCAATATCACGACTCTAAGCTCGGGTTTGGGAGTGGATTTACCGACAAACTGTTTTACAGTTTGGCAGTATGTATGAATGTAATAGTGTTAACAAATTTTGAATGAATAAATGAATGAATTCATCAAGGCCCATATTATTTTTACCCGACTGCCGAAGGAAGGTAATGTGTTTATCAGTCTATGTATTATGTTTGTTCCTATGTGGCGTTCCAGAGACCAAACGCGTTGGCCGATTTTGATGATTCTTACGTCAATCGATTCGTCTTAACCCTGTGTCACTGGCTACATAATAAGTGGAAAAGAAAAAAATGGCGGATTTAGGGCGCCATTTTGTGGAGTTTTTTTTTGGGTTTTAAGAGGTGATTTAAAAAATATATAACACTTATATGTTTAAATGTACCTAATTAAAAAAATAACTGAATAGTTGTAAATAAAAGCGAACTAAAAAGACGTAAACAAGAAGAAAAGCATGCTGTGCAGTCGGAGGATACATCTGGTTTTGGTCAGCCAGCTCGCGATTATGTATCCTCCGACTGCACAGTATGACTTTCTTCTTGTTTACGTCTTTTTAGTTCGCTTTTTAAGCAGTCGGGTTCTTTAATTTTTTAATTAACTATTTTCATTAAATTTCAGTAAATAAGCGCTCAATTATCCGATCACCGCTAATGACCGTAGTTAACGGGTTTAACCACGCTATTCGCACTCAACACTTCACAAGTAGCTAAGATTTATGTATTTTTATGACTCCGATATTGGATCACTCAGTATCGGAATTGAAATATTGGAAATATCGCGCCGAGTTTACCAGATTCCGATATTACGACATTCCGATTTTCATGGCCTAGTCGTATAAGTACAATACCTGCTTTATCTTAAAATCCAACTATAGATCAACAGATCCGTGGAAAAAGCCTACCGGGGAAACCACATTAAAAAAAACGCGCCAAGTACACCACATCAAAGGTGGCGTGGAAAGACGATTACAACTCTTTCGTCGACTTTCTGAATTGTTATATTTCAAAAACGGTGGCTCTTAGGAAAAAAAGTCTTGTGACATTTTTTATAGATGATTATCTGATTTACAATTGTTGTCTGGGCTAATTTTATGATAAAACTTACTGGTTTGCTGAAAATCGCGAAAAACCCGTTTTTGACTCCTAGTAAACTTTTTTCCAGGTGTCGGCTCTATGAGTACTTTTAAGATTTCATTTATGATGGTGTTTTGAACAATCCTACCAATTTTGGCCTGGGTGCGAATTTTTGTCGGATGCTGGATGTCTAAATTGACCGGACTACAAAGTGAATTTCTCAAATGAAATATCACAAACACGATCGAAGTCCTTTGAATTTGATTATTATAATGCATAATATATAGTCAAAGGTCCTGCCTTTGTAGCAAAGAGTATGTAACACACTTTGTAGGATGTATAGTTCTCTCCAAACTTCTTGCTCGCCCTGCTGAAGTTAGGCGAAAACTATGGTTGTCAGTTTTGATGACAACTAGTCACACTCAAAGACCTTATACTTCTTACTACTAGACTGTGCACTATGGCGCAAAAAACGGTCCGAGCGAGAGGCCTCCCGTTGGTAGTGTGTCTCTTTCTAATGAGGTGACCATGACCAAACAGAACACGGGATAAACTGATTGTAAAAACGATAGTGTATGTATCGCGATATAATTATGCTACCTAACTACGCTACCTAAACCTACCTAAATTATAGTAAAAAAAAATTGT
Source organism: Orthosia cruda (assembly GCA_964057195.1). Classification (NCBI taxonomy): domain Eukaryota; kingdom Metazoa; phylum Arthropoda; class Insecta; order Lepidoptera; family Noctuidae; genus Orthosia; species Orthosia cruda. The sequence continues at coordinate 32,624,488 of OZ059832.1, forward strand.
GTGTATATTTTTTGGAATCTACATCACTTACCGTATGGTGTCGGGCATAAAGAATTTCAACATTCCATGTTTTCCCGTGGGTGTCGTAAGAGGCGACTAAGGGAAAAACCAGAGAATGGGCAGTAGCGTTCTCTGTGCATTTGTAACAACCATACTGCGATCGCCAACTTGCCTGCAAAGCACTCCCTATGAATAGCACAAATAAAACATAGCCCCTATTGCCCGGCAGCCTGTGCCCTCGACTACGGACAGCGGTCGAGGTTACGGTGTGGCAAGGGGTGCTAAGAATCCCGGACGAGATCCGGCTATCCCAATAAATACCGACGACTGGACCTGGCAACGTACAACACGCGCACACCCGGACCGACGAAAATTATCACCGAACTCGATGAGGAATTGAGCAGTTTTCGATGGAATATTAAAGGGTTATTTGAAGTTCAAAGAGAGGAGGAGGACTCAATAATCCTCAAATCCCAAATCTCTTCATGTTTCATCCTTCAAGACCATCATATAGATTGGAACAAAAAGCTCTCTGATCCTACTCTCAAGCTCATGAAGGAGAGGCGTTAGATGACCCTGCAGTCTTCTGACGGTGCTTTGAAATACCGGCAGCTAACTATACCTCAAAGGATCTCTATGATTTCACATATTGTCTAGTTGCGTAGACAATTGAGAAATAAAACTACACCAATTGTTTTCCACTAGGAATCAATTTGCAAATAATATTAACAGCCGCTGGATTTCACTCGAACAAAGTCCGCCACAAAATCCGCAAAAAATCCGCAAACTTTTTACCATCCTACATTTAGTATTAACAGGTCCAAACATTTAAAAGTACTACTCTTACTCAGTATTAATGAATATTTTTTTAAATACAACGAATTGATCAAATATAGGAACTGTAGAAATATTTATATACTTTTCTAGAAATATTTAAATACGTGTCAAAGTCTATGAATTGTTCGTTTTGGTGTAAAATAAAAAATAAAATATAAAATTTTCTACCAAACCCAATGATTAGCTGAGCTAGCAAGAGGTCAGACAAGGACACACTACCAGCGGAAACCCTCTCGCCAGGACCGCTTTTGGTTAGCTAGTGCTTATAAGGAAATAGCTAACCTAGGTGTATGATGATAGATTTCATTTTAGCTGAACAAAAAATTTTGGTACACAGTCTAGTAGTAAGAAGTATAAGGTCTTTGGTCACACTAGCTTTGCACTAGCTATGTCGTTCCTATCCCTAAGAGGTCACTTTCACTAATACGTCACTTTGTACAGGTAGTCAGTTTCCCAATTTGTCTCAAGCCGTATTTCGTCTCTTTCCCAACTCGTCCGACGCTTTGTTCAATGTACTGTAAGGTACAAAGTGAGAAAAAGAAGAGGTTGGTTGGCTGTTGGCCTTATTATCAATAAAAAAGCTGGATTTGTCATTAAATTTCATATTTTGTTTTTCGGCAATGTCATTTTATTCTTTCTTTTTTATTTCTTCCTATTTTTATTAAAACGAATTTACAGTTTTTTTTTTCGACTTCAACATGCCATTTAGTCTTTTCCTAAATATTAAAATAAGATTACCTACTTACTAAAAAGTAATATTAGTATTTTTAATCAAATTTTGCTGTAATGAAAATGTTTAGATATTTTGTGCTTAAGTGTACATAAGCGTCGGACGAGTTGGGAAAGAGACGTAATACGGCTTGAGACAAATTGTGAAGCTGACTACATGTATAACTTTTTTTATATACAAAGTGACGTATTAGTGAAAGTGACCTTTAAGGATAGGGACGACCTCTCGGTAGAGAGTACTGATATTCCTTGGGGACGACATAGCTAGTGTGTTGTTGTCATCACAACCAAAACTATACCTATCTCACTATAATACGAGTAAATAAACAAACGTAGGTTTTAAATTCTATTTTATTTTTCTACTATTTACATTAGGTATTAGACAACTAATATGAGATATTGTTACTTCCACCTTCTCCAGACTCTTCTTGTTCTATTATCATGTTGGCCCACTCCTCTGCCTGCCTGTACCTCTGCCGTTTTACGTAAGGAGCGTACACAGTCCTATGAAAAACTACAATTCCTGAAGTTAGGGATATAGCCATCAGCATCTTCACCAGCGGGCTGGATGTTCTTATCCATGTTTTAACATGCTCCATTATTTAGCTTCACTGGCTACCTCAGCTTTTGGAACTCCTGGTTTCTTGTAATAATCGTCAAATAGCGGCCTCCAAATATAAATTCCACTGAAAAAACCTAATACTGTCACTAAAACTATCTGTCCTTTTGTAATGCCTCTTGGTCTATAAATGCGCATCATATATTAGTAAAAATAACAGAAGTGGCTAGGTAAACAAAATTACATTTTAGTTTTCTTCACTTTTCGCTTGAAATTTTTTAGGTTATGATGATGGTGTTATGTCATATCGCGTTCCGATTCTATTTTATTTGCATCTAAGTTGGATTCTTTAGCATAAACGCTAGAGGTGAACTTGAGTTCTGAAAAAATATATCGATAGGTCGTCTGTTTATCTTCGAAGTATTGTTTTAATGACAGCTGTTATAGTTTTCTTTCGAAGTCCCGAATTAGAACTTAAAAAAGATAAAGAATCTACTTAAAGGCCTCAATAGCCAGGTCATTAAATTCCAAATTAAAAAACCTATACACGACAGTGACATAGACATGGGTCGGTTAGGTAAAAACGATACCTAATCCACCTAATCCTAGTATTTAAAAATACCTAATCCATTTACCTAATCCGAATATTTATTAAAAATAGCAGCTGGCCTCTTACCGATATTATGTATCGTATGTAGATTGGGTAAGAAATATTTGGCATGGACTATGGACGTTCCGTTTCTGATATATTGTGGAACGGTGGATTAAATTTCGTTTTTTATGGACAAACGGTATTTAAAGTCAACGTGAATACTTTTGTTTTTAACGTCTAAATTAATTAAACTAGCTTATAAATACGTAAACCAGCTACACCAACGGAATGTAATTTATGCAATTCTTATTACTAGGTACTGATAGAACATGTGTTATAACATGATTCATTTGCACTGCCAAAAGTTAGGTCAAGATTGAAGTTCATTGTAGAATTATCTTTTAAAACAACTCAAACCACATATTTTTTTAGTCTTTTTTACCGAAAAATGGCTAAAATTTAAAACTGGTTTACTACGTATAGAAACCAGAGCATTATTATATTAACATGCATTTCACCCATAATATTACTTGAGTTTCTGATTTTTACATATTTAATTTCAATAAAAGACGTGCAAGTTTTGTTATTTTTCTTCGAGAGTATCATCTTAAAATAACGCCCCCTAACGACAACGTATATTCATTACGGCATACATCGGTAGAACACTAACTAATCCAGTGGTATTCTACATAGATAACGCTTGCGGCAGTGCTAATTAAACTTGAAACTTACCCCCAACATTTTAAGGTACGGAATATCTTCTGTGCAGACTGTGTACGAATATTTTGTGCCATACCTAATCCTCGACGCTTTGGATTAGGTACAGACTAGCATCGAAAAATACCTAATGCACATACCTAATCCAATATTTATGCCTCACCTCTACAGTGACATTTGTTTGGTAAATAATTATTTGTCAAAACAACAGGTTAACCTAGAAATACAAAAAATATCCGTTCCTTAGCTATAAACCAATATTTAGATTAGTTAAAATGGCTAACACCAGAAGAATGGTGCCTAATATACTGATAACAGGTAAATTATGTGAGATTTGTTGACATTATTAACCCACGTGTGAAACAACTTAGAAGAAATAGTGCATGTTAAATTTTTCTACTTTTAGGTACGCCAGGTGTCGGCAAATCTACTCTTTCCCGTCTGCTGGCTGACAGGACAAAGTTTACTTGGCGAGAAGTATCTAAGTTAGCTGAGGAATACAGTTGTTTGGATGAGTATGACCCTGAGTATCAGTGTCCATTCTTGAACGAAGATAAGGTAATTTGGAGCATAGAATTTACAGACATTTTAGATGGTATCTCTTGGACCTAATGCAAAAGCACTTCTAAGCCTCCATGCAGACTTGCATTTGTGTATTATTTATTTTCTACAGACTTGTAACATGAAGACAAACAAATGTAATTTTGTGGGTTGTGAGTCGGGTTTTTTCGTTTTATTATGCTCTTAAGGCATTTTGCTGTCCTTCTTCTAGATAATATTATCCTAAAGTAACCTCAATGAAAATGCCATGAATTAAGTTTTCATTTGAAAAGTTAAATATTATTCCTATCATTTTTACAGCTACTAGACATCATGGAAGGTATGATGGGTAAAGGCGGCAACATTGTGGACTACCATGGCTGTGAATTCTTCCCTGAGAGATGGTTTGATGGTGTTTTTGTTGTCAGGACCAACAACACCAAACTGTTTGATAGACTTACTGCCAGGTTAGTTTCAGTTTGATCTTCTCTTCATTGCATGCATATAGTTTCTATAAGATGACTACTCTGATTCAGTTCATGCTTGCTGCAGATTCCTCCAGCAACCTTCTTATAAAGGGTAGCTAAAGGCGAATTGGAAATAGACAATTTTTTCTACCCAGCTAGTGTTTTGTTTCGAAACAGTTGCCAAAAAAAAACAGCAGAATTTCCTCTGTTCAACCCTTCATGGAAAAAGAGGGGTGTTATAAGTTTGATGTGTGTGTTTGTATATGTGTATTTCTGTATCTGTCTGTGTCATCATAACTCCTAAATAGATAAACCGATTTTGATTTTTTCTTTGATTGGTGACTTTGTCAAAAGTGTTCTCAGTTTTGTTTGATGAAAATCGGTTCAGCCATTCAAAAGTTATGGGTGTGTTACTGTTTGAATTGGGATGTTTCCGCAAAATATTGTGTCATAATTGCGTGTTCAATAGATTGTTGATCGAAATGTGTCTACTAATAGATAAATTATGTAGCACTAAATAAAAAGTTGTGGGGGGTTTTTAAATTTTACTTGTAGAACAAATAAATCATTTACAAATTGGCTTAATTTACTTAACTAAAATTATGCTACTATCATTCCAGGGGCTACACTGGAAAGAAACTAGAGGATAATGTACAATGCGAGATCTTTGAGACATTACTTGAAGAGGCGCAGTCCTCATACAAGCCAGAGATAGTGATGGAGCTACAGAATGACACAGAGGATGAACTACAGAAGAATGTAGAGGCAGTCGCTGAGTGGATAGAGAGGTGGAAGGAGGATAATATATAGTTTACTTAATATTTGGTTTTATTTCTTCTTAAATTATCTAAATGACTAGCTTCAGCCTGCATTAAAAGTGTTTTAGCATCCCAAGGGAACACACCGGGATACAAACCAGGGTTATTGCGAACATCAGCGGATTTTCAGCAACATTTTCAATATCATCATCAGCATCCGCATTGATAGATGCTGATTATTAATGCTGAAGTTCGAGTTGTGACATGACTGCAGAGGGACGTTCTTTTCGGTTGCGAGTTTTGACCAATCGTGGGGTTGATCGCACCGATTGCTATTGTAAACAAACACAGACTTGTCGCATTAATTTACCATTACTATTCATTAAGCTTACCAAAGAGGTCATATCTTGGTACCCCAGAGATGTAAAGAGAACAGAACAGCCACAAAGAAGAGGACAGCCACAAAGAAGATGGGAAGATGACCTACCACAAGGTTGGCGCAGATCAGCAATGGACAGACATAAATGGCGAATTCTAGAGGAGGCCTATGTCCATGGAGGACAACCTGATGGATAATTAATGCTGGTGTTATAAATTTTTTCAGAAAATATTGTGTAAAATAGAATTAAGAATTAGCAATAGGAAAAATTAGTAATACGGCTAGTTACTAAGAAATGTAAAAACAATACAGCGATTAAAGGCTATTTTTATTTATTTTTATTCATTAAGCTTTAATACTTAATTGCGGATGAAAGTGCAGTTATTGTTTTTTTTTTGTAAACTGTTGTGGAATTTGATAAATAACGACATTATTCGTTAAAAAAAGAAATACGTACATATTTTAAATTAGTGAATCAAGAAACCGCATACTATAACTTGTGTAAAAAGGATTATTCACGGAAAGGGATAAACTACCAATGCATTACTTAAAAATCACTTGAGTTATCACAATGAAAACGAAAACCAACATCCTTATTTCCTTGTTTTATAAGAAAAAAAAAACATAGAAATTTACTTTCTTTCTAAAATAATTATAATCAGCATCCGCTATTGTCAATGACAAAATTATCAACATCAGCGTCTCGAAACTATCATATAACAAATTTCATCTAAAGCGGTTCTGACGTTTAATCATGTTTATGAGTTACTTTCGAATTTATAATATTTTACACTAATTGGTACCAATTGAGTAGTAATTATCTACCAAATATGGAAGCGATTGGCGTGGTCACGGTGGTGGTAGTCACGGACATCAAAAAATATCTACGACGTCAAACCACGTGGTGTGTCAAGTCTCATCTTTCGAAGCACGCATGATGAGTCAAGCCTTGGCCTAAGGCCTCGGTCTCGAATTCCGCGGGCAGCTGGGCGGCGGCGGCAGCGGAGCGGGAGCGGCAGGATCTTATGCGTATCGTCAAATGGACCGGGTCTCGAAAACAGCGGCGCGGGAGCGGCGCGGCGGGAGCTCTCCCGCGCCGCCGCCGCTGCCGCTCCGCCGCCCGCAAAATTCGAGACCGAGGCCTTACAGTCGACAGCATGACTGATTTTGGTACTAGTATTAAGACAATCCTTAGTAGATTTAGCAGCTTTAGCTCGGATACCCCATGGATTTGGGGTATGTGACTTGGGTTGGGATTGCTTGTTCTAAGCAATCCATCGGCATACAATTTGTTTTGATTTCTGGGTCTTTGTGATGTGTGAGGAGACCATCTCCTTTTGAGTCTGAAGAGTTAGCTGGATTGGATGAAAACTATACAGAACTTCAAAAGATCTTCAGAGTCTTCAAAGAAATAAGGAAAATGGATTACCAGATCTTCAACTAGATTTTGTTGATAATTTATCTTATTGAAAATTATTATCTTGGAAAGTGTGATAACGAAAAATAAAACAACTAAAACTTATAAATACAACCTAATTTATTTGATATTCCACCGACACTATATAAAGAAATGCATTCAAAATTACTGTATTTAGATCAACTAAAATAGATTTTTATAAAACCAACACGTCACTGAGCGTCAAACTGGATGGCTTATGAACGACACGCTGACATGTCAGTGGTTCTAGTAGTCCTCCCACAGTTATTTTACAACAAACAAACAGTAACCTTCTTGAAATGATAATAAAGGTCACAATAATGGAAAATTAGAGGTAAATTAACTGTGAAAGGGACTGTATAACACGGTCACTCACACACACGCACACTCGACCATGCACACACAGATCTTTCATGGAAAGTTTCACATCACAACTCCTTAGAGCTCTTCCTTCTTGGCCTTGCCCTTTCTGTCCCAACCCTTGAGTTCGCTGGAGGCTTGCTCGGCTACGTACTTGACGAAGTCTTCGAGAGCACGCCCACCCTGGAAGAACATTGCAATTTATTAGGTAAGATAGAAAAGGCATACGGTTTCAACAGATATTTTTGTCAGTTGACCACACTAGCAGTACCGTGGGCATTCCGTACGTAAAATACGCGCTTGGATGTTTGGATTTGCGGACAACAACCCATATTTTAGAATACAATACAGTGGGTATTTTTGTCATCGATTTAAATGGTTAGTTTTTAACCCCTAACGATTTGACCTGTGTTTGTGTAACTGTATGTGGCATCATAGCTCCTAAACGGATGAACCGATAATGATTTCGTTTTTTTTTTGTTTGAAATGTGACTTCATCAACAGTGTTTTTCATCAGGGTGTTTTCCGCAAGATATCGTGTCATAATTACGTGTTCAATAGATTGTCGATCGAAGTGTGTCTATACAGTACTAGATAAATTATGTAGCATGAAATAAAAATGTGTATAAAATTTTACTTAGTAAAAGGACTGAAGATATGCTATTTAATTAAGTTCTTAGTTAAAACTTACGTTGTATCTGACAGGCTTCTGGGTGTTGTCAGCGGGCTTCCAGTAGATGGTGGGGAATCCAGACACGTCGAACTGCGACTTGGGCCAGTCGTTAGCGGTCGCGTCGATCTTCACAATGTCCACGGCTTCGTCCTTCAGCTGTTAACAAATATGACGATTATTTAGTTAGTTTTTGCAATGTTTTCTGCAATCTCTTTCATAGTGTTAACGAAAAGGGCAGGAGAGCTGGCTTGTCTCATGAAAAAGAATGTGTTATCAATCATTGAAAACATTCTACGTGCCAATTTACTAAAGAAGTCAATGCGATATCAGCAGACGCAAAGATAATATATTATTATGTTAGTTATCAAAAAAAAAGTGAAGACGATGTATTGGACTGTGAAAATAAATAATAAGAGTGTGGAGCAAGTGAACGAGTTTGTATATTTGGGAAGTATGTTCACAAGAGATGGAAAGATTGAAGAGAATGTGAAAAGGCGAGTGAATGCAAGAAATAAAGTGAATGGTGCTATAAATACGGTTATGACCAGCCAGTCGATGTCTCTTGAGAGTCGACTCGCCGTTCACAACAGATACACACACACTTATGTATGGAAGTGAACGCTGAGCATGGCAAAAAAGACATGAAAGTAGGATTAATGCAGTAGAAATCCGTTCCTTGCGAAATATGTGATGTAATAAGACAACGTTATGGTTTAAAAGATGTAGTGACTAAAATTGAAAAGAGTATGCTAAGTTGGTTTGGCCATGTTGAGAGGATGAATGAAAGGCGACTAACGAAAGGTATTTACAAGGCAGACGTGAATGGAGACGCCGCCGGGTGGGGAGGCCCTAGAAATACATACAAAGACCTTATTGGTGATGTTCTCCAGATAGGCGAGGTGCGCAGTACTCATAACCGTATGACTAGATGTATGAAAGTGAGTGTAGCAACAGAAGTATGTAAGGATCGTAGCAGGTGTCGTTCTGTAGTTTCTGCCTACACCCATAGGAAAAAGCCGTGAGTTTTATGTATGTATAAAAAAAAATGAAAACAGTGTTTTCTTAACAACTGTCAATGTATCGACTGACGACATTTCCAATAAAGAAAAAAAAATGCGTTTCAAAACTTTTTTGTTTCCATGTTATGAGCTCTTTCAGAAAGATTTTATTTTAGACAAAACTAAAAGTTGGCTGTTGGCATTCGAAATTACAAAGTGAGCTTACCGCGACTGTTTAAAATAAAAACTGCTTGATTTGCCAAAATCCTGCAAGTTTTTTTGTTAATCAAAAGTTCGCTTTACCTTGTCGCCAAGCTCCTCCCAGATGGGGGCGAGTTTCTGGCAATGTCCGCACCACGGAGCGTAGAACTCAATGAGGGCATCACGTCCACTGTCAGTAACCAGTTCCTTGAAGTTCTTGCCCACAGCAACCTTGACTGGGCCGTCGTTGCTCTCAGGAATGGCCTCGGATTTGACGAAGGGCTCCAGTTTGCCGTCAACCATGTCCGTTGTGAAGGTCAACAGGTTTTCAATGCTGTAAGTAATGGTAAAGCAGGTTAAAGTAGGCAGTTTGAGGGGTTTTACAAGTATGAAAAGAGAGACAGCTGTATAGTTACGTTATGTCACAGTTCCTTTTTTGCCTGAACTTTGCATTTCAGTAGATTACATACTGTCACTAGCTGTCGCCCGCTACTTCGTCTGCGTAGCATTAGTACTTTGAATAGCCTATTTTGACTTATAGGCCATAATATTATATGTCTGTGGGCGGGCTGCCTTACTTGAGAAATTCTTAATTCACCACATAAACTTCTACCCCCCCTGTCCACAACCTAAAGTATGATTTCAGGGATAAAAACTCCTGCATACAAAATTTCACCTAAATCGGTTCAGTTATTTAAGCGTGAAACGGTAATAGATAGACAGAGTTACTTTCACATATCTGTACGCAAAATACGCGCTTAGACGTGGTGTTGCGGACACCAGCCCGTCTTAATCTAATCTACTTTCACATATAAGTATGGATTTTGTTCCGGCCTTAGTTATCTCAAAAGTTTATGTCATTTAATTATACACCAAGAGTTTTGTTGAATATGTACACTGTACATCTCAAATAGGTATGTTTATATTTGTATGTAACAAACTCGTTATTCAAAAAGGTGCGACAAATTAACAAAGCGATCACCAAACCAGTAGTAAAGATAAAAGCGTCAATAATTTATACAATGCAGACGGAATTTAATTAATTAACTGCCAGTATTGTATTTAAATAACATTGAAAGGCAGTAATGAGAATAAATATCATCTGGTTATCATTACGGGCAGGTAATGCTTGAAAACGTAGTTATCGGGGCATACGACACTCGTAACAAAGAAGTTAGTAACACAGCCACACGATAACATGACCATAAAAAATATGCACTTCCATAAACAATGGAATTACATTGTGTTTCAAGTTTTAAGCAGAACTTAACGCTTGTTATTTCTGAAGATATAGGCAGATGTGTGATTCACAATTCTAGCGAATTCACAAAGTTGTTAAAAGATTTTTATGGCATGTGGCACATCATTAGCAAGAGCATAGACTGGAGAATTAATGAGGGAGTTGGAAGATCCCGGTCACTTTTGGTTTTTTTTTGTAGCCATATAAACAGCTGTAACATGTACAGCTTTAATTTAAGTTTTACTTTTGCGAGTGAATTAAAAAAAAAACTAGGTGACTAATATCACTAATTTTGTATTTAAAAGTACTCTTAAACAATACACATCGAAATAAAATTAAAATTCTGAGTCTGCGCCTTATATATTTTTAAAAATTTGTATTTGAATGTAAAATTTGGGTCTTTTTTAGTAAAACAATAAAAAGTCGATAAAAATCCACAGGGCATGAGGGGTGTTAAGGGGTCTGAAAGGCTAGCCGATGACCCCTTCAGTCGACCATTTCAATATGGCACACGATGCACCAAACACCCTGTATAGTGCTCCCATATTTCGTCTTTTTTTATAGGACTTATTAGGGGACCTTCTACTCTACTACTAGCAGGGAACAAATTCAAAACTCCGGGCTGGTATTATTGATTTAGCCACCCGGAATGAGACAAATACCTGAGAATCGGACCAAAGACCTTATGCGGAGCAGTTGCGCTTGCGTCTGCAAGACATACAACACAGTCAACGTCGTTTTTATGACGCGGCGTAGATGCAATGAGTTTTATAATACTGTGCTATTTTGCAGTGTTGGAGTTCATCCAAGTTTCTGTTAATTACTTAAGGATCCCTGGTTAGGGGTTTACAAACAGTTTTTATGCTTTCGCTTGTACGCATTCTTGTGCATATGCAGTGTTAGTTTATTTTGAATTCGATAAAGCAGCAATAGCCTTAATATAAAACACAACATTTCTGTGATACATTTTGTTCAGAAAAGTTTTCTGCTGAAGCTAAAATGACGTACCCTTTAGACTTTTAGGACCGGAAATCGAGTCATTGTGTTGAATTAACGGTAAATGAATAACGGTAAATGAATAACGGTTTTTATAAAACCAATGATTCAGATTTTGGATGTAAGGATTTTTTCTAGACGGCTATGTATACTTTCTTTTTTGTCTATTTTAAAGACACAACGATTTTTTTATTGTCATTGTACCTATCTCGCGCGTACTTAAGCGGCCGTTGACACAGCATTGTGCTGTACGAAACAATGAAAAAATAATTGTATACAGCTGCTGTGCAGACAAATCACGAAGAAAGATCGAAACGGCAGGTGAACGAGTTCTGCGTAACCTAGGGAACCTGCAGCCTTAGTGCCTTTTCACACGCTCCGGTTTCCGGGTAGCCGGTGCCGGTGTATCGGCATGTATGTTAGCTTTCACACGTACCGGCCTATATTGCTATACATTTGCCGCCGGTTATCCGGCACCGGCTACCCGCCAACCGGAGCGTGTGAAAAGGGACTTATTGTGTAATGAATTCGGAAAGAGCAAAGGGCGAAGAGTATGAAAAATCGACTAATCACATAGACTGAAAGCCACATCGCGGCTTTCATCTCGCATGTGATTGGTTGATTGCAATAAGGCTGCTGGACCTGCTGTGGTCGCAATATCGGCTGCGCCCGCTAAGAATTTGAGGAAGACGCGTCCGGGAAAGTAACATAATCATGGGTCATGGGTATTGTCAGTCCATTTACGTTACTTTTTATTTCGGCCGTTTTGCACGAGCGATTCACCATTTCAATTCTTAAGCCGGTAGTTCATAAATCATAAAGTAATTATTACCTTTCTTACCTTTAAATAATTTATTTTAACTTATCCGGTGTTTATTTAATTTTTATTTTTTAATTTTTTTGACAGAATGACCAGTCGCTGTGACACTGACAGTTGACATTTGTATTTTTTTATATCTATTATTTATTATACGGGCAGTGGCATATAAATCTACCTTCACACTATTTGTATAGGTGCCAGCCTATGCTATGTTTTTATATCTTGGTTTAATTAATTCACTTTTCTTCTCTTCCTTGTTTCACACATTAGATTCCTGGTCAAAAGCCAGTAGGTGTACAACACAGAGGAGTACTGAAGTAATGTTTAATCAGTAAAATGGGTAGGTGTCTCTAAAAACATCAATTTACACAAATAAACTATCAACAAATTAAACTGATGAATGGAATTAATGCCTGTTTGAGGAAGGGGACATTTTGCGAAAGGGACTTTCTGCGAAAGGGACATTTTGCTACCTGTAGTCATTTTGAGAAGTGGTCATTTTGCGACAGAGCCATTTATTTTTCATATTTCCTTTTCGCGGGTCTGCTGGTAGAAATTTCTTAAGAAATAAGCAGTGCCTTTGTACTCTATTGTCTATATGTGTTGTCTCTGTGCATTATCCTGTGTGTACATTAATTATTAAATAAGTTCTCCAGAGTCAGTTAAGTCATGATGAACTTGTCGTCGTCGGCGCCACGGCCGGCGACCTTGTCACGCTGGGCGTAGTCGATGCCGTTCTCATTCATGTCGTGGGTGAGTCTCGCATAGACTAACGCTACGTTTTCTATAGTATTTACCTGAAGTCAGTAGTCATGATGAATTTGTTGCCGTCGGCGTCACGGCCGGCGACGACGGGCTTGTCACCCTTGGCGTAGTCGATGCCGTACTCATTCAGCTCGTGGGTGAAGTCGTCCTTGTCACTCACTGCGAAGTTAACCTCAGACAGCTCCTTGGCGACCTGTGTATAAAAATTAGGGCTTTAAGATATGTTTTAGATATAATTTTAACAAATGGTTTCTGCGGTATAGATAAAGAGAGCGAAGCCAAGGAATGGTATGAGTCCCAATCAGTAAGTTCTGGATTTAAACTATTTGGTAGTCACTTATCATCTTCCTAGCCTTTACCTACTTTGCTGGCGTCTCGGAATCCTGTCTAACCGGTCAGCTAAATAATAGCACTATGTATAAGTCAAGCCATATATATGTTATTTATGTACCAAGTGTTTAATACGGTATTATTCATAATGCCCAGATAATTTTAAAGATGCCCAATAGAAGGCAATATGCTTAACACTATTGAAATAATTAAATTGGCCGGGCTTTATGCCCATCACTTATTAAGCAGGGTAATAAAAAGATATATTTTCGAGCCTAATCTGTCCGTGTCAGGCTGCCCATGGCTCGACTTAAACATAATACTGACTGTCTATCCGACCTCCACAATCAAGTTACCTACGAGGCAACACGATATCCCATGCTCAGATGGATTTTCAGACTTTCAATCTTCTGGCTACCCATAACAACTGCCAAAGGTCTACGAACCACAGAAGGGACGGCTCAATATTAGTCCCTAATAAATAGGTATGAAGAAAGGGTCTTTAACTCCATCACCTTTCATAGCCATTAACAATGTAATCGGCATGGCCTAGTTATGGTCGATTCGACATAACAACACCAAGAATAATAGAGAATTGAATAGTATTAGTAGTGTACAATCAAAAAAGTAAATACTTCTAGGGCATTATTTTATTAGCAACCCGAGTAGCAGAAGAGCTGAGCAGCAGTCTTAATTCAAATTCATCTAAACTATTCAACCAACTTTTTAACTAGTGGTTACAAAGGTTTTTATTAAAAAAGTATCCTAAGCCCTATATGTAGTATAATAGACTGCTATTAGGTAGATGATGTATAGTTTCTACTTTCTAGGGCGACATTGGTGACAAAGATATTGTGCATAGTACAATAGTAGGTAAATCTTACTATAATAATATTATAATTATGATTTGTGTATGTTTGTTACTCAATCACGCCAGAACGGCTGAATGGATCTGTATGAAATTTAGTACAGAGATAGATATATAGAGATTTTCGACTTTCACACAGGCGAAGCCGCTGGCAGAAGCTAATAAGTTTCAAACTCTTTGTAGTGAGTAGGTTTTTGTCTGGCTGAAATGTACCTTTTGTCACCTAAATTCAAGTACTAAGTGCTATTGGAATCGATTTTCACGACATGGCATGTTTTTTTTTTCCATGGTTTTGTAAATGTAATTTGGAAACATATTTTTTGGCTTGTTTTAAGAAAAATGCTTTATTATATTCATTAGCATTTTTCTAGGAGCAGATTATAAGATGAACATTATACATGCATACTAGTTTTTACTTGACAGAAGTTAAGTGGAAAATAAACTATGAAATTGCTAATTATGATATGAGTAATGTAATAAAGTTAATTTTATTCATAACTAGCTTCTGCCAGCGGCTTCGCCTGTGTGTATATATGTGTTTTTTTTATCCCAAGGCAACATTAGACCAGGATGAAAAAGCCTACGTGCTATTCCAGACTATAATCTATCTCTGTGCCTATTTCATCCAGATCTGTTCAGCCGTTTTAGTGTGATCGAGTAACAAACATACATCCAAACTTTCGTATTTATAATATAGAAAAATTCAGACATTGTTTTGGAAATATATTTGACGTCTATAGAGCACTTGCGCCTTCCACGACTTGAACGAGGCCGACGAAAGAGCTGTCCAGATGGCCACATTGTGATCGGACAAAATTTGAGTCCAATCACAATTAAAAAGAAGAAGTAGGTGTTCAAATAAAGTAACACCTATGTATCGTTCCATTTATTGTAATTGTAAAATA
This sequence comes from Orthosia cruda, assembly GCA_964057195.1. Lineage (NCBI taxonomy): Eukaryota > Metazoa > Arthropoda > Insecta > Lepidoptera > Noctuidae > Orthosia > Orthosia cruda. The sequence goes on from OZ059832.1 coordinate 32,639,660, forward strand.
TGTATAGGTACTTGACCGATAAATTATGTTTATCACCGTAACGAAAGATAATCGTTCTCGACTTAGTTGGTGAATGCTGAGAGGTACTAAAGTTTTACACATATCAATGTTATGAGATGACGACCAATAGATACATGCTGCACCGATTCCATATGAAATAGGTGGGATATTGGCAACAGAAAGATTATTTATCTATAATGGGCGTTTATGACAGAAATGTCAATATTTTTGACAAACAAGGCGCGATGGTCCGTGGATGGGACCAAAAATGTCTGGAATAGCAAACCGCGTACCGGTCGGTAGACCTAGTCCTAGCTCCTAGCCTAAAGATGGACCGACGATCTGGTGTAGGTAGGGAAGAAAGCACTAGACCGGTTGTTATGGCGATGCTTGAGAGAAGCCAATCTCCAGTCCACCAGAGGACGTTCTTTCATCTGTATGGTGATGAAGTTAGAAAGGGCCGCTAGTCTACATTTACAAGAGTTCTGGAACACACTACATACCTTGAGCACACGGTTCCTCCAGTAGTTGGTTCCCTTGGGGTTCTTGACGTAATCCACATCGTAGTAAGCGACGACCAGGGGGTCGGTGAAGTCGCGGATGTTGTCCTTCTGGCGGATTCCGACCAGGCCGTGGCTGTGGAATTATACTACTGTTAGAAATCGACGGTTACATTGACTACAACTTCCCGATTTCTGAATTAATCATTTGGGGCCTTGGCGACGAATATTCCCAGTCCCAGCTCCACTTGGATTGCCACCAAGTGGCAATCGGGAATTAAATTCCCAGTTGCCACCGGGTGGCGACTGCCCCCACTTAGTAGTTTTTGGCACGTCCTTTACTCCAAATTCTCAATTCGTAATTCGTAGTATCAAAATATTTTTCATGCGTGACCAATGTCTGGACTATCAATTAGTTTATAGCCACATGGGAAAATTTGAAAGCACATTACTAAATAAAAAATCGATTTTCCGGTGTTCGAATAAAACTTTGACATACTTTTTTATTTTATTTATAGTATCAGTGAATAAATGAAGTGACTCAAAGGCTTGGTATATTTAAGAATGTTATATTAATATCAGTTGGATTCCCACCAGTTCACAAATACCATCATACTGGGTAAACCTAGTTAACATACGGCAGTTGTTCCGCTAAAACATTATTATACCTGTTTTCTCTAGAAATATAGTTATTAAAAACTAACTTTATAATTACAATATAATGCAGCTGTAGTGTAAGTTAAGACTCCAGGCGGTCACAAGGTGCGTTCAGAAGTACTTTGGTACTGCATCAGTAATATTGTGAGGACTTAATATCAATTTTAATTAGGCTGGTCTACGAACACCTGGAAATTGCTTAATTATTTGTTTTTACTAGAAAACCACTTAATAAAATAATGGTTTCATATTGGCAAACAGACTGACGGCCCATCTGATGGAAAATAGTTACTGCCTGGTATACTAAATAGATTGGGCTATGTGTTGTCAACTGTTCCATGTGCTTTTAACTTCATCAGCAACTATAACCTTTTAAAAGCAATGCTGCTAGACGGTCAAAATAGGGAAATTATAGATGCTAGAATGCATTACGGGTAAAAAAACCGCCCAAATGCGTGTCGGACTTCGCATCTTAAGGGTTCCGTACCAATATATTGGTATTTGTTAGTAAAATATACGTAATAATAAAAATTATCACCAAATTTCAAGTTCATAGGTCAATGGGCAGTGAAAAATTCTTCGGATTAATATGTGTGACAGACGACGGACAGACAGATAAACAGACACCACGTGAGTGACAACATTAGGGCTCCGTTTGGACCCTAAAAATTACATCAAATTGTAACTTCTGCATGCCGAAACGACCGAACACGATCCAGATAATCCTCCAACTCCTTAAAACTCTACAAAATACAAACAGTAAATAAAATAAACTTACAAGTTCTCCTTGATGAAAGCCTTGAGCGAGTACGTCTCGGGTTCTCCCTTGTAAGCGACGGACGAGTCTTCGAACTTGTTCTGCAGACGTTTGGGACGGAACAACACCACATCGTTCCTGTTGACAATTATGTTACTTAGTTTAATGTTTTAATGTACAAAAATGGATGAGGTTTATTTGAAACTTGGGCATTTATTTTCGAAGGTGTCTAGTTATTTGCTAGTGTTTCTCAGTAAAGGTATTCAGGAAAAACCCAAGATATTGTGATGATGGCTAAAAGTGTAAATTGTTAATTCACACTATAAAGAACCTATTTTGCCTATCAGAGAAAATACTACAAAGTAGATACTATTTTCTAACAAAACTTCTACAATGAACTCTTTAATCTTAATATGTTTAAACACAAATGTAACAAGTTAATTAGTGTTATTGCATTTCTATGTAATGATTCTGTACTTCGATAAAAAACCGACCAAGTGCGTGTCGGACTTCGCACATTTAGGGTTCCGTACTCATTTATCAATATATTTGTATTTGTTAGTAAAATATAACTAATATTAAAGATTATCACCAAATATCAAGTTCTTAAAATCATAAGTCAATGGGAAAAATATATTCGGCACGATATGTGTGACAGACGACGGAAAGACGTTCTTAAAATCATAAGTCAATGGGAAAAATATATTCGGCACGATATGTGTGACAGACGACGGAAAGACGTTCTTAAAATCATAAGTCAATGGGAAAAATATATTCGGCACGATATGTGTGACAGACGACGGAAAGACGTTCTTAAAATCATAAGTCAATGGGAAAAATATATTCGGCACGATATGTGTGACAGACGACGGAAAGACAGACGGACACGTGACTGACAGCAATAGGGCTCCGTTTGGACCCTTCAGGTACGGAACCCTAAAAACCTATAGGCTTACATAAACCTTCAGGCAAGCAACTGACATTATGGTAATGAATGACATTTTACAAGTTGTAAACTGAGGTACTTTGACACCTGTGCACATAGTCGGTGCAAAACAATGTAAGGTCTTATAGGTAGCTGATTAACGGTTCCAAATTAACGTGAAACGTGGAAAATCGATTAAACCGCGTCACAGTCATTGAGTTTTCAGAGAAACAGTTTACTTGCCTCTAGCTGGACATTAGAGATGTGCCAACTCGGAAAAAATTGAAGCCGAGTCGGAAAAAGACTCGAAGCCGAGTCGTGTTTTTTTTATTAGTTATGTGAATTTCGCATAACTCGAATTGAACTCTACCACTCTAGCAAGCCCGACTGTGGGCTGCTACTGATACATTCCCGATAACCAATATCAAAACCAAGGACGGGAAGGGATTGAAACACCTGGGTTCCTGTGTTTTTATTAACAGAAACAGCAGTTACTTTTGAATCAGACCAGAGTGGGGCGAGCATGGCATACTGTGATAAAATGCGTGACTCAAGCCTATCAGAGGCCGTGCTCGCCCGGCAGGATACTCAGGATAACGTCACTTTGACTAAGAGCACTTGGGCGGTGAAGACGTATCTAACGATGTCTTAATTATGTAAATCCGTCTAGCGGTTTGCAAGATATGAGGTTATAAAGAATATTACATATACATACAAGATACCCTGCAGTCGGGTAAAAATTCGTGCGATAGATTGTGAACCAGTGATAATTATTCAATACAAGCTTTATAAACGAGATATTGACGACAGAAAATAATGGAAATGATGTCGTGCGTGTAAACCTGTTTGTTGAAGCCAGTCAGAGAAGTACACGTGGTTTTAAAATAATGACCGGTAACAGTAGCAAAGATAATCTTTATAGCATCGGAACATGGAGTTTCATTTAGATAGTTTTTTTTTGATAAATAGAGATTTAAGCTGCTTCCGGATAGACTGGAAATAGAGCCCAACATAACGGTTATAAAAACTAGGCACGTATTCGTCTGATGTAAGGCCAGCGTGCAGTAGACATACTCAAGTTTCGCGTCAAGTAGGCACTCCTTTAAAGAGGAAATGCGGTGGCAGACATCCGACTGAATTTCCTAAGTAAAAAGTCATAATTCGAGGTTTGGCTCTCGCCTATTTCCTCCTCCAATATTAGACCATAATAAAAGATATTCCATAAACTGAAAAATAAAGATATTATATACTGTGCCCCTATGTTTTCCTTTTTCTTTTATAGTTGTAAAATTTGTGCACTAGACCTCTGTTGACAGCGAAATTTCGAGCATCTTTTGAGCGTTCTAGTACTTCTAAAGGACATCATGAAAAAGGACGACTTAGGATATTTAGTCTGACATCTGCCACTGCATTGCCTCTTAAACGTAGGTTTGCACTATTTTCTTCGTCGCCACATTGCTGAGGATCGGAAGCTATCTATGACACCAATCGTATTTTATTATGAGAATCTTATCTATCTCAGCACACACTACGGAAGGGAGATCCTTCCGTAGTGTGTGCTTCCGACAGCCTTCTAACAACTCTATTATTATGAGTGGAGAGTACCAGTGTATGGTACCTCGCCACGATCGTATCAATACGTGACGTGTCAAGTCACGGATGAGGACCATTTACTGCCGTTTCACCGTTGATGCAATTTTCCGCAGTTTCACACTTATTAATTTATTTAATTGCAATAAAAAGGATGTTTTCGTGTCCGATTTGGCAACTTATTGTTTTACCTATGCTTTTCGTCGGTTTTCCATTATTTGTTTACCGCAGATATAAGTAGCTGTATTAAATCGGTTTTATTGTCTGATTTTTACTAAGGATCATAAAGATGGTGGCGTTCAGTAGTTTCTGCCTACCTAAGGGAAAAAACGGCATGTTACCATGGATATTATCGATATTAATGTCCCGTGCACAACAGTATGTTATATACCTTTAATTATATGTCAGTTCAGGTATAAAGGATCGTGATTTGACCTACTTATTGACATACAAGTGACAGATTATAGTCGTGGGCGCAGAATTTGGGATACGGGTAAACTAGAGAAATATCTCCTACAACTTCTACACAGTTTTAATTTGTTACAGAATCAATTACTCTCGCTATGATACTAAGTACTACTCTGGAATTAAAAGGAAACACTGAGCAGTTCCTAGGCCAGTATGTGTCATGTCACGGCCATGTCCGAACGTTCACTGTTGCCTCTCCATGAATCATATCGACACCATATCTGTAACTAGACTTTGCACAATACCAAACAAAGGTACTTGTGTCCCATTTTAAGTAAACAAATCATGACAAGATCTGACATATATAATCGTGTATAGGGGAAGGCAAATCATACCAATAAAGTTTGGACTTCAAATATTAAATAGAGTTCAATTTATATTTCCTGTAGTAAACTAGTTGTCTATTCGACCCTAAAAGACATTTAAACTATGCAGTTTAACCTGTTTCTAAAACATTTAAAATTCAAGACATTTCACTGCTGATAACAGAAACATTAAAGTTGTTATCAATAAAAAAAATGTCATAAGAATTCCATAAAAGACTGCAAAGATTAAAAAATAACTTCGATATTAACATTTGTGTACACATAGGTACAATGTGTGTTTGTTGAATATTGTTGAGTGACATTCAATTGTGGACAGCTGTTCAAATAATTTTACTCATACTAGGTAATAATGGATAAATGTTAATTTGTTAGGTATAAATATTAATTAGAATACAATAGTGAATTGAAAGACAATTTTAATTAGTTGGTGGATGTTATATGTCTTCGAATTGTTGGAACGACGAGTGCAACAAAGCATTGTAAATTCCTAGTTTTTCAGAAACTTCGTATTTAATGTAGTGTAAATACTCTGTCATGGAAACGCAGTATAATTACTAGTTATAACATCATTCCATGTTAGATATCAGGAGATACCACAAATAACAGTGCAGACCATAAAGAATGCTACAATTATCATAGATAAAAGTGCACTTAAAAAATTAAGCACATGGTAAAAGTTTTTGTTACTATGTTATTTGAAGAATAACATGATATTTGGTGTACTTTTATACCTTTTGAGAAAAATTTTAAACTTACAAAGTGTTGATTTAGCAATCATCAGACAATTTTTATTGGAGGAATAAATAATTATGGCAGTATGACAGCTTTTTTGTAAACTGCTTCAATTATTTTCTTTAGACAAAATTTATCTGACGAATAATAAGTAATAATAGGTAATAGTGGCAAAATAAATAATAACGGTGATTATTCAGAGTATTGACAGTATCAGGAGTGTGTTAATGACAATTCAAAGCAATCCTGTAAATATAGGAAAAAGAATACCAAATAGTTCACTTACTTGTATCCAGCCTTCTCAAGCACCTCCTTGGCAGAAGCGTGTCCAAAGGTGACCTCTTCACGCATCTTGTCAGCCGACTTGACAAAGTCTGCCTTCAGGTCAGTCTCCTTCTCAAAGAAGCCAATGACGACCACCTCATCCTTGTTCAGGAATGCCTCGTAGTCGGCAACAGTCTTGAGCTCCTTGGAGCTGGGTCCCACTTGGGCACGCATATACTTGACAATGCCATCTGTCGGGGAGAAAGTTTAATTGGTTAATAAGGAGAGAAGTTTCTTTGTGGGCGAATATAGACTCGGTGCTCTTAGTTTTTATTTGAAAAATTAAGCATTGTGCTGAAATAACGTATGAAGTTTTAATTTTTAAGACGATTTTTGAATAATAGAATTTTGTTAAAGTTTTATAATGTTATCTTTTATGCACTCTGCTTTTTTGCCTGAACCTAACTTGTTTTCATTTACAATCAGCACAGTTCTCATGATTGTAATTCAATCATGAGTGTAATAAAAAGTAATTTACTTCATTAAGGTTTGAAATATTTTCAGCACAGATATACAGTGGTAACACCAATTATTGAAAACCAGTTTTGAATTTTCTTTTTATTACTAGAAAGTTTTATTTTTAATAAGTTTTTGCATTTCTATCCAAAAACTTTAGTGCCAAATCCAGATCTGATGTAATATGGACAGAAAATTTTACTTATTTCTAAAAAACTAAAACTAATCAGTCAGTTATCAATATAACAGGAAATTAAAACAACAATTGCCTTTATCAGTACTGACAGAATTAATATAATAAATTAGGTTTTTTTTGTTCGGCACTTTCCTGTTATTAGCTTGATTATTCTTCTATAATATATTCTTCATGGATAACATGACAGGTTTTGTATTCAATGTTATAAAATTGATAGCTACTGATTACTTCATTTTCTTTTTATGTTTTCTATTCTACCAGCATCATGTTATTTAGTTTTACTATTAATTTACTATTTAGTCAACAAGTGAGATTTATGTGGCTGCATTTTTTTATGGATTGTGAAACTAGGCTAAAAAGGGAACAGGAGCGGCTGGCTGGTCATAAAGATACCTAACAATATTTAAATGAAGACAGCTTAGACAGCAGAATAATAGTGATATCCCACAGTTCAATTGAATTAACTGCTTTCCTATTCATCTCTTCTTTTATCTAAGCTCTTTTTTCATAGTTAAGATTAAAAGTAAAGTTTAATAAATTCTCACTACAAAACTGTTTTTCCAATAAGTTGACTTACAAGAGATTTGATACTTTTTACTCATAGTGGCAATGTTTCTTTCAAACTATGTAACTTCTAGTTAGTTTATGATTCAGAGAAAGTTTCTTATAAGATTATTCAAAATTTAAAGTTTTGTTTGTGTACATCTTTATACATATCAAACTACCTTCAGAAACAGTTAATTCATAAAAGTAGTTGTCCATGTCGAAAGTGAATTGAAATGTTCTAGAACTTACTTGCTTCCCTGGGTCCATTGTAGTCCTGAGAGACCTCTCCCTTTCTGAAGATCTTGATCGTGGGGTATCCCGACACCGAGAACTGCTCGCAGGTGCTCTTGCCGCCCTCGGTACAGTCCACCTTCGCCAGCGCGACAGGAGGGTCATCGGTCTTAAGCGTGCCGGCCGCAACCGCGTACTCCGGCTTCAGTCTCTTACAATGACCGCACCTAACAAACAATTACACACGCAAATCAAACAACCAGCTCATTAAACGCCTTTCATAAGTTTATAGTTACGATAAATCATTAATTACTCACCATGGTGCGTAAAACATGACCAGAGCTGTATCATGTTGGCTTAGCACCGACGAAAAGTCGGAATCTGTAAGGTCCAACACATCTTCTTCGGCAGCTCTACATAAATATATTACACCTAATAATAAGACAATTTTCAGTGATCCCAACATCTTTGAAATTTTATCGGCACTTTCGTAAAACCGTGCGCGATTCTTCGCCGTCCAAGTCGAGCTGAGGAAAGTGTGCAGAGCCAAGAGAGGACAAGGACCGGAAAAATACACGTATGATGCCGATGATGACACTTGCCGGCACAGCGTTGGCTGATTCTGATTGGTCTATATTTGTTGCGTTCTGAAATGAACTGCAATTTGAACAAATTATTTAGATTTTGAATAAAGCATTTTATTACAGAAAATACATCAATATATTCCAATACAAATAAGGAGTCCGAAAAGATAAATATTTGTCTTTAGAAATACACCCTTGATTTTATACGTCATTTTCCTTAAAACTACCACGTACCTAATTTCTACCAAATGGGGATACCAGCTTCTAGTTTTAACTCGTGACACTCGCTGCGCATCAAATGGAAATGAAGAGGATTAAAACAGAATTTGATTGCTTTTCAGAATGAAGTAGAGTGAACAAAAGAATATATTACTTATGAAATCATTATGAAAGACAGTACTGCTATTTTTTAATTTGTATCCGTTGATAAACATGTTAGCATTTTCTGTTTGATTCAAATGAAAGTAAAGTGATAATAAGTACAGAAGTACTGAGACTTGAGAGGGCTATTTAGAATAGCAGTTATTTTTGTTATTTTTGACAGTACATTGTCTCACTGCCAGGATTATTATAACTCTTGGTCCGTGAAGTCCGAGTGCTCACGCATTATTTAAAGAACGGTCTCAACGCCTAGTTTACACTAACGCATGCCCCAAGGGCTGTCTTTTACCTTGGTCAGAGTCAGAGGATAAGCATTGCTATACAACGTGGTAATGCTGTCAGTATTTTGGGCAAAGTACCAGTGGACAACGACGTGGAGGAGATTTTCAACGTTATATTTTAGAATATTATAATTTTAGGCTTAGTTAATTAGTAGTTTTCGATTTAAGTGTATATGTTTGAAGTCTTAGTTAATAAGTATTTTATACCCTGTTACTTTATATACTTTATCTGTGTAAATAAATCGTTTGGATGTCGCGTAAGTTAGTACGTATTTAAAATACAAATTCTCTGAGATTTGTATTTTAATTGCAACAAGGCAAGTATTTTGCGCAGCCCTGCCCACTGCTTACATCTTGTGAGCTTACAGTATTTTATTGGGAAATACTTAGTAAATTCAGGATACCGATTTTGAGGTTTTTAAGAGGGGAGGGGGATAGGGAGGGTCTCGGGAGCACCCACTTTCCCCCCTAAACCGAGCAAATAAATAGTTTTCATAATAAATAGGTTTTGAGGTTATGTACACAAAAACAATACAATAAACAGTGTTTAAAATTAATACTTTAGTTTTTTTTTGGCCAACACTAGCAATTTCTTCCTGTATCGTGGGTGCGTTTACAAACATTTAAACTTACATACACAAGATACCTAGATCCGGAACTATCAGTAGGTAGGTCATACAAATATTTTTTCCCGCAGCTTCAGCTTGCTGGGCGCCAGAGGCGACCAGCAAGCTGAAGCTGCGGGATTGCTCTCCCTTCGCGCCGCCGCCGGTTTTTATATAGACTCTAGGGGTAGCAGCCGGTCGAGGTGCCCCGATTCGGCTTTGGATCAGATTCGACCTATTTTGTGTAATAAATACACAAAATAGGTCGAATATAACTACAAGAGGAACGGAATGAATGACACGTCCATCACTGACCCACAAAATGGCGGGAAACGTTTTGTTTCATCACCGTACATTTTTTTTAAATTTATTTTAAAAAACATCAATAAATAATTATAAAACAACAATGAATAATTAAAAAATAATACTTAAAAAACGAACATGTAAACGCATAATGACGGTCCATGATCCTAGATATTAAGGCCAACCAGTTCTATATATTGTTTATTACTTAGTTTTGTTCACTAACTAAAATAAGTGATCGAAGCAAAAAAGAATAGTGCTCTTCTGTTTATTATTATGCAATAAACAGGAGAGCACTATTACTTATTTTTAGCCGCCATGGTAGCTTTTATTCATCAGTAGTATCCTTTCTCCTGCCTGTGGTAACTCAAATAACTTGGCTTTTTGTCAGTTAGCTTCGCTGTCAAACGGAAAATGGCAGCGACGAGTGTTGTCGTTCTCGACAGAGGCAACAATACAACTTGTACCGTAAATCTTTTCGGTAAGTAATGTTTTTAGTCATTTCCTAAGTTAACTATGGTGTGCTATTATTAAATTTGAATGATTTCGCAAATTATCAGAGCATTATAAGTTGCGGCTGCATAACCCTAACTTCTTTATTTATTTTTGAAACTGTACGCGCGTAACTTGAAAAAATAGTGTATTTATTATAATATTTTATTCATAAATTAAATATCATTGCAATAATATAAGTTTAAAGTACACGGAATGTATTTGCGTAAGGAGTACGTAGCGTAGTTAGTGGTGTTTAGTTGATAGGTAACTAGTTTTTTCACAGTGAATAGAATAAGTTGTCTGCTCGGCTCTGACCTTGGCTATTGGATTGTAGGAAGTAAACTGTAGATACTTGCTTTTAAATTGTAGGTTGGTATTTGATGTACTCACAAAAAATAATCATAAGTCATACTCTAGCAATAATTTGGCTAATACATTAGGAAATGAGGAAGACCATCAATGTGAGATTAGCTCTGAAATAAGATTTGATGTTTATTTAATTGTTTAATATAAGCTATTTTTTTACTTAAAAATATAATTACACTAATTAAAAATGTCCTAACAATATTGAATAATGTTTCTTAACTGATGCTCAAATTGATGTAGGTAGTTCTCTAAAATAGTTTGAAGAAAACAAACAAACACAGTTTTATTTTGTTTTAGGTGCAACGGTAGTATCATGGAGAGTGAACAACCAAGAGCAGTTATTTGTAAGGTAAGTTTAATATTTACATTTATCCTTGTAATTAATCGGAAACTTACTGATTATTTTATCACAATAACTAGCGGACGCCTCGCGGTTTCACCTGCATAGTTTCCGTTCCCATGGGAATACAGGGATAAAAAGTAGCCTATGTCTCTTGGGGATAGTGTAGTTCCCAAAGGTGAAAGAATTTTTTAAATTGGTCCAGTACTTTTTAAGTTTATTTGTTACATATAAAAATAAAAATATTTCCTCTTTATAATATTAGTATAGATAAGAATGCCACACAATATATTTTAAAATTACCAGGTGAGATAAAAAAGCTACATTTCCAATTTTAAAAAACCTTTAAATTTCAGTCACAATATGTTTTTGAGCCATCTTAAATTACTGGATAAATATTTTCTTTAACATTAATTTAGAAACTACAAAATAAGAGATTGCCTAGATCGAGACCACCCATTGTCCATTTGTTTTTGTAAATGTTTGTCCTGTATGTTTGTGTGGTGTACAATAAAGTATATAAAAAAAATATCTTAAACACATTAGCAACCTAAATAGATACTATTCTATAATTATTAAAAATATCTAACAGTCATAAGAACTTCTAAAAATATTTAGCAACACCAAACATGATCCACAAACTTGCACAATTTAACATTTCAAGCAATCTAACTTATAATTACCGTTGCCTGATTAATTCGTCTTTGACACCGTGTAATTAGTGTTTGTGCTTGTAATTTAATTTGCATTAATTACATATGCCACATATATTTGCATGAATTTATGCTTTGGGATACTGGCAAAATAGTCATAACTCACAATGTAAGTGCTTCCTGATTAGTTCCTGATGATTTATCTTTTAGTTAATAGGAATAGTGAATGAAGGCATTTAAAGCATTTTATTTCGAAAACATATGTGTTATAAATTAACTGGTATGAAAGATTAGAAGGTTTTTTTCCTAAAATTAAAAGTAATCAATCAAATTAGTGAGAGCAGTGGTGGCCCAGTGGTTACGGTCCCGACTTACGAGTTGTAGGTCGTGGGTACGAACCCGAGCAGGCGTTTTACTTTGTGTAATTTATTTCATCACCCCTGCTCTCAAAACGGTGAAGGAAAACATCGTGAGGAAACCGGCATGTCCTAGAACCAAAAATTCAAAGACATGTGACATCTACCAATCCGCACTGGGCCCGCGTGGTGGATTATAGCCCACTCCCTCTATGAGAGGAGGCCTGTTTCCCAGCAGTGGGAACTTTAAAATAGGCTGATGATGTGATGTGATGAATCAAATTAGGCTGAAAATCAGCAGTTTTTAAATGTCAGACTTACACAAGATAGCATCACGGAACACCCGCAATTCGCCTCTTCCTTGGGCAGAAATGGCGCGATAAAGTCCCCAGAAACATTTCAAGAGTCGTTTCAAACTTAATATGATTTAGAATGTTAATTGAATGGGCAAGGCTCTATGATTGATGTTGGCCTGTTTAATATAATTAAACTTTTCGAGAAATGTCATTTGTTATTAGATCGTGTTATTCACACCTTATTCAATTAATGTGATCAAGCTGGACACACTCCACCCACATAAATTAATTAAGATTTTCGTACGTGTATGCCTTTTGCGACTGGATTTGGTCAAAATATTGGCCAAATTTTATAAGGCAAAGAAATTGCCTCTGTTTTGCATACCACGGTTGCAGCCCGTGGTAATTTTGTTACAGAAGAACAAACAAAAATTGTAGTACAACATTCAAACGCGGCAATGCTTGAACTATGTGCCAACACATATTTCAAGCCTTGCAGTAATATTATTGAATCTTATATTACCCTAATGCCTTCTGGAATATATAGAAACATCGTCAGCCGGCAAACGACGATAACTTGCTACAGATTTGGGGTAACGAGAGATCTAAAATTAATGCAGGACCCAGAACACACCCTTTAGGAATCCCTTTTCTTAACAGCCTTGTTCTTCCAAAGTGTAGCCAATCAGGCTCGATGGTAATCATGACTTTTATAAATTAATTTATCTACCATTTACACTTTATCTTGTACGGCAACCTAAGGCGTCATCATGTGTCACTCAGTCGAAAGCATATTGCGGTTCGAAAAATTTAGTATCACTGTTTCAACGCACATTGTTAGATCATTGATTTCGATAAATAATTTCTACACCTTCATTTACGGATTCCCGAAGCATAATACTCAAAACTTTCAATTAGATTATTATGATCACAAATAAACCAATAATGTATATAATATTGAATCCTTTTCTTCTAGTATTAGGTACTAGATAGGCGCTTAAAAAGCTTGCATTTCTAAGAATCAGGTTTGGATCTCTATACAGGTATTCAAATCCTAGGTACTACATGAACAAAGAACGACTTTCGGAATGAGTAAGGTTAGATTGTAGACAATAGTTTGCCCATGAAGATGTCTGTTCAATGACGACTAGAGAATGGACGGAATGAGGTCCGAATGTGTATGTACGATGATAAATCTGCCATACAGATGTTCGTCTTTACGGAATAAGGATGTTAACAGGGTAAAAAAAAAAAAATTATTTGAAGCCCGTTAGTGAAATTATCAAATAATATTGAACACGTATTTATTTGCTTTACCAAATCAATAAAAATAGACAAACTTAAAGCGCATCAAAGTTCAGGAGAGGGTTGTGACGTCACTAAGGCAGTAAAAAGTGAACTAACGGCGTGACGTCACACGATATTTCAACGCATTATATCGTCGTCACTTTTTGTTTATGTGTCAAAAGAATAATACGTGTCCAATATTTTTTACTAATGTACCTGACGGACAAAAAACAAATTTTCAGAAAACTACCCTATTAGCTAAGGTCTAGACTCTAGGTGGTGTTAAAATACATGTGGATATGAGTCCTAAGGTAAAAGATATGTAGAATCGAAGGCCGGCTCTATAGAAATTAGATTTAGATTCCGTAAAACTCAGATTATAGAACGTTCTATAATCTGAGCCGTAAAGCTACTAATTACGTAAAAAATAATAAACTATAGGCGGCTGGTGTGCTAAAATTTACCCTACATAAACTACTGCAGATACTCATATAGATAGCAAACTGTAAAATAGTAACAATAGAAGCAGGTAGCTGAAGCGCTGCATTTGTAAAGATACAACATACAACTAAATGTTCATTCAACAGTTCTGTTTAAACCTTTTTATAATCCTAAAAAATTGCTGAAAACTGGCATCCTATCTAATCAAGATTCCAACTATTCTTTTATCATCATGTATTTTTTTTATTAACACTAGTAATAGCTCAATAATCATACACACACTATCTTCTCTAAATCTAATGATAGCTACATAAAACAACTGAAAATGTAACAAGCCTTACAATTAAACGCTTCGCAAGTTAGGGAGAACATTAAAAACATACTCCCATAAGTGTATCCGCGTTGAACAAGCATCTTCCGCTAATGATCCTTGCTCGATTAGTGGGGATTTTGGCCCGGCAGACGCCGGTTAGTATACTGCAGGAAAATGGAACCTGAATTTCGGATAATACCGTCTGACGCATATAGTTAAAGTTGTGCTTTTTTGCTATATTAGCTTCTTTCCAATATGTCATGAAATAATTTATGTCAGTGAGAACGGAAACAGATTTGCCACGAAAATTCTTCATCAGATTATCGTAATACCCACTTAACGCCTTTCTTACTTCTTATATAAATATAGCATTTTCGAGTAAAAATTTCCCACAATACAAATATTTTCCAGAGCCTACCACCATTGCGATCGTCAACAACTGTCGTAATTTTAGCACTTTACAGTTATAAATTTACCCATCCGCCATCTCCCAAGAATATTCTTGATTTGAAGCCTTCAAATCTATGAACAAACCAACAGCTTGAAAAGTAACACGATCAAGAAACAGTTCTTCACCAAGGTTTCTTTTATTCAATCTAATGACTATGAAATGGCTCATTGAAGTCAAAAAGCTCTTAGAACCGCGATGATTACAGCAATCGGAAATTCATTAAATCATATGAATGTCGACGTATCGGTGAAGACAATGCGATTCAGTGCTCTGCCATATCCGTTAGTTAATTGAATACAATGGAAGTGCTTGCTTATCTCTTTATATTACGAATGTACATACATTGATTATGGATATTGTTAGTTGGTATCTGCAGCTTCACTCAACTAGTTAACACTGCTTATTATCATACTACTTAGTTACTTCTGCTATAAAATTTTCTTGTGCTTCTACATTATTAAGACCCGTTTCATCTCTAAAAAGAATTTATTCTCTAAGTCTAGATGCATTTACTGGGCTTCCTGTAATATCTTTTCTGGCCGTGGGTGCATTGGTATTAAAGATTCCTAATTGCTTAGACGATTCTATGGGGAATATTATGGAAATATTAATGTTTAGCAAACGGTAATTGAAAGTACTTATATCATTAGCGGATGTTTAATGTCCTTGTCTAGACATTTTAAAAGAGCTTATACATATTCTTGTATTGCAGAATGTTTCGTAATAGATGATTTGGATGATATTCTGAGTCTTTAAATTAAAAATGATTCGAATTACATTTAAAAAACTAATTTAGTCTTTACTATTGCTTGGAATGATCTTAAATTTTGTCTTATTATTCCCAATTCCATAGAAGTTAAGACCATTAATAAAATCTTAATTCATGACTGTTTTACAAGTCACACCATCTCTTATGTTACCGCAATTAATTCCAAATCAATTTACTGACAACGTATTGTGCGGATGCAATTTGGCGTTGAGACAAAAACCCGTCTCCGGGCCGCGAATGGCTCTAACAAACGACCGAGTGCCACTAATGATTCTATGTACAATATAAATATACCACATATAGCTAGCCAGTAGCCAGTGTAGCCACATATTTGATGCCAGTATCATTACCTACAAATTGATTCGTTGGATTAATTTTCACTAGTTCAGAGCTAATAGGATCATTAACATTAAAGATAATTTAGCTTAGTTACAAATAGAGTATGGATTTCATCGATGATAGACTGTTTTTGGCAACCGGTGGTGGCGGTGGTCCTTGGATATTAATTACTTTTTGATTAGGTACTTACGGAGTGTAGAGATAATACTATTACGAGTAGATTCTAAAGTTTGTGTTTGTATAACTGTGGGGTTTTCCGAATCTTCACGATTTTCATCGCATAAAAATGTCTGCAGTTCGTTTAATCAATCATCATCAATCAATACACGTAAAAAGGTGTTAGCAGCTTGCTAACACCTTTGCTTGCCGGATTTCTATCTAGATTTCGTTTCTTTTGAGCTTCATTAATTCTTCATCAGAGCCTTATCTCATTTCGTACGTTTTAATGGTCAGTTTTAATCTTTATGCGTTGGATTAAAAACTATTTTAATCTGTCATTCGCGCGGAATTTAGTAAATTAAATACGCGATGTCCAAGGGGTCCCTGGTCGACAACAAAAACTTGTCGGCACGCGCCTTCTGTTCTAATATCCAATATAGTTTGTACTCTTGGCGTTTTTGCGCCTCCTCTGAGGCGACGTGACGCAACCGCTTGACCCTTTTATGACTGCGGGATTTTTCGAGGGCTCCAAGTTTTGGAAATGACGACTATTATACCGTATGGATGGAAGTGACAGGAATTTTCGCCAGTTTAAATGACAATCCGCTTTTTGCGTCAGGGTAAGGGCAAAAGGTGTTGTGATGGCCATAGAACCAAGAAATAACAAGTTTTATGAGTATTTATAAAAAAAAGATTCGATGCCGAAGTTTTAATTGAACTTATAATTAAACTGAATCTTCGTAAGCCTCGTTAGCATTTTCTAACTTTAAGTTTTATACAATTATACAATTTTATGTGTCTTGCCTCCCCATTTACGTCATTTTGGTCTAAATTATGATGAGTGGTGGACGGTGGTAGTGCTGTCGTAATTTAGCATTTTACGATAACATTGTTGAATTAAATAAACACGAAGCGAAAATGTACAGACAGAACAAAGCAGATTTCCAATGGGTAAATACTAGACAGTGTAACTGAGTAACTTTAAAGTTGTACGTTGAGCCATAATTCAAAGTTAGCAGTGTCCAAACAGCATGTTGTACATACGAGAATCGTGCCCCGGCGCGGCACATCCCTGCGGGTGGCAGCGGCAGGCAGCGCGGTGGCTGAGCCCGCCCCTGCTCTCCGCGTCTTGTTTTTGTGGTCGCGTCTGCAGCCGCCCCGAGTCGCCGCCACTTTCTTCCCGCCCCCTCCCGCGCGCCCCACCACTGCCCCCTGCACACCGCCGATGACAAATGGTCCCCGGACACCCCGCTCGCTCCCCGGCCCGCTAATGCCCAGATAATTTTATGCCGCTCCCGATGCACAGACAAAGCCGGGTTGGGATGACCGCGAGATTACCCCATCGATCGTCGTCGACGCGCGTCAATGAGTGCAAGCTTTATTTTATGCTCAGCTTCACGGATCAACGATGGCTGAGACGGGTTTATCGCTCCATTAGGTGGAAATTGATGATGCTCGCAATATTTTTCTCTGGTTGCGCGTTTCCTACGCAAAATACAATGGCGCAGTTTTACTACAGCGAGATCGACTTGAAATCTGACAACAATTTCTAATCGGTAACACCGGTAGCGGCTGGCGACGCTACGTGCTTAACAACTGAATGGTCTAATATTTCAAAAAAACAAAATGAAATAAGACGTGGGTAAAGAATGTCAGCGTCACCCAACGGCCAGCGCCCGGCAACCTCTCCGTCGTCGGTCACACGCCATTGACTCCGCTGAATAGTCAGGCTCGCTCCGCTACCGTCACATTATCTCCTGCCTTCGGCTCACTTGATAAATCTTGATTTGAACGCTCGGGGTGTCGGCTAACGCTAATTATACCTAACCCCAACGAGATAGAGTCCAACAGAAGCTGGAACGTTTCGGGATCAAGTTTTTTCTTATTTGGATCCTCCGAAATAAAGTTCTAGTCGTTTCGCCACGTTGTCATTAATAAAGTAGAAACGTCACGAAGTCTGTCCACTGCACGTGCTTGCTCCATTACCGTCGACAGTGTACACATGTTGCGCTTTTTTTTTGGCGTGTCCAATGACAGTCAAGACAAAGATTGTCCCAGTCGTTTCGTTACACAGCTGCGGTGAAATATTAGAGGATCAAATCGCTCTAGCCATTTCCACCGCGGCAGATTTAGCCGACCGATATGTAATTTAGTAATCCAAGCAACACCCACCTACAATATTCATTGTCTGATTGCTTAGTCGGTGATTTAGTACAATTATCCTGCAGGTTTGCTAACTCGGACACGATTTATCTCCCACTGTGACTGTATCTAGCCGGAGTTGTAATTAACGGTTACGAAGATGATTTATCACAATTAACCGTCTTTACATTTTGACGTGAATTCTTAAAGTAATAAACTTGACCTTTGAATTGTTCAAAGCCACATATGAGTTGGAATTTCCAAAGATTTATTATTGTAAAGGAATATCAACGTCAAGAGAGTCGTAGTGATCTTGGTTAGAACGGTAAATCCAAATCGCGTTAAGATCATGGTATTAAAGAAATTACTTTGTGTGGTTGGCTGTGTGTATACCATTAGTTATCTTATTATCGTCCTACGCTTCCATTGCGTGGTGATCACAATTTTCGTCTGTTCATGATGGCTCTGCTTGATTTGGTTTAGGCGTGTAATTATGTAAGTTGGGTTAGAGTGTGCACGCTACTTGGACAGCGCTCAGAGCATCTGTTACGAATTTACGATGGAAAGGGGAAAAAAAATTCAATTGTTGCTTCAAAAGCTACATGAAGAAAATATTTAACCCTCCAGCCTCCAGCCGTTCCAGATGTTAAAATAACTAATTTGAATAAAGTACTTGCTGTTTCGCAACTTGCTCTCAATTGTCGACAAGTTCCCAACTTTTGAAGTCTATTTCAACTTGACTCTAAAGAAACTGGAGTGAGTTTTATGGAGCATCCACTTTGTAACTACGCTGTGGGAAACCGTTTAATATCGTTTGAATGTACTCGCCAGCATGGCTCTTTGAGATGCAAATTCGTGTCATTTATTCGCAATTTGTCAATGCCGCTTTCGGGAATAAAAGCTTATATCTGACTGTGGAAGGGTTAGATCTTGTTATTGATCCTTGCAATTGTATTTGTCCATGTTTTTGTTGTCCAAAGTTGGCTTCACCAAAGGTTGGTTGGAAACAAACACCGCCTCAATTTTTTAACCGAGTTGTTCGTCATGGGTACGGGGCGTTAGTAGTGTGAGCGAAGCGCATGACATCATCAGAATATGTCTCGTGCCGCCTTACATGGTCGCATCGCGTATGATCTATTGACTACACACTTGTAACAGCTGATAATGATCGTGACGCGATATAGTTCGAGATCCGGCTATATATGGCCACATTGATTCGACGCGTGCTGTCAAATATTTTTTTTTGCTCCCCTGTGTGTCAGCACTGCACCTTGTCTCTTGAATTAAGATTAGGGAGGATAAGCCTGCTAATTTGTGTTTCTTATTAATATGCATTGTATCATTTATCTTTTGTCAGGTTGCAAGATGCGAGCACATAATTTATGTCTATATGCTCTGGTCCTTCTGGATGAAACTGTTTTTTCGCGCCTTATTTGATATTATATTCTTTAACCTATAATGAAACAACCTTTAAAAGTCAAGTTTGTTGGAATAAGTAGATATTGTATAAGGTAGTAAGTACGTGTATATTATTTACGTTAAGGGCGATTGTCGGCAAGGGACATTTGTTGTGTTGCTGACAAAATTATCATTGGTAACCTAATACCTTTATTTAAAACTACAAGACGTAACATTTACCTTTTTAGGGTTCCGTACCCAAAGAGTAAAAACGGGACCCTATTAATAAGATTCCACTGTCCGTCTGTCTTGTCTGTCACCAGGCTGTATCTCATGAACCGTGACAGGTAGACAGTTGAAATTTTCACTGATGATGTATTTCTGTTGCTGCTATAACAACAAATAAATATTTAAGTGGGCTCCCATACAACAAACGTGATTTTTTTGCCGTTTTATGTGATAATGGTACGGAATCCTTCGTGCGCGAGTCCGACTCGCACTTGGCCGGTTTTTGTAAAACATCAGCCTTTCTATCGGTTGCGTTTATCACATTATGCTTGTTAATGTTTTCAAGCTCAGAAGCCTCGAATTCAGTACCTAAGTTAAGTTGTTAAGGTCCACTAACACACAAGATTATACCGAGCACTAATCTCGACCTCAGCGCGAACAGATACCAGCATAACATAAACATTCAAGCGTTTATCAGTGCCACCGTCCACAATTAGCATAGCCACATTATCTGCTCCGTTGTTTGTCTCCCAGATTCGGGTAATCGGCTTATCTGCTAGGGTGGTGTTTGTTAAATTGGCGCTGTTAAGTCGCCACCGCAGCCCTGCCTGGGGCGGAGTCCCTGTCTTATTAATCGGCTGTCCGGACCATCTGCTGGTGCTATTTACAGCGCTGACCCCTGTCGGCAAAAGGAGTTTTGTTGCAAGACCACTTAGTTCTTGTATGTAACGTTTGTCTCTGTCCCGTTTTCAAACAACACGTTACGTTAATTAAGTGAGGACCGTAAATCTTGAGAGGATATAGATACTAATATGGACAGAAGGACCAAATTATTTTGCTGTAGAAAAAGCCAAACCAAATAGACCTTTTAGAGAACTTACACGCACACTGTTTATTTGATTTTGATATATTATGCTCTTTTTTAGGGTTCCGTACCCAAAGGGTAAAAACGGGACCCTAAACTAAGACCACTAAGACTCCACTGTCCGTCTGTCACCAGGCTGTATCTCATGAACCGTGATAGCTAGATAGTCATATTTTTTGCCAGATGATGTGTTTCTGATGCCGCTATTATACTAAATACTATAAACAGAATAAAATAAATATTTAAGTGGGGCTCCCACACAAAAAACGTGAAATTTTGCGACCATTATCGCAAAATACGGAACCCTTCGTGCGCGACTTCGGCTCGCACTTGGCCGTTTTTTTTGGTTTAATTGCTTCACGGCATCACGCATCACCCTTAATCTTAATTAAACGGAGTGTAAACAATTTGCGACTAATTACTTTCAATTACCAGTACCCTATAGAGAAATCACGTGTCTCTGCTTGTAAAACTGCAGCCTTATTGCGTAATAAATTCGGAAAGAGCAAAGGGCAAAGAGTATGAAAAATCGAGCAAAAACATAGACGGAAAGCCACATCGCGTCTTTCATACTCTTTGGCTGCTGGTCCTTCTGTAAATATCTGGTCCTTATTGTAGTTATTGTAACCTATAGAATATTAATTTAATGTGAGTACAAATGTAGCATGAACATCGTACCTTCATTGATTACGTAATGTAACAGGTACTAATGGTAGTTTTATGGTACATTTCATGTTTAATTTTATTGATTCTGTTCCGGTAGCTGTAATGATGGATGACTTATAAAATGTAGATTGATTAAACTGAGTCACTTATCTCTGTTTATGGTAAAGTTTATTTAGCTTGATGGGCTGTAACTTGTAGGGTGAAGTTAAGTTTGAAGTTACGTAAAGGGTAAAGGTAATGTGTTTATCAGTCTATAAATGTATGTATCCTACGTTTGTCCCTATGTGGCGTTCCAGAGACCAAAAGCGTTGGCCGATTTTGATGATTCTTTCGTCAATCGATTCGCCTTAACCTTGCGGGTGTCACTGGCTACATTAAAAGCGGAAAATAGAAAAATGGCGCCATATTGTGGGTTCCCAATTTTTTTTCAACCAAACCTGTCGTGTGTCACTTATATTTTTAAATGTAGGAAATTCGAAAAAAAAAAATATCTAAAAAGTTATTAAAAAAAGTTTATTGAAAAAAATCAAAAAACCCGACTGCTTAAAAAGCGAACTAAAAGACGTAAACAAGAAGAAAACCATGCTGTGCAGTCGGATTTTACATCTGGTTTTATTTAGCCAGCTCGCGAATATGTACCCTAGCCGCATTCTATTCACAATCTGTCAAAAATACTTCAGATTTTCGTACTAAAATTTTGATATTGACTGTCGCAGATATGATATTCCGACTAGATTTAAACGTTTTCTTATTACGGGAATTAGCCTTCTAGATTATATAAAATACAGCATCGTATGCTATATCAATTTAATAATAATATTTTAGAATGTAATCGCCATCATTTTGTAACTGGTTGCTGGCTTGTAAAGGCACTGGCAGTCTAAATAAGTTGGGATTCCGCTTCACTGGCTAAGTTACAAAATGACTCTGCTTATACTAGGCCACGGTTTAAAAAATAAACTAGTAAGCATAGCTGTCTCATTGTTAGAAGGGGAAAATTCCAAACTTGTATTTGTATTTTTTTTTTTTTCATAAAAACTAAGTAACTAACTAACTAATAAAAACCAGTTGAAAATCTCTGAGTTAATGATTATGGCAGATGCATTGTAGATGACGGCACCTCAGAATTTAAGAGCTATCTCGAAACTTTAATTACGAATATAGACAACAATAAGCAGTCAACACTACCTAATATACTAAGTTCCGTTTTCCAAATGTAGACGCCGACAGAATAGTTAATTTTAACTTAAGGTCATATAACTCGAATACATAATTGATTGTAATCACAACTTAAATCTTGTATTAACAAATTACACGTTGCCGCTTCGCTTTAGTGCAAAAAGTATTATGTAATTAGATTTTATTCATGTAACTGTACTAATAGGGTACAAGGAAGTTACTCGGGCTATCAATCAGAACGCGCCAATGAAAAATTTACTAAATATAATGAGCTTATAAAAGTAATTAATGTATAATTAGTTGCTTTATCTAAGAGGATATTGGTGAGGCTTTAGGTTTTTATATCGTGAAGCCGACTTTGTTAAGTAGAAGCGCAAAAACTACAATATTATCATCTTTAAAGTTTTTACCGACAGGGCCAAAAGGAAAATCCTCGAAGGACCAAAAATAATACGCATTAAAATCTTAAATAAGTTATTAGTCATAATTATCACAGTTCCATCATCATCAACCTTTTAATGTTCCCACTGCTGGGACACAGGCCTCCTCTCTATGAGAGGATATGGGCCGTAATCCACCACGATGGTCCAGTACGGGTTGGTGGATGTCACATGATCTAACATTTTTGGTTTTAGGACATGCCCGTTTCCTCACGATGTTTTCCTTCACCGTTTTGAAAGCAGTAGTAATTAAATTATTTACACAAAGTAAAGTGCCTGTCTGGGTTCGAATACACGACCTACAATACGTAAGTCGCGACTTTTACCACTGGGCCATCACTGCTCTCGTATCGCAGATAAGTTAGTTTATATTTTTGTATAGTTTCAATCATTTTCATTGTAAGTGCACTTAATCCATGGCCGCGCTATTTTTTTCGGTTTGTATCTAAGCTGGATTTCCTTGTCTTCCCTTTTCTAATTACCCTGTAGAATTATAGATAACTAGCTTCTGCCAGCGGCTCCGCCCGCGTAAATGTCGAAACCTATTCCGAGGGATGATTTTTTCGGGATAAAAAGTATCCTAAGTGCTAGTCCTGACTATAATCTAACTCTGTGGTAAAATTTCATCCAGATTCGTCCAGCCGTTTGAGCGTGAAAGAGTAAAAAACACACAAACACACACACAAACTTACGCCTTTATAATATTAGTGTGATTTGTTAGTCAACTGTTAAAAATCTCTTGAATAAGGGACCTGACATGTTCTTTTTGTGCTAGGTGTTTTTCGGACAAAGTTCATACATCAGACACAACAGCTTTTAAAACGGCAGCAAAACTTAGCTCTCATCCACCATCTGTAGTCAGGAAACCAGCCGTGTAGCCGAAATTGATTAGATGGCATTATTATCATTATCATCAAATTCTGCCCAAAACTTGTCACGTCCTTCCTTGACCATTATCAAACTATTCAGCATTCCTGAAAACCCAGAAGTGGGTATCAATAGATTTACTTTCTTATTATGACAAGTACCTCTCGTATTCTGTTTCTTAGTTTTTTCCCTCCGAAACTTGTCATATCACTTCGTCTATTCAAACTGGCCACAAAGCAGCATTCCAAATTTAAAACCCAGAAGCGGTTATCAATGGCCAGTACTCGCGGCACGTGCTCAGTACCTCCGTACTCAGCCTCCAGTGCACACGCGTGTTCCGGCTCCGTGCACTTTCATTGGACGGCCCTGGTCTGCCATGGCGCAAGGTTATAAGCACCTCTATGTTACCGTGGCACACGGTGTTCGGAAATGTTACGATGGGGTTTTGAGTTTTCGGTCGTGTGATTGTGATCTAGTTGGTAGCATCTTTGGATTATAAGAATCTGTGTCTGGTTCTCTAGATTCACAAAGCTTTTTAATACAAAATCAATGAACCGACATTGATATTTTATTAAAAAGCTTTGTGAAGTACCTAGTTTTCGAAACATTGATGAGCTCCTGGCTTTAAGATGTTCCATGTTAGACAAACCTATACGTATACACTGCAAGATTTGTGCTATACATATTTTACGCCACATCGATGGGTTCTGGTTTTAAGATGCCTATCCCATGAGACAAATCTGTAGACCCACTTCTGATAGAACTAGACAAGTAAAAATAAAAAAACGACAACATTTGAAAATTTTCATGCTTTTTAAACTATATAATTCATCTACAAGTAGACACGCTTCGATCAACAATCTATCGAACACGTAATTATGACACGGTATTTTGCGAAAATACCCCGATTCAAACAGAAATACGCTCATGACTTTTGAATGGCTGAACCGATTTTCATTAAAAATAGCTAAGAACACTCTCGATAAAGTCACCTTTCAAACAAAAAAAGTAAATCGAAATCGGTTCATCCGTAGGAGCTATGATGCCACATACGGACACACAGATACACAACAACACACGTCAAACTTATAACACCCCTCTTTTTCCGGCGGGGGTTAAAAATACATACATACGGATTATAATCATAACCCTCCTTTTGGCTTCGCCTTAGTCGGATAATTAGGAGTAAATCGTTACAGCTTCCCTGACATTAAAAATAGGATTTCCATCTTCCATAGGATCCATAATTTTCTCGCTCAAATGTCGCATCATTTTCTTTCTACGTAAAGGAGATATACGATTTATTATTCGAAATACTGTCTAGACTTAACTGAGATATTCATGCTATCAATATTAAAATCTAAACAATGCGTTATAGTGCAGTGTAGATAACTCGCTGATAAGGAGGTTATCATTGAAAATTAAATACCTCGTTACTATATATCACATAAATCACCGCAAGCCTATTATTACTGTAGATTATAATTAATTACTAAAATATTATGAGCCGCATAGATTAATAGTCTGCCTATCTTATCTTAAATTGATCATCTTTATCACATTTTCTTAATTCATCACCTATATTTATTTGGTGTTGGCGCATGTGTTTTTCTTCCATAATAGAGTAGTACATAAAAAATATCTTGTTAGTCCGTCAGTTAGATAACCTAAAAATATTGGACACGTATTTTTTCTTTTGCCACGTAAACCGAAAATTACGATGATACAGTGCGTTGAAATATCGTGTGACGTCACGGTGTGCTACACTTTATACTGACAAAGTGACGTCACAAGCCCCCAATCCTGAACTTTGATGCGTTTTATCATTGTTAATTTTTATTTATTTGATAAAGCAAAAAATACGGGTACAATGTTATTTGATAATCTCACTGACGGACTCAATAGAATTATCATTTTTCTACCCAGGAATCATTTCTATTCTCTTTCTGTAAGTTGTAATCTCAGTCAATATTATATTATCTGTGTCTCAGTAGTTCTCTCTATAGTAGTATATCTCTTTCTTCACACCATTTTGTTAATTTACTGATTATACAACTTACTATTTTATGATTTTCAATTCTCTACGATCAGCTAGGAAACATAATTCAATATGCAAAGGAAAATCTAAATGTTTTGAAAGGCATTAACCGTGGTGACGTAATCTGACCCCAGTTAACATTAATCCAGATGTCTAAGTTTCAAGCGAGAATAAACGACGCTTTACGGTCTATCATGAAATGTAAAGATAGAAGGTTTACTAAGAAGTATCTTTAAAGGCTTATCTTTAAAGTTATATATACGTAGGGTAGGAAGGATATCCGTCTAGAATATGGATTAATAAATCGCATTTTGTTATTATCTTTTCTTACGTCATCATCATTTAGCCGAAAGTCGTCCAAAGCTAGCTAGGCTATAGGCCTCTTCAAAGTATCACCAAAAATGTCGGAACTATGTTATAGTTCTTGCCAAACTTCTGGGCCGCGCTGGAGTTGACTTTCCGATGCGCAAGGGACGGATTGGTGCTATTTTTACCCGACTGCCGAAGGAGGGTAATGTGTTTATCAGTCTATGTATGTATGTATGTTTGTTCCTATGTGGCGTTCCAGAGACCAAACGCGTTGGCAGATATTGATGATTCGTACGGCAATCGATTCGTCTTAAACCTGCGAGTGTCACTGGCTACATTAAAATTGTAAAATAAAAATATGGCGGATTTTGGGCGCCATATTGTGGGGCACCAAATTTGTTTTTCTTCCAAACCCGTCGTGTGGGGTATCAAAATAAAGGGTTTTAAGAGATGATTTCAAAAATATATTACACTTATATGTTTATATGTACCTAATTAAAAAAAATACCTACTAAAATGTTATAAATAAAAAAAGTTAATTAGAAAAATCAGTAAACCCGACTGCTTAAAAAGCGAACTGAAAAGACGTAAACAAGAAGAAAATCATGCTGTGCAGTCGGAGGATACATCTGGTTTTGGTCAAAAAAATACATCTACGGATACATCTGGTTTGTGAAAAATTACGGCAAGAATAAATTCTTGCCGTAATTTTTCCGATATCCACAAACTTACTTTCTAGTCACGATTTAGATAAATATATGATCTTACCATCCATGCTCAGTTGTATACCATCTTTGCCTACTCCTTTTGTTTTTGCGTGTGGTCCTTTTGTACGCGTCAATTTCTTGGTGACTAGTTCCGTCCACGCGTTGGCGATGTAACGCAATGTTACGATACTACACCTCTGGAACTATTGCGAGGTGGATACATAAAACACAATCAATTGAAACACCGAGCCCAGTACTCTTAATATATATCTGATTTATTTTATGTCTTCTTGTAACAGATTCTCTTGAGGACTTTTCGTGTTGACAATGAGTTGTAGTTCGCACCCTGAATACATCTTTGCACATTGCCAGCCATATCTAACGCGCTTGGTGGCAATGTGGTCTATAGCTCGATGTTAATTAAGCAGCCAATTTATTAATATGCCTCTTCAAGTTGTGCACATAAAAATATCTCACAATAATGAGCTTATATGTCAATCATTATCTTAAATCGTGTTTAATTCTGTGAGTAGCTGTGGCGGATTAAATACTGGTCATTACACAGTATCGAGCTGATCCACTCTTGAAATGAAGTGCGCTTTAATGTCATATTGCTTTTAAGAGTTTATTATTGCAGCTACCGGTTATTTGCAGTAGATAATGATATACCCAGCCGGCTAGCGGCTGCGAGATCGCTGCTCCTAAAAAGATCTAATTGCGTCCTATAGTGTCGCATCGTTTATGCGACCTTTAATTTGTTCATGCACAGGAGCCTTTATCCACAGTTTTTTTCTCCAAACCAGTTTACTGTCTTCTCTTAATATGTCAAAGTAACACGCTCCGAGTCATTAACTTGGTAGCGCTTCAAAAAGGTTTTTCTACGCTTTTTGTGATAGCAACGCCACTTTTTTCATGAGCTCGCTAGTTAAAATAATTAGAGGATTCATTAACTACGAGGAAGGGTGTCCATTGGAACATGTCTGCGACTAACTTTGCAACTGCTTTGTTGCTTTTCTTATCAATATTTTTTTCTGCTAGTTCATCACTAATATTGTTGATTTTTTCTTGTCTGGCGCTGGTAATGGAAACTGGTTCATTTTGCATTTTTATTGAAGATTGCTTTGTTTTTCAAATTGCCTTAATAATTTCTCGTCCGCACCCTCTGCTGCGGCTGCAAATGTGATATGAATAGGCGAGCGCGTTGATCCAACATCATGGACATATAACTGGTTGACGCGGCACATAAAAATGCTCGTCTAGTTAATTATAATGTTATCGTGCGGGGTGCGTGTGTCGCCCCCGAGCCCGGAGGCAGGGTGCGCCGGAGCGCTCCATCTCACGAGAACGCCACAACAATGTTGAGAAACGTGAAGAGCTTATGTGATCAATAGTTACATGAAAGTCGAGAACAATGACTATGAGAGCTAGTCGCGAGAAACTATCGCGGGTCATAACGTTTTTGCACAATATTGTGATCTCCGCGGCCGCTTGAGCGTCCCAATAAAATGTTGATTAACATTTTTCTTGGGAGCAAAAACTTAATCAATTATAAATGTCACGTTAATTTAGGTATTGAAGCTTTTTTATGAGAATTCACTGAGAATAGACGTGGCGGCATCATTTGCTTGTCATCAAACAATGGGTGTCCCAGGTCTATGTCGAAGTTCTCGCAACAAGAGTTGTACGGATTTTTTTTCTGAAATCCACAGAAAATAAAATAACCCCGGTGAAAAAATCATCAGTGACAAAAGAGATTTGGCTCATTTGCTATATTGTGTTCAAAAGGACCAACGTTATTTACTTCATTGCGGGGAGGGCGGATTTATGGGGGTCTTTACAAATACCAAGCGTTTAATTGGTTCAAAAATCACACGATTTGGGAAATTTTATTGTTACGTTTATATAGAGAAAGCAATTGCCTCCAATGGTATATTTATTGTCGCTATTTATCTGGCCGGAGAATGGCGGGAGGGAACGAGTTTGCGTGGTGGTAAAAACTGGTGCCGAAGCGGGAATGTATCGGCTCCCGGCGACTCATGGAGGAATTTCATCCGGAATCTCTAATTAAAACTTTATCTAGTCGCTCTCCCGATTCGTGGAAAACGTGCTATTGAATTGCCATTTCGAACTGAGCTTACTAGTTATTGAAATATTTTAAATTAAAGGCGTCATTTGTATTCCGTTCGCCTGTCCGGTCTGGCTCCGTTACATTGTATTCTGTTTGATTGGTTCCAGTTTAATCAACAGAGTCGTTTACCGCTGGGTATTATCAATGTCAAAATGCAATTATCGTTAAGACATTGTACGGTAATAAACGGTTCGTATCTTAGTGGGATGAGTGCTAACAGTGCACCGGGCTGTATCATCTGTAAGGGTTACAACTCTATATATGGTGGACAGTAAAAAGGTGGCTGACATTACGCTGAGGACTTTTATTAATATTTGTGTGTCAATTAACGTTTTTTTCACGGCAGTTAATTTGCGGGTAACTAGAGTACCTACTATAAAAGGGTTTTTGACAAATATGTGTGGTATTATTCATAGAATTCGTACTGTTTGTTCAACTGTAGATAATCCGTGTGAAATACTCGTACATGCACCCAGATCGTTGGTAACGTGGGAGTTATGATTTATGTATTTAATTTCTAGAATCGACTTCTAGATCGATAATTTCCGTTTTAATTTAGCTAATTTGTTTGAATGACGTAATTTAATATTTAAGAATCTTGCGTTCTGTTAATGTGAACTTCTTGTAACAAATTGATCTAATATTTGCCAAACGTCAATCTTTCCTTCTATGTTCGCAGTCCGTTACGTATAATCAGATGATTTTTATGTAAAGAAGCGTTAATTTCCTTTTATTTCGAACGATTTCCGCTGAGTTACATAAAAAGGCTGCCTCCAAGTTCGGTAGTAGACGTATTCCGGAATGGCACGTTAACATTTGGCGATAGCGTGGTGACTCAAAGTGCAAATTCCCGGCGCGACGCGTTTCGATGACGAGCCCGTCGCGTCGTGGTCATCATTCGCGACCACTCGTTTCACAAACTCCGAAATGCTAAAAATGGCATAAATAATTTATACGTGGCTTGCTCGAGCTCCGTTTTTGTCGCGGCCGACCTGTCCACTGATGCATTTATAATATAAGGGTGCTTTTTGCATCGTCCCCCGGCGGCACTGGAATGCAACCGCTAAAATTGATCATGTTTCAAACGTGAGCTGAAGTAGTAATGCTGGTGCTTGCTCAGTGCGGTCAGCTAAACTGTTGCGGTTCAGGCTAATGCATGCGAGTAATATGTATGTATTGTAACAGTGGATCCGACTCGTGAAACGTGCATACGGCATTAGTTACGCTTGCCATTACTACATACATATTTGGATATAAAGCATGACTTTACATTGAATACATTAGTTCCCTCATGACTGGCCAATATTGCTTGTCGAATAAATATGATTATGGATTGATTTAGAAGATTGTTTTGAGAACGAAACGAAAAGCGTAATGGATGAAAAACAATAAAATGAAACCTTTGAATGCTTCGTAACAATGTTTTAGTATAAGTAAATATTTTCATTAATAATTACAAACTTGGGAGATAGGGTTTTCCGTCGTTACTTTTGTAGCAATTTTTCCATTATTTTTGTTCAGTTTTGAAAGTTAAGTAAGATTGTTCTCGGAGAATCAATAATTAACTTTCTTCAAGAAAATATAACTAGAGGCAGACTTAGTTGAGTAGATGTTATTAACCGACTTTCCAAAAAGGAGGAGGTTCTATGTTCGACTTCAAGTTTGTTTTTTTTTTTTTTTTTTTTTTTTTTTTTTTTTTGTGTATGTTCACCGATAACTCCGTCAATTGTGGACCGATTTTGAAAATTCTTTTTTTGTTTGAAAAAGTATGTTCCGAAATTGGTCCCATTTTAATTTGGTGAAGATCTGATGAAGAACTTCGGAGATATACAACAGAACTCTTCAATAAATAACGGCAAATCTCTAGGGATTGCTGCAATCGCATGTCTGTTTGTTGTTTATAACATTTCATAACATAACATCACGCCAGTTCGCTCTTAAGGGGTAAGC
The DNA here is from genome assembly GCA_964057195.1 of Orthosia cruda. Lineage (NCBI taxonomy): Eukaryota > Metazoa > Arthropoda > Insecta > Lepidoptera > Noctuidae > Orthosia > Orthosia cruda. Next base: position 32,670,704 of record OZ059832.1, read on the forward strand.
AGATCTCTCATTTCACCGGTTATGTTCAAGTTTCATGAAATCTATTCTGGCGAAATAGTTCCCTTACTAACTTGCCTATTAGGTACGTACAACTAAAAAGTGAAAAATAAAAAAACTTTTTGCAAAAAAATACTACCGACTTCCAAATACAAAACTACAAAGTGAAAAATAACTTAATTTTTTGAAGTCGGTGTCCTAAACGCAAAAAAATGGTGCCTACGAAAGACACCGACTTCAAAAAATTAAGTTATTTTTCACTTTGTAGTTTTGTATTTGGAAGTCGGTAGTATTTTTTTGCAAAAAGTTTTTTTTTTTAATAAGAAAGTCTCTTTTAAGAGTCTTGACCTTTAAATATACCTATTGCTTGTGTTTAAACAACGTATCTTCTTGACGACATATCGTAAATAAGGAATTTGCAGAAATTTTATATAATGTCGACCTCATTATAAAGTTAGCACATCTGCGTAATAGAAACGCTTTGAACTTTAAAACTTTCAAAGAAGTTAACCGTTCGTCATTTGTCTTGTGCTGTGTTAATTGAATTAAATGCATAATGCAATAATTATAGATCTAATTATAAGTGCTGCTAGCCCGACATTACAATTTAATAATTTGTCCTTTTTTATCGATTTCTTTGAAAATTTTCTTCGAATCGAATTAGTATTCTAGATATGACTATCGATTTGACGACAACTTTGTAGTTGCAATTTGTTCGCTATTTATGACATGTTTTTTTTTCTTTTTTCGCAGTAAACAAGCAGTATTTGATGGCAAGAGGGCGATAAGAGGAGGGATACCGTTTGTTTTCCGTAAGTTTATAATTAATGTTGTTATTGTTATGGAAGCTTCTAATTATATCTAATTTGCTGGTGACTGGAAGCCTACTACTAACTATTCTATAAGTTAGAAGCTGTTGTGAGAAATATGAATTATGTTCTTATACATTTAGTCTTATACATTTAGGTACACCGTACCTACTAAATGCTAATTACGGGCTTTTTTATTTCACATTAAACATCTGACAATGATCTGTTTGTTGTTATCAGACAGGACCTTAAACAGGCATCTTTTTTATAGTCAGTTAGCTTCTTAATTTAAAATGTAAAAAAAATATACAGAGACGGCATTTTTATCAATATTAAACTGGTCCTTCGAGCCGGATGACTGCTTCTTTAATAATTTTAATATATAACAAACATATTCTTCCTCATCAAGGCCTTATACTCCTTGACAAATATAGCCTCAAAATTCGAGTCTTAAGTTTGCAATGAGGGTGTATTTGTCAAGGAGAAGTTAAGTCTTGATGTGGAAGGCCTTCGGTATTAGCAATTTTGACGATTCGTATTGTACTCTAAAACTCAATCACAATTGTTCCTTGCAGCTCAATTCGGACAATGGGCCTTCGGTCCGCAGCACGGGTTCGCGCGGATAGCGCGCTGGCATGTGGAGAAGATGCCAGAGCGTCTCCCCAGCGGAGATGTGGAGGCCGTCTTCAGCCTCATGGATGACGACTTCACTAGGTCCATGTGGCACTTCCAGTAAGTAGATTATGCAGATAAATTCGAACAATGAGTCTATTTAATTATGTTTTAACATGCAAGCTACTTGACTGTTTCGATGTTCGATTTCTGTTTAAAATTAAGAGCAGTAACAATTGTCGTATTTTTTGGGAGATTAGCACCCTAATTGCGCATATGTTTTGGCAACACGAAGCAATACTCCATCCCTTTCATTTTAATAACTCAACAGTATTCATTGCGTGTTTTATGCTGTCGAGTAGAGTAGATTTTTGAACATATGAGACAACGATTGCAAGGTACCATGCGCCATTCTTTGAACTTGCACAAATAGGTTGCCGAAACATTCATAACTTCTGAGTATTTTAACCTGGGCTTGTATCCAAGCTAATGTGCTAATTTTCTGTTACCGGTAGTCTGCGGCTACTTATTCCAGGATGTTTATATGAACAAGAAGTGTTTGTTGTTTCAGTCCTAAAAAGAGATGGCCCTATTTATCTTGACGTCTGCCATTATAGCACTGGAATTAAATGATACAGAGTTTTTCGATACTTTTGCTTATTGATTTAAAAATTAAACTTAACACTAACCCTTCTTCCTCCTTTTATCCAGGTTCAGACTGACGTATAGGCTGATCCTGCGCGAGAAGGAACTGCACTTCAACATTGGCGTGTACAACCCCAGCAAGGAGCTGACGTTCAGCTGCCAGATGCTGCTGCACACCTATTTCAAGGTGCCCGATGTGCGCCGCTGCCAGATCACTGGCATGCATGGCTGCATGTTCATTGATAAGGTGAGATATTTATAAGGATGATTTCGAGGTGAAATCGTGAAATCGCTCCCGTCATCTGGCTACCTACCTACCCATCTTCCCTCCCTACCCTACCCTTCCTACCCTACATACATGATTGTTGCGTAACTTAAACAGTTTACGCAGCGCACGCAACGGATAAGCTCTCAAAAAGGAATAATTTTGCCCGTTTTTGCAACATTTTTCATTTTTGCTCCGCTGCTATTGGTCGTAGCTGGATGTTATATAGCCTTCCTCGATAAATGGACTATCCAACACAAAAATATATTTTTTTAATTCCAACCAGTAGTTCCTGAGATTAGCGCGTTCAAACAAACAAACTCTTCAGCTTTATAATATTAGTATAGATGAGCGAATATCTTATGGTGACCAACGAACTGCTGAAGGTAGCAAAATTTGCTGGGTTCAAGCAGCAAGCATGGTACGACCACTATTTCAATCAAAATACGTCCAATAATTAATACAGGCCGCCTCCAATACTCACCACAATAATTATATACTTTATTTTACACCATTCATGTATGTACACGGTTTATATGTTGTGTAAGGTCAATTTGCCAGCGGTATGTAGACGTCACTGCTAAAATCTTGCGTAGATAAAAGGATATATTAAATTATCAAGAAAAATCAGTAATGAATATAATCGCTGGCATATGGGTATTGTTTCACATGACAGTTTCACGGGTCAATGCCAGTACGTTAACTTTGAATGTTAATTCTGAACAGCTTTATTATCTCGCTTTTTTTACTGAGTCTCAGGATTATTCCGTATTATGGAAATAATACTGTAATTTTTTGGTTAGCATCATCATTTTCTCGGCAGGCTCAGAAAGAGATAGCGAGATGAGGGTCTCCTCTTTAGGGTTCCGTACCCAAAGGGTAAAAACTGGACCCTATTACTAAGACAACAACACGCAAATTGATATTGTGAGCTGTTTCGGCCGCGTTAGTTCCGCGTGGGAACTCGTATTCAAAAATCACTCGCATTTTCGAAGTATCCATCTTCCTTGTCTAAGCTGAATATAAAAAAACAACTGAAAGTCGATAATCGAATGTTGCACATTTTTTTAAAGAAGAACTTCATAGGTACCATTTGAAAAAGTTTCACTCAAAAATCTCAAACCATGAAGGTTCTATGTCAATTCGAAGTACCTATTACAATAAAACGGCAATTTCATTATTTAACCCCTATTACTAAAAACAAAATAAAATAAATATTTAAGTGGGGTTCCCGTACAACAAAAGTGATTTCTTTTTCCGACTCGCACTTGGCTAGTTTTGAAAGACTAGCCCGCGATCGCAACGAGAGAATGAGGGCTACCGTTTTTGTGACCATCAGTTGGCGCCACTGGCGAGTTAGATCCTTAAATATAGCTTTTAAAATTTGTTATTACGGGCACGGAACCAAAGTTTAAATTAAAATCACTTCTAATGCCGTAGAAGTGTGATTAAATATAACATTGAGTATGCCGCAGTTTGGCGAAGTCCCTTTTCTTCGAAAAAAAAAGAGCTGGTCTCATGATGGAATTGGAAAAAGGCAATAGCATCTCCACAGCCAGACAAGATAACACCATCGTGATTGACCTCATTGGATGTCAATTGACAAGTGATATTAAATTTAGTATCTTTCAGTTCAAAAAGCTTGTTTTAAAAATATAATTAATATTGGTATAGGATTAATAAAATATGTTTAATTTGTAGACGCGAGAAGGCACAGTGTACCAGGAGGGCAGAGAGGTGGTCACCATCAACGAGTGGACCGACCGCATCTACCAGAACACGATGCAGGAGCATATCATCACCAACGTCGTCAGCGGCCGCAAGATGAGGATACAGAAGTACAACTTCCCTGACACCGGTACGACTAGTTCTTTCTTCTACTTAGCGAGTCAATGGCAAATACAGTATTTAAATATTATGTTTGGCCCAGTATTCAGCGACGGCAACACCATTCGCTGACGCAGCCATAAGAGCCTCATTTGTATAGGTTACAAGGCATACGGTACAGGATGAAAGGTGGGCCAAGGCATCTTCCTTCAGACCACGCCTCTGTATTCCTTGAAGACTTAGTCCCAAATAATATGGAGGTCAACAACCCGGTACAAATTCAGACTCCAAGCTGAGAAATGCCAGATAGAAAACCCAATAACGAAATTGTGTTTGCCTATAAGTAATTGTTGCACTGTAACATTAATTTAAACATGTAATTTTAGTGACAATTAAGTGTAATCAAGGGTGAACCTAATAAAAATAAATAAATAAAATACAAAAAGCCCGACCCGTGAATCGAACCCAGGAGGCCAGGACCTCACGTTCAGTAGTAGCGTTTGCTACCACTAGATCAACGAGGCAAGCGATTGGCGAGGTTGTTATAATAATTTACGATTATGTAACAGTATGATTAAGGCTGAGGTCCCATTAGTGCGTTGCGTTGTCGCAACGGATCAACACATTGTATGCCACACCTGCGTTGTGAAGATGGAGGATGTTGCAACGCAAGAGGGTGACGCACGTCATCGCAGCGTAGCGTCTCAGTCAGTAGGGTAGCTACTGTGATATCAGATGATGAGAACCACCAATTTCAATAGGTTAGAGGGCTGTAATGCATGAATTAAGACGATGAAAACTTTTTGTTACGAGGGCAGTTTAAACCGTGGTTGTGAATATAATTTTCGAGCTCCCTTTGCTCGCTGCTCTAAAAAAACACCTGATATAGAACACTTGGTTCCCGATTCAAAAAACCTGACTTGAGCTTTCATTGTGCTTTTTTTATTCTGTATACGAACTTTCCTTTCGTGTTTTGATGTATTCGGTTAAAAGCCCACAACAATTTTTTGTACAGGGCCCCTTTAGGACTAGCTACACTACTGCCTTCAGTGTGGATTAGGGATGGAGAAATGAGAAAAAAATATCGATAAATATCGAATCGATATTTACAGACAGTATAGGCACGGGGTCTCATTGCTAAGAAAGAAAATTTGTTTCAAATAAATCTCACTAGATGGCGCGACATGTACACACAATTCCTGGAATTAAACATAAAAATTGTATGTTCTTGTTTAATAAACTCTCCTAAGTACAAAATTATGGAATATTGGGCTCTTAATTCACATTTCAAAGATTATTTGAACGGATCATTTAAAATTGGTGCCAATAGACGGCGCATTTTTAAATTTCTGAGGCATTCCACTCGATTGTTAAAATTTGCATTGTAACACAATTTTAGTGCCAAAAAAACTGTAAAAACGTGCAAAAAAATACTATAAAACGAACCTTCACTGCATTTAAAAAAAAAACAAGTACCTAGTAAACCCTTTTACTTGCAAGTCGCTGCTAATACCATCTATTGCCGTGACACGGGATGGAGCGCGACTTACAAAAATAACAAGATTAATCAGATGAAAAACGCTAGTTACGTCGGCACGGTTTCTTTGTATAGGATGAGGCATCTGTATGCTAGTATTATATTATCTGTGGTATCGGGTTCCTAATACTCTGAATCTTTTAGAGATATGGCTTTTTTAAAAGGTTTTACCAAAAACTAATAAGGTTGTGTAACAAAAATTCTTAAAATTGCAAAATCTCTTTTTAATGACGATATATTTTATGATTAATTGATTGTAATCGATTTGATGGAGATTATGATGGCTTATGTTGGGCCAAATTTTAACGTCAGAAAAACGGGCGGCCTGCCCTATCCTTATATAAATCAATTAACGGCTCCTATTTATTCTCATCAACAATTCTACCCGCAGTGATCTGGAACCCCTGGTCGGAGTACGCCAAAGAGATCCCCGATTTCGGCGACGACGAGTTCCCCAACATGGTGTGCGTGGAGGCGGGCCGCGTGGCCACGCCCATCGTGCTGCTGCCCGGCACTGCCTTCGAGGCCAGCCAGATACTGCAGGTATGTGCGTGTGCAGCAACGGAGTTACAGGCCTTAATGCTGTCCAAGTCATCTGGCCGTAGGCTCGACAAAACCCCTTTAGTCTCCTACTGTCCCATGAGAGGGGTCACAAGTATGTACTCTATGGGAGGTACTCAAGGAGCCGGTCTCTAAAAAGAGTCCGGAGTCTTCGTAGAGCTGATGATCCCACCACCCACAGTTAGATAAAATATTATTTGAGTAAACTAGTGGTGTGGTGATGCTGGGTAAGAAATCTGGTGCAATTAGAATGGCATAGTATAAACATAATCACTTTTTGTAATTCTCACTGTTTTGACGCAGGCCTCCTGTGTTGAGAGGGAATGGGCCTTAAAGGTGAACACGCACCTATCTGCGCCGCAAGAGCCGCACGCGCCGCAGTCATAGCATTTTATAATTTTTTATATGAAATCGTATGCAGCCTCACCAGCACCTATCCGCGCCGCACTACCCGCATTTCAGCAAAATGCTGTAGGTATACGGATTCCACCAGCGCATGCGGATAACGTCATCAGATTCGGCGCAATCGATGCTTGCGGCGAGTGCGATGCGTGTGGCGCGGAGTCGTCATCCGCATCCGTATAGAAAATATTGTTCAAGATGTACAGAAGTGGACACGATGCGTGCGGCGCGTACGGCGCGGATTTGTGCGCGTTCACCTTTAACCTCCACGCGGGCCCAATGCGTGTTGGTGGATGTCACGTGACTTGAATTTTTGGCTCTAGGACATGCCGGTTTCCTCACGATGTTTTATTTCACCGTTCTTAAATTGCTGTTTGTATATGTGAGTTGAAATGTTTGTAAACGCACCTAAGATACTAGTCATATGGTAGTCATTCCTATTGTGAGGCATCGTTTTGTAAACGAAATAAGAAAATAACTCTCCGTTTTTTGGACAGTATCTAGTGTAAAAATAGGAAATGTAGCCGTTAATTCCGTCTGCTTCATTTAGCGCTAGGCTCAGGAGGCCTCACCTCGCTTTACAGTCTTAAGAATATATTCCGACGGGAAGTGCTCCAGTTAAGAAGTCCAGAGTCTTTGTTGAACTGATGGAGGTACTTTAAGTGTATACCAGGGACTCTTTAGTGATAAGGATCGCTCACCCCCGCAGCCTTCTGAAAGTTGCCATCGAAAATAATAATTAGTAAACTAGTTACCAGTAACATGAAGCAAGACTAATACTAAATTTAAAAAAAAATAGTTAACAAGCTGGGTGTGAATTCGCGGTTGGGTGTCTTCATTAGCACTATCATAAAAAGAGGTGTTGTTTAATGGATGTATTATATAGGATAGGGTTTTCACATGAACCACAAGCAGCTAAAACCGCGTCGGCCGTCAAGGAAACCGGGGTTTCGTAACTGGTTTCCATGAAGGCTTTTTTTATACGTCTACGTTGCTGGTTTCCATCAAAGCTTTTTTTATACTACTACGTAACTGGTTTCGAAGGAGTAATTACCAAATGTTCCTTAAGCCACCTAGGAAACTGACTAAGGAGGAAGAAAGCGATAAAAGTTAGTAGGTACTTTATTTTTGTCATTCATAATATTTAATACAACTGAGAGATATGAATATGTAATGGAATTGAAAACATAGTTGTACTATTTATATCTTGTTTTTTTTAAAATATAAACTTAAAATAAAAATGCATATGGTATATGGTGAAATTATTTCAATGCAGTAGCCCACAGTATGCCTTGCCCTTTTTGCAAATCGTTTATAGCATTATCAATTTCGGTATCAATTTCAAGGTAGAGTTTACTTTTTTTCTTTAGTTTCTTTTCTTATAATTCGCTTGTCATCTTCTGTACTAAAATAATCACCTAGAAGAAATGTTTGTTGAAACTTTTTTGGAACTACCACGGCACAGGAAGTACTCAAACGCATTTTAGGCACTCCAAGGATTTTATTCCGATTATTAAAAAGACCCGTTTTCTTATTTTCTTATGGAGGAATGTCATCCATCAAATGTATTCCTTCACATTCCAACTTATACATCATTTCACTTTACTGTTTTTGGATGGATCAAAATTAGATCTTGTTGCTTGTTTCAGTTTATCAACTTCTAAAACTGTTCATTGTTTGGCAAACACTCATTATGTTTATTGTAACTGTTGCCTTGGTTTTTTTTCATCTAAATTAATGCTGCCATGGTGTCCACGATTGTAATTACAGCATAGCCAAAATTTATTACCATTCGTGTACTTTTTTTTCGATGATATTTGTGTCCTCCATGGCAGCAACGCCTCCTCTTTTCGTTGAGATGAATTAAATATCACCTAATTAAATTTTCAGTTAAATACCAATAGTCAGGAGTAAGCTTACATTCAAGAAAATTATCATTCTCTCATAGATGACGTCTTTCTAAATGATAAGTAGCCAGTCATACGGAAGAGTTTAATTATCAGTTACATAGAAGTATAAATAAATCCTTCAGGGAAACCAGTTACGTAGTGGTATAAAAAAAGCTTTGATGGAAACCAGTTACGTAGACGTATAAAAAAAGCCTTCATGGAAACTAGTTACGAAGCCGAAGCGGCTAAAACAATAGGGTAGTTCACTGAAAATTGATTTTTTGTCCGTCAGGTAGATAAATAAAAAATATTGGACACGTATTTTTCTTTTCACACGTAAACATAAGTGACGACGATATAATACGTTGAAATATCGTGAAATGTCACGCCGCTTATACACTTTATAATGACGTCACAAGCCCCGTAGTGACGTCACAAGCCCCGTAGTGACGTCACAAGCCCCCACTCCTAAACTTTAATGCGCTTTAACTTTGTAAATTTTTATTCATTTGGTAAAGTAAAAAATGCGTGTCCAATATTATTTGATAATCTCACTGACGGACTAAATATAATTATCATTTTCCACCCAGATAACATCCCTTTTGTGGGAAAATAGAAAAAAAATATCTTAACCAAATAAAACACGAGTGTTTCACCCTCTGTTAACTTCATCTAAGATTTACGTATAATTCTATAACTGGAAATGCACACTTTGCAGTTAAAACAGCTGAGTGAAAAACAAATAATAGTAACTTAAAACGTGAACTCATTTTAATTTCAGGTGATGTAGGAGATCGGGCGAACAGACACAACGCAGCCGTCCACAGGAGCGAAGTCAATTGAGATGTTCGCGTCATTCCACATAGCCGACAGCATCCAGACAGCACGTAGGCGGGGGCTCTACGTCACTGTACCTACAACACCTGTACACAATGGACGATACTGGTCCATCTTTACTTAAAACGATAGACTTTGTCCACCAAGAGCTCAATTAAGGACTACATGGCCCCATGTGCACAGTATTGTAGCGGCATCTATGCCGCCACATCCGAACTAATGCCCTGACGTCACACAAACTCCTGCATCGCGCAAGAAGAGTTTTCGGACTGGTTTTACAATTATATAATAATGTGTAAATGTGTTCACAACAACGCCAGGATCATCCGACCGTCTGGTCGGAGGATCCTGGCGTCGTGTCCTCCCTTTTCAATGGAGGTATCGTAACAAAACAACACTAGAAGACTTGGGCTATTTTAGGATATTTACAGATGCGACGACCTCATCTCAGCTTAAAGGCGTCCACTGCTGGACATAGGATTCCTACAAGCAATTACCAAAATGCGAACAAAATATTTTCAAGGTTTTGAAGAATCAATCTTTATGAATCTTTTAAACGACATGGAATGTAAAAATGTGGCCAGTGAACTCTATTGTGTACAGGACTTTCCATGATAAACCAGTAGTATTGCAATAATTTTGTACTTTTAAAAATACCATAGCTTCAATACTCATCAATCATCATTGTTAATGTAATATCAATACATCACACGTAGATAACATTTGAATGTCAATTTTTATAAAGTGTCGTGGGTTTCAGAAACCTCACGATTTTTTTTTTTTTTTTTAATAGGTACTGAACAAGTACAAAATGAATTACAAACAACAGGTTCTGTGAGATTTTTAAGTACAATATGGTGCATTTTTCTCCTACAATTTAGTAACATTTGTATAACTGTTTTGAATTATTATTGTGCCGCCAAGCCCCCTATTATGTTAACTAAATCATTCCGAATGTACAATTATTTTGTAGTTTTACATAATGCTCCTATAGTTTTACGAATTACGATATGCACAATTTTGTTTTGATTCAGTTCATAAAAGTAATTTTAAATTCTATTTGTGAAGGCCACTGCCAAATGTTCAAATCCAAATTCATGTGTTTATTCAAATATGTCAGGCTCAACTTTTTATACGATAAAAATATTAGGGTTCCATTTTTGCCAATTGGCTACGGAACCATAAAAATGTGTTAATCGAAACGAAATAAAAAGACATTAGATACGTTTTAACTATTGTTTAATGAGTGGAGGTTAAGTTTCTATTGTGTATTTAATTGCAGCTTTTAATAATTGTTTTAATCTTGCCAAATGGTGTCTAAAGTTGTTCTTATGTTTCATCTATATTTTGGTGAACTTTAGAGGGTAATATGCTGTCTTCGTATTGATTTCTATGTTTATAGCGCTTCGTTCACGACAGACCAATAAAACAACAAATACCTTTTACTAAGGCCCAGTTTTTTTATCCGTAGTTAACTCAATCAATCGTTAAATATGTCAACCAATTTAGAAAAGAAAGCAAAACACAAACAATAATATCAAATAAAAACAAATATCCCCGTGCGAGACCAAAAAGGCTCCTATCTCAGCATGTGCAACGATATTAAAAAGAAAATAACGCTGCGCTGATATTCTGATAGGGTCCACTGTTGATACCACTTAATTTCGGTAAAATACGTATTTTTATCAATTGTTAGCCACACAAATGTTCATATAATTAACTCTCCAACTTATTTAACCAATGGTTGAGTTAACTACGGATAAAAAACTGGACCTAAGACGTCACTGGCATAAAGCCCAGTTTCTTTATCGAAAATTAATATGACAAATTTGTAAACGCGTGTTGGCTGCTGGGTCACTAAACTGGCGTTTACGTGACGCACCGTAAGTCTACAGAACATACATTAATTTTGTTCTATCGTTGACGAAGTGCTAAATGCTCGTGTTTTGATACAATCGATAAATTCTTTCAATCGATTCTAAAATTAAATGTTCTCTAAACTCACCGCTAGATAACAAAAAAAATAAAGTCGTTAACACCTGTCTACCAATGAATTCCAATATTTCAAAACGATAAGAAAAAAATGTAAAGGCAGTGTCGCTAACACGATCAAAACAAACGTATCGCAGTAAGCGCGGCGTCCTTGTCCTTTCACTTGGCATGAGTTACAAACCTTTTGTTCAAAATGATGTTCAGTCGTATCTATTTAGGTATGTACTTACTAGTATAATAAACTCATTTATACCAAATTCAAACCTGTATTTGACAATTATTTTAACTAATGAGTTAATATCTCATAAACGCGTGGACCGATTTACATGATTTAAACGGATAAAATGGTTCTACGCCTATACCTTTCATTTAATACCAAAATTATCAAAATATCTCTATATTTTTAAATTACGTAATTATACTTTTTGGTACAAGTCGGATCAATGACTTTTATTTTTTGTTAGCTGGCGAAGACTTTGCATATAATAAATTGTTATTTGTCCAATTGGACTTAACTAGCTTCCTTCTGTCTTCCGCTATTTTCTACACTTGTTGTCATTTGTTTTTCTATGTATTTAGCTGTAAGGTACCTCAGTTTTGCTTTAACACTCCTAAATTGTGCACAAAATAACTTTTAAGTTAAGCCAGTGTTTTTTAAAAGCATCTATAAAATAATAATAATTTTGTATACTTGTTCGGGTGCTAAAAAAAACAAGTTAAAATTGTACTGCTGCTGTTCCATTTTCCGATTACATAATATTTGGCTGTCCTAACTTGGATATAATGTTTCAATGATAACTAATTTAGTATACGATATATTGTAAACTGTCTCATTGATTCGCAAATTTTGCAGGTTGCATACATTTCCACAAGCAATTCGATTTCTTTGGACTCATTGGATAGGTATTGACAGCCTATATTACATTTCTTATTTTTATACCACTAAAAGCTTGTTTAAAAATATTTTTAACTTTAATTATTTCTTATCGGCATCATGATGTTTATTCGTTGTAGTAGGATCCCTGTTTAGTTACTATTTTTAATTTTTCTTTCGGATGTATGCGACCAGTTCAACATTCCTCTTAGCAATACTCAGGCCACTCTAGTAACTTATTGTTGTAACGATTAAGTAAAACTATTTAGTGTAATAGGTACTAACAACAATGTTAACATTGAGTGGAAGCAACTTTAAGCAACTAGTATTTTCCAGTATCAGTGACTTTACATTAGAATTTACAAAATCTGATAGGGTTTCTCTTGCTGAGACTTCAAAAACATTCCCATTTCTCATAAAACTGATTTTGTAACATGTTCATATTCTCAGTGAGCATGCATGTTTTGTCCAAAATTATGTGACGTTTTTAAGTACATTTATTTTGTATTTTCTTTTCTCTAAATATTGGAACGTTTTTGGAGGCTTTAAAAGTATACGAAGATTAACGTAAGAATTATGTACTTAGATATAACGAGTTCCTTGTTTTAACATACAAACGATTGGGTAGGTTTTTTGTACTAAATAACTTTGTATTATGTCATTATCGACATGATGTTGTAAAGGTAATTGTTATTATGTATATTATACATTTTGTAGTGTCATGATGCTCTCTCGACCTAGAGGTAGAATTAAGATTAAAACATCCGTTCTTTAAAATATTTGATCCATAGTTTTAAGTCGATTTTGACTTTTTGATGTCCAATTATTATGCCAAGCGAGTCTTAGGACTCGCGTTAAAATAATATTTGTAAACTAACTTAATGGGTCGCTATCAGTGACAAGAAACAACGAAATATGCAACAAAGTGTACTTCCTTAGGTGCAATAAAGTGAAGTAAAATGAAAGAGGGCGTTTTTATTTTTTAACCTACATTTCCAGAATGCTGTTTCAGTTGTATTGTGCAACAAAACTGGTGAAACACTTCTCGGACACGAAAAGAGAACAACGTTTGGATAGTTTATATATGTTGGTCAAAATAAGTTAATAAAAGACAAATGTGACTGTAACACTAAATATATTTATTATCATACATAAATAAACCTACAAATTAACTCTGGGTAGCTTCAGCACTGGCCGCCTGGTGCTCCCAAGCACCGACCTCGGTGAGTAAATCTTTCTTAGATTCAAAATACTCCTTGTACCACATAATATGGTCTTTCTTCTCCTTGGCTGTGTAGAATGCGTTTTTGGACAAGCCTACGCAAACGAGCTCCATGAAGTGCCTGATGGGGCCCTTCTTGGGACACCAGCCTTCGAGATGGGAATCAAGGAATATGTGCTCCGAGAAGTGTACGTTCTGCTCTTCTTCTAAGCCTGAAACAAATGGGGAGACCAAATTAAAGTGTTAATAGTTGTTATAAAAGTCATCAGAATAGTAAAATTCTAAAGGGTGGTATCAAGACAAACTAACAAAGAGTTTTTTGTTATTTTGGTAGTTATTATAAACCTTGCATTGCGCAGCGCAGCGCGGTTTTCGTAACTAAAGAAATATAAGTAGCACTGCGAGGAAATAAGTCGAAAATAAATAACCGGGCCTCTGTCAGCTTTCATGCGGTCTCGAATCGAATTACTGTCAACCTGCAAGTGTCAATTTAAATGAATGAAAAAGTAATTCAACCAAACTCACCTTGTTCATTATTAATTGGGAACTGCCAGATCTTGCCCTGTTCAGTCCACAGCGCCATCTTCTGGAAGTAGTTAACAGGCGGCTGCGAGGTCGCCAGCGTCAGCTCCCGCTGTTGCAGGTTCTCCCACACATCCAGTTTTGTACCATAGTTGGATTCTTTAGCTTTGAAGATGCCGAGAGGCTCGCCACTAAAGATGTTCACTGTTTGTACTGTTGTTGGTTGTAATGAAGAGGGTCTGTAACAGAAACAATTTTGTATTAGTTTGGGCGAAGTTGTAAATATTTATGAATTTTGTGAGAGGTTTGATTGGCTTACGATTTTAGTCAGGCTTAGGTGGCATGGGTTAGAGTACCCATAGCTGAGTTAAATACCTTTATCGTTAGGGCTTGAATGGTGACCACGAATCGCAGCCCCGGATCTAAGGGGGGGCAAACCGGGGCACTTGCCCCGGGCGCCAAATCCTTGGACAGAAATTCGAAATATCGAACAAATGAAGCCTCTTTTCCTACAATCTCATAGTTTTTTATCAAGTAATCATATCTTATATATTAAGATACTTACTTACTTATTAGTTACTTGATAAAAAACTAAATATGTTTGAAAAACAAACTTTTCTAGCATAAAGCTAACTTTTTTAGCCATTGAAAACAAAATTGCCTATGCGACGGACTTTGAGTAGCTCCTTCGAGATTCTTTCGCAGAAAAGAACACGCCGTGTAAAGTTGTAGTCTTTCCTGGTTATATATTTTTCTGTGTTTCTGTTTTATGTCACGAATGAAAGTTATTAGTAAAAAGTTTAAATTTATTTAAGGATTATTATTTTAACAAATGGTCACAAACATGCTACTCATTGGCAGTTTTAACAATCGTTAAACGTAAGGTTAAGGCCCTGAGGCTAGGAATAACGACGATCTTCGTAGGGTAGCTGGTAACAGCTGCATGGTAATTGCCTTGAATCGAGATAAAATGGCGTGCTATTATAATAATATTAGGGAGGTCTTTGTCCAGCAGTGGACCGCTGTAGAGTGATGATAGTTTAACATCATACACAACCAGTACTGGAACTTGTCAAAACTAAGTACTAAAGCATAGCATACAGCAACTACAATGTATTGACGACACGATGGGCCCAATGCCTGAGCGATTGGCTGCTTCGCTGCGTGTCGCAGGTTCGATTCCTATGCGGAACAAATCATTGTATAGCTGGGGCTACAATAGCGGGCTGTGGCGAATATTCGCAAAATCGCGATAAGTGTGGCCGGGTGGACCGTAGTAAACGGGCGATGACGAATGCTTATCGGGGCACTGTCGCACATCAAAGGGTTTTGTCGCGACAATATTCGCTTGCGTGGCTATACGAGTATCTGCGTCACTTCAGTGCAGTCCAGACTTTGAAGCGGGTTGGCCATGCTTGTGATTTTTTGTACAGTATCGAATGGAGCAACGAAATATTGTTGGCGTTTATAAAATTTTATGAAACAGAGAGTATTATATGGAATCCAAGTAACCCCGACCACAAAAAGAAACATTTAGTACATGATGCGTGGCTGAAGAAATGAAAAAGCAAAAACATTCCAAATACATACAGGGATACAGGAGAAATGCTTCTTCTTTGGCAGCACCAGGTACAACTGGATTATTTAAGGGTAACAAATGACTAGAAGTACATTCCATAAAAAGATTGGGCAACTTACCTCCTCCTCCTTTCGTCTCTTCCTTCACCACTCCTGTCTGCATCTGCTGACCTGCCTTTCCTCTGGGAGTATCTAGTCTGCTGTGCTTCTGACTTGGTCTGGTTCATGAGGCGCTTTACATGCTGACCTCTCGACTCTTGGTTTTTCGTTTCTTCAGGCTCTTTTGTGCGGTCTACCTTCATGCCAACTAGGAGATCACTGGAAAATTTTATAATTTGGTGTCAGTAATGATTGGATTAAGTATTTTGTCAGTAGTAGTACCTGGGGAGAGCCCCAAATTTTATAAAAATACACACTTTTTTTTTAACTGATTGTGGTAATTGTGGCTTTAACATAACACGTCATATTGATAAAAATTTTACCTAAGGCCAAATAAAGGATGGATAGATTTTATGAGGAATGGCATTAATTAAAGTATAGGGAGTCAGTAACCATGTGGCATTAGACCAATAAAAATAAAATATGAAAAAGTATTACTCTGATCACTTGTATCCGTGCAGAAAGTAGATATTTTCATTACCTGAGGGTAGTGGATGACTGGTTGATCTTGCCCAGCACTCTGGATAGCAGTTCAGACTCTGTCTGCTTTACATCGCCCCCAAGAGCTTGTGCCACATCACCTGCAGCCTTTGTGATACTCTCCTCTGAAAGCAAATTGATGTTGGTCTTAATAACTGGTTAAAATTGAGCTACCTTGTCTGGAATTATAACCATATTATTTTTTTTAAACAATTTTTACATTGGATTAGAACAGCGCCGGCCCTGGGATAGAGCAAGAGGAGCAGTTGCTCTAGGCGCCAGTTGGCAATGGGTTGCGCCCCTTGTCATATGGAAACTCAAACTTTAGATTTGAAACTTATTACTTGTCATGAAAAATTTGTAGTTATAAGTTAGATAATAGAGTAGTACTTGTCTCAGTACACTACTAAAAGTAGATATAAACTGAATTTTTAATCTCACAAACAGTATATAAGCTCTACCTATTTTCTCTGTTTTGACTTCGATTTCGTCGCCTTTCTTTTTTCTTTGTATCACTGGTGCACTAGCAAACTTATGCTTGTATTCACTCTCCTTTATTTTAGGCTCAGCCATCATCAATTTTAATAGATCCTGGATCTTTTCTGTGGCTTTGTCTGATGACTTTTGTGGTTCTGCAGGTATGGACTTGGATTCTGGAGCCTTTCCATCGCCATCTGAGGGCTTGTCGGATAAACATCTGACTATAAGCCGAAAGTCCTTTCTGAATCGGAGCCTGAAATAAAATTCATAAGGAATTAAACTAAATGTTTGATTATTTACCAACTACGTGGCAGTTCTCGTTTCATTTATAATATTGTACCTGGTCAGCATTTTCTAATTCAAGTTTACAAATAAAAATGTAATTGTATCAACACAAGTGATCGCAGACTTTGGAGGTTATAAAATCACTGCGTTCCGTTTCAGCGAAAATGACACTTGGAGACGTCAAGTTTGAATGGTATCGTTTAAAAGCTTCGCAAGTGAGACGAAACGTCTAACAATACTTCTGAAAATCATGAGGAGTCATTTTCAATGGTAACAACATATCATTCTGTGGTGTTTGTCTGTGGTTGTCAGTTTTAAATATAATAATTATCAAAATGTCATATCTTGTGTCTGGAAAATAACTTGAAAAATAAGTGAATAAAAACCAATATTCTCTTGGTTTTTGCTTTTGATTCGTATCAATTTTATTCACTTATTAATTACGTGCGAGTGATATAAAAACATGGAATATCTTACACGGCTTTTACGCCCAGACAAATTCGACACTGACCCGGGGTCTCCAGGGCCCTATCCAATAAAGCTGACAATCCGACATATATGTCAAAAAATGACAAAATTGTAGAATTGTCGCGCTTAAGCTGTTTAATAAACGTGACAAATATGTCAAAAATCGACAGGTGAAATCTTGACATATTTTTAATGTAAAAACACGTTTAGTAAAACTCGACATATCAAAAAACCACAGTCACAATATTTCTGACAATTGTCGGTGACAATATTGTCGGATTGTCGTGACAATTATGTCGACTTTTGACATAATATATTTGCAAAGAATTTTGTTTTATGAAGCTGGATGAGGGTAAAATTGAAAAAGATATTATCAAAGTACAAGAATAAAACAATCACTAGTGTAACTTCGATTGTGTTATGATCGCGTGTAAGATGGAAATGCACAGAAAACTTACCATTTTGGGCCTTATTTACGAAAGTAAAAATATACTTTTTGGGAAGTTTAGTGACCAATTGACCCACGATGTAAAAATAAATAAATGGAAGGAAATAGCCGAAAACTTAAGAACATTAGGTATTTTCAATAAAGACTGGAAATACCTTCGTGACACTACATGGCAAAATTGGCGCAAAAGGACCATGGTAAGGTTTAGTTTATTTTAACTAGTTTATCCTTCATCAATCCGTAATTTTTTTTTATTTATTTAGACCGTTAACCAATAAAGAAGTTATCAATTAGATATGATGTATTATATTGTGTAGGTATGTATGAAATATTCGCATTGTGTATGTGGAAACGATTTTTAGGGTTCCGTACCCAAAGGGTAAAACGGGACCCTATTACTAAGACTCCGCTGTCCGTCTGTCTGTCTGTCTGTCTGTCCGTCTGTCACCAGGCGTTATCTCATGAACCGTGATAGTTAAACAGTTGAAATTTTCACAGATGATGTATTTCTGTTGCCGCTATAACAACAAATACTAAAAAACAGAATATAATAAATATTTAAGGGGGCTCCCATACAACAGACATGATTTTTTTGTCGTTTTTATATATACTGGTACGATAAATCTTTCAGGAAAAGAGAGATAATCGTCTGCAGACTGGTTCTGGGGGAGGAAAAAAATGCAAATATGACGATTCTGATGAAATGATACTAAAAATCATAGGAAAGGATTCTCCAGCAATAGATGGACTTCAAATACCAGAATCTTCAGGATCAAATGAAACACAGGTATCCGTGCCTGTTTTTACAGCAGAAACACCACCTCAACCTCAAAATCCAATACGAAGAAAATCACATCCCCCAGTTGATTTATCAAATGACTTATTTGATTTTAAGAAACTAAAAAATGGAAATAGAAGTAGATATTGCTAAAGAAAAACTTCAAATTGCAAAAAGAGAAAAATATAAGCTAGATTTGGAGCTACTCAAACTTGAAAAAGAATTAAACATACAGCCATCAGAATTTACACTACCTTTGTATTTACAAAACGCTCGGGTTATTGATGTTTGTACTGAACAAATTGTTCGAACAACAGAGTCGGGTGCTGATAATGAACAAGTCAACGATATTATAATAAGTGCTATGAATGAAAATCTTTAAGTATAATCGATCATGCATTTATTAAAAGGATTAAATAAATTATTCATTCAAATAGTTGTATTAATGACTGTAAAACTGCAATCGCTTCCTCATCAAATACTTCGTCCACATTGTTATTATCTACAACTGTATCATTGTCATTTCCGCTAATATCTTGTTCTAAATAGGGTGCATTTGAGCCTAAGCGGTTTTCAATGTTATGCATAACAATGCAAGATAATATTACATTGCTTGCAATTATTGGCTGAACTCTAAGGTGATTTAGACACGGGAATTTTTCTTTTATGATTCCCAAAGAATTTTCTACCAATCTTCTCGTTGACTTAAAAGCACGCAAGAATCTTTCCAGTGATGCTGTCCTTGGTATTTGTATTGGTATATTAGGCGTCATAAGCCACTTTTTTAAACCATATCCACTGTCTCCCAGGATTATTGCGTTTGGGAATGGTCTCCATCCACTTTCCCATGTCCGTGCTAAAGAAGAGCATCTCATAACTCTGGCATCGTGAACAGAGCCAGGCCATATTGCAGATGCGTAGAAAATTTCTAAGTTTGGCCCGCACACCACCATAATATTAATTGAATGGTTTCCGTTCCTGTCTACAAACGCAGATTCATTTTGATAAGGCGCATCTAGAGGAATTAACGAACCATCCACAATACCAGATATTCTAGGTATCCCATTATGCCTCATGAAAAGTGTTGGTATTCGGTTACAATTATCAGGCCAGCGAACCTCTTCTCCGAGTAATTCAGTAATCACGGCTCCACATACCCTTCTTATGCAATTATGTACGGTTGTTTTACTAAGCCCATGTGCATCACCAATAACGTGGTACTGTGAACCACAACCCATCCAATGCAAAGCGCATAAAATTTGTTTATCGGGTGTAAGTGCTTGGTTTCTGCTTGTACCGTGTTGAAGTCGATGAGCAATTTTATCAATTAAATATTCTACGGTAGATTTACATACCCGAAATTTTTCTTTAAAGCAGAAATCTGTAATTGAGAAGGAGAAATTGATTCTGCTTTTAAATGATCGTCGTTGCCTCCTCGTTTGTATTTGTTCCAAGTATTCATCATCACTACTCTCACTGCTCGATGTAAGTACCATTTTTTTGTAATAAACTTTTTCAATACACTTTTTTACACCTTCAAAATTCAAAATATGATTTCGCGACAGAGGGTAACGCGCCTGTCAGAATTGTCGGACAATTCTACAAATATGTCAACATGTCACGACAATTTTCTGTTTAATAAAGCAGATTTGACAAGTTTTTCACGACAAATTGTCACCTGTCAGCTGTCGCATATAAAGTTTTATAAAACAGAAAAATGTTAGGAAAAAAAAAGAGTCCGACATATTTGTGAATTTTCCACCATGACAATTTTGTCGCCTGTAAGTTTTATTAAACAGAAAAATTGTCGAGTTGTCACTTTTTGACATATGTCGGACTTGTCGGATTGTCAGCTTTATTGGATAGGGCCCAGATGCCGAAATCAAGTACCGTTACTGGAAAGAGACGTTCAATAACTTCCTCACGGCGGAGACAGAACTATCGAAAATTTCGGATGGTGTCAAACTGAAGGTACTCCTCAATAACGTTTCTCCAAATGTATACTCACACTTACGGGATACAAACTCTTACGCAATAGCTATAAGCCTATTAGATGGCCTTTATATTAAATCTAAAAACGACGTGCATGCAAGATATATGTTGACAACAACCAAACAGAGACCAGACGAGACTGTTGCCGATTATATGCGAACACTTCAGCAGCTCGCATACAATTGCACGTTCGAAGCAGTATCGGCTGGAAAATATAGGGAGGAATATCTCCGTGACGCTTTTATTAGTGGAATACATTCTCAGAAAATACGGCAACGTCTCCTTGAGAATCAAAATATAACTTTAGAAGAGGCACGCAATCAAGCATTGTCGCTGGAAATGGCAGAAAAGAACTCGAAGGATTTTGACAGCAAACTTTCGCCGTTGGATTTCAATCAGATTCAGATTTCGGAACCTCAACTCGAAAATCCTAATAATCTTGCAGCAACCTCATCACGCAGGCGCTGTTTTTTTTGTGGTGGCAGTGTGCACCAAAGGATTAAATGCCCAGCTTTCCACGCTAAGTGTCAAAATTGCGAAAAGAAAGGTCATTTTGCTAAAGTTTGTAGAAGTCCAACGACCAAGCCAACGAACAATGCTTTGTTTGATTCGGGACCAGTGAATCACGTAGGAGCAATCTCAGCAGCATCCCCTACAAGTTTAAAACTACGGTTACTATTATGATAAATAACTACAAAGCTGATGCTTTGATTGATAGTGGAAGCTCGACTAGTTTCATTGACAGGAATTTTGCTCAGATGTTGAACCTAAAACGTTTCCCTTGGCATGAAACTGTGACATTGGCTTCCCGGAAGAATACGTCATCAGTAAATGGATATTGCTACGCAAATCTAAGCATGAACGAGCATACTTATACACGAAAACCTCTCTATATACTGGATGACCTTTGCGCTGATGTTATTATAGGTCACGATATTCTAAGGGATCATTCGAAACTAGAAATTTATTTTGGAGGCCCTAAAAAACCTCTTATGGTGTGTAATGTAATGGAAGCGACGGTTCCTGCGGTATCACTCTTTACCAACTTGTCTAGCAACTTGCGACCAGTTGCTATTAAATCAAGAAAACACTCTGAAACTGACAGTAAGTTTATACAAGAAGAGATAATAAAACTTCTGAAGGATAAAGTCATTGAGCCCAGTAACTCACCTTGGCGAGCACAAGTTCTTATTACTGGAGGCACAACGCATAGAAAACGTCTTGTTATTGACTATTCATTGACAATCAACAGATTTACTGAACTGGATGCGTACCCTTTGCCGAACATTGAATCGATTGTTTCAAAGGTAGCAGAAAACAACGTCTTCAGCCAAATTGATCTTAGAAGTGCCTATCATCAAGTGCCTATTTTGGAAAGTGAGAAGAAATATACGGCGTTTGAAGCTTGTGGAGATCTGTATCAATTTACTCGCATCCCGTTTGGCGTAACCAATGGAGTTGCTGCTTTCCAAAGGACTCTACACTACGTCATAATATCTAAAGAGAAATTGACAGGCACTTACGCATATCTTGATGACGTAACAATTTGTGGTAAAACAGAGGAAGAGCATGATCAGAACCTAAAACGATTCAAAGAAGCTGTTACTAAGTATAACCTTACATTGAATGAAGACAAGTGTGTATACAGGCAAAAATCTATCAGCCTACTAGGATACATGATAGGGAACAGCTCCATTCAACCAGATGAAGAACGCCTTAGTCCCCTAATGAATCTACCTGTCCCAACTGACTCACAATCCCTTAAAAGGGTTTTAGGTATGTTCGCTCACTATGCGAAATGGATCAGAAACTTTTCTGGAAAAGTCCACCCTCTCACAAAAGTCTTTGAATTTCCATTAAAGGAAGATGCAATCAAAGCTTTTCAAGAGATGAAGATGGATATAAAGAAATCCGCCCTAACTGTCATAGATCAAAACGAGACATTCACTGTAGAAACAGACGCATCGGAACACTCCATAGCGGCTTCCCTCTCCCAAAATGACCGACCTGTTGCCTTCTTCTCCCGCTCTTAATGAATCGGAACGTCGTCAATCCTCGATTGAAAAGGAGGCATGTGCTGCGGTGGAAGCCTTGAGAAAATGGCGACATTATCTAATTGGAAGACGTTTCCTTCTCATAACCGACCAACGATCTGTGTCATTTATGTTTAATCAATGCCACAATAGCAAGATTAAAAACGAAAAGATCGAAAGATGGCGTCTTGAACTATCAAATTTCAAATATGATATAATTTACTGTCCAGGTAAAGAAAACGTTACTGCTGATACTCTTTCACGCGTCTGCTCAAACATTAACAGCAATACAAGACTGATTGAATTACATGATATCATGGGTCACCCTGGAATCGTGCGTATGGCGCACTGGGTACGATCGAAAAACTTAACATACACTGTAGATGATGTAAAGAAGATGACGTCACAGTGTCGTATTTGTGCAGAAATCAAACCCCGATTCTTGAAAAGTAAAGGTAACCTCATCAAAGCAGTTACACCATTTGAGAGACTTAACATCGATTTCAAAGGTCCCCTACCTACTAACACCCAGAATCGGTACATTTTGACCATTATAGACGAGTATTCAAGGTTCCCATTTGCTTACCCATGCAAAGATGTGTCCACCAGCAGTGTTATAAAATGTCTTAGAGACTTGTTCTGTACTTATGGCACCCCGCAATACATACATTCTGACCGGGGAACAGCCTTCATGTCTAAAGAATTACGACGTTTCTTGGTAACACATGGCGTTGCTTGTAGTCGAACTACACCGTATAATCCACAGGGGAACGGTCAAGTGGAGCGTCTTAATGGTACGCTATGGAAGACCATCAAGCTTATACTTAGATCCAAGGAACTAGAAACATCTTGTTGGGAGCAAGTTCTGTCAGTTGCTCTGCATTCAATACGTTCCTTATTGTGTACGTCTACTAATGCTACACCCCATGAGAGATTTTTTAATCATCCACGTCGGACGGTGAATGGGGAATCTATGCCAACATGGCTTTTGGAGCCTGGTCCCATACTAATGAAAAATAATCTTAGACGTTCTAAATATGACTCAGAGGTGGAAGAAGTGGAACTATTGGAAGCTAATCCATCTTATTCATATGTAAGATTAGCTGACGGTCGTGAAGCCACCGTGTCAAACAGACAACTCGCTCCTCTCCCACCGCTACTACAGCCGAACCAGATCCATGATCCACGTCCTGAACCAGAAGATCAAGATCTCTTTGAGGACGCGGAGGGCGGAGAGGAAGTCCAGTCAACCCAGCAAACTCTTCATGAATCCCAACCACCTGAGAATGGTTTTAGCGAAGCGCTGCCCTCGCTTCCCACTCTTCGAAGATCTACGAGAGACAGACGACCCCCAGCTCGAATGTCGGACTACACAACTTAATCTAACGGGGGGCGAATGTGGTGTTTGTCTGTGGTTGTCAGTTTTAAATATAATAATTATCAAAATGTCATATCTTGTGTCTGGAAAATAACTTGAAAAATAAGTGAATAAAAACCAATATTCTCTTGGTTTTTGCTTTTGATTCGTATCACATTCTCTTGTCCTTATATGGTGTCAGCAACACATGTTTTCTTCATCCATAGGTACTTAACGGAATTAATGTAAATAAACTAAACATTATTTTCATCTCAACTAGTCACAATGGGAGGTAAACTCCCATTGTGATTTGTTTGTGACCCAGAAACTAGTACTACTTAGTTACGTTGCTCCACATACTTACTAGTAGCACAGATTACCTCCCCTGTGACTAGTAGATACAAGATTGCTCTCTGAATAATCGTGGTATTTGACCGGCGATGTTGTTTATTAATTAACTACTTATACTTTCTAGTAGTTAAGTAAGTAGGTTCGCTAATGCCTTCTTCCACATGAGATGAGCATGATTAGGGGTAGGTAGTTAGGATCAGGATTTGAACCGTGTTGCAACTTACGAATTGCCACCTAATATTCAGTAGTGAACAGCGTCAGTCCACGCTGATAAGATTCGCGTTTTCCTTCTCGATTTAAATCCTACTTTTCTAAGTAAACTATCGCCATACCAGCACGAGCATCATCATCTAAATGGCGACTAGCTTGCCAGTAATTTTAATTAGGAACAGACGTTTTAATTTACTCAGCATGAGATTGAGGGGTTGCTTGCTATCCTCAGGGTCAGTGCACTACTTGCCACACAGACGTAGTAATTTGCTCGAAGAAAAGGCTGGCCGAGCACGTAGGTATTTATGCAGCATTGACGGATATAGAGCTACTAACGAGCAGGTTACTACCGCACCTTTATGCTCTGTTCGTGCTCGGCTCGCCTATCGTAGCTTTAAGATTCGGTCACACATGCTAATTCAGGCGATGGGATTTTTGCATTATTTCGAAATAAAGATATTGGTTGGACCAGATGGTGACTGGCACACGAAAAAAAAAAGAGGACAGATTTCATTTGTAAGGCACATTTATTTGTGGACGGGAGTCATATCCAAAAATATTATAGGTACAAAGAAATACTTAACACGTATTCCAAATAATTTTAAGTAGACAATGAACATAACTGTACATTCAGAATTTCACGAAATCATACAAATTAAATTTTATTACTAAAGATATCACATTGTTCGACATAAATGACTTATAATTAAATAACTACTCAATGTAACTTGAAACGTGTATTTTTATCAATTAAACACGCAGTAAACGCAAATACTTAAACCTCAGTTTTTTTTACGTTAATTACTTTCGACTGGATATTTATTAAGTAAGTAGTATTTCTATAAGGACTCGAGCAGACGATCGATCAATAGAAACTGACTTCAGCGACTAATTCATTAATCGTTATCGTAGGTAAAAGATTTACGAGATAGACATATTCATCTCGTACATAAAGGACCTACGAGTTAAGATTTTGAAAAATCACTAAGTTCTTAGCACAAACTCGTTGTTTTATGGTAGTTCTGTACAGTCAACCTTATTAATTTTAGTTTTCGTTGACCAGAGACCGATCGAGTGCTTGAAACCTTACTTAATTAAGGCTTAACATAAATGCGTAAATTTTCCATTAAAACTACGCTGGAAATGTAATTGCATACTGACTGGGTTTCTACAATAAGCAGGGTCTACACGAGCGAACAAAAACCTTGAACCCACTCCTCAAGACTTTTAAAACTTTGGAATTACTCATATTTTTGTTCACTCGTGTGAAACCGGCTTAACACTATACAAATAAACACGTATTGTTAAAAATATACAGGCGACTTCTAAAACATAGGCTAACTTTTAGGGGTTGAAACCCCTCTGAAATATTGCCAATGAACTGAAAGTCGCTCTGTATGTCAATCTTGATAATTATATAATTCTCTCTTCTACCAAAATAAAATAATCTACGTTGTTATAATACCGGCTGTACACTCTCGCGCGAGAGTCCGCGAGGATGATGAACATTGTTCTCAGTACACAGTTCAATCATGAAGAATTTTGTTTAAAAACTCAATGTACAGCGTTTCCTAGGGCTCTTGAGCGAGAGTATACAGTCGGCATAAGTGTTTTAAGGCACAATAAATAGCAGCTACTCGTAACTAGCTGTATACATGTAATTTACTAAATATAAACTTAATGCCTTATTAGAAAACGTGGTTCAACAAATTGCCTTTCTAAAAAAGAAGAAATTAAAGGATCTGTTCTTTACCGAGCGTATACACATACAATACATCGTACCGATTCGCTACAGAAGCGAAACGAAAAAGTACCGACCCGGAGAAGATAGCATCTTAGGGCCAATTTCACCAATCAGAACGCTGTATTTGCATTAACTGAGTTTAATTGAACTAATCGCGATTAGTTTCATTGGTGAAATCGGCCCTTAGTTATTACTTGTGAGAGCAAGATCTAGGTTTTAAACAAGACTATTCTTAAACCACGTTTTCATATAATACGGAATATAACTGAAATGAGCACCTACTGAAAAGTTAAGAACATGTTATAAATGCCATTCACGGCTCATTATTATGGTACATACAAATAGACAATTTTATACAGCATCTGGTTTAACACATGTTCTCGCTAAACTTCTTGGCCGCCCTGAAGTTGTCTACAATGGCTGCGCAGTAGTAAATCTCATACAAAAACAGCACCGATCCGTGCCTTGCACGTCGGAAAGCCAACTTCATAGCAGCCAAGAAGTTTAGTGGCATATACACATGTCACGACTACGGGTATATTGGTATTTTACATGGGTAATTCCCCGTTTTACCAAAATTAATACATAAACATTGTCGCAATGTGGGATTTCCAATTCTCGGTGATGAGTGGAGAGTTGATTATTCTACAGCACGCTTTTATTTAGGGATTTACGGGGTTTTAAATAGTGTTAAAACAGGCATAAACGGATTTAGATATTGTAAGTTTTGTTTGTAGCTTGACTACAGATTTCGTGTTAAATCATTTTGTTAACCAAGATCGCTTTAGTAACACAAAACTTTCAATTCAATATAGGCTTATCTTAGGATATATTAATTGCCAGATAAGCCTTTAAAGTATATTCTTTTACGTCATTGTATGTTGCCGGCATTCTATATCAGTCCAAAACTGTCTTAATAACAAATACTACAAGGTAAATACCAAATAATGGTAACTTACAACTACTATCCTAGTACTCAGCATAGTACAGATTAATATTGCGTATAAAAAACTAACTACAAAATGTATATAATTCATTCGCGTTAAGAGAATAGTGAGTCATCGTTGTCAGCTGGCCCTTCGACCAATCGGATCGCAACAAATTAGAAAGCTTGCGATCTGATTGCGACACTATTTTCTTAACGCGAATGAACTATAATTACACGTACACATAAAAATATGAGTCAATGCAAATAATGCTCTTGAGCAACACAAGTAGTTGACACTACGATAATTATTATTAATATAATACAATACTAACTGACTGTCAATAATAATTATAACTGAGAAAATAAACATTTTTAATTTTTAACACGACAATTTGGTACGAAAAGTGGGATCATTCTTACCAATTAGGAGATCAAAGAACTGGTAAATTGACAATACGTAGCACCCGTACTGAATGGAAGATACAGAAATCCGAATCGTTGCTTATACATCAATATTATGAATTAAAAGTACAATACACATGGAGTGTGATGTGTTCGTAATTCATCATGTACATTATGGCACGCGCTATCACCTAAATATTTAAACATACGTCCAAGTGCCTTGAGCTCGCATTTCTTAGCCTTCCGTTTCCGTTACCTAGTGTAACAAAGCTATTCCTAATACGTATCTAGCACCAATCCTCTCACTGGCAGTGATAAATTATCACACCCCATTAACTACGCGAAAATTATGCAGACAGTGACTAACGAGACACTCATTTTGTAGGACTAAATATTAGATCTGCTAATATTTAGTCATACAAAGAGTCAAATGTAATATTTAAGAAGAATTTCCGACTCTGACTAAACCAGCAGTTTACTTTATTAGCATAAATAACGGGGATTTTCTCTCTTCTGTCTTTACAAACTTGTTAATTCCCTTGCGGAAAAGAATAACAAACACGACTTCTAAACTGACCTTGTTAAGAAAAGAAAAATCCCTCACCACACTAGTGACGTTCTTCACAGTCTGCATAACAGTAGCGTCTGACTCAGTCGAATGCTCGGGGCTTCATTCAAACCTTCCATTTACCTTAAAATCCTAACTAATTCACAGCCGTTTAGGAACTAAGTTTTACGAAGCCGAAGTAGCTGTAGCCTTTTCGGAGCCATACTGTTCTGTTGTGTTCTCTCTGAGCGATGTTCACGGTGTCTCCTTTATATAGCCGAGCTACGGTCTGAACGGAGCATGACATCTGGGATTTGTTCAGTGGTCGCTGGCTCGAGTCGTCGCCTGTCGCGCAAGTGGTGAGTAAACGAGGCTCCTTGCCAGTTTGACGAGCCCATATGAAGTAGCAGTTTGGTGACTGGGTTAGGTACACCACCTGGGAAGAATGAAAAGTAGAATTGAGTATTTTTTTATATTCGAAAAAAAAACAAACATATTGGGCGGTGGCCAGTATGCGCAGATGGTCTTACTTGCAGACATTTGGAAGTACTAATAAGAAATAATCAATTACACACATCAATTCATGTGATGTGGTACATACTAAATGAAAGACGGGATGTGGATTGCAGTCTATGTGATTAGTTGATTGATGGCGGTCGAATTCACTAACGCAATTAGGCTGCCGGTCTCATTTGGATCAGGGGCAACCTCAATGCTCAGATTTATGCGGGAAGGATTGATTCAGACGTGATCATCCCATTGCGACCCCGGTTGGGTGATTCGACTAATGCACGACAATGCTCATCCACACACGGCTAGATCCGTAATACGCACTCGTGCCGATGCCCGCATCAACGTTCTGCCGTGGCCTGCTCAATCACCAGACCTCAACCCAATTGAGCAAGCATGGGATACGCTCCTTAGAAGAGCTCTGCCAAGTATGAATGCGGTGCATACCCCACAACAACTTTTTGACTTGTTAGAAAGAACGTGGGCGGCCATACCTTAAAAGTGGTTTTGATGAACTGATTTTAAGCATGTTAAATCGCTGTGTGACTCGTGTCAATGGTGGAAACACTGTTTTTTTTATCTTTTCAATAAAAAACTTTTTTTTTGCCTTTTTTGCCATTGAATTGACGAAATTAACTTAGATTAATTGCCCACAATTAGCAAAAATTGCAATTTTCTTAATTTTTACAAAATATAGAGATACGTTGTTAAGAAACATAGGAAAGAAAGAATTTGCAAAGATTTGGTAAATATTATATTATTAATTTAATATATTTTTGTAGTTTAAAATATACATAACCCCTAGGCACTTTTGATGTGTGTACTTCTTAAATATGTTGTCATTATATTATTGAATCCAGAAAAGTAGAACCGAGATGGGTGTAGGAGGTTGTTGCAGAAGTAGGAGAAGGGGGCGATACAGCAGTGCCCTCATTAATAAGTCTTTATACTACGTATTTTTCAATAATGACGTACATAACCGCTGGGTATTACGTCGGTCTAGTTATATTCGCTGAAATCCCTTTGTTTTGCGGTCTAATGGGCCTACTTTTCACTGTCAATGTTCGCTTACAATTTTACATATAGGTAGACGGGATATGCCATACGTATAAGTATATTTAACATATTAACGTAAACCGCATGTTGTTACGTTTGCAATAAATGTTAGTCATAATAAAATTAAATATCAAGTCTTTAATGAAGTGCTTGGGCTTTACGTACATACTTTGATGTGCATAACTCCAGCTTCCTCATAAGTGTTAGAATAATTCTATCTATGCCAATATTTAAGGCATAATAGCAGCAATCAAAGTACCGAGTCTTAATTTAGCTGCCATAAAAACTTCGTTAATATGAGTCATTTAGTATGTGTCAGCTGGAGTGACGTCACCCCAGCTTCCTCATTTAATACAGGCAAACCAGTGAGGTTAGGCTTTTGGACTATAGTCAGAAATATAAGGCATAATAGCTGCACATGGAGGAACAGAACTGAACGATAATACTTAAAAAGTGTTGAAACTACGATCAAAAATCGTGTGTGTAAGCTGGAGTGACGTCACCCCAGCTGCCATGTCATATCTTCCGAACAAAAGAAGTTATGATTATGTATTATAGCTCAAAAATTAAGGAATAATAGCTGCCATTGGCAGCA